>JAKCOZ010000079.1:745708-1463080 GCA_022605955.1 Rallus limicola
TTATTTTGGGGGGGGGGGGGGGGGGTAAACATATTAGGGTTTAAGAAAAATCCCATTGCCTGCCTGAGGGAATCTCTTGGTTCTTTGTAGAACAGGGCATAGCCTCTCTTGCACAGTGGACCTTTGGTTGTATTTGAGCTAACAGAAGTAGCCATGGCTAGATAATCCTTCAATTTTGAGAGGCTACAACCTTCTTTTGTGGCTTGCAAGCAGTGCTTGACCAATGATGCTGCCTCATATGCTTCCTAGAAGGAATTTTCTGAACTAAGTGTGGTCAGTCTCCTCACAGACACAGGCGTCCTGCTTTGGCCTGAAGCGTTGCCTGCAAAAAATGGCCATTGATTTGGCAAGCTCCTTGTCGACCTTTGAAACAGTTTATCGTGGCAAGGCAATGTGCTGTGCTGAGGGTGTTTCTATTTAAAACCATTCTGAGCTAAAAAGGAGTCAAGGGAAACCAGAAAGCGGGGGGCAGGGGGAGTGGGAAGGGGAGGGGGGGGGGGGAGTGGAGAAGGAGAAGGAGGAGGAGGGGAAAGGAAGGAGGGCTGGTGAGTAGATGTTGTAGCCTGTTTCCATGACACATGAAGTATGTGGCATGTGATATAAATACCATGACCTGGTACCACACTGACAATTGCACTTCTGGAGAAGTGGAAATAGTAGCTCAAATCAACATTGTAAGTGGAGATTAGGGGGCTGTGACAATTTCCCTTGGCTAACTCCTTACTCTGAGCTTTTCAGCAGACCTGCTGGGTTTTAAATATACATTATGGTTCCATGACCTGCAGATAACCCAAAAGGAGGCGTCAGCGTGTCAGGGCATGCACAGATAGGGGAGCATTTGATTTTCTAAGCAAGCACAACACAGAGCTCTGTGGGGCAGCTCAGGGAACCACTCTGCTATCCTAACTCCTCCCTAAAACAGAGGGAGGGCACAGAAAAGTGAAACAAGAGTTACGGATTCTTCCTGGAGACAGAAAGGGGTGATATCAATATGATAAAAATTATATTGATTACCCATGATGGAAGAGAGGTGCATGTTGCTTATGGTTTTAGTTGCCACATAACAGATCAGAAAGACCTTAAACTGTCCCAAATGAGCAGTTTAAACAGTGCTGCTCCCACTTGAGAGCTGTGACCTGAGGACTTGCACTTGCAGACAGGCCTAAAACTGCTTCTGTTTTGCCCACAGCTGATGGTCCTTCAGGATTCGAGTGTCTACACATGCTGATGGTATTTCACTCTTTTCTGGACCACAATCCACAGCAACTGAAATGTTGTGCCACTTCTAACCCCAGGAGGCACTTTGTTTCAGATCAAACCTTTTATTTAATGTCCAAAAGAGGGTAAAAGCCTGTGTGTTCCAACCTTTTCTGCTGAGTGGGGATAGTGACAGAGCTACAGATGTGAAAAGCGGGTCTGTTGTTTATGACAGCTGGGAAATTTTATGTTCCTACTGGGGATGTGGTTTCCATTTTATAAATGGAACTAACAGCCTAAAAATAAGTTAGAACTGAATTTCATAATTTTCCCATAGAAATCTAGATTTTGTTATCTCTAGACCAAATTCCCTCAATAGCTTTGTGCAATGAAGACCTCCAGCTGAACTGGACAGGCTACCATGGAGAAGAGGAGGCTGAGGGGACACCATATCACTGCCTACAATTACCTGAAGGGAGGTTGTAGAGAGATGCGTGTTGGTCTCTTCACCCAAGCGACAGGTGATGGGACAAGGGGAATGGACTCCAGCTGCACTAGCACAGGGTCAGATTAGACGTTAGGAAAAAGTTCTCCACTGAAAGGGTTTATTGGGCACTCGAACAGGCTGCCCAGGGAGGGGGTTGAGTCACCTTCCCTAGATGTGTTTAACAGACGGGTAGATGAGGTGCTCAGGGTTTAGCACAGGACAGGAACGGTTGGACTCGATGATCTCAAAGGTCTTTTCCAACCTTGTGATTCTGTGATTCACGTTAAACTAGAATAAATGGGGGCACTTGTGAGGAATTTGTTTCGTCTGACTGCTTTTATTTTACTCTAGGATTAAATTAATCACGCCAGTGCTGACTATAGCAAGTACATCTGCACCAACTACAGGAAGGAATATAGTTGACTGGCCCAAGTTGAGACATCTAAGATGAATCTTTTTTGTCTTGATGTATAAACAATTTAGACACATGGTGTGAAAAATCCTTCACTATTAATTTCAGAAATGGGTCTCAGAACCCTAATCAGGCACATCTATATGTCTGTATGTCCTCTCTGGGTGTCTGTGGGTAGAGATGGGTGAGATCAATCCCCTGATCAACATAGAGAGAAGTACCAGGACTCATTTGCACAAAGCCAGATACCAGATGGCATTGGAGGTACTGTAGGGATATCCCAGACATCCACACAGGTCTGGCACACTTGATGTGGGATCTGGAAGACACATCTATTTTGTCATCTCAAATGGCACTAGCTGTGTTCATGTGCTTAATTGTGCTCCATAACCTATGAGCTCCGAGTCTAAAACTTTCTACACCTGGACATCTAAATTGAGATGTCTATAATCCGAATCCAAACGCGTAGCACTAGGCAAGACGAGTTTCCTACCAATTCATGCCCAGACAACAAAATAAAAGTGGGATTCAGGTGCCCAGAGAACTAATCTGGTAACCTTTGAGTGCATTGAAGACATCTGTAAGGAAATGACAGATAAAGCAAGACCAAGCAAGCAGTGCAACTCCGCACTAGGCTGTCTCAAAAGCTAATGGATAACCTCACAAGCAAGTACAAATATGTTTGATCTGGTATTTCCACCTATGCTGGCCTTTTTCTGATGAGCAGCATGAAGTCAAAGGTATCAAAATTGAGGGAGTTTCCTCAGAAACAGCATCAAGCATGGAGGGAGCTTATAGGTAAAAAGATTCATGAAAACTAATCTTTTCAAGGCACAGCTGGACCTAACTCCCATTGACTGCAGTGAAAAAGGAAAGGCTGTATATACCTAAAGACTAACACCTAAAAGGAAGGAATTTTGCTTGCACCTCCCAAGTGTCTTGCCTGGAGCTGGGATTGGCTATGCTCAAGCAATGTGCTTAATGCTTTGGCATAAAATCTCCTCCACCTGCATTTGCTTTAAACTCTGCTTCATTCTGCCTTATTACCAGCTTAATAAAAATAATATTAATGTCTTCGTTTCATTCTGCAGGGTTTGAGATTATTAGACTGGCAGCCAACCAAGGTCTTTGCTGTAAATTACAATGCAAAGGTTATGTGGAAATGATATCTTGCTCCTTGGGTTACAAGTAAAAGGAGTTTTCATAGGCATACAAGGGAAATAACTGTGCTTTTTAAATAAAAGAGGTTAACTAAAGTGCTACCTTTTGGTGAACCAGAACTGCCCAGAAGAACAAAGCTTTTTAGAATATTTTGGAGGTTTGGGGTTTTTTTCCCTCTGGTAAGGAGTTGTAAAATATTCTGCTATCACAACACACATGTCAATGTGAGTCCAGTGGTTGTGGTGACTCTTGTGGGTTTTTTGGTACAGACTCCCACATTTAGCGTTTTATTTCCTGGACTCTGAGTTACAGGAGTAATGTGATTGTACAAGACTCTTGGACCGTTGTTATCTTCAAAGTGTGTATTTCTTCCTTGTTTGCTGTAAAGAATCACTTGAAAATGTGATCTCCTAAAGGTTCTAGAGACAAAAGTTGAACAAAAAGGGTGTTATTGTTAGTAGTGCTCTTGGGATTTTTCTACTGATCTTTAGATTTTGGGGCTTCTGGCTCATTTTTGAAAGCAGAGAACTGCAAAACAAGCTCAATGTTAACTAAGTACTGAAATTCAGATCCACAAAGATACGTGTAGATGGTTTTCCCTGGGGTCAGGGGCTGGTGCCACAGTTCCTGTATGATTGCAGAAGGCAGTTCCTTCTTTGAGATGGTGGTACCAAAGCAAATCAAAGTGCTCAACCTACAGCTGAAAATGCTCTAAGTTTCCAGGGCTTTGATGGATGCTAGGTGAAAGGTTGTGCTTGTATTTAGGTCCCCAGATCAGGAGGTTTCTCAGTGTCAAATGCTTATGGTTACACAACTAGGCATCTCCAAAATGAACAAAGGGACAGCTGAGAAGTACTCCATGCTAAAGCAGTGCTGGAGGTGGGTCTTTCTTGGGACACAAAACTAAATTTTGCTTCAATCCTAATTCAGAAAACATGGATTGTACCATAAATGTCAATGAAGTCACTTCTTTCCTAGTAAAATAGCCTGTTTTCTATAAAGCAACTGAGCTTTTGTCAATGTGAAATGAGTAGTATCAGTTCCAAGATCTCAGGACTATATGTCCATTTTTGATACCATCCTCTACATGATTTCAGTTGAGTTACATAATATACAATCCAGAAGAAGCATTCATAGTGTAGTTCTGAACTTTCTTACCAGGGAGATCTTTGTGTTAGACATCATGAGACACCATGATAAAGGGCTCTATATAAACCCAAAAAAAATCCATCTTCTAATGACTCTTTAATTGAATCTAGACCTACAAGGTCAGGGAACAATTAAATATCCTGTCCAGGTGACAGAGGGATTCAGAGTGAAAAGTGCCCAGACCCTGGGCCTAAGACATGATCTTAGCTTTGCTGAACAAATGTTTTTGGATCAGGGCCCCATTTCTCAAAAAAACTTCACTAGTATCTGGCCATATCAAGCCATTCTGCATATTTTTGCGGTCATTGTTCTGTCTGGTGAGGTTTCTGACCTCTGAATTTCACGCTTTCATTTCCAGTACTAATGACCCCGACTTGAACAACTGGATTTCTAGTCTAATAACAGCTGGGTTAGTGACACTGAAATTATCAAGAAAAATTGTTCCATTTCTGTTGACTCTTGCACTCAATTTAAGAACATAGGTCTCAGCCTTTGGTGCTATGATCAATGAACTCTCTCCATACCTACTGTGAGTGCATTACAGGTCCATGTTTTGATATACCCATGCAGCTGAGTTATATATTCTGCCTTAAAAACATAACCTCAAGCTGCTGCCCTGCTTGCTTTTAGCCTTGGAAATAACTGGGTCTGTCAAATAAGTTGCTTTGCTTTAGTATCTTGTCTTTTTAGATCACTTGCTGAAAAGCATCGAGCCTTGATTCTTCAGAAAGGCTCAAGTTCTGTCCATGGTTTGTTTAAATTACTGGGGACTTGTGTTACCAGTTTCAATGAGGGCAAAACTGGGGCACTGAAAACTAAATCTATTAATCTCCCTGAATTCACCTCTCCAAGAAAGTTATAGTAGCAGACTAAAGAGGCTATAAAAGCTTTTGAAAAGACCTCAAGCATAAATCCATTGAAGTGTCAAAGCTGCAATTCACTGAATGAGAAGCAGAGCAGCTCCCTTCATTTGCAGAAGGTGGTTGTCTGCAGAAGCCCTCTGAAGTGGTTGGCTTCCTCTCCGGAGTTGATTAATGCCTTTTCTAACTTCTGTTTGCAATGAACATAATGTGCACTCCTTGGCTGCTGCTCTCTCATTACCAATTTGGGGTTAAGGAAAATTCAAAAAAACCCAAAATTTTAAAAGAAAAAAGTAATGAAGGAAAGCAAAAAAAAAAATCCTTTGATTCTATTTCATTTTGTTAGGACGTCCTTAAATATTATCATTAGCTGTTTTTTTATTTTACTAGGATTGGAAGGGGCAATTGTGGTCACACACCCAACTGCTGGCATAACTTCCACCAGAGAATCCCCTCCTGCAAGGGTTGGATCCTACTTAAACACCTGAAATCCAGACTGAAGCAAATCTTTTATAGCTCCTGACTCTGTTGATCCTACTGGAAAGCTGTGATCTTAGCTGACTATATCTGCTGGCCTCAGTTGTGCTGTCACTGATCATCACTGGGAATACACCTGCAAAAAAAAGTGGTTTGCAAGTTTTGCAGAGCTTTCTACTCAAGACTGAGCTCTATCTGCTCATTCCTCACCCTAGTAAGCCCTCTATTTACAGCACAGGAGCTGGGACTGAGGGAACATGTTCAACTGACACTGTCCTCCAGAAATATCCCCAGAGCAGGGACGAGTTAGACAGGCTTTAACCACTCTAACCTGCTTATGTGATGTTACCTTGACTGCACCAAGTAATGTCATTTCCCACATCAGCTGTCTGGAAGCAAGGATGACTGTTCCCTTTTCCTTCCTAACAATTTCTTGTGATACTTAAGTGTACCAAAGTCTTACCCTAGAGATGGTAATGTGCTCAAAGTAGCAGGTTACCTAAGTGTACTTAGGAAAGTGATTTCCCAGCTGTGGCCAGTATTGTCCACTTGAAAATGATGCTTAATTGTTGTTCAGTGTCTACCATCCACTGAAAGTCTCATAAAAATAACAAAAATTAAAAAAAAAAACCAAAAAAAAAACCCAAACAAAAAACCAAAGGAAACCACCCAGCTACAATTCTAAAACGCTGTACTTAATCTAATTGGCTAGCAGGTGTTCATTATATTCTTTAATCCACTGGCAGTTGATTAAATTTTTATATAAAATGGGATATATAAATAAATCCTTCAGTCTTCTGTGCAAAATAATGCTGGTACTTACCAAAGCTGTTCTTGGTCTGTCTATGCACATCTGAAAGAAATAAATGTACATGCAAATTAGCATATATAAATGAGCATATTTTTGCAATTATATATATACTATAGAATAATAAGAAGCATTTAAGCTCTTGTCAGTCTGAATTCCACCCATGATTTTCTCCATTTATGTTAATTCGCGTTGGAGAGTTTAAAAAGTTCAGACAGTTCAGAGGAAAGATGCTTCTCCTGGTTCTGAAATCAGGCATGCTGAGACTCAGGATACATAGCATTGCTGCATGTCCCATTCAGCATGCTGGAGCTAGACTGCAACCTCTGGAGCAACCTCGCTAAGCAGGATGGTTAGAAGCAAAGGGAGATGTCACAGACATCACAGACCTAACTGCAAGCTTCTAACAGAGGAGCATGTGCAGGAACTTGATGCCTGAGTTCACACTTTAGTTTGCAGGGATTCAGGGTAGGATGCAGCTGAAATGTTAGGCACAGTTGGGTATATCTTGGCTGGAGAAGTATCTCAGACTTATCCATGTTGGAGACCACCTTGGGGGAATGTCCAGTCCAAGCTCCTTCTCAGAGTACGGCCAACACCAAACTCAAGCCATGTGTTAAGACCTTTGTCCAGTCAAGTCTTCAAAAAACCTCTGAGGATGGAGTTTTCAACAACCCTATTGGCAACTTATTTCAGTGAGTAATTATTGTTATCCTGTAGTTGGTTTAGTCCTTACACCTTCATTGTTTCAATTTATAACTATTATCTCCAATTATTCTGCTGCATGCCTTAATAACAAGCCTGCTGTCATCTTCTCAACAACGTCAACCTAGGAATAAGAATGTAAGAAGACTTATAACTGTGTGAATGTGCTGAAAATTTTCTTGATCCAAAGATACCTTCCCATCTTCATCTTTATGGGTAACAAATCCCTTCCACCTACTAGTCCATACAAAGATTCAGGCTCAGCCTGTGGTCTGATGAACACCTCAGGGAAGGTTAAGGAAGACATTTATGTTGGCAGATATAGAACACTGACTGGACAGTCATTCTGGGTTGACTGTCCTCCAGACTACATATGACAGCACGCTTGAGGTCTGCTTTCTGTAGATGTACTTCAACAGTCCAGCACAGCAGCATGGGTGATCTTCAGACTTCTCAGAGGGCTTTTCAGGGGTTAGTCTGTGTGGTGGTTCAAGTAATGTGACCTTAAGAAGGCCCTTGGGTGTGCCGTACAGGCAGTCCTATATACTGTAGATGCTGCCTCTGAGGCTGAGATATATCTGGGCTGACAGCCAGCACACAGGTCAAGAGGCTTGGTATGTTTAAAGCCACTCAGACGCTTGCATTTCAGCTAGGAGTGAAGACATAGTCAATCTGCCATTTCTGCTGAAACATTTTCTTGTCTTTACCTCATAAATCTAGCCAGCAGGGCCTCAGCTCTCTGGAGCTCTGAGTATTTGTAACAATGAACCCTGAAAGCATTCAACGCTTTTGTCTAAGGGCTTACAGCACCAAGTAGCTGTCTGAAGTGATGGTCAGCCACAGAGATGGAAAGAGAATGGGCTATGGAAATGGCTGTGCTTAATGTATTGTTCTAATGCTACAGGTTTTCTTTGTATCACACAGAGGGAAGATGCCAAGGAATAGCATTGGTTCATTGAGATACCGGGGCTTTTTTCCAGCTGAAAGCTAACCAACCTGAAGAACTGATGCCCTGTGTGAAGGCAGGTCTGCCAACACACACAGCAGACAGTTGGGCTTCACAGGGGGTGGTGGTAGGAGTGATCAGGGGAAAAGCGGCCTCAGATGCGATCATGGGAGGAAGCAAAGAGTAAATAAACGTCTGGGCATGCACTACAGCAGCCGGCCTCAGTGGCCAAGGGCACAGGAGAGACAGCTGTGGGAGATCAGCAAGGAGGCAACGGCCTCACAGCCACGGAGGCAGGATGGTGTTAGGGCCGGATGAGGAAGAGCTTGTGGTTTATCAATTTGGGGCCTTGTGATGACAGGGATTTAAATAGCAAACTTTATTATTCGGCTAATAAGAGTGCAAAAATAGCCATGATAGTGGGTGAAATTGACATCTGCAGAGACTGGGCAGATCCAGGCATCAACTGAGCAGTATCAATTTACCACAACTGGGAACCTGAACAGCTAACCCTTACTACAGCTGAGTTACATTGCCAGGATAACTGCCCTATTCTCTCTAATATTACCTCAGATGACCATCTACCCTTTTTATTGTAACGGAGTTGTAAGCTTCACCCCTGATGAGAAGCTACATCCTCTGGCCATGCTGACAAACACAGCAGAGGTTACTGACTCCTTTATCTCACTTATCTTCATTTACACTTGCTGTGGGTCCTGCTCATCCTTTCAGAGGGTATGGAGACTTCTGCCCTCTGAGGCATTCAATTTTTACTTCCCTGGAAGGGGATGAGGCAGTTAGAAGAGGCCTCAGCACCAGAAATTAACCACTGTATCCCCTATGAAAAACACATGAGTCCAAAACAAGGGGAAGTTTTAAGATGTTTCTTACTAGGAAGCATATTTGGGATGTTTCTTACTAGGAGCAGCCATGATCATCAATCTAGGAGGCCCACAACTACACTCCTCTCAGGACTCTAAGAAGCTTATCTCTGTTGCATACATATTTTATGTCTTTAACTTACATAAAGCCCATGACCTTGCAAGCATTTAATGTCATAACAGGTGGTAGATTTCTAAAGATCTTGCAGACATGGGCTTTGATAGGTTCCTGACTGCAAATGAGATGCAACATTAGCTCCTTAGTCCTAGTTTCTGGAGGCCAGTGAGCACTTCTGATACAGGTTGGGGGTGGGGTTGTTTTTTATATCTCCCTGAGAATGTCTCCAACATAGAATGTATCTGTTTCTTGAGGGTAAAAACTGTGGAAAACCATACCATTTCTTTCAGGAACCAACGCTTCGCTCCTGCCTCCCTGCTGCAAAATCCTAGGACTATAAATAGCAGAAAGGTTTGTTTTTCACTTTGCTTTTTCATTTTGCTTTTGTGTTCTGTTAGGAACTGTAGTCTAGCTGCTAATGCTTAAACTCACAGTCAGGTTGTATGTTCCCCTACAGCCCCATGGCATCACTCACACCTCATGCAGAGCAGGGAGGGGCATTGACTCACTGTAGGTATCAGCAAGGTCATCAGCTGCTATGGTGAGGGAAGCACAGAGACCTGAAGTCAGCTCTTGGCAGGTAAAGTAAGGTGGGACTGAGCTGCAGCCACCAATGTCCATCCAGTGGGACTCTCCAAGCACTCCAGTTCCATGGAGGAATGTCAATCACAGACACTTTTTTTTCTGCTAGCATAGCTTTCTTTAAAGAGAAGCAAAAGCAATAATGTCCCATTTATCTCTGGCTGGACTTTGAATTGTTTTATGTATAAATACACACATACATACACATTTTATTCCATGAAGATTGCATTTCTAATTGCCCCACACCAATATTTCTTAGACTTTCTTTTGGCAGTAACTGCAAAACAACAGGCTTGTAGAAATGGGTGGGTCTGTTTTTCATGTTGTGTGCATGTGTGTTTTGTTTTCCAAACCAAGCTGAAAGCCTTGTTGCCTGGGTCTTGCCCTTGCCCTAACGCAGAGCCGCTGAGAAAAGGCAGGACTATAGGAGCCCTTGTGAAGGGAATCAGCACCACTGATATACCCCAAACTACACAGCCCTGCAGTGGAAAACATTGCTGTGCAAACTGTCATCACCAGAGGCTGATAATGAAGATGCAGACTGGAGTTTGTAGAGTGTGGAAGGCAGCAAGCTAAGAGGAGGGGCAGCAAGGCATCACATGCTGTGCCAGGGACTGGCTGGAGAGTTAACTCTTGCTGGTCTCCCTTACTGTCTGGCTGGACCCCATGTCCCCACACCTCCCACCTCCTTTCCCAGCCCACCTTCTGAAGTAGAGCCCTTAGCCCATGACGCTTACTACACCCACCCAAAGCAGGATTTCAATGCTATAACCCCTGTCTTCTCCAACTGTCTACCACAAAATCCATCTCTAACTAGAGTTCTCTTCCTCTCCTTAATTTTTTACCTAGATGAATGGTTCAAACCAGGGCCTTAACTCCATCCACCATCCTCCATACTTGAACTGTTAGACATCCAGACACCTGGGACTGTAGGACTCCTCACCCACCAACATGTCTATATGCTCCCAGTCCCCAGGCCACAGGAAAGGGATGAAATAAGACGCATCATAAGACAAATCCATGTAAATTAGTGCACTCAATTATAGTCCATTCAGTTGGCACATGGGAACATGCTGATAGGCATGACGTTATTTGGCAGAAGGGATTTGCTTTGGTGAATCAGCATGTGAAGGATTTGATGGAAAACACTGACACCCACTCAGTTTTGACCAGCTATATTTGATGCAGATGAGGGCAATAGCAAAATAAAATATAAAAAGGCCCAACTCCATGCTCCCCCCCCCAAAAAAAAACCCTGAAAAAAAACCCATCACCATGTGATTTATACCTTTCAATACCTAAAAAGGCCAGAAAACAGTGATTAAATCAAGTATAGTTTAGACTTCATGCACTTGGCAAATGAAAAACTGAAGCATTACTATGTGACTTCTCAGCAGCAGTTGTGAAAGAGTCCAAGTCCTGAACTGAGCTATGTCTATTGGGAGCAGTGCAGATCACCACGGGCAGCAAGGGTGTGACTCTGAACTGACTCTGGAGTAAACGAACTTAAGAACCCAGCTTGAAGACACTGGACACCTCTGCTTCTTTAAGAAGATTGTGTCACAGCACAGGTTGTAATTAGCTTGTATTTGCTAATAAAGACACTTGAGGTGAGTTATGGGGAGAAAAGAATGAGACTAGGAGAAGAGGAATTGTTGAGTTCCTCAAGGGAGAAGGGAGAAGATGGTCTTACCAGAGAGTTATGCTTCTGTTCTGGTTCCCCTTCCTGCACAGAGTCTGGTAGAAACAGAAAATGCACAGCTTATTCTGTTCTATTAAACTGATGATTAAAAGAATGGAGTAGTTTTGCTTTGTTTTGTATTTAAATGAAGAATACACTAAGAAATCAGCAAGGAAGAAAAAGGTTCAGTGATGGATAATATAAAAGGGTATCAAATCATAAGTTAAAAGGAGAAAATGAGCAAGGAATGATTGTTTCTTCCAACAGAAGAACTATAATGTAATAATACCAATGGGTGTTTAAAAACAAACACATGGAAACAGTGCTTCACACAGCATGCAGTCCAGCCATTGAACTCCCTAGGATGGGATCTTGTGGCTTACAAAATTTTACATCAGTTCAAAATAACCCCCAAACCCCCAACCACTGATTCATGGACTGAAGAAAACTTTCCTGTTTACTAAAGTGCCATTATAATTGTGCCTAGGGGACTCATACAAGGTTAGAACCCTGCACACTATAGTTCATGTATGTGCAGATGAGAAAAGGCTTTTCATGCCCTGTAGTGTGTGAGGAAAAGGATCTGAGGCATGGAAGAAATGTCAGATTGCCTTTGGAGGGGAGACATTGTGCCAGTAACCTCCAGATTTACAAACTGAAGCCCATCACAGACCCTTCAGCAAGCTCTAGGACTCACTGGAAGAGGTAGATTCCAACTGCTACCAACTCTAATCAGTTTCTCTAACTCAAGTTGCATTTAAAACAGTGTTTTACCACCAAGTATCCTAATAACAGCTGTATAAATGAACTGCTGGTGGAGGATGAGCTCTATGTTCAAGCCCATGCTTCACCAAACATTACTGATTTGTTTGGGCTGGCAAATAAGGCTCAGGTTTATCAGAAGTTTATAGACACCTGGACATCAATTCTTTCCCAGGAAACTAGCTGCCCATATACTTTACAGTCAGATTATAGGTGACCCAGGGAGAAGAAGAAAATTTATTTGCTTCCTTATGATTGACATGCATTGCTAGCAACATAAACCAGTACTTGGTTGTCAACTGGAGCTTGAAATCAGTTGGATATTATGATAGCTGCTGTTTCCTGGTTTCAACAGGGATAGAGTTAATTTTCTTCCTAACAGCTGGCATAATTCTGTGTTTTTGGTTTAGGATGAGAATAGTGTTGATAACACACTGATGTTATAGTTGTTGTCAAGCAGTCAACAACTTCTTAGCTTCCCATACTGCCATGATAACAAGAAGATGTAGGGCACCCTAGAAGTTGGAAGCTGGCACAGCCCAAACAGCTGATCTAAACTGATCAAAGGGGTATTCCATATCATCTGATATCATGCTCCATATATATTGGGGGGCTGGCTGGGAGGTGGTGTGGGTCAGGAACTAGATGAGCATTGGCTTCAGATGGTGAGAAATTGTGCTGTGCTTCACTTCTTTTGTATATTCTTTTATTACTATTGTTACTATCGTTGATTATTGTGGTGGTTGTTATTATTACTATTGGTTGTGTTGTTGCTACCTTCCTTTTCTGTCTTATTAAACTGTCTTACCTCAACACATGAGATTTAGGGTTTTTTTTTTTTTGTTTTTCTTTTTGCTTCTCCACCCCACCAGAATTTTAACTGCTGGGCAGGTTAAACCACAACACTGCTGATATAAACTGGAAGGTCTGAGAGGGAAAATTCTGGCTTTGTTAATGCAGCAACAACAGCACAGCCAATCCAAAAAGGGATTAGAGGTGTGTCAAATCACTGGGGAAGGCTATGGGGTTTTTTTTGAGAGACAGCAAAGAAGGAAAGAGGAAAGAGTTAAGAGAATGCTGGGATACCCCATGAAAACAGACAAAAAAAATAAAAAGAAAAATCTTCCCTCCAGCAGCTACAACCTCAAAACTTTGTATTTTCAGACTATATAGGTGGCAAGTTGGTAATTGAAGCCCATGCCAAGACAAGAGAACTTCCAGCCAAAACAGATGTGGGTTTATAGAGGCAAAGCAAGCCTTTAAAATGGACCTAGGGAATTCCAAATTCAATAGTATGTCGATATAAACCCGAAGACATGAAAATGGGATCTGAGCTTTTAAAATGAAAGAAGTAATGAAGTGGTGGTTTTATGTGTCACAGCCCACATTTTGCTTTACCAAAACACAGTGGTCCTTTCAAAGCATTAACCCTGATTTTTCACCTTTGGATCACAGGGATGTGGCCTGAGAAATCCCTGTGCAGAACAATTCTGCATTCTGACATCAGCAGCATTGTTACTGTTCCCTCAAGGTATTGTTTTATGCTGTAGCTGGACCACACAGATCGCACTTGCTCAGGAAAGCTGGGAATAATATGTCAGGGACCAGATTTGCAGACTTTTGTTATGTGCATGAAGTCAGTGGAGCTAGGCCGGGCACACATGAAGCAAGGAGGGACACACGCACATCCAGACACCCACACTGCACTTCCACACACCCACACACCCCATGCACAAGGCTGTAACTCACAGTGGAAAGGTTCATCCAGTATAGCAGAGCTATGGATTTCCCTCCTGCAGCTCAAATGCTTGCATCACTGTCTGCATGCACCACCAAGAAAATGATGGCTTTCATTCACAACATTTTGCACATCACCAAAACGTAATCCCTGACACCAAGAGCCTCCAATTGTGTAAAAGCAAGGGGGATGTGGAGAGGGCTCAGCATTCACTGAGGTAGGGAGACAAAGTCACAAACCTTGCCCATCTTCATTGTCTAATGCTGAGTCTTAAATGCTCATTTCAATGATGTCAATGAGGTAAAGATTCATTCAACAGCACAGGTTGGAAGAGAACTCAAGGAGTCATTTTGTCCAACCTTTCATGGGAAAGAGCCTAGATGGGACTGTCTTTGTCCCATCAAATCTTGAAATCATGCAGAGTTGGGGACTCTACACCATCCCCTGGGAGGTTGTTCCAGTGCATTACGTTATCACTGTAAAAACTTTCTTTCTGAATATAAAAAAAGTACTTTCTGAAAGTTCACCACACTGATTCAGCTCTCCCTCAATGCCAATACAGCTCAGACCATATGAAAAACACCATAAGTGTCTTTCATCTAAAGTCATAGTTGTGAATTTGCTTGAGTTTCAGTAGAACTCAGAATTTCTTTTCTCATCACCTACCTCCATTTCTCTCCCTCCCTCTTCCTGCCCAACACCTAATCGCTCAGCCACACAGGATGTTGAGATATTCTGTTTTCTGGCAAAAAGAGAAGGAACTGTGTTCATACTTCTGTGAAGCAACAGCCTATACATCAGCCTTCAGCATAGTCCATCCCATGTTGTCACCTGTCTAGTATCCAAATGCCTCCCTTCACAGCCTATTTGGGAATAGCTGACTTCCCTACTACACCAGGTAATACGGACAGCACAGTCCAGATATGCTTGGGTCTTCATTATGGAAGGAGAATAGACCTCAAAGTTGCCTCAGGACCACTCTCAGTGTGTAGTGTAGACAGGCTTAGGGAGTAAATGGTAGGACCAAGAGATCATTTATCTCAGCATTCAAGTTCCAGGATGTAACATAGAACCTAAGTGAAAAGCTGATGTATTCATGGAATAAGCAGAGTTACTCTAGCACTGGTAGTATTTAGAAACTTCAATCCATAAACTGTGTTCCAAAGGAGGTGACTATCACTTTTCTTATTTTAGAGGTGGTAGATGGATGTGGAGAAAGGTAGTCAACTTAAAATGATCCAAAATATTGGGGATAGAAATGGAAACAAGCTAACTCTCCTGCAAACCCCAGGATGCACCTTGCTTATTGTATGATGCTGTTATCTGTGATAAAACAGGAAATGAATGGGTAAATGTGACATGTATAATGGCCTTGTGGGGGCTGCATAATTTGCTGCACAGAGAGCAGGCACCACAAAAGAAGTGGAAGGGGACACCATAGCCCACTGGAAACTATGAAACAGTCCTCAGTGAACCTCCACAATGAGTCTGTAAATCATGGAGAATCATAGGCTGGAAGGGACCTGAAGGAACATCTGGTCCAACCTTTCTTGGCAAAAGCTCTGTCTAGTCAAAAGCAACATCTAGACAAGACAGCCAGCGCCCTGTACAGTTGAAACTTAAAAGCATATGATGTTGGGAAATCCACCACTTCCAATGACTGGTTGTTCTCATTGTGAAATGAAAGCTCAGTGCTCATATTTGGAAATATCTTCTTGAAAGTCTTTTGGTTAAAAGTGAAATTACTATAGCAAATCTGAGGCATCACTCTGCAGTGGCAACTACATGTGAACTGCAGAAAATACTATATATAATTTTCTCTCCCTTCTCTTCCAAGAATGAAACATTATTAAATACTATTGAGAACAACTTCTGAAGTACACATTCCCTCAAGAAATAATTTCATTACTCCAAAAGTTGGTGAGCATTTTCTAAAAATCTGCTAAAAATAACCCTATTTCCAGTTCATCATCTGCATGCAAAAGTCTTCATCAAACACAGAATTATCCAATTAGATTTTTAGGGAGGGCAGAATTCCTGCAAAGTCCTTAATTTACCTTTTAACATGTTGTCTGAAGGGTTCCCTTGGGGTTAAATGTATCCCAAACAGGCTGGGATGATAACTACCTTGTCATCCCAAACTGTAGATAACACACTGGAAACCTCCAGAGCTAAGATCAGTGGTTGCTACAGCAGCTGTTAAGAAGTCCTGGTTCTGCTAATGAACACAGGAAGAGCTGTGCTGCGTCAGAGGAAAGGTCAGTCTAGCCCAACATCCTATCTATCAAGAGGGCAATGATCTTTTTGCCTTTTCTCAGCTTCTGGAGAAAGAGAACCCATAATCTCACTAGGTCAATGGAGATGAAGACCAGCACACATGAAGGCTGTCATTACTCCATTGCAAATGATCATGTTAGAAGACTCTGGGAAGCCTGAGGGGCTGCCACAAGGGATATATTCCCAGAATAGTGTCTATGAAATGTAAAACAAATTAATGTAAATCCTCTTTCTAGGTCGCTATCACTCCCCAAAGGACAAGGAGATCTTTCTGCTTGAGGGAGAACAAAATGCACCCCATTCCACCCTCAAACTGGTCAAATTTATCAATCATCCAGTGCTGCCTTATGTAACCTCTCAAAGTAGGGTGCAAGTAGCATTTTACTCATTTTGTTGGTCTTTCTTCACAAGAGGTGACTTTATCAGCTTTCTTATTCTTTTGGAATGCATGTACTGTTTATCAAACATCTGTAACGACTTTCTCATTGGAAAATGTATATTTAAAGCAAATATTAGCTCTCTTCTTTAGTGTTAAAATCCTGTTGACTTGGCAGGAGAGCACTTAAGATGATCCACAGAGCTAATAAAGTTTATGATTGTCCAACAAATACTCTACTTTGCCAAGTTACTAGAAAATATGTTCACAAATATGTGATAGACTGGGATTAATATCTGTAAAAGATATATACACATTCTTGCTGTGTCTGTCTGGTCTGCTCCAGCTCTGAATCCAGTGAAGCAGGTGACATGACATTTCTTTGTGCAGCACTGAGCACCACAAGACATTAGCACCGATAACCCAGTGAAAAACCTACTCTTGCCTCCTCTGAGCCTATGTAGGGGTGAGTGTGACTTCACTGAAGAAAGAAACAAAGTAATTTGCTCTTCTTGGATCTTGATAGAGTTTCTGCAGCCTCCAACATAAACCAAAGTTGCTGCAGGACTCTTCTGAAGTGTGGCAGTTGGATGCTAAACCCACCAAGCAGTTCTACTACATAGGCAGGAATAGCAAGAGGGCAATAGTATTGAGGGATGTGCAGATAGTCTGTGGTGGGATTCAGGCTGGACAACTGTGATTGGACAAAGATGGGTTCTACATCACCCTGTGCAAGGCACATTCAGCCATTCCTGTGCATTTTGAAGCAAGCACCAAGAGAAAAATTAACACTACCATGTAGACGACAGCATGCACTCTGTTTCCACACTCATGGCATTGCTTTCCCCATCCCCTCCCTGCACTTTTCCCACCCCCTTCTCTCACTTATAAATAGCCATGGGCACAACTGCGCTCCTTTTGGACTCCCAGCCCATGTACTGAAGTCAACAGAGCAATTATGGGGGTCAGCTCCTTGCATAAACATTGCCTCCTCTTCACAGGGATGTTTCAGAGGCCTTTGCCCTGTCCCACCATGAACTGAAGCAGGAAATTCTCCTGAGCTATCTGAGGGCTAATTAAAGGAGCAGCCCAGAGACCCCGTAACCTCATGAGAGTCCTACAGAACTGCTCTGGCCTCTGTCAATGTACATGACAAGGTTACTGCTGGAGAAGGCAGTCAGGGCTTCTTCAATCAGATATCACTGTGTTATAGACCCTGGCCAAGAGTCGTTAGCTGTAATAAATGTGCTTTCACCATGACAAGCTAAAGCTCTCTCACTTAGGGGTCTGTGTGCTTCCTGGAAGCTCTTTCGTTAGGACTAATGACCACTCTCTGCTGTCACTCACATGCCCTGGGCAAAGCTACTCTGGAGTTTTAATTAAAACAAAGTGTTCTTGTTTCTTTGGCTTGTGTTAGGTGCCTTTTGCATTGCTCTTCTCATTAAAGTAATGGGTGCCTGCACTGAAAAAATGTGTGGAGTTTGTGTGGTTTTTCATCTTTTTTTTTTTTCTTTTTCCTTTTATTTTTCCTTTTTTTCCCCCTTTTTTTTTTTTTTTATGGTGAGTGACATGGCTGGAAATCAGTGTCACTGACAGGAAGACTTCAGCAGTGTTGAGATTTTAAATGTCAAGAAACTGTAAAGTAAAGGTGATATCATGCCTTTAAGCTCCCTGTACTTTTAGGATGTGTTCAGGGATGATGCGAATGAGATGGGAGAACTATGGGGCTGGAGAAGGAAGAGCAGGAAATTAGGCAGAAGAGAGTCTAAACTCACCAAATTAACATGCAGCTGCTGTCATAAACTCCAGAACTTTGTTCTGTCTGGTTATAAAAACAAATCTTGTAAAAACCAGACATGCTTCATTATATTACAGAGTTTTGTCCATTGCAACTTGTTTCCTTTTAACCCCAGAGCAGTCTCAGATGGGTGATTTCTCTTGCCAAGTTCTCCTTTTACTCTGTGTGCCCTGTATTTTCAATAATGCATTGTTACACGCTTTTGCTTTGAGAGTTAAAGCAGGCAGGGACAAAAAAAGTTTATCTTTCTAGCTAATGAAACCTATCTGGCTAGGCAAAGCTATTAGAAGGCCAGTGAATTCATTTCAGCAGTTAAATGTTAGAGCAGGGGACTGACTTTACCTCCCTGATACTGTGCTGAGATACTAGTTTTTTACTTTTTCTTGTGCTTGTAAAGGCAGTTTTATTCTTCTTCTTAAAAAAATCATCATAAAATCACAGAAAGGTTAGGGCTGGAAGGGGCTTAAGTTGATCAAGTTCCAAAACACCTGACATAGGAAGGGACACCTCTCACCAGCCCAGGCTGCTCAAGGCCCCACCCAACCCGGCCTAGAACACCTTCAAGGAAGAGGCAGCTGCCACTTCACTGGGCACCCTGTTCCAGTGTCTCACCACCCTCAGAGTGAAGAATTTCTTCCTAATATCCAATCTAAGTCTCCCCCCTTCCAATTTAAAACCATCCCCCCTCATCCTATTACTACATGCCCTTCTAAAAAGTCCCTCCCCAGCTTTCTTGTACTTCAGGTACTGGCAGGCCGCTATAAGGTGCCCCAGAGCCTTCTCTTCTCCAGGCTGAACAAACCCAATTCTCTCAGCCTGTCTTCATAGGAGAAGTGCTCCAGCCCTGAGATCATCTTCACTTCAACTGTTCCATGTCCTTCTCATGTTGGGGACTCCAGAACTGGACACAGGATTCCAGGTGCGGAATTGTTTCCAAAAAAATATCCTGTAGCTTAGTCATATTATTTTTGCAGTGAAACAGCATGAACAAGGGCAAACCATAAGTTTATTCCTAATGCTCAAAGAACACAAAGCAATCTATAATAACCCACTAAGTCTGTCTTTTACTTTATGAAGTACCTGAAAGGGGCTCAAACACCTTTCCTTTTTATTCCCTGATATACTTCTAGTCTGTTAGATGCCCTCTGAGCAGGCATATCAACTGTTTGATTTTCTCCAGCTGTAAAACAAGCATCATGAAATGATGATTGCCTCCATAAAGACCTTTCATATCTCCAATACCATGGTACTGACCATGAGATGGAAAGTACTATCAGAGAATCCTTCCTTCCTTCCTTCCTTCCTTCCTTCCTTCCTTCCTTCCTTCCTTCCTTCCTTCCTTCCTTCCTTCCTTCCTTCCTTCCTTCCTTCCTTCCTTCCTTCCTTCCTTCCTTCCTTCCTTCCTTCCTCCCTCCCTCCCTCCCTCCCTCCCTCCCTCCCAGTCTTCATCATCATACTCTTTTTGTGGTTACCAAACAAGACCTTACATCTGATTGTGAAATTACTGATTTGTTGATTTAAGACAACTGAATTTCACCTCTCTCAAACTACTCGTGACATACAACAAACCCAAAGAGGAAATATGAAATTAGAGGAAAAAGGGTTTCTTATTTCCACTTCTCTGTAGGTAGGTTAAAATATTTAATCTGGTGCTGATGAGTCATTAAAACATCACTGAAATGCATAGTGCCTGCAAAGCTCCTACTTTATTACTGAAATATTAAAAGAAAAGTGAAAAAGCAAAATTTAATTTGCTTTCTACACATTGGTGATCAGGCTGTGAACACCTGAGGCACATATATCCCCTAACATTACATACATAAATGCCTTCATCTAAACTTAGTCATCCCAGGCTACTGTACAACCAGGGGAACAAATATACACCTTCCATGGGGATTTCCCAGTGGTCTCCAAGGCACCTGGAAAGTCTTAGGCTAGGAGAGTCAGAACATGTTATGTACTCCTAAAAGCTGATGGAAGGAGACCTAAAATAAGCTGATCACAGTGACAAATACTAGGGTTTCCCTCCACTAAAGGATGGGGCTGGGTTGGCTGAGAAGCTGGATTCCAGGAAAACATCCCAGTTAGGACTTCAGCTGCCTCTGCCCATCAACTCCCTCCCCACATTGGGCATGTGGATTATGAAGAAGTACTTATGTAAGCATCACCTCATTATCTACCACATGATACATGCCCCACAAGGGAGCTCTGCTTGTATTTCTTGCAAGCCATAGTGATTCAGGAGCCACTATGTTGATAGTTTCACATAATGACCATTTCCAGTAAATGGTGACTATCAAGATACATATTTCTCCCTGCTGCAATAGAAATTGCATTTCAGTTAACAGGCAGTTCTTTGAAAGCTGATCTGAGTAAACCAAATAAAATTCTAGAAGTTGTTTCTCTTTGGTGGTGCAGCCTTCCATGAGGCATGGTTTGAATGTTGGCCTACTGGTCAGAAGGTGCAGGCAGGGTATAAGTCAGTGAACATCTAGAGAATTAAATTCCAAATATTATCACTGCAGATTCAAAAAACATTAGACACTTAGTCAAGGCTTAAAAATAAAACACCCCATGAACAAACATGTAAATTTTATTTAGTCCACAGGAAAAGATACTGCAGGTTTCCACCCCTTCCTTTTTTTGGACTGAAGTGATCCCTTGGTCCTTAGCCAATCTGCACCTTTTATGACGTCCGAGAATTGATTTGCTTAAAGTTATGCATTTCCCTTATTAAACAGCACTAAAAAGGTAAGTCAAACCCACAAGACCACACACATGGGCATTCAAGCATTAAATATCCTGTGCAAAGCTGGCATGATCACATAAATTAATGTTTGCTTCCATCTAGTGGGTGGAAGTAAAAATTGCATATCGGATAAGCATGCAAATATATTTTGCAGTGAGTTATGGGTAATAAATAGGAATCTTTCCTGCGTTAAGCTGTATGTTTTTGTCTGGTCTAGGTTCTTCACAATGTATTCATTAAATATAGTACGATGTGGGGTTTTTTTTATCTAGCCCTTAAGCTTCAACTTCATATCTGGGTGTCTTTTGATTGACCATGACCAGTACTCTTGGAAGAAATCCAAGCAAGAAAGAAGGGTTGATTTACTTAATTATGTAACAGTTGTGTCACAGAGGGACATATAGATTACATGAATAAGCACACATACTAGCAAGAGGACTGTTTTCCATGATGAAGAGTTCTCATGTAGGTCTATGACCTTACTGGAAGGGCAGTGTAGTACAGTATTTGGACCCTGGCAGCAGAAGAATGAGATGTGGACTCTCCTTTGCTCTCACTTTTCCCATTAGATTTCCATGTGATGCTGAATAGTTTTAAATAGATCAGTAATTGGCACTAGAAGGAATTATCTGCATCTTTACAAACAGTCCCTTCAATGATATAGTCCTCAGTGGCCAACAAGGCACCAACTTCATACTACTCACTGATAACGGGCCACCTCACCCTATAAAGTTCTGCTGTGATTCAAAACTCAGAGTGATGAGATGCCTTGTGGAGAGAGATGGGGTGAACAATGAGAATGAAGACTATCAAGAGAATCAGTGAGAATCAAGAGTATCCTAGGTCATGAAATATCTTAAGCAGCATTCCTAGAGGATTCTGGGAAAGATACTGGAGCCAACATGACACAGAAGGAAGACATTATCTCTGGAAAAATGCGAGACATGCTCAGACTTTGGAAGAAGAATGTATTACCCATGAATACAAAGGCAGTGAAGAATCAGAGAATTTTAAGTCAGAAGGAGCACCTATCCTATTCTGTGTACCAGGCAATATGAAGGTGATATTCAAAACATCCCATTTTGGTATTTGACTTCATGATGTAAGATCTAAAATGCAGGTACTTATCTCCCCCCAAAAAAAGGGCATAAACCTCAGATAGTTACTTAGAGTGAATCAGTTTAAACACCTACAATTAAACACATCCATTTCATGAACTTAAATATTCTTTCAGCTCAGTTGATCCTACTGACTAGACTTGCAGTGAATGTGATGCAGCCTATGATTCCTTACTCACATGAGCTGCTGTGATACAATTTAGTTACCTAACCATGTATGTGCTACAGTGTTTGAGACACATGAGTTTCTAAGAGGTCCACATCAGGCTTACAGGTTGGACACAGGACCTACAAGATATTTTGAACATTCAGAAGCATCAAATGGAATACGCCAGGATGTGTCAACTGCCACTAAAACCCTACATTTAGACAAGTGAATCTTCTCCCTGAAAGCCAAACAGTTATTTTAAACTGCAAGTTTATTTCTATCTCAGGTTACAGCCTGGTATACAATGGAAGAGAGTCTGGGCCTGTCCCTCACCAGCAATGATTTCGTCACGGCAACATCCGTAGGAACTGGGAGGCAATGTATATACAGAATCCTTGAAACTAAATAAGGGAAGGCACCTGTTCTTGTCATAGCAGGGGGTGCAGAATACAAGAGACAGATTAAAACATTCCATTATTTGGGAAAAAATGTGCTATGCCAAAGCAAAGAACACACAATAGATGCAGTATTCTCAGAAATCATGAAGATCTCATTCACTTTTCAGAAAACAGTTGGGATTTTTCCTCTGCTAAAAGAACAAAACCCTTGGAAGGGAATTTTTTGCTACCATCATTTAGACGTTTGGTTATTTCAGATCCAGGTGGAGAAGGGTGATAAGAACTCAATGATCAAACCGTTTGACATACAAAATGGAAACCTCTTCTGCATGAGCATATGCTTGCAGTATAGTACCTCTGCAATACAGCAGCTGATCCAAAGCATCAAACTGTGATTTAACAAATATATAACATCATTATGTAATAAAACACTTAAAACAAACAAAAACAAAGCAAAATGAAACAAAAAGTCTTTGAGACTTACTCCTGCTTGATACTTTTTGGAACACCGTGAGAGCTACAGAGATCCTCTTTTCAATTTCTTGGTTGTTTGCTTATTGTCAGGATGTGTACTTAACTAACAGTTACATATTTTCTAAGCCAAATTTTGTGGAGAAGTTCCTAATTGGTTCTCTAATGTGATGAAAAGAAAGACAAATTTATTGAAAGCTTTGAAGTGAGAGCTGGATTTATCCTGAGTAACTTTAACCACCAGAAATATATGCCTGTGGTCCAAAGCAGTCATCTAGGTTTCCTTAATAGTCAATGAAGTGAGAGAGAAGCATCTCATTCCAGCTCTTTTGGACACTTCTGCCAGGACAGGATGACTCATAACCTGGAAGTATCCCTCACTGTCCACTAATTGTAGAAGTAGGCTTGATGATTTGCTCAGAGAAGATGCCTAACTCTGATGGTTAAAGTTAGGTGAGATGAAGTCCACCTCTTTTCTCCTCAGCCTTTGGAGAGAACATGAGTTTTGGGCATTATGCCATAGTCTTTTGCGGGAAGTCATGTGCTTTTTCTACCTGAAGTTCACACTGGAAAAGGAGCCAGCTCTCAAATAAGTAGCACAGGATTGACATAAAGCCAAATACTTCTCACCAGGGGTTATTAACTTAAGCACAGCATCATGGAAACCCCAGAAACATTGCTTTCAGATCAGAACATAGATTTCTCCCATCTGCTTACAAAAGATATAGAGAGCTGTGCTCCACTATCACTTGCAACAACTATCTGCAGGCTCCTTCTACTGCTGAAGTTATTTATTCTTCCTGACAATGACTTAGTGAGACAAATGCACTAAGCATTATTGCAGACCTTTATGTTAATTGTCCTCTGGAACAGTTTTGTTTGCTGTTAACTTCAAAAAGTCTACAGTAACATTATTTTCACTAGATTAAAATTAGCTTCTATAGTTTCCCATTATTAGCAAAGAAGGAAAAGATGTAGTAGATAGCAAAAGAAAATGGATAAGGTCAGATTTCAATGACCGTGATTTATTTTTTCACATCATTGTGACTGGTTTTGGTTGGTTTCTTGCTGAGCAACTGGAAATACAAGACTTGAATGTTGGATCGAGAACAGCAATAAATCAAACTCACATAATTCATGCCATTTTGATAGGTAGTCACTGGCAAATCTCATCAGTATGAAGTTAGATTTTGGCCTTTTTTTCTGTATTAATTGATGATGCTTTTTTTTTTCCCCCTCTAGAAGTCTGAGAAAATGTACAGCAATGTGTGGTTATAACATGCCATAGCCTTCTGAAACCAAGAGTGCACAATCATTGCAAAGGTGCTTGGGTTTCCTTTCCTTCCTTTCAATGAAGCATCAAACTTCACAATGGCTGGAAGCAGACATAGCTTTGGTGTTGTATGCACTCACAAACACAGTATTTACCATGGTCTGGATATGATGTTCCTCTTTGTCAGAGTGATTATCATCTTCCTTTAGTGTACACCCCATGCTTTACCAGCTGGCACAACTGTGCAGTACTCACCTATCTGTTCCCAGTAGCAGTCTGAACTTTGCTTTCTCTGCCTTGAAATGTGGTGGGGTCTTGTGTTTATTGCTTTTCTTGGGTATTTTTCCTGAAATCCTTTAGTCCAAGAAAACTCTTTGGGCTTGTTATAGGGTGACCAGGTGAAGCCTTTTGACATGAGAGAGACAGTGATCTCATATCACCTCTGGGACTTGAAATTAAGACCACCTGCAGGTGTAAACAGTTGCAGCTTCCTCATAACCCAGAAAAATATTCTCTCCATTAAATTTTTTTGATATGTGAATACTTGCTTTCTTGGAGCCTTTCCTGCAGAACTTTAATAAGATTTCTGCATGTATTTCAATCAGGTGAGCTTTTACAGAGTTCCCTTAGTTAAAAGCCACTATTCCCATCCCACAACTTCCTGTAACTGTAGGAAAATAAATCAAGGTGTCTAGTTTTATTTTAGTCACCATGGGGTATCTTGCCTGGTTTCCAGATGCTGCTCCAGAGAGGAGTGGATCACGTGTAGATTAGGCTCAATTGCCTGTGTTGGATAGAAATGTAATTTATTGCCTAAACACAGATGCTTTATCCCATTCAAGGTAACCTAGCATAGCCAACACATTTGCACAGACCTGTTGATTCACAGGAGACCCATGCCCCAGTGAAGATGCAGGTGGCAACCAGGAACGTTATCTTAGAGCACCTCAGATGGGACAAGATGCAACCGAGTCAAGTTCACAACCAGTATAATCAGTGGAGTTCAGAAAGAATCTTTGATCTCCTAAAGGAGAATGATTTGGTCAGAATAATTATTTTTAAACCCAATTATTGTCTTATGATCTAATGTCTTATGAGAAACCCTGGAGTATCACTGACATTCACAGGAGCTGGCAGCTCTGACACAGGAGGGTAAGAATGCCTTTCTCAAGCAAGCATCTGGACAGCAGGTAGAATACCTCCCACCACCTAAAATGACATTATTTATCTTTGTATAAGCAACAGAATCTTACCAAAAATCTACATTCACAGTAGTGGGAATTTAGACCCACGGATAGATAGAGCTTACACACAGATATATCTCAACATGCCTTAATCTGCAATCACATGCCAAATGCAGGAAAATCTGCCTACTCTTTCAGAGGATTCCTCTGTTGCCAAACTTCCCTTGAAAACGTGTAGCTTGTTTCCCGTTTGAACTTGTCTGGCTTCAGCTTTTACAAATGGTTTTCATTTTGTCTTGTTTTTTTTTTTTCATCTAGACTGCAGAATGCATGGTTAGCCAGGACTGTGTGCCTGTAAAGGTGCAGAGGTGTTATACTCAAGTCAGCTGTCAATCTCTTTTCATAGACTGAGTAGATTAGGCTCTAAGCAAATAAATTAATTTCTGCAGTCCTCACTTCTTCCTTCACAGGTCTTGTAAAATACAAGAACTGTAGGTAGGAACATAGTGCTTTGTTGACAAAAGGGTTTCTCTGCCCCAAAATCAACAGAACAGATTGCTGAGCAGAGGAAAAAAAACCCAAAACCAAAAAACCCAACAATAAATAAAATAAAACAAACAAAAATCCAAGAACATGGAGGGGAGAAACAGTTTGAGTACTGGAGTAAAAATAGTCCAGAAGGATAAGGGAATTAATCATGAGTAAGGAAAACTGGTAGGTCATAAACAGGGATCCCAAAACAACCTCGACAATGGAGTCTCCCCTGTGCAACGTTTGGAAGAGAAGTGATTTCCATCAGTGCCTCAGGGAAAAAACTAAGATGTAATAGTGTAAAAAGTGTAGTCTGTTCACCCTTCAGGGCAAAAACTTATGCTTAGATGTTTAGGAGCAAAGACAAGCTTCTTTCATTGTAATCCACTAATGCTCCAAAGATGAATTTGCATCTGTATTAGGGGAGCCCCAAGTAGTCCATATACTGGTTCTGGGAGTATTCCTAGATGTTTGTGGCCCAGAACTTAATAAAAGCCCTTAGATGAAATTTTTAGCACCAGGCATCCATAAGTCAGTTCTAGTTCTGCTTGGCTGACCTATGGCTGTAATAATACCAGAGACTTTATGCTGAGCATACAGAAGCATCCTGTTGCAGAAGAATTGAGGATGCGATTCTTTTTTCTTGAAGGAAATAAGGAAAATACACAGCTTTCACCTTCCACTATTGCCTTTCCTCAGCTTTTGCTTTGGATGAGAGGTAGAAAAGAATCTGAAGGAGACAAAAAGTAAATCAACTTCTAAGAAGGGAGATTGCAATGGGCAGGATTGACACAGAAACTAGGAATTGTCTAAGGAAGCAGGCTGGAGCAGGAAGGATGCACAAGGTTTTCAGACAGTGGGATAGTTTTGTTGTTGCTTTTTTAAAAGAGGTCTAATGTGAGGTAAGACAGAGTCAGGCAGAAAGCAGGAATAATACCTATAATTACCATGACTATATTCCACCACCAGCTCTGAGGAGCTCCACCTTCAACATTAGGTTTCATTGTTCTCTTTTAGTTCTTCTTAGAGCTTGGGTGAGGAGAAGTTTGGTACTATTTCCAAGCAGAATAAAGGGATACTCTACCTCTTAGAAGCTCTCCTGCCTTAAGGCATTTTTCTTCTTTTAGTCCTAGTAAAGTCCTCCCTGTTTACTTACAGAAATATCTGTTAATAAAAAAAAAACCCTAATGCACAATTAATAAAGACAGGTGGAAGGCAACATTCATCCCAAGAGCTAATCCAGATATTGGTAACAATCCCTTCTCTTCATTTTATGGTCAGCTTTTTATTTTTGCTAACCTGAGATGCCACACTTTAGTAGAAGCCTGGGAGTAAGCTGGGTATCAGAGATAAAGCAATCAAAAATGTGTTTAGTTTATCCCTTTTTAACTAAGATAGTAATGAGAACATTAAACTCTCCAGTTTTCTTATGTATAGAAATCTGCCAGGCTGGCAAAAAGCAATGTTAAAAGAACAGATGGCAACTATAATATATCCACCAGTCCAGATGCAATGAATTCTGTAACATTCTTATTTCATTTTATAAGGCCACAAAAGTCCTCTATAAAATCAACCTTTATTTTTTCCATGCTGAAGTCAAATAATGCATAAATAGCTTGAGATGTATCAAGAGACACGGGGAATATGGGGTTTCTTTCTCTTTATAAAAAAGTACTGGTTTATCCCATTACAGATGCTGAAATGGGTCCCAATCAGAACCTGAGATAATGTTCTGCCACGGCTCTGACCTGATTCTCACTGGCAGAAGGTTGCTGAAAGCAAAAGTTGTGATATGCATCGTAGGAGATATCTAGGCACTGTGTCCAGTGGAAACTTCAGATGAATGGTGCCCAGTGAGTCCTGATTATGTCACAACGCCCAGAGTGACAATGGAAAGAGGCTGCAGGTCACTGGGTCTTCTGCAGGCATAAAGGCTAGGACATAGATCATTGTGATGGTTCCTGTCAAGCCTCTGTTACTCTTATGTAAGCATGCACAGCTAGGAAGCTTATTTACCTCTTGCACAGACAAAAATGCTTTTTACTTGAATACTCATGATAAATCAATATAGAAAGCTAAAATTAAAATACTTACTAAAAATCAAGAAAAAGCAATCCATCTTGTATCATGAAAAATAGATGTGGCTATTCCGAGTCTAGGCAAACTCTGTTTTCCTGTTATCATCAGTGACATGCAGTCAATGGTTGAGGAAAGAGTATAAAGCACAGGACACACGTGGAATTCACAGAATCACAGAATCATAGGGGTTGGAAGGGAACTCCAGAGATCATTGAGTCCAACTCCCCTGCCAAAACAGGTTCCCTAGGACAGATTGCACAGGTAGGTGTCCAGATGGGTCTTGAATATCCTTGAGAAGGAGACTCCACAACCCCCCTGGGCAGCCTGTCCCAGGGCTCTGTCAATGATACTTCCCCCAGGACATCCCTACATTATAAGCATGGATGCAGACTTGCATGCATGTAGAGTTTCTATGAATCTGTTGCTGGAGGGTAAAATCTACTAGAGTCCTGTCGCAGTTTTGCATATTTGGCTACAGAGAGAGAGAGAGAGAGAGGGGGCCAGGGGCTGCAGAAAATGGGTGCTGGAATCCTCTGCAGGCCTGTTTATAGCGCCTCAGAGAGTCACATAGAGGAGACAAAGACTCCACCAACACACGCAGTGCCAGGAAGGCTGCAGTTTTGGCCCGTTCAGGGCATTGGGATGTCTATTTGCATATCAATGTGAGCAGTTGACAGACACAACAGGCCGGGAAGGCTGGGGGAGGAGGCGCCCAGGTACCCAGGCCAGAGATGCCCCTGCAGCCAGAGCTGAAGCATGTGGAGTAGCCGGAGGAAAGGAGCCGTGGAGGAGGCAGAGACCCGAGCTGCCCGGTGGAGAGGCTCCACGCTGGATGGAGCCGGGGGAGACATAGAGAAGATGCCGTGACTGACGTTGGGATGAGCCCCTGCCAGCACAAGCGACCTACAGAGATGAGAGAAACAGGTTTGCTGGGGGAGGCATCACAGCCCCGTGGAGGACTGGGACTGAGAGACACTGGGATTGGTTGCTGCCTGCCAGGGCAGAGATGGAGCCCGGTGGGAAGAGATTTGCCTTGGAGAAAGTTCCTGGAGGACTGGCTCTTGTGGGTGAGATCCTAGGGTGCAGCAGGGGGAGGCTGTGTGGAGTGGATGCCCCCATCCCGGCCGAGAAGGAAACCATCTTGCAAGGGACTGACCCAAGCCCCATCTCCCAGTCCCTGCACCCCCGTCCAGTGCTGCGAGCAGGAGAGGGGAAGAAGGGAGCAAACTCCTGGCTAAAGGGCAGTCTGCTTTAGAATGGAGGGGTGGGGGGAAGGTGTTCCCCAGACCCCCATTTCCCCAGTCCCTGCCCCTCCTGGGCTGCGACCGGGAGGGAAGAAGGGAGCAAACTTCAAACTCCAGCTGCTGAGGAGGGAGTCGGGGGGGAAGTGTTTGCCTGGCTGCATTTGTTTCAAGATTGTTGGTTGCACTCCTGACTCTGGTTCCTTTTCACTGTTTCTCTTTAGTGTAATAAATGAGATCACTTTCCCTTCAGCACTCTGTGCTGAGTCTGTTTTGCCCGCCTCATTAACGAGTTTGCCACTTGAGCCGCCCAATGATGTTATTTCTCCCCTGTCCAACCAAGAAGGGGAGTGACAGACTGATTTTGGTGGGCATCTGGCCTTTGGCCAGGGCTCAACCACCACAGTCCACCAAGCTGTATGGTTATTTAGAATAGGTGGCTTAGGCTTTTGGGTTTTTAATGTGGTTGTTTTTTATCATTGCTGTTATTATTATTTTATTCTTTGCAGTCACCTTCAGTGTTTCCTGTCTTGAAGTGTTTCTTCTATCCCTGAAAAGGTCCATTGCCTTATTTCTTACCTCCTTGTCTGTTTTATTTAAAGGAGGATGCTGGAGAACTCTTTATTTGGGAAATTTTTAGTCTTCTGTTACTGCAGAGTCTGAATAGGGAACACGTAGTTTTCAACTATAAATGTGACACTCATGCATGAGATAGGATGGAGATGGTGAAGAATGGAGAGGTACAAGGCAAGACATTAGCACTGTCTCAGCTTTGCTGCTCCAGCAGCTTTCAGGAATCCTAAGTTGATTGGAAAAGTCAGATAATGAAAAAAATTGGAGGAAAGAGCAATCTGTGTATTATGAGTGACTATTTGAGTTAAGAGAGTCTTAATACTGTGGCATCATTACTCACAGCTCAGATGGAGCCAGAGCCCTGTTGGTGACCTGCCATTTGTTTTTCATGTGCTATCTGGGAAGCTGACACGTAGCACAAGTTGTACAGATCTCCAGCTTTCACTGCTCTGGCCTTTCCAGCGTGTTATCACGAAGCACGTGTGAGCTCGGTAGCTGGTTTCCCGAAATGCATGGCAATGTGCCATGCACCTGAGAGAATAGCCCTGAACATTTAATGAGAGTTTCAGTTACTAGAAGGCAGTGAAAAATATCCCTAGAAATCCCAATAAGTGTTTTATCAGAGAAATGAGAGGCTGGTGAAAGGGGAGTCGGGATGGGATTGGGAGAGAGAAATCTGTAGAGAGAAAGAATAATAGAGAAATAAAAAAAAGAAAAAAAAGGAAGGAGGACTGAAGTAATAAAAATTCATCATCTTTCAGTTTGCACTTAATATCCAAGGCATTATGGTAAAGGGTATATTAGGAAACTTGGAGCTGAAAGGAGAGAAAAAGCAGTATTTTAACCTGCCCCGTTCCTTCATGCATCACAAACGGAGTGCATGGAAAGACTGACTGATACAATGTATTTATAGTTTGTGCTGATTTATTTTTGAAATTCTTGTAGTATTTATGAGCCCTGTTTATCAGAGCTCAGGATAACTCTCCTGCCAAGACAAACTTTCCAGTCTCTTTCTGAGCTCTGATAGGCTCCTCATCTCAATGTTCCTCTTTGACGATGAGTTTCCAAAGGCAGTGGTGGAACGTGAGTAAAGGCTTATTCTCATACCACTTTTGGTGGAGACCACACTCAGATTCAAAAACTGCAGAGCAGCCTGCCAGAGGCTCCAGCATTATCACTCACAGGTTTTCTGTCTCTTTGTGGGATTATTGGGAGAGTTATTGGTGACAAAGTCTTGGAGCTTGGCTGGTTTAACGCGTGATGTTTGTTCAGGAAGGCTGGGGACTTAAGAAACATGGGTGCTTGGACACGTAGGCCTTCTGGCCACATGGGATCTGTCTCAATTGGAGAACCTTGGCACCTTACCTCTGTTTAGGTATCCCAAACACTACTGATGTTTAATTTCTTTCCTTTTCCTTTCTTTTGATGACTGTAGCTTTTTAATGTTGATGCTTTTATATATATATACATATATATATATATATATATATATATATATATATATCCATCACTAGAACTGAAACAAAACAACTCCGTGGCTCAAGAAATTATGGAGAAAGGGCAAGTCTTATATCAGAGACTTCAACTTTGTTCCAAGGCAATACTTATTGAAAAATGTTACCAAGTAGTCAATTCTTATGAACGAATACACCAGATATGTTGCTGTGAACTCAAGTTCCTTTCCACCAGTGGGTTTTGCCTTTAATCCATGAGGAAGTGTGTAATGGGAAAGGAAAGAGATGGAAAGAAATAAAGTGAGGACGGATAAGAACAGACTTTAATAAACAACAGCAAGGATAATGGGTGAGTCTCTGTTAGTAAGACACTTGGAGTTGTCCATGTCTCATCTCTTCTTCCTGTTATGGAGTACAAAGATTGAACAGCAGTAGAACCAGACACTACAGGGGATGTTTTCTTTATAGTGGTGTTTCTAAAGATAACGGGACAAACCTCCCATGGGTTAACATGTGCCAAAGTGGAATAAAGTTAGCAGGATCTGATTCAACTCAGGGAGTGTCTCTTCTTGTGTTTACCTTTTTTTTTTTCCCCCCTCAGACATAGTAGGCTTTTTCATGGCTTATTTTCAACTGGGGAGTCACCCACACTCGAAAGAAGTGTCTTGCCAACGGGCCTCAGGTGTGCTCCAGTGAAAGCAGGACCATAAAAGTGGTAGTGAGGGATGTGAAGACAGCTCCAAGCTTTAAATTTATATCTCCCACGCTGACACAGTGCATCTGTTTTCTATTTGGGCTTGCACGCATGTGTTTTTTTAAGTTGACATTTTAGAAAAATTGGAACATTTTGTCATTTCCCTCCGTACAGATGTACAGGCAGCAGAAGTCTGTTCAGCTGGGAACTTGTGCTCAGCTAGAAGAGGAGAATTTTCCCCACATTAAAGGGTCAGATGAAGGTAACCTGAACCTGTGCTTGGAGCCCTCAGTCTCAGAGCCAGAGGGCAGACTCAAATCTCAGCTGGTACTTAAGAGATGGAGGGGGGTAGAATCCTTCATGTCTTTACAGCTTCAGTGAATGACTTGGAAGGCAAATCAGTTGACTACCAGAGTTTGCAAAGAGCCTTGAGAGAGAAACTAAGGCTCTGAGTACTCCCCCTCCCCTGTGAAACTTCATCCCTGAGGCAGAATATCATAAATTGGTTTCATTTGATTTGCCTTCTTGTAACAAAGAGAGCATCTCTACCAGTGTCTGCAGGTGGCCAAGAAGTGATGGGAGGAATGTCAGCAGCTGAAATACGGGCTGCCAGCACTTGAGCTGAATGACAAGCAGTCATAACAGGCTGTCATCTTCAGGCACCTACAAGGTTGTCCAATTTGACCACTGGGTTCTCCTTCTCTTTCCTATCTTGACTTGCTAGCACACCAAGGCATAACTTTTCACAGGGAAAATAACAGTGCTGGGGAAAAAAAGGTTTCAATGAAAAAAATAACATCTTTCAAGTCAATTTTAAGGAGTGATGAAAAATAAATGGAAGTCAAATTTCAGTAAAGATCAGTGAATTATTCCTTCTCTTCTCTGTCTTGGAGTCCAAGAAGATCTTTTAAAAGATTATTTTCTCTGAAGGAGGGGGGTTATTGATTCTTTGACTCCTAGCTTCCCCCTCTAGACCTTCAGACTCCTTAATGCCTAATGGCACAAATGGGATCTTGCCTGCCCTCAGCTCATTGACATTTTCATCACAGCCAGGACCTTCAGGCTGTGACAAATCCAGCAAAGGAAATTATAATAATAGGATAATGCTGAATTTCCACTAGTTCAGAGTTCAGTTCATGGGGTCACCTTGTGACGAAAGCTTCTGAAGCACCCTTAGATTCACAAGCGTGCCTCTCCTCCTGTGATCTGTGTAGCTCTTCATATTCCCATGTAAAACAAACTGACCTCTACTTAATTTATGGCCATGGAGGTTTTCTGTGTGAGACTGGTCATAGAAAACACAGGATTAGATGTTTACTTCCCAACGTTGCGCTAATGAGTTGCATTAACATCACCATTTCCACCTCATACCTTCTGCACCCCAGATGGTGGCTTTGCAGTATTCCCTTTGCCTTTAGAGTTGCAAGGCATTCCATTGATATTTCACATGAGGTTTTTTGTTGGGTTTTATTGAGGCCAGGCCTGACAAGATCACATATTTCAGAGACAGCCCCTCACCATCAGTGGGTTCACAATCTGCACTGAATACTGTAACTTCTCCTTCATGCTAGTCATTTCAGACTGGATGAAGTTGGGAACTAAGTGACGTTGCAACTGGCCTGGATGCAATCCTGTGAAAGAGAAATGCTCTTAAAAGAAGCAATTAGGAATAACTTATAATAAATTAGTTTGTCTGCTAAATTTTCCAGACATGTTACTCTCAGGTCTGAAGGGATGGTAACCTCCACCCCTCAAAAAGCAGAGATTTTTTAGCTTGAGGAAAGCATCTTTCCTAATCAGGCAACACTGAAGCAGAATGAATTGCTTGCTGACACATATCAATAGCTTCTGCCAAATTATACATGATTTAAGGCAACTAATGCACTATGTGATGATAGCTGAAGGCAAGCATATCCCAAAAGATATATTGCTTACCACCTGCCTGGACAAGAAGTACAAATATTATTGCATACAATTTAGGGCAGCTCTGCACTTCTAGAATTCTGACATATGAGTTTTGGTTGAGTTGTTAAGATATTTTCCATAAGATGCTGTTCTCATTTTTTGTCACACTGTTAAAAACAAAACTTACTCCCTTATTTCAGAGGACTTCTGTATGGAAAATAAATTAATAAACAATAAGCTAATAGCATCAATTAAAGATTAGCATTAATAGCTTAATTTAAACTCTTGGGGTTTTTTTCTATGATTTTAAAGGAAAACAGTCTAATCCAGAAATATTTCTCCTTGCTTTGAATAATTTTTATTTTTTTTTTTATTAAATCTACAATAAATATTTGAAATGTAAATTTCTATTTAGCAAGACCTAGTAAAACTTATGTACTGGTGATAGAAGATGCTTTCAGGGCAGTGATTTACATCATTAAGTATATGGTAATGAAACTAAATGCTGGGTCTTCTTATATATGAAAATGAATGGGTTTGAGGAATTTTATTTTTTTTTCATTAGAAAAAATAACAAAATTGCAGAGGAAATTACTTTTATGGTTACAAATACATTTGATTCTATCAAGATAAAAAGTTAAAACAACAAAACCCAGATTAAAGCCCAGAAGCATTTTTTATTCTTTAAAAAAATATATAAATCATGCCTTTATATGTATAATAAAATAGAAAAAATAAACCCAAACAAATAAAAAAAGCAAAACAAAATTATATTTCAAATAATGGAAACTTTTACCATATATCATGTCATGGAAACATTTCCACCACCTCCAAATATATCAATTTAATTTGGAAATGGATAGAATTATCCTGAGGAGATGGTAGTCAGTCCTTCTGATAGAGATGACATCTACTTCAATTAGAACAACCATAATGGATGTGTGTTGAAAAAATTCTTACAAACCTCCAGATTGCCAGCTTGGAGCTTCTTCAGCAAGTGATAATTTGGCATTGGATCTGGAATTTGTGAAATATTTTCTCTTGCCCAGGATGAATATTTTTCACCCACTCCAACTAAATTAGACACAACAAGGAAGAGGAGGAGTGGAAAAATCAATGGAGGAGCGCAGAGTTATAAGTGTGTGGAGATGATATGACTTGTTTAAGGTCAGATAGGAAATGAATGGCCAAGGCCTTGGGGAGGTCTAGATCAAAGCTTGAACTGATGTCTTATCCTTCCTTCAAGGCCCTTGGGAGGTCTAGATCAAAGCTCAGACTGATCTTGGTTTACATGTGGACTGAAGATATTACCTAAAGGAAAGTAATATTCACTGCTTAGGGGAAAAAAAAAGGCACTTTTTTGGTTTTATTTCTCCTTTTTAGCATAGGGCTAATAATATGCTGCGAGCTGGACAGTGGTGTGGGAATCTGGACACCTGAGTTTTACTCCTGAGCAGAAAATTTTTACTCCACTGCCAACTGCCTGAAGAACAAGTCACCTCTTTGGTGTTTCTATTTCTGCTAAGCTGTCAGTAGAAGAGCAGAGGTATGTGGGTGTCCTGCCTGGTAACTCTGGTGTCTATTCTGAACAAGCACCTAAAATGTCTTCCTGCCCTTCATGGTCTCATATTTTCTCACTCCCACCTGCCTTTCCTGAGCAGAAGATAAACAGTCTCAGTTTTGTCTGGAGCAATGCCAGAAGGTAGCCTTGCAGATTAGATTCTCACTAAACATAAGTGTGTATATGTATATATATATGTATAACTATAAACATCTATATATTTATAGTTCTGGATATTTCCCCATTAAAATAAAAACAACAAAAGCAACAACAATAACAAATTCCCAAAGTTTCAGGCTATTCCTCTCTACCTAACAGTTCTCAGATGGCATTGTGAAAACCATGAACCTTGATGACTGACAGAAAAAACCCTTAAGCACTAGAAATTACAAATCTTTCCTTCTTGAAAGAAAGGGCAAGATTTTTGTCCAGATGATGGTTTCAAACAAGCCAGGAAAAATATTCTTCACAGGGTCTCCCAATAAGCACCCACAGAGATGTCCTTGGGATCACTTCACTTGGGTGAATGAGCTGCAGCTACTTGTCTTGGTGAGATGCTGATGTCATAAATCCATCACCAGACATTTTGATCCCTCCTTAATTTCTCTAACATGCAAGCTCTTCTTGAAATAAGGCCAGTTACTGGCAGGAGAACTCCTATGTTGCCCAAATTTCACAGGTTTTGCCAAGATGAGAAGAAAGGTATGGGGAGGGGAACAAGTGAGGAAGGAAAAGAAACCCTCATTATTTCTCATATAAAACAGTTCAAGAACTTCAGAAACTCTTCAGATGTCTCTTTGCAAGTGAGAACAGAAAGCACTCTAGTTTCCTATAACAGTAATTTCAACACATACAAAGCTGGATAAAAATTATTTATTAAACATCAGAGGGGGGATAGAAAAAGCACAGGAAGAGAGAGATGAGAGTCTTACACAGGAAGAAGTCCAATTTCATTTCTAACAGATGAGACTGGAGACCAGTAGCAAGTACTGGGGATACAGTGTTGTTTGGGTTGCAAATGTGGTTATGTTGGCATTAGGAGATGATGTGCTAGAAACCAGCCAAGAGGAAAAGGCCTTTGAGGGTACTTATGGATGAAAAGCTGGACATGAGCCACCAATGTCCATCTGCAGCCCAGAAGGCCAAATGAATGCTGGGCTGCATCAAAAGAACTCTAGCCAGCAGATCAAGAGAGGTGATTCTGCCCATCTACTCTGCTGGTGAGACCTCACCAGGAATACTGTGTCCAGCTTTAGAGTCCTCAACACAAAACAGACATGGACCTTTTGGAGTGCATCCAGAGGAGGCCACAAAAATGATCCAAGGGCTGGAGCACCTCTCCTATGAAGCCAGGCTGAGAGAGTTGGGCTTGTTCAGCCTGGAGAAGAGAAGGCCCCAGGGGGACCTTCTAGTTACCTTCCAGTCCCTGAAAGGTGCCTATAGGAAAGCTGGGGAAGAATTGTTCTCAAGGGCATGGAGCAATAGGACAAGAAGTACTGGTTTTAAACTTGAAAAGGGGACATTTACTTTGGATATTAGGAAAAAAATACTCAATCTTAGGGTGGTAGATCTCTGGAACAGGTTGCCCAGAGAGGTGGGGGAGGCCTCATCCCTGGAGATATTTAAGGTCAGGCTTGATGGGGCTCTGAGCGACCTGATCTAGTGAAGATGTCCCTGCTCACTGCAGGGTGGTTGGACTAGATGACCTCCTAAGGTCCCTTCCAACCTTACACTTTCTATGGAGTTTTGAAAACAGGTGTGAGCAGGCTCCATTCCACCTCCAGATCCCGTGTAGACAGACTATGGAGATACTTCAACAATGCTGATGGTTTTATTAAGTATTCTTTGGCTCATTAGCACAGATCCTGTGGATAGACCTGAGTGCATAGCCAACTGGTTTCAAACCTGAACAGAGAAATCATATGTTTTAACCAGACAGGCATCCCTTTGGGGATTCTGGATGGCTCCAAGCACAGTGTTGAAGAGCCATAAATGTAAAACAAGGGAAAGAAACCAAACCAAACCAAAAACCCCAAACACCCCCCAAAAATCTAACAACTAATAGGAACATGTTCCATTACTGACCTTTCCAAAGATTGCCAATGACTGCATGACCTTGGCCAATTCCTCTAATCTTATTATGCTGGCATAGTTAACTGAAAACAAGTCCTTTTACAAACCTCTTGTCACAGGCAGGAAGAATTAGTCTTCAAGTCCCTGTGGCCATTCCCTGTTAAGAGCAATGGCCAATCCTGTTTTTGAAACTGCAGTAGCACTATCACATTGGAGCTGCAGATGATTTATAGAATGGAGCAGCTCATATTTGGTAAAGCTGAGTTGTGGCAAGGATGGCTGGAGACAATAGCTCCTGCTGTAATCAAGGGATTGGAGAGTTTCTCTTACTGAAGAAAACTTATGGAGCTTTGGCTTACTCAGTCTAGCAAAGTAAAAGCAGCAAGAAGAAATGTGGCTGGACTTCAAGGAACTAGATGAGTTACCTAAGTAAGACAATAATTCTGATATAGAAGAAAAGGAGTTAGAAAGAAGAAAGACACCTTTGGTAAGAGTAACAGAACAGAAGGTCCAAGTGCTTAGGCAACTGGACAATGGAGCGTTCTAAGGTTATAAGTGGAGGGCATCTTCTGGAGAGCTTGGTAGTTAGTTAATTACCTTCAAACCCTCAGATTCTCTCTTTATAATCTATGGGGCAAGGCTCACCTGATGTTTCACATGCAGTAGTTTGACATCACTGGCATTATACTAACAGAAGTATTACTCCTACCTGTAGGGTATGGTATGTGGGTAGAGAGAGAACAAGGGTCATGCAGTTATACACCATTGCCAAAATGGTGCATCAAGCCCCTGGAACATCAAAGGAACCCTGTCAGAGAGTATGGCATTAAATGAGAATCACCTCTGCCTCAGTGGATTCAGACTACAAAGTGGGGAACAGGGTTCACACTCTGTCTAAGGGAAAATTTGAACCAAAGCCCCGAATTTTAGCAGTGACTTTGGATAATTGCAGAGTAGAAACTGAATTTATCTCAGTCCTCTAGGTGAGAGGGATAATGTGCACAGCTTCAGGATGTGGACTAAAGTACATGTGCTGGGTTATGAAAACTGTGCTGCTTCCAGATCTTGCAGGCTGAGATGGAATACATATTGAATGCTCCCTGCCCCAGTCCCTCCTCCCATCCCTTGCATCTGACCATAGTCTCTGGCTTGTTTAGTCTAGACTATACATCTCATTATGTTTCCTAATTCCTGATCTCTTGCTAAAATCAAACTGTGTAAGATTACATGCCAGATAAGGCAGAAAATTCCACCAAAGCCCAATTACATGATCTTATCAAATTATGACTTTAATTCCTATCTCTGCTAATGAGAATAGCATGTTATGTGGAATCCAATGAAGGCAAATTCCATTAGTTTCTCCCCTGTCTCTTGATCTTCCACCTGTCTGATGTCAAGAATTTTCAGTGAATGAGATGGTTAAGGGCAAAACTAGCATATTAATGGGACCCATAGTCTTCTGTGAGAGCCTTTTATCCTTCTTTCCCCCGTAGCTATGTGTGAGATAGATGGGGCTTGAACCTGTTCCAGATAGTCAGCTTCTAAAGGATGACATTCCTTGATTTCACCTCCTGGCAACCTAAAAAATCATTTTAAAAGGGTGATTTCCAAGGAAAGAAACTTTTGCCCTCTGATGAAATGAAGATGGTTTTAGGCTAGAGTATGGCAGGTGGTGTAAACTATGAGGAACAGTGCAGGGATGACATCACCAAGACATTTGCTACTCTTCCTCCTCCAGTGAGCCAAGAAACCATGACGTGCAATCTAGACAGGGAAATATATTCCCTTCCCTGTATCCCATGTGGCCAGTGCCAATTCTGTCTGTGATTAAACAGTGATCTGTTCAAGCGTTCCTCACGCAAACCCCAAGGATGAAATAGGACCACGTTCAATCCCAGGGGAAAGGGAATAGTTTATGTTGAGGCTGAAGGTGATAAACAAACTCCTCTTTGCCCTGCTAGCTGTGAATCAGCTGTAACTGTGCAGAAGTAAACACCTGCTTGAAGGGCAAAGGTTAGGAGCCAGCTGTCCTGGCTGCTGCTCAAGCTGGGAGCAAAGCAAGCTGCAAGGATTCAAGCGTTTGCTTGAGACCGTTTGCTCCCAGAGGGTTGTGAGAGATCAGAGGAGCACATAGGAGTGCTTGGAGACACTTAAAGGCTCAACATCTTCAGTGCTAAGTAAATGAATGTGCTTTATTTGCCTGTCACTGATGAGTAAGAAGGATTTTGTGTTGTATAAAAAAGAAAAGGTTGCTTGAGGGAGTTTTGTTTCTGCCTAACAGTTATGGTTAATGGCAGGTCTGGTCAGGGGCTTAGGGAGAAGCAGCCTACTCTATTTGGAGCCTGAAAGAGGGATCAGGTTTTAATGCAATACTGCACAGTCATTTTCTGAAAATTAGGGTCCTAATGACCATGTCTATACTGATAAAAGAAAACAAGCTCAAACACCCAAGTGGTGCCGTTTTGGTCTCTAGACCTTCTCCTTCACAAAGTCCAGACAGATCAACTCAGGACATCAAGCACTGGGGACCACAAACAAAATGAGCAAGAGTACATCCTATGGTGCACCAGTGCTAGCCTAGAAAGCTTTGCATCCTTAAAGCCCCTCTTTGGCCCTCGTGTCACACCCCACAGGAAGGGAAAAGGCTTTGTTCTTTTCTTTTTTTCCATGATGATTCTTCTGTTGGACTCCACAAAGCCTTCATGCTGTATCAAACACTTTGAACAAACAAAAGACTCGCAGAACAAGAAGGATGACATAAATTCACAAGCAAAATGTGAACCAAAAGAAACCCATAGCCAAGTGCTATGTAATGTAGACGTGGCCAGTCTGTGCTTTCTAGTCTCATGGCCAAACTTTGCTTCCTGCTCCTGTTTAATTAACAGAATAGACATAGCCAACGTCAGAGTTAAAAATGGAGGCATGGAAAATCATTAATCACTGTGGGACATTCAGGGGGTGGAAGAGTACGTGGGTAGGTAGACCAACAGACAGGTAAGTAAACAAAGAATATTATCATCAGAGTATCATTTCTCAGACTGATAACATCCATGTTTCTACCTACTCTAAATATAGGAAGGTAAAGAGTTTCCATGGTTGCTTGGCTACCTGGAGCTGGGAACAGGATGGAGATAGCAGTAATTAACTTCTCATTCCCTGACACTTCTGTATAAAATAGAAACTTGCCATTAACGTCCTGCTGGTTCACAGATTCTTTTCCTTCCACACAGAAACAAAACACCAAAAAATCAGACTCCCCCCACCCAGAGATTTAAGGAGAGACAATACAGTGAGAACCTCTGCAAAGGCCTAAAAACAAGCAGCTCATTTAGTCCAGTAGAAGACTGAACAATTAAAAGCAAGATATCTCACCTGAATAAACAGTCACCACAATCTTGTCAATAGCCTGGCCTGGCCTTTATGCTAATTTAAAAATTGGGAAAGCCTGCAATTGATTTTGTGTTTGTACCTGAGGAATAACTGCCATGTGTACAGACAGCTTGGAGAGAAGGAAGGAGAGAATTGCAGCAAATAGGTCTTTCTTTGAGCCACTACTTAAGATAAGAAGAGAACAGGCAAAGCATTGACCTCTGGACAAAAGCTTCCCTTGCTGTTGATTTACAATGCATCAGGTCCTTCAAGAGGTAGGACTGGGCAGTTTTGCCTGTTTTGCATTTTTTTCCATGCCATTGCATACTTGAAGGTCAATTTAGCTTTGGCTTCCTCTCCCTACTCATCTCCTCAGTTCTGTCAAGGAACCTGAGCTCTTTTCCTTTCTGACCGATGGAATTTACTCTCACACACTCCTCTCTTTGTGCAGCCAGGTCCAACTCTGATAAGGGACTTCCAGCTCCCTTCTAGGAATCAGAGCATCTCCATCTCGCTGAGTTCAGCAGAGTGTGTGGGTATAACTGCCTGTGGTTGCTTGCATCTGTATCACCATGTTTTCTGACCATTGGAGAGGCTGAAGCTGGAAGAAAGTCACAGATTCACAGAATCATAGGGGTTGGAAGGGACCTCCAGAGATCATCAGGTCCAACCCCCTGCCAAAGCAGGGTCCCTAGGACAGGGCACACAGGTCGGTGTCCAGACGGGGCTGGAATATCTCCAGAGATGGAGACTCCACACCCCCCTGGGCAGCCTGGCCCAGGGCTCCCTCACCCTCACTGGGGAAAAGTTCTTCCCCATGTTGGTGCAGAACTTCTGGGCTCCAACTTGCAGCCGTTGCCCCTTGTCCTGTCCCCACAGACACTGAGAAGAGTCTGACTATATCCCCCTGTGTCTCTGAGTAAGCAGAAGGATATCTTTTCTGGTCAATTAGGATATGAGGGCACGGCTCTTCCAACAGTAAATGATGATGTGCTTTTATCTGGTTGTTGGAAAGGAAAGTTAAAAACTGCAAGAATGGGGTGCCTTTTAATTTCAGGATCCTTTTTCATTCTGTGTTTTCATCTAATCCCCTGTGTACACCATACAAGGCTCCAGCTGAGTCAGTCACCCCATACTCCTCTTTACAGTCAGCGGAGGGAAGCAGTCACTTCCAAGACACATATTCTGACCTTGTTTAAGCACCTGCCCAGAGGGCAATGAACATGCCCTAGACTGCATTCACTACATCCCTGTGCACTGCCAAGGGGAGTTGGGTTGACTAATTCCAGTGGAGGCTGCACTACTCTGGATGCATTGTCAGATGAACTCCACCCTCACTCCACCACTAACTTCTGCCTGCACATGCAACATCTTTAGCACAAGTCCCAGCAGCACTGTGGAAAGACACCTGGCCTTCCCTATTTACTACATGACTGATGGACTGACGCACTCTGGGTGTAGCCTATCACTTGGGTGAACTCAGGAATGCACAAGATCAGAGCAAGGGAGGTGAGTATCCCATCTCCAACAGTGCTCAGGACTGGAAGGATGTAGAGAACTACTGATCACAGAACAATTCTTCCCTGTGTTCCCCCCCACCATGAAAAGATTGCTTGCAATCTAAGCATATCTGCTTGTAGTGGCTGTTGGAAAACAACCTATATAACAACAGCTTTGTGCACAACCGTGAGCATAAAACGAGAACTGGACAAGCAGGAGAAATTAATACATGACACAGATTCTCAAAGGAGAGGTGCTGGGGTGCAGTGGGTTTAGTTACCACTTATTTAAGGGTTAGAAAGGCTCATATTTTTCCTGTCGTGTGTCAGTCTTCAGGAAGGATTCTGGCAGGGCTCTCTCCATGTGGGAGTACCTATTTGTCTGAAATTGCCACACAAATAGTTTCCCTCCTTGGAAAGGAGCATGGCTGGCTGGTGGGAATGAAAGAATGAAGTCACATGAGAAAGAGAACCTCACTGCCCCAGTACTTGGCGTCAGGAAGGTCTCACCTTTAATACTGTGTTCAGTTTTGGGCCCCTCACTACAAGAAAGACATCGAGGTCTTGGAGCTAGTCCAGAGAAGGGCAACCAGGCTGGGGAAGGGGCTGGAGGGCAAATCCTCTGAGGAGCAGCTGAGGGAGCTGGGGGTGTTCAGCCTGGAGAAGAGGAGGCTGAGAGGAGACATTATCACCACCTACAGCTACCAGAAAGGTGGTTTTAGAGAGATGGAGGTTGGTCTCTTCACCCAAGCAACAGGTGATAGGACAGAGGGGAATGGGCTCAAGCTGCACCAGGGTAGGGTCAGATCAGACATTAGGAAAATTTATTCACAGAAAGGGTTATTGGGCACTGGAACATGCTGCCCAGGGAGGGGTTGAGTCACCTTCATGTATTTAAAGGACAAGTAGATGAGGTGCTCAGGGATATGATTTAGTAGAGGACAAATATGGTTGGACTCAACGATCTCAAAGGTCTTTTCCAACCTTGTAATTTTGTGATTCTTCTTAAACTTCCTGTGAAGCTGGAGTTCCCATCCTAACCCTGTTTACTTGTCCTATGTCAATGTCAGTGGACATGGGGCACTAATTCACTAATACAAAACACCTACACTGCACTGCTCTGACATAAGGTGTGCAAAAAACAGACTTAGATATATATTTTTTCTTTTAATCATTCAAATAGTGATACTAGTTTATTTTAGGAACTGTTTAATTTCCCTTTATGGAACAATTTTTAAGAAAGAAAAATCCCAAGTGGAGTGTTAATGGCCACAGCAACAACAAACTTTGGGTTTTTTTTCACTCTGCAAGCACATAAAGCATGGAGAGTGAACCTGCTTCTGGGTATGAGCATTGTGTAGCATTCCTGAAGGCAGAAAGATGAAGAAGAATGGGGTTTCAGTTTTTTAAGACCAATTCTAAATAAGTTAAAGAGCCCTTATGTTCCACAGAGTAGATACCTAAGGCACAGGTACAAAAAAGGGGTACTTTAGTGGTTTTTTTAATGTTTCAGACTGATTGAAGAAAATGAATATTTTGAATATGAATTTTGGTTTTTTAAAAAAATTAAGATTTAGCCTCACAGAAAAGAATGTACTTTGAAATCAAATTAATACTGATCAGAAGATACTGGATATATCACAGATCTTAAAACTAATTCTGAGTAATAGTTCAGTTATTTTTGACATGGACATAAAGTTTACTTAAACTTTGATTTGGTGATAAGAGGCAACAGGCACAAATTGAAACAGGAAATTCTATTTAAACTTGAAGACAATCTTTTTTTACTGGCAGTGTGGTCAAAGACTGGAGCAGACAGAGAGGTTATGGAGTCTCTACCCTTGGAGACATTATTTAATGGACAAGACCTTGAACAACCTACTCCAACTCACTCTGAGCAAGGATTTGGACTACATAATCTCCAGAGGTCCACCCCAACTTGAGTCCTGGTGATATCAGAACAAGCCCCTTATCTAAAGAATCACCAGTTGACCTCTCTCACAATTGTGTTTGCAGTTGTTTGGCTTCCCTTTGACACAGCTTCATTATATCCATTCCCACATAAGAGGGAAACTGAATCACTGTGCTGAGATGAGCTCAAGTTCTTCTACAGGTTCAATGGGAGAGCTTCCCTTGTACCAACCTTCCCTGATTCACCTCCTCACAAAATATCCCTGGGGTAAGGCATAAAAACAAGGTACAGCTGGGTAAAACTGAAGAGACCTGGTCCTGAAAAAGGGCATTTCTTCTCAGGTACAACTGTGCTGTGAAGGGGTTAGGAACAGGCAGAGCTAATTCCAAAACCCTGGGCATTTCAGCAGGAGGGGAAGGGTAGCAGCAGGGAAAACTCGGGTAAGGACTGGCTCAGGATTGATTGTCCTTACCAGATTGGGATGACAGCTCAATAGTAACTTTGTGATGGGGGAAGAGATACTTAACCAAAATGGACAGCTCAGGTATCCACAACCCCATCTTGCACAGGGCTGCAGGGACCTTACCAGCAGCGGTATGTCAAATCAGGGGAACAACCAGTTCCTTGGGCTGCTGCCTGCCCCCACAAAGTCAGAGGAAGCTTGGATAGGGGCTGACTGTGCTGCTGGAGCTGCCTTTTACTGCCTAAAGAAAGAATGTGGCTGATTTCCCTGAAGTTTCTGAGAACACGCTATCTGGCTCACCTGCGGCTCCTGCGGTTTGGGCCTTGGAGGCTTGGTGGGGTTTCATTCTCCCCACCACCACCCCGTTCCCTGGCCTCCAATGGGAAGTCGTACAAGTTTGAAGAGAGCCCATAAAAACGCCTCCTCTCCTCAAACAAACCCTGACATCAAAGGGAGGCATGAAGAGGAGCCAAAATCTCAGAATCAAAGGCACTGACTCATTTCTGCTGCACCCTCTGCATTGCCAGGAGGACCACAAGCCACCATGGCCCCCTGAGGTGAGATGTGCACCCACCCTTCTACTCACCCTTGGGGAACCCTTGGCTAAACCCCATCACAGCAGCAACCTTTTTCCACAACAGCACCTCCTCTCATCTACTGCTGAAAGAGAAGCAATCAAGGTCCAGGTCACCTCCGTGTTTGTCCTCATTCTGTTCTGTAGCTCAGACATGCACCAACACATGATGACCAGGGAGGCACTTCAAAGCTCAGGGTTTTTTAATGACCAAAGTGAGGAACAACCTCTGACCTCCCCATAGGGGAAACAATAATTGTTGACAGGGCTGGAAAAAATGTTCTCATTGAGAACATAAACAGGCTGGAAAGGGCTCACAGTGCCAGATGTGGCTGAGAAGTGTTTAGGAGCCGAGACAACATATGAAATTTCCATCACATTTTTATTAATCAGAAAAGAGTCTGGGTGGTGGCCTTTTTTTTTCCCCCTGGTCAATACCAAACTGGAAAACAGACGTCAGCAACATTCCTTTACCTTTTTTCCTTTCCCTTTCCCATTCTCCAATTTTAATTGGAATTTAAAGTAAATTGGGGATTGTCTTGGGAATCAATTTTTTAAAATAATTTGCCTTGCTACTCTTTGACGTCTTTCTTTCTTCAATCTGAGCATCCCTTGTTTTTTAAAGCAGTTATTCATGCCCTTACTTGACTTATTAAGAGTTCCCCAAGGAAATGAATGCCCAGTTGAATCCTCCCTTTGCAATGCTTGCCCCACACACATGCACACACCTCACTCTGGGATGCACTAACAGGGCTCAAGAAAAGCAATGGGAATGGGAGATGGACTTAGTTATAATGTGTACTGGCCTTCTGGGTAGGTTTCAGATTTTAACTCACATTCACTGGAGACTTTGAGCCTGTAGAGTCACCATTGCACACAGGAAAACTTGAGAACTGAAGCTGTATAGAAAAGATTTTACTGATTGGTCTCTCTGGGAGCCCATCCTGACTACACCTTGGAAAGTCTTGGACTGGAAGAGCTTTGGAGACCATGCGAGGTACCATGGTGTCTAAAGGAACAATTCCCCAGACTTGCTACCCTTTGGGGCACAATACTGAGAAAATCATGAGCTGTTGTCAAAATAATCTTTTGTTTTCTCTGTCATTGTGTCCAAACAGTGAAGATGAGACTCCTGATTAATGTGGTGTTCTCAGGGTACATGGACCATTGCTCCACAGGACCATTTATCACACATCCATGGGAACCAGGTGACTGGTCCCCATTTGGGTTGGACGACACCGCTGTGCAGCTAAGTTCATCATCTAGGGAACTTTCTCACTGTTCTTCTCATGGAACAAGGTATTGGGCTTGCTGCTGGAATGAGAGCTGATTAAGGTTGTGCAGACTCAGGACAGGGTAGAAAATGGCAGGACAAGGGGGAATGGATTAAAGTTAAAGGAAGGAAGATTCAGATTAGATATTAGGGGGAAGTTTTTCACAGAGAGAGTGGTGAGGTGCTGGAACAGGCTGCCCAGAGAGGTGGTGGATGCCCCATCCCTGGAGGTGTTCAAGGCCAGATTGGCTGGGGCCCTGGGCAACCTTGTGTAGCTCCAGGCCTGGAGGTTGATGGCCCTGCCTGTGGCAGGGGGATTGGAACTCTATGATCCTTGGGGTCCCTTCCAACCCATGCCATTCTGTGATAAGGAGAAAAATAAGGATATCTGGGGGAAAAAAGAGTGGGTACTGTATCTCACATGGTGGGAATTTTATAGTGGGTTAGGAATTTCCCCTGGATTATATGTGTTGATTCTTCCCTGTCTTTCTCCTCCCTGCCAGCTTTAGGAGTCTTCCTCTGACAAAGAAACTGAAACATCCTTTAGCTTGGGGTAGATATCCCACTCCAAGGGTTGAAGGTCAGGTCTCCCTTCACTCCTTTCAGAGTTGGTGAGCTCTGAAAATCCCTCTGTGTCCATATGTTTAATGAGAGAACTCTCACCACTCTTCTCTATCTGTGAGGCTTTGGTTGGAAGCTTCACCACTCTCAACTTAAAAATGTTTCTCAATGAATTATGAAACAACTGCTCACCCCAGCTGAGAAATATTACATGAACATTAAATGTTATAATCATGTGAATTGTCAAAGTCTATGGGATTCTGAAATAGGAGACTGAATGCCTGGAAGCTCATTTTTTACATTATTGCACAAGCAAATATTGTATGAATTTATTTAACAATGGATTTTCATCATAAAGCAGAAAGATAAAAAATAAAGTTAAATACATTCTATCTTTTATATTCTGGACATCATATTTAAATTAGCTTTTTTTTTTCCAGCTACATCCTTAAGACATGTGTTGTGTGGAATAAGTTATAAGGCAGAGAGATCTGCTGATGCAAGAACACTGTTGAGTAATCACAAAAACCCCTCCAACTACAACCACAGTGGGAACCCATCAGGGTGGTTGCCTCTACGTTCTATCAGGGAAATAACCTGGGATTTTTAATCCCACTTTTCTTCATGGAGTCTGAAAATAGAAACTACCAGCAAACAAAAGAGTTGTGCCTGAGACATTAGGAGACTCCCAATGAGCTGGAGCTTGCTTCTGGGTTCACAAGTTAGACTTCTGCTCTACAGAACAGGCTCAAATATCACCTATTTTAAGTTCCTATATACAGTGCATGTGCACCTCCTACAAGGACAGACACTGGAAATGAGTTTTCAGTCCTCTGGAGCTACTCTTTAGCTGGAGTGATGGCTGTAGTAACTTCATTAATAGCTTTGAAATTCCGTTATGGCTTAAGTAAAAAAAACATAAAATTAAACTGTATGTTCCTAGAAAATAGTGAAAAGGATAATATGACTTAAGTTGAATACAAGAGATTTCTCTGAATCAATAAGGTCAATACATCACCAAGTTGAAATTATATATGGACTTAATTGTCTTAATTCATGTCTCCTAACCTTAGACTTGTAGTAGAGAAAATGAGGTTTTCAACTAGCACTATACAGTCACCTACAGTTAATGAATATCTCTGAATGGCATTGCAATCTGGAATTCTTCCTCTCCTTTTTCCTGTTTCTAGGGAGAGAGAAATTAACTGCCTTAATTAAGACTCTGAAGTTAGGTGAGAAGAATCTGACCTTACATATTCCATCTTACCAGTTGCTCGGGGTGAAATTACTCAGGGTTTTATATATACCACCCTGCTGAGATGACACAGCAGGAGACTTGCATGGTGATAGTCGAGTTACACTGACATCAGATGTACATTTTGGGACGTGGGTTGGACAAGGCATTGGCACCCCTTCTTGAATCTGAAACCTGTTTGGATAAGAAATTCCCTAATGTCTATGTTGCTATCTGCTCCACAGCTCCAACCTCTCTCCTCCTGCCCAGCTAAACCAATTCAGCTTTGACTCTGAGGGAAAATTGCCATTTCTTGCATCACCAGAATGGTTTTCTCCTCCAGATAGGTATTCCTTGGAGGTCTCCAATGAAACTCCTTGTTCAGATTGCACTTGTTGGACAAAAAAAAGAGAAGGGATTGAGGCGAGACATCCTGCAGTCAGCCAGGAAAGAGTTGGCCAGGGACAAAGGGAAATCAGAGGGCAGCCCACATATATCAGCCAGTTTCCTGCCAGCTCCCATATCTCCTGAGTATTCCCCTGCTTGGAAAGCAACTCACAGGCGTTCCCTGCTCGCCACGGGGTTCTACTGTGTCTGTTCCATTAAGCTAACCTCACACCCCCATAACCTGGGATGTTTGTTTTATCACTCAATTCCCTGACTTACGTAGATTCAGGGAGTCAGCAGGGTTCGCAGGGCCCTTTGGAGGTTCCTTCTCTTCCTTTCAGCTCATAACAACTCTTTGCCATTTTGGAATTTGAGGCAAAACACTCGAATGTCAGCAGGTCCCAGTGGAACTCTTTGACGGAGGTTTTCAAAGGCTTCTTCAAACAAGAATGAGTTCAGACTAATAACAATGCCAATAACGCACATAACAGTAAAAAGAAAAATATATATATTGTATTCTTTCTTTAGAGCCCCAGTCATGAACTGCTCAGGGTGCTGTACAGACAAAACAAGAACCCAACACCGTCCAAAAAAAGGCTCAAAGTCCACGGCTCAGGTCCAGAACAGAGTTTAAGGCAACGTTAGTCAGCTTCCCAGTTTCCAAAACGGAGAATAGTAGGTACTTCAGATTTAAAATCCAAAATCTTCTCATCCAAAATGAGAAGTTTACTACTTGTTACAGTTTGTTGACTGTCCCTTTTTTTTTTTTTTTTTTGAGTTTTCTAAATTAATGGCTGGGCTTGAGGACTTTCAGTTCTAGCCTATTTGATTGGGTTGGGTTTAGCTCCTTTGGAGGACATGCATGACCTGCTTTGGGCAGAATTTCACCAAAGCATTTGCTCCAGTTTTCTATTTTCACTACTTTTCCTCTCAGATTTAGTCAAAATCCGACTGTGCAAACTTTCCAAATGCACATATAGCCACCAGGCATCATGATGTCTTCCATGCATAGGTAAGAGGTTACACAACACTGCTAGCAGGTACAATAACTTCCACTGCAGAAGTGGCCACATTTCAGGGAGAGATGGATCAATCCCCTGTCTTTACTATCACGTTAAGCTTTAAAAAGCAACTTGCTGTCTCCTAAGGGTAAAGGTACCCAATGAATTTAATTTACTCAAGTTCAAGTCACAGCGGGCTCCTGAAATTTCTCTCTGGCATACATCACAGATGAAATATGTGTTCCTCAGGGGATTTTAATTCTTACAGCATTGTAATGACCAATCTAGAGGAACATGGTTTGGCCATGGTATACCTTCAGCTTATACTTCAGCATCATAAAACTAAAGCCCGAGCAACTGAGCCCTTGTAAATGCAGATTTGCAACCCACCCCTACACCAAGTCAAAATATTTATTTAAAAGATGCTAGAAAAGGATCCTAGCAAGAAAAAATTCTGGCTCTTTTGCTCCCTTTATGCAAGTTGCTTTCTACTGTGTGTAGAAAGCGAAATAAGAAATTATGCCTGTAGAGAACCAAGCAAGTGGGGAACATTATTATTATTATTAGTGATTTTATCATTTTTATATCTGTTTCCCTTATTTTAGAGAAACCAAGCCCTCCCCAGTATACAGCCTCCATACATGAAGCAATACAAAGTCTATGTCACTTTTCACAGACACTGTTATTTGGGGAAGCAATGATGACTTTAAAGGATGCTAATAAACTATATAGAGCAATAGGGCTCTAGACTGGCAGGACACTCAGAAGATCTACAACGGTATGAATAGAAACAACTACAGCTGGTGACACAGCAGAAATACTGCTTTAAGAGGCAACTGAAAAATGAAAGCTGAGAATATTTTAATACAGGTGGAAATTCAAAAACTGTGGGTTTTTCTCATTGTTTCTCTCACATACTTTTTCTCACACTTGCTGAAACCGTGGAACATCTCCTATTCTACAACAACTTCCCCCTGACTTCTGCAGGACCTCAGTCACCTTGAGCAGTGATTCCTTCTGGTAGGAATCTCTTGGTGTTTTCTTGGACTATCTAGGTAACAAACTGCTGCTTACAGAAGGACACTCAGACACAGGAAATGCTTCCAGTCTCTTCTCTAGACATGTCACACTGGATTTTTAGCTCCTGCAGGCCCCAGATGTTAGCTGGACTCTTTGCTTTTAGGGAAATGTGTGAGATGTTCCTTGGGATCTGGTGTAACAGGCATCAAGTGTTGGACTTGAAAGTCTACACACCACCCTATGCACTCTATACTGTGAGCCCCAGAGTTCTGTATGGGACATTTACTAGGGATGTAGCCCGTTTCACATCCTTAGAAGATTCTGGTCTCAAACCATTTATGCTCTTTTATTTCTAGGTAACCTCCTTACTTTGCATCCACTTCGGACAGGGCATGATGACCTGAGCACCTGAGGAAGTGACCTATGTTTCCCATGAGTTCACATGCTCTCTTTGACAGCAGTAATTCAATGGGTCTGAAAGCTGCTCCTGCTCTGGGCAGGGAGCAGAGAGATGAAATCCCAGCCTCTGGTGGAAGCAGCTCATTCAGCGTTGCTGGAACAGCAGATGCCCTTCTGGTACGTCTAGAGCTCCTTCTGCTGGGCACACAGCATCATGCCTGGGTCCTGGCCTACAGCTCTACAGTTTGAGACTGTGCTTTCTAGTTTTTCACAAGCTACAGGACAAAAAGGCTGGTTTTTGGAGGAGTTCTCCCATATTCAAAAAATAAATAAAAATCATACTATTACAGTTATATTGAAAGCAATATTTTTAACATAATTATGCCATTTAGCGCTAATCTTTCATCCACATAATATTTAGAAGAAAACTAGAACATTGCCTTTAGCCACTTTAAATATAAGGCCAAGTCCAGGGAGCAATAGGGCAGCTGTTTAATAGCTGTACCTGACAAAAAGCAGCAGGAGATGCAGGGCATCATGGCCAGCTCACATCATGAGGAAGATCTTCCTTTAGGTGCTGAAAGCTCGTTGCATCTCTCACTCATTCCAGAGTCCTTAGTGGAATCCCTTTATTAAAACTTTACATGCTAACACTTGAACTAGCAGTGTTATTTATTATAGCCCCTATTACAAAGATGTCCTAGCGTGCTAAGACATGTGAACACATCACCCCCAGCTGCCTAAAAAGCAAGGAGAGAAAGAAAAGCAAACCCAGAGGGGCTGACACCCAGCTCCTCTCATCCCTCCTGGCTCACACCGTCGCCTTTTTACGCTGTTGGTAAGTTATGTGCTACTGACAGATTCATTGCCAGCTGAGATTAACACCACCAAAAAGCTCAGCCTGCCTCTGAGGGTAGGAGGGTACAAAGTTTCTTTTCCACTCTCCTGCAGCAAATATCCATCAGAGCCTCAGGGCAGACATAATAGGCAAGACACATTTGATATGGTTAGATCCCCGTCTGACACAAACTGGTGGTGATCTGTTGATTTCAGCTCCAGTGCAATGTTACACAGCCCAAAGGGAGCAATAAAAAAAAAAAAATGGGATTTCTCCTGATACATCTCCCTTCTAGCTTTTTTTTTTTGTTCCATGAATAACTATCAATGGCATCTGAAGGTCAGGAGTTGTGTTCCCAGGGTGCTCTCTGCATTCAGCTGATCGCTGGGGACACATGGCTAGACTAGGTCTACTATTGCTCTTTGCCTGATTTATGAAGAACAAAAGCATCACAGCTGCCAAAGCCAATCCTGAAAGTGAAGCCAGTGGAAGGCTTGTTGAAAGGCCAGGGAAGCTTCTGATTTCTGGTCAAGTATGCATAAGCAGGCTCATTTGCCTTTTATTTTGACTTTCTAAAGTACTTCCTCTTGAGATGATGCTCATCCTCTTTTGAGAAGTGGGACAGAAATGACAAAGGACAGAGTAAGGAAAAAGAGCATGAGAAAATTGGAGGGAATCACACAAGGGCAAACTTTTACTGCCAGATCTGTAGCACGTAACACAACCTCTCCAAGAGAGCCAGATGCCACTCTCGGCACTCCCACCATGGCATTTTGGGAGAGTCATTCTACTTTGCCTTCGGAACAGGTTTCCCAGAGAGATAGTGGAGGCCCCATACCTGGAAATATTCAAGATCAGTTTTGATGAGGCTCTGAGCAACCTGATGAAGTGAAGATGTCCCTGCTTACTGCAGGGGGTTAGACTAGACGGCCTTTAAAGGTCCCTTCCAACCTTACACATTCTATGATTCTATATTTGATTGTCATTGTCTTCAAAATAACTTGAGGTGTAAGATGGCAAGTATCCATGTGTGGGGTTTATGGGCTATTTCCCCACAACTAGATGTGGAAGAGCAAGAAATTCTCTAATATACCTGAATAAGTGCTGCACTCAAATATCCTGGGTTCAAGACAGAGGAGAATAGGGAGAAACAGATGCAGGCAGATGAGCTCCAGGTTCTTCACAAAAATTGTTCTCATTCATTGCTGAAATCATCTACCTGAACTGCTTCTTCCATTTGAGTTAACAGCTGCTAAAAAATTCTTGTTTGAAACTTCTCAGCTTATAAATGAACCTGTCTCCTGCTGGGTGCTGTGGGCTGCAGGTGAGCTGGACTAAATTAACTGACAGGCTGAAGATCTTGCTCCAAGGCCCAGAGCCTGTTGGGGCTTCAGGACATAAAAACAGCCAAACGAGTCGGACCAAACATCCACCTAACACAATATCCTATTTCATAAAGTTGCAAATACCAAATGAGTGCAAGAATGCAGTGAGCGTATGGCAACGCTTCCATCAAACACTCTCACAGTCTATAACAATTTCTGCCTTTGGGACTTCTTAAGCTGGACATGATTTCTGTGCATTTTGTACCTTTTAATGGCTTTCTCTTCCACTGATTTGTTTAGCTTCCCCATGAACTCATGAAAAACTTCTGTGTCTAAAATATCTGGGATCTCGTTGCTATACACTCTAGCTATCCATGTACTGAACCCATGTTCATACCCAGCTATGAGAAACCTCCTCATTTTGTTGGTCTTGAGCTTGACACGTGCCTCTAAGTATCTGCATTTTGCAGTGAAGGTTGCCCTTTGCTTCAAAAGGGATTGAAAAGGAAAAAAGTACCCAAACAAAGAGCTCCTCTGAATTAGAATCCACTGGGTCTTTCTTTTTCTTTTTAAAGGCCATTCCCCACTGTACCAAGCTCAGTTGAATTTTAATCCTCTTTTGGGACATACCTTGCAATCCAGAAGAGCTCCATGTCATCCGCAAATATAGTAAGACCCTTCTCTCTTCCACCACCCCTGTCCTGAAAGAAAGTGAGAATACCACTAGAGCTAGCACAGATGCCAACATGTCCCAGCTTGATGCATCCTTCCGTTTTGACGGCAAACCCTTAGTAGGTACCTTCAAATACAATTTTATCCCTGGTGTTATTTAGGTCTTATTTCTCTTTCTCTTGCTTGTACAACACATGAAATGCTATGTGGAATCTTATAGCAAATACATCCTGCTTCTCTGCCATGCTTGAGGCCTCTCACCCTGTACTTAAACTGTACAAAGAGCTCTGAGAGGTCCTTTCCACCACAGATCCAGACAAACATGTTTGATGATTCTGTGGCTCAGAAACCATTTTGAGCGTAACAACTTGTCTCCCAAAACAGCAGGCTCATGTCAACTACCTCCTACTAACAGTCTGTGAGTCACACTAAGTCCCCACAGTCTGCCAGGGAGATGTTTTTGCACCAAAGGGGCATTTTCAGCCATGATTAAGTTTATGTGTTTAGATGGAGTTTTCAAATACACAACACTGACTTTCACCATTCCCAGATACTTTTTTTAAAGGAAAGGTCTCAATCTATGAATTTGCCAGAATGTATTTTCCCCCCAGTTCCAGGGTGATATCATATCCCTTTACCATTGATGTCAACAGTCCTAGTCTCACTTTGCAGTATTTAGCTGGCTTTCCTTACAGCTCATTGCTCAGAGACAATGCTCCAGACCTTCTACCTTCTCCTGCTTCTGTGATGTGCTGACAGCAGGACATTGACCCCTCACAGCCCTACTTTGTCCCAGCACATGGAGAAATGCCTGACAAGTTGCATTTTGGGTGATTTGAGCGTAGACCCCACACCAGCTCATCCAATGGGGCAGCAGCACAATTAAGGGGCTGGAGAGTGTGTCAAGTTACAAGGCTTTCCTATGCAGAAAGTCCCCAGGGAGCTCTTCCCACATCTTATTACAGTGTGGTGCTCTCGCTCTTCCACAGCTTCCCAACTGGTGTCCTGGATGTGGTCAGTCCCGGTTAGGAGTGACCCAGTGCATCAATGTTTGCACTGGAAGGGTGGCTGCCCTCTCATTGCAGTTATGGAGGCTCCAAAAAAAGCCTGTGAGACTTCACACATCTGAAGGGGACTCTTAGTTTTTGCTCTCTGGTGACTCTGGCTCAGCTGAACTTGCTCTTACAATGTTCTTTTTGGACCTACTGTCTGTGAGCAACTGTTGATCTTGCCGTAACCCTGGACACCACTTGTTTGTTTAAACTTCCCTTGGATGAGGTGGCCTTCTTCCATATCAGCAGCAAAGCTGATAAGTTTATCTCTTCCCACCGATTTGGCCCTCCATTCTCCTCACAGGAAAAATCCCGTCACGCGCTGTGAGAATCTGTTCAGCACGACAGTTTGTCCTCCTGCAAATCCATCATCTTCAGCTTCTAAATGCTGTGAAAGCAGGCTGGAGGAGCAAGCAGAAGATAAATGCCTTTCCGGATGGAGAGAGCCTGATGTGGTCTTCCTTCGCCGTTCAGGCCTTGCCATGCACCAGTGCCTGATCATTTATCATTTTCATTTCTGCTTTGCTCATCGTCCTGCACTGGGCTCAAAGAGCAGATGAAGAGAGAATCAGGAGCCTCAGCTTTCCTATTAGCTGTCTTTATTACCTGCTGGAGGTCAGGCAGGCTTGCAAACTCCAAGAGTGCTTATTGCATCCTAGCAATTTATCTCTATTACACTGGGGCATGTCAAGATTAGACCTCAGTGCTCTCAGGGAGCAAGGCACTGGACTCTTATACACTGAGATTAACCCCTTCCTCCTCCCTTCTTCTGTGGCACTTGTGAAACAAAGAAGAAACAAAACAAAACTAAAAGCAGATGTCAGTGTCACAGATGCTGTGGGTGATGCTCAAGTGGAAAGCAAGCCTTGTAGGTGAGATCTCTGAGACCTGGATGACCTTACTGATGCCAACCAGCTACACTCAGCATGCAGCCTAAAACCTGGGAGAGAAGTCTTGGAATTGGCCTGCAGATATATGGGGGAGAGGCCAACTGTGATGGTGCCACATGCACACTCCGTGCATGCTGTGTGGCAGCGCTTTTTCCCATTCACCTCCTGTATAGGAACTGCTATATCAATATCTCTTTGACCACATTGAAGCTTTCATGCTGTTGGTACCATGAAAAGCAGCATCAGTTCAGTGAAAAAAAAAACCATCATTTTTGCCTTCAGGGACTTTGCAGTGTGGGCCAAAGTCACAAGAGTTTCTCAGGATGGGGCTGAGGCACTCAAAGACATGGAAGAGAAGCTCTCTGCAAATTCTGTGTCTTTTATGAGACATTATTGTATTATCCTTGCCACCCAGAAGGGGAAACTAGAGTACACATATCTATTCCTGGGCTCCTGCTGTATAGTTACTCTTCAGGGAGTACAAACCTGGCCTCCCAAGTCCTGGCACATTGCACCATCCCATGACCATACTGCTTCTCCAAGACAGGTTTTCAACCAATGGTCTGGAGCACCCTTGGATTTCAGGTTCTGTTTTCATGTCTGGAAGGCTCTGAAGGGAGTCTTAGCTTCCCAGGTTGAACTGGCTCCCATGACTTTTTAATTCCCCAGGAATGGTCTCTGATGACAGCATTTCTAACATCCATGTGAACAGACTCTCACTTTCTCCACTCTGGCTTTCCTGTTTGTGACTGAATTCCAGGCATTTTTTATTATTATTTTTTTCCCCTGAAAGCCAACATTTCCTAAAACAACCACCTTAGGCAAACAGAGAACCAAAAAACCCAAAGAAAAATTTCTCCACATTCAAATCATCCTTTTGGCAGCCTTTCAGCACCATTGCAAAACCAAAATGTCTTTCAACATTACCAGCCAAAGACTTTCTTAGAGAGCAAAGCTATTTTACCACAGGGATATTTTGCACAGAGACAACTTATGTAATGAGTTTCAAAAGCCTACACCATGCCCCAAGGAACACAGGATCTTCCAGGGTAACAGGTACCTCACACCTGTCTTGTGGTTAGGAAGAAATGTGCCGTATGTCAGCTTCTTCCAAGCATCACTACAAGCCATCTTCACCTAGCAGCATGCCAAGGGGGTGTAAGACATCCAGGGCTGCATCTCCCCTCACTCCATAGATGGATAGTTTAGTGCAGATATATACGTATCAGCCAGTCAGGTGTCCCATTAGAGTCATTGTGTGGACAGTGACTCTTCTACCCAAAGGAGAAGCCTAAAATAAAAAGGGGCTGTTTTTGTCTTAAAGGAGTTTTATTTCTCTCTTTTAACTGAAAAAGATGACAGGATACTTACCTTGTATGCAGTCACCTGGACCAGGAGATGTTTAATATCAGGTAAGATAAAGATGGCACCTTGGGAACGGCATTTTGAGAAACAAACCAGGGCAGTAATGGAGCCTACAGAGACATACAGATAAGCCAGTGACTGCTGTAAGGTCAGATAAATCACCCTCTAAGCTCCAACAGCTGATTAGATCTCCCATCGGATGTATTGGGAGCTGGAAGCCTGGGTTACACATAGGGACTGATATTTTTATTAATTCAGCTGACATTTTAAGATTAATTAGGTGAGATTCAGTTATAAATGTAAAATCTACAGAAAATCAAGATACTCTATAGTATATAGAACCCAGACAGAGCTGGCAGAGGGAACACAGGATCTATATGAAGCCTATGCCATTCTGGATTGGGAGATGAGAGCTAAGTGGGATGTATTAGAGTACCTGAAAGGATGACAGAAGCTAAACTTTGAACTGAATTAGGTATCTTCATCTGTTAAACTTCCTGTAGATAGAAAAGATGTCCCTGTATATTGTCCCAGGCAAGGTGGTCTTTCTGGTAGTAAAAGACAAATAATAATAACCCTCAACCCCAAATCCAAGGTTCATCTCCAAACTGAGAAGAAGCCTTACAGCTTGACCCTTAACCTTGCAGTCTGCACTGCTATGGGAATCTATAAGTTCCAGCCAATAGCAGTATTATTAACATTAGATAATGAAGGGTTTTAACAAGTGGATGCTGGAACCATAATTAGATCCAACCTCCAAAATTAATTATGCTATGTATGAATCATAGCTGCAACTGATTAGCGTTCTTGGCATGGTATCAAGGAAAATCAGGACCATGTTCTGCTAAGATAACAAATAACTGTAGCCCAAATTATTATTGGAAAAAAGGAAATCATATCAGATAATGAATTATTATTAGATATATAAAATGGGCATCAGGATTTCTGAAGGAAAATCTGGAGGGCATTTTTATCACCCTAAAGCAGACATCTAGGATAAGTCATATGCATCACATCAAGTTCCTGTTCCTCTTGGGTGACTATACAGAGAGACCTATGGGTGTCTTGCTCTAGTTCTGAGGTATTCCTACTAACTCATCTAGCATATACCCTGTAACTCCATCCAAATCGTCCTACTTTGTGCTCAAAGATAATTTTTAAATCAGATCACTATGGATACATTATCCTTTCATTTTAGATGTTATTTGAACCCAGCACAAATTATGTGCATGTGAAAGAAGCAAACTGGAGTAGTCCTCAAGACAATGTTGAGAGCTGACATGAAGCACCATATCAATCTCTGTCCACAATAACCCAAAACAATAGTTAACATGACCTGAAGGAATAGTCTAGAAAAAATAATTATGACAACAGTCTGCAATGATAGCAGTTTCTCCTATGGAAAGGAGAGGGACAAAGGTCTCCAGGAAGGACAGGAGAGGTCACAGGCTTGGAAGGCACTTCTGAAAACTCAGGTGAGATACAAGGCTCATTATCTTAGTAAACTTGATTAGCAGTGTGGAAGAGTATTTATTATTGGCAGTTGTAGATGGCTAAGAACACCCCACATCAGGAATGCTTAATCCAAGCTTTAACCAGATGACTTCTTGAGTTTCTTTCCAGTCCTCCTGTGATTCTTTGAAATGTCTTCCAGATTGCTGGTCTGCCTTAGTTTTGTTGGGGTGGTGGTTTTTTTGCTGACTCTCCTGATATTATTTTTTCTGTTTAGACCAATATATCCCAAAGGTGCCTTTTAACTAAAAATGCATATCCACAATCTTAAATACATCCAAACCATGAAAATAGTAATTTCTTTTCCATTTCATTGACATTTCTGGCTCCTGCTAACCACTTCCTAAAAACAGCTAGTATTACTTCAGCATTTTACATGGTAATGAAAATATTTGGAAAAAGATAAGGTGTGGTCATTAGCAGACTTTAGTAGAGGAGTACTTAAAACACAAGTTATTAAAGGTATGATAGATGATGCCTGAAATGATTACGTCTGGGACAGAAGGATTTTAACCATGCATACAGGTTTGTTGTGTATCTAATGTATATGCCACTTGAATTAAGGTGTAATTATGGGTTACCTAAGAGATCTAGTTGTCTGAAGGAGATATCAGTTGCACTTAGTTCTCACCACCACCTAAGAAACCATCTTTAGAGGACTTTTTAAGCTAAAAGTTAGCATAAACAAAAATGCACTCCACATGGTGGTTTAAAAGAATGGATCATTTGTTTTAAAATTATTTTTGTGTGCAAAAAATTTTTCACATAGAACTTTCAAGGAACAGTAGTTAGGGCAGAAGCAGTAGGCTCTGCTGCTCTCTGTCAAAACAGAGGGAAAAAAACCCCAAGGAAATAAAAGGACCTAGACAAGGAGCCTAAAGATGTCTTCTGAAAGGAACTAGATAAAAAGTCTTCAGAGAAATCAGATTTTAAGGGAAGAGCTTACCTTATGAGTAAGTCAGGTGCTGAAGCATAGCCAAGGAGGCTGGGTTTTCCTTTAATTCTGCTTTTTATTGAATTTTTATGCCTTGCAACTAAGGTACAGAAAAGCTCTCTGATTGATAAAGAAGGCAGTGGCATCATAGCTTTGTTCACCATGCTAGTCAGGGTCAACATCACTCACTTCTTCAAGGCCTGACTATCAAACAACTAGCTTCTCTGCTCAACCCCTTTTAAGGTTTTGGGCAACCATATCAGTACAAACAAAAGGAATTGGGCCCCTGGGAGCCAAGAGTCTTGTAACTGATGCTTGTTGGCATAATGGGATGTGGGAAACAATTTGCATTTGACACAGAAGGCATCTGTTTCTTGTTAATTGGCTAACAAGGCAGGAAAGCTATTGGATGTGCTAATTTGTTGGCCTGGCATGTGTTGAGATGGGATATTGAGGATGTTCTGGCACTGTGTGATGAGGAAAAATTCCTAAGTAATTTCTGAGTCAAGGCTGTTTAAACAAGGAAAATTTTTGATGGGTTTTAAGGTCATAGTGACCTGAACAGTGATATTAAAGTGGAAGTGGCATATACATATATAAGTTGGCATTCAGCAACTGAAAACAGGTATTGTGAGATAGATGTTTCTTAACTGCTGTCAGTGAATACATAAACCCAGTTGCTTCAGAAATAAAAGGATATCATTTCTTGAATTTTACTGTTATGACATCTTGGGTGTTTGCAGGAGAAGGTGGAAAGTCTGAAGGGATGGGGAACTTCCAGAAAGGTTTTGCCTCATGTAAGTGCTTCTTTCCTTAGACTAGCAAAATACACTAACTTTTCTCCTTGATTTCTATTTTACCAACAGTGTTACCTTTGTAAAAATCTTAATTGGGGGTAATGGTTAGTATATCTGTCAAAAATATCAACTTTTTAACCAAATATCATTATCAGTGTAGGATAACAACCTTCTACCTTCAGCAACTCCATCCCAGGCTCTAATTTCCCCTGTTATGATGGAAGGGAAAAAAAAAAAGAGGTCTGTTTTAGATAGTTATTCATCTGACCTGATTTAGGTATTTATTAGGAAGAGATGAACATTCTTATTCCATCAGCAGTACTGACCATGCTGACATACCTTTTAAATATGCAAAGACTCTGGTCTGACTGACTTATTTTCAGGTATTTGCATGCACTTAAAAGCTGTAACCACATTATCCCTCAATCTACTCCCGAGACCCCAAATGTACTAAGCTCTACATTGAAATAGCTGGGATTTACCAACATTCTTCTTTAAAATGGGCAGTATCATGGGAAGCAGCAATGCAGTAATAATTGTGGCAGCCTGAGTAGGCAATATTGCATTGTACCGTATCTCTCCTAGGATTTCACTGGTGGTTTTGTGATTAGCAGCTCTAAAGAGATTTAACTGGGTGAAAAGGAAACTCAGTTCCCAAACTATTTTTTATTTAATAATACCCACTAGCGTGGTGGCATTTTCAGAGATAACAAATGAAAATACTGGCCACTAAATTTTTGGATTAAAATGGAAACTGAAGAGCCTTTCATTCAGCAGATATCACACTTGAGGGCTGATAGCTGAGATTTCACGATAAACTGCAGATCTAGGTTCTAGTCTCAGTTTTGCTAGCATTTTCCAGCATGACAAGTTATATAGGCTGAGGGACCTTGCATGTCTAAAACATCCACCTCTGCCAGAGTCCCAAGTACACTAACATGCCTGAACCATACCAACCAGACTCACCTGGGACCTCCACCCTCTGTTCACTGGGCCAGGAGCTTTGTTCAATTCCAGTGAAAGCACAGGCCAGCCTATGCTATGGTTGCCCTCAGTTTCTGACTTGTTTTAGCCTAATAGAGAAGCCCTGATTTGCCACTGATGTCTTCATCCATGATGATCATCTCAAGCTCTGTACAGTCAGTAAACATGGCCTAATTCACCTCGATCTTAAACTGACATCTAAACCCGTTCAGACAAGTGGAGCTTTGTCGTATATTACTTGTTTTTCCTCAGTAGAGTATTCAAATACAGCTGTAACATTTGGCAGGTGGAACTAGATGAAATGCTCCCCACATTTTGCAAATGGCCAGAGGGCCATGTCAGCTAGTGCATTCTATTCTGTTATCAAGTGTATTTTCATCAGGTGAGTGACAGTAACAGCCCAGTGCTGTGTTTTCAGTCCAATAGTATCACTAAGCATGAGGTTTAGCATAAGCCAACACCAGAGAGAGAGGCTGACAGCACCCATTGAGTCTGTTTCTCTGATTGTGGCAATCTTTCCACTGGGGGATCGCACCATTTAGCGATTTGCATCTTAACTCCACTCATTAACCTTGAAAATGCCTCCTTAGCCTGTTTGAATACTGAGTTTTTCAGCACATGGGCTCTTTCTTGCAAGGTGTCCTATAGTGCCCCAGCTCTCAGCTGAGGTTGTTTTAAAAATGAGGAGGTGATCCTCTCCTGAACAGAAGCAAGGCTGAGCAATAAGTGGAATCTGGGCAGGAGGCTAAGCATGACTACAGACAACAATGAAGAGCGGTAGATGTGCAGCATGTCCCCCCAGAGAGGAAGGAGAAGAGGTCAGACATGATTAAATGATTCCTCCAAAATGTGCTTCACATGGGTAATAAATGTCAAAGCACTATGAAACATCAGGAGACATGGAAAAGGAAATGGACAAGATAATAAATACTTGGAAAAACAAACAACAACAAAAAAACCCCCACACCCTCACTGACCCCAAAGCCACTAAGACAAGCTGTTTACGAAGTATCTGAAAGAGAGATCTGTTGACATGCAGTGGATACTGTGGCATGCTGCCTTTTATGTGCCACTTCCATGACAAATGCCTCCAGCCTTTGGACTGTTCCCAGTGAGCACTGCAGTAGGAGAGTAAGGGAGAATCTGGGATGTTAAAAGCAAAGGACTAAACAATTGGAGGAAGTGCCTTTGAGATAGCTCCTGGGGAGCTCAGCTATCTTCTTACCTAATAAAATTAATTTCCCTGGCCTACACATGTTCACTGAGACTCCTTTTCTGCTGGCACTTTTCCACACTTTGGGACCAGTGTCTTAATGGTGCTGACACAAATGATTTCCTAAAGAAAGCTCAAGCATGCCTCCTGCCTCTCCTCAAATAATAATTACCTATTAAATGAAAGACAATCTAAGTCAGAAGTTTTTTCCAAAAGTAGGTAACATAGGAAGCTGCTGGCACTAATATACTCCAGGATCTGTAGCCACACATAAACAAGGAGTCCATGGCTACAAGTCATGCCAGACCACACTAGTTCCCTTGCTTGAATGAATGGGTCTTCAGATCCATCTGGGTCATCTGAAGGCAGCATTTTGGTAGAATCCAGGAAAAAGATTTGAATTCACAGTAAAGTCCAACATGATCTATTCAATGGGAGTACTTCTGTGATTTGTTAAGCTCCTAAGTCCTTTGAAGACAGAACCATTCCTTTAATCAGACAGCTGGAATCTGGAGTTAGCTTCCACTAAAGTGATTATTTTCATTCATTGGCCATTGGGTTTGTGTGTCAGTTTAACCCCTAGTATATTGAAGAAAGAAGGTCATAACATTTGTCATGAACCTTTCTTGGAGTCATCTAATGAAGACTGTTCCTAGCTTACATTGAAGCAGTTTGTAAACAATAGGATCTGGGTCCTTTTCCTGCTGCCACCTTGAAATTATGAGCCACAGACTGACATCCAAGATATTCTTGGAAAGGTCAAAACTTATTACAGGATTTTAACAAAATATGACTTAAATCCAGCTTTGAAAAACCATTGAAATGCTGCCTAGCTCTGCCCATTTGAGTTGGCAAAGGCATGAGCACACACAGTGCACGCATCATAAAAATCGAGGCATGTAGAAAGGCAAATTCTTCACCAATGTCTTGACTGGGGAATGCTCCTACTTTTGCTTCTTTATATATATTTGCCATTTTCCCCAGAAAATAACAGTTTTCATTTGTAAGTCCATTACTTTTTTTGCATAAATTTCGTTTGCTTATCAGTTAAGATAAGCAACTTACAGTTTAAATCATTAGATCACCATGCCCATGATCCTAGAAAAATTCAAAGAGGAATATGAAGCACTAACATCTTTCTCACAGTTTTTTTAGAGCATGTTGCATAGATTCAGCTTGTCCAGGGTGTGGAAATAAGAAGTAACGGTAACAGCCAGGTACAGGGCTGTTCTAAAGTGTTCTAAGTTTAACTGGCTACGATACAGATAGCTACAAATGAGCAAGACACTTCTGGTGTACTTCATAGTCCACCAGGATAGGTAGGGTACAAAGTATCAGATTTACTCTATTTGTATAAAACAAATTAATCCTCAAACTCTATATTGTTTATTTCTTCACTGAATAAAATGTTAGTTTCAAATGTGTCTACATTGTACATTGAAAATTAATAAGATTTGGTGTACTTTGATCATGGCTATGGCTACAAATAGCAGCTCAGTTCCTTCTGTCTAGTAAGATAAATGTTTGTAATTATGAACCCCAGTTGTTAATGCTCCCTGGGTCCATTACTGAACAAACTGAGCTGCTTCTGGAGACATTTACCTGCTTTGCAGAACAAGTGATGGGGAAGTCAAATAGAGTATCTGAGCTGAGAATTTGAGGCATATGGACTGTGTAACACAAGCTGTTTGCAGGACGTAAAGCAGCTCGTTCTAAACAGAAGTGACTGCTGAACCACAGCCAATTATTTTTGAAGTAAAATCTGCCTTGTTTGGGTTTAAACACAGAAGAAGAGCATTTGGGGATAAATGTGAGTTTTAGGAACCACGTATAAACGATGCCTCCATTCCACCTCTGCATGTTCTCATACCCAAACTGTAAAGTCATTAATAAGAATATATAGGGTGACTAAATAGCTAATTCTTCTGCTTTACTCCCCATTGTGAAGGGAGGGGCAGGAACTCCCTGGTCTCTCAAAATGTCAATGCACCAAGGAGGTAAATACAATGCACCTGTAATCATTGGCTAACTGGCAACCATATGCCTTGGAGAAATGCATCTCAGAATCCTTGAGGACCATCTTACACACCCACATCCAACTTGCTTAGCTGAGAAGTATAAACAGTATTTTTATGACTGTACAGTCTGTCAGGAAGACCTCACAGCGGATGAACTTGTAGGTCTGATAAAGAACTTCCAGTAGAGAAACTGATGGAGCCTTAGGGAGCCAATATGTGGGCTCTCTGATGGCTAATGTTTACTGAACTTACTCTGTAGCCTTTCCTTAAGTGGCATAAAATACCTCAATCCATACCTTCATCATTCTCTGATATTCTGAGGAGAGGTATGATCCTCTTATTTCGGGACATATCCAACACTGGGAAGCAATACTGGAGAAGAAAAGAAAAAGAAACAAACAAAAAACCTCCACAAATTAACCATTCCACCTTGTACTCCTCTCAATTCTTTTCATCTTACTTCATGTTAAACTCACTTCCTTTATGGACTCTATTTTTCAGGGATGTATTTATTAAAACATCAGCCTGTCTTTCCTTTCCATCAGCTCATCTGCTGCTAGTAGCCAGAGATGTAAGAATGGCTGTACAGGTTCAAACCACAGACTCATCCAGCCCAGTATCTTGTTTCCATAAATGGCCAGTACTGTTTCTAAATACAGATGCCTTGGAAAGAGTATAAGGATAGACAAAGCATGTAGTGATAATTTTCCAAATAGTCTCCCAACCTCCAAGAATTTAAAGCTCAAGTACTTCCTGAAATACAAGGGCTGTCTTTCTGTGTAATAACTCTCCATGTACGCTACTTCTATGACTTCATCCAGTTCATCCCTGAACCCGTGTCACCTTTGAGCATCCAGAAAATCCCATAGTGAGGAGTTCACATCTTAACTGTAGATTCCCAGTTGTGTAGGACTTAACTGTGTCCTGCCTCTCTATTCAGATAGTAAATCAATAACTTGAATTCCTCAGGGATTTCAATGAGCTTTGCCTGGAGCAGTTATTAGAAGACTTCTGAAACTGTTTGCAGGATTTGAAATCCTAATTACAGGAAAAATCATCAACAATGTGGATGGTATTCATACCAGCAGATACAACATCCAACAACATTCTCTACTCCAGAAGATTACTCCTGAAAATGCCTTCTTCCATCCTTTAATCATGAATGCAATCCAGGGTGATTGATCTTTAAATTAAGCTATTTAAAATTCAAGTAAATCCCACCAGATATGTTTCCAGGCAATGATGACTGAGATGGCTCTGCCATCACATGGTGACAAAAGACCCCACAAATAAACCAGGAGAGCAAATCAGAGTGCTGTTGGAAAGCTGGATTTGATTAAAATTTTGGAGTTCATGCAAATAAAACATTTCCCTTTCAACCCTACACCTACTTTTTGACCTTCTCTACTAGACCAAAGCAGGTGATCAGGCTAAATATGTATGTGTACAGTACAAATTCATTTGGCACTTGTGGCCTTTCCACTCCACCTGTAGATGTCTGTGTGAGACTCATCTGCCAGATCCCAGCAGCCTCCAGGCTTCAGCAATGCAACTGTTAGACAAGCAGGAAGAAACACATGGCTTTTAAGCAAAAAAAGGCAGATAAACAGGGGTTGAGGAGATTTAGACATGCTAATTCTTGGATAAACATCCTCATCTGGACTCTGGTCTATCAGTTACAAGCTGGAAACCCTGCCCTGACTGTAGTTCAGGGTGAAGTTTCCCACTCATGCTGACTCCTCCTAACAGGAGTTGTCTCCGCTGTCCTCATGCTTTTCCAGCTCAAGTATTAATATCAACCTTATATTAATATAAAACAGGCCATGGGACAGTTAACTGTTCAGTCCATCATAGAATCATAGAATGGCATGGGTTGGAAGGGACCCCAAGGATCAGAGAGTTCCAACACCCTGCCACAGGCAGGGCCACCAACCTCCAAATAGTGTTACTAGTAGGAACAGGGAGGTAATTGTCCCCCTGTACTCAGCACTTGTGAGGCCGCATCTCGATTACTGTGTTCAGTTTTGGGCCCCTCACTACAGGAAAGACATTGAGGCCCTGGAAGGCGTTCAGAGGAGGGCTACTAAGCTGGGGAGGGGTCTGGAACACAGGCCTTACGAGGAGCGGCTGAGGGAGCTGGGATTGCTCAGCCTGGAGAAGAGGAGGCTCAGGGGAGACCTTATAGCTCTCTATAACTTCCTGAAGGGAGGTTGTGGTGAGCTGGGGGTCGGCCTCTTCTCCCGTGTAGACAGGGACAGAACTAGAGGGAATGGTGTCAAGCTGCGCCAGGGGAGATTCAGGCTGGACATTAGGAAGCACTACTTCTCAGAAAGGGGAGTCAGGCACTGGAATGCACTGCCCAGGGAGGTGGTGGAGTCACCAACCCTGGGGGTGTTCAAGGAAAGACTAGATGTTGTATTGAGGGACATGGTTTAGTGGGAGCTGGTAGTAATAGGTGAATGGTTGGACTGGATGATCTTTTAGGTCTTTTCCAACCTTGATAATTCTGTGATTCTGTGATTCTGTTTAGCACCAGTGCAGAAACATCCCCAAAGCTTGTGGTGATTTCAACTCAGATGGAAATCAGGTTGCTTGTTTTCTCTGAAGATGGACTTGGGAATCCATCCTAAAGCAGGCCTTTGCTTGCAGAAAGTTGTTTGTCCTTTTCAGGTTGAAATATAACTCTCATGAACCATTCTGGCTTGTGCAGTTTAGGGTTTTTTTTATGGTATGTCCTGAAGAAGAGATACATAGTCATCTCCTGAGCACCTCAAGTGCTGTGCTGAAGAAGAATATAAGTTATGGATGCAAGACACACTTATCACATACTCATAATTCAACACACTGCAACTGATAGTAACTGTGCTCAGGTGAAAAACTGAACCCAAAATCTCAGGAAGGGGACAAGTAACCAGGACTCCTATTTCCTCCAAGGAGCAAAGGATCATTTGGACTCCAATGGCTCATTAAGGCTGTCTGTACTAGCTTGTGAAAGGGCTCAAAGTCCATGATGTCACCCCAAGGACAAGTGTCATGGCACTTCTCACATCTACAGAGCTGACCTCTCTTTGTCACCTCTCAAAAAGGGAGTTCTGTCCAAAGCAATGAGTCCATTGTTGGGGTTTGGGCCCCATATGGGAAGTGTTAGCAGGCTCTGGCTAAAATGATGACGTATGATATTAATATAGAGTCAGAGGACATGAGGGAAATGAGGGAACCATGAACTATTAAAGGGTTATGATGTCACTCCATTATGCAACACTCCTTCTGCCAACATATGTTAATTTATTTACACATGCAAGCATAGATATACATACATATATATTAAATGTAAATGCAAATGCAAATATTAAAAATAATCCATGGGAATTGTGTACCCACACATGGATTACAGTTTATGTCCATATACATACACAGACATAAATATATATACATAAAATATATACATATGTACTTGCACATGTATATATGCATGGACTGTGCTGAGCTTTAACACAATGGCAGCTGGGGGGATGGTGCCTTCCTGTTGGGCTGCTCTGCTCTTGCAAAGCTCACTGGGAGCCAGCAATGTCCAGATGCATTCTCAATGCAACCCAGCAGAGGTGATTTTGGACAGCAGTACCTCCCCTCCTTCTCCTGCAGTGGACACAACAGCAGAGGGGCTGCTAGGCAGCAAAGCTTGTTTCAGTCATTCCCCCTCTTTTCCTTTGCCTTCCTGATCAAGGTCATGTGGAGATGATAATAGCTGTATCACAGGAAACACAGCCACACTTTGCCTTTTCCTCCCTTCTTGGGAACTGAGGGTACACTGTCACTGAAATGATGGAGAGGCACAGCGAGCTGCCTCCCACTTTGGCTTGGATTCTGCAGAGAGGCCTGGGCAGAGCCAGCGACATGGCAAAATGCCTTAACTTCTTTGAGAGGAGAGGGACAGGAAGGTGGGAAAGGATGGGGATTTTTGAAAGTGCACACCACAACAGTGTTGGGTTGTTATCACGGGTGCAATCCTTAAACACCCATAGCTTCAGGCCCTGCTCAGGTGGTGTATGTGCTGCTTATCACAGAATCACAGCTTGACTACGTTGGAAAAGACCTTTAAGATCATCAAGTCCAACCGTTCCCATCCTAAGCTAAACCAGATCCCTGAGCACCTCATCTACCCCTCTGTTAAACACATCCAGGGATGGGGACTCAGCCCCCTCCCTGGGCACCCTGTGCCACAGCCCCACAGCTCTGCCAGGGAAGAACTTTTCCCTCACATCTGCTCTGACCCTGCCTTGGGGCAGCTTGAGCCCATTGCCCCTTGTCCCATCTCCTGTCCCCTGGCTGAAGAGACCAGCGCCCACCTCTCTGCACCCTCCTGGCAGGTCAGTGTAGGCAGGGAGAAGGTCTCCCCTCAGCCTCCTCTTCTCCAACCCAAACACCCCCATCTCCCTCAGCTGCTCCTCATATGATTTGCCCCTCCATCCCTTTCCCCAGCCTGGTTGTCCTTCTTTGAACACCCTTGAGGCCCTTGATGTCCTTCTTGTAATTAGGCATTCAAGATCAGGCCTGATGAAGCTCTGAGCAATCTGATCTAGTTAAAGGTGTTCCTTCCTAATGCAAGGGGTTTGACTAGATGGCCTTTGAAGGTGCCTTCCAACCTAACTCATTATTCGATTTGATGATTCTAGAGTCTGTAGAAGTCTCTCAGCCCAGGAATGTAGAATTTTTGATGCTGACTGATTGTGAACTGAGTTTCATGGCAGGCTCAATGTGATGCTGGAGTAGATATCCCTCCCACCAAATGCAGCTTGCCTTGCTGAGGTTAGAAGCAAAAGGAGATGTGAAACACATACAGGAGAGCCAAGTCATGGTGCAAGGGGCATGCTGGTGTGGTGCCAGACAGAACCCAGAGGTGTTGCCTCCATCTGTGAAATTCTCAGAAGAGCTGACCTTAAAAATGTGGCTCCTCCTTAGAGCGAGACTCCCGGAAGGATCCTGGCACCTCAGAGAGATGATGACGCCACTTTCAGTGAAAATCTGCACCTCTGACACCCTCTTTCAGATCTCTGAGAAGCGCAGAGCACCCCAAGCTCTGGACATTCATCTCAGAAGATTGAGAAATGGATTCAGTGAAACCATCCTGAGCCAGAAGGGTTAGCATAAACAAGGTGTCAGAAAACACCAGCTTTTTCCACCTGTCCCCGCCCTTTGCCCACAGCCCACAGCCATGTCATCGCAGGGAATGGTGTCCAGATGCATCCTCCTTGCCCAGGAATAACAAACACCTCTGAGACGGTCTCTTCTCAAGCCTTATGAGGGCAATTCCTCATGTAAGTGTGTGCTTCCCTCTTTGACTCATTTCCTGTTTTGCTGCCGAGGGAAGAGAGGCACCTGGTGACTGGCAAGTGCCAAAAGTTGCATCTTCAGGGTTTGAGGGAGGGTGTGGGGAGGGTTACTGGGTTTCCTGGATCACCAGACCTCTCCACTTGCCAGGAAAAAAAAAAAAACCACCACCTGATCTACTGTCAAGTGGGGCAAATGCTTGGAGGTTTGCAGCTCTGTGCAACCTGCTTGTGTGTGTCCTAACCTCAGCAGTTCCTGGAAGCCTGATATCCAAGGTTCCTGCTCCAGATTGTGCGTTAGGATAACATCTGTCACACCACATGGTGAGGTGGCACCCTGGACCCCCCACCCCAGCCCATACAGCAGTAGGAGGAGGTGATAAGGAAACCTGCCAGCAGCCAGAGGTGTGTTATCCTCCCCAACACTGGGACATCTGTCTGCCAGCCCTCTGGCAATTACGATTAACATCCCAGGGCAGAAGAGAGTAGCACCACGATGTGAATACCTGAATCCAGGACCTCAGTGAGGAGCATATGGTGGCAGATAACAGGATGAGTTTTATGCTCAGCGTGCGAGGCATCGCAGACCTCCTGCTGCACCAGGGATGCAACCATTTCTCCTTTCCTTCTGTGGTGACAGGTGCTACGGTCACATCTCATATTGTCCCTGACCCCACGGACACACCAGAGGGAGGAACAATCTCCAGAGAAAAGTGTGTCACAAAACAGCTCCCTCTCCTTTTTTCATCTGCTATAAAAATACCCCCTGGCAGTGGCGGTGGGCTCAGCTTGGATACCCATATGAGGACCCAGGGGTAAGGCAGAATTAGACAGGATGGTTGTTATTAAAAGACTGTCCCACCATGTGACTCCGAGCAAACATTCTCCAAGCCTCCTGCATAACAAGAGGCTGTTAGTGCCAGCTAATTAGCAGCAAGCTAATGGTTCGGTTGCTGGAGCCCCTGGCTGCAAGTAAATTAAGTAAGAACAAAGGAAATGAAATCTACTGAACAGAAATGTTATTGGGGGTGGTAGCACAGGACAGTTCCAGGAATAAACTTAATAGGCTTAGTAGTATTTAGGTGTAACTAACAAGAGCAGAGGTTCACATGCTGGTTGTTAATTTATTCCATCCTCTTGACTGAAGGCAAAGAGAAGGGACAGAAAATAAAGAAATCCATGGAGTGGAAGAAAAGCAAACACTAAAATGTCTTCAAAGGGAAGAGAAGTTATTTCAAGCAGCCTTTATTTATCCCCAAACAGTTCTTCAGGGGAAAATGAAGCAGGATTGAGAGGGAAATAGGTTATCAATTTGGGCACAGTTTGAGGAGTCAAAAGGGATATGGAGTCAGCCTTCAAGTCTACTGTCCTTCTCTGCAATACTTAGACAAGTCACCAAATCTAGCCTATGCCTTAGCAACCCTCTGCTCTTGCCCAGCCTTCTTGCAGAGACCTCTTCCATATATTTCAGTGGAGAACCTGACCTGTGCAACAACTGCTCCCTTGGGGAAAGTCTTTCTGTAACCCCATTTAGACCTTAGTGTTCAAATACCCCTTAGAGTCTGGGCCTGATAGCTCAGTGGGGGGTTCCAAGTCTAAGGATGTGAGCTAGATCCATGAATCTTTCCTGCCTTTTAGACCACGTGTAGCCTGGACTTTAACCTTATTTAACCAGATTCCCTCCTTTCAGTGATCACATATCAAAGCAAAATCTTCTTTGAAAGATGTATTTAGCTGAATTTTAGCTGAACTTTGTCCAGCTGCAAAACCAGGGTGAATTCTCCTTTTGCATCTCACAGAAGAAAAAGGCAGGGCTCTTTCTGTATCAGGATGCTTTCAGGGTGAAATCTGCCTTGACAATGGCAAAATTTCAACCCAATTTTCACAGCCAAACAAATGACAAGCCACCAGGGAAAGGTGGGGGTTTACAATTTATATAGTAGGTTACTTATGGTAGCAATCATGTTATTAATAATAACATTAATAATACATAGGTGGATATAGAATCCTGAGGACTAGGAAGATGTGCATTTGCTTTAGTCAGGGAGAGAACCTGTGATTAAGTCCAGTGGCCTAATGAGTTCACAGCTAATGGCTTAGCTACAGTACATGTCTGTGTGCATAGCCTTCAGATGTATGACATGCTCTGGCTGAGCTAACCCTTCATGGGAAAAAAGGTGATTTTTGACCTCACAGTTGGGGTGGGCAAAAAAGCATCTTCACACAAGTGTGTTACAGGTGATAATTTTAAGCCACATTTCCTTGATTGCCTGTTGAGCTCCACCTCTTCACGTTGAAGCTCACTGCAGTAGGTATATGTGGTTTCACTCTGTGATCTTCTAGTCTGAGAAGGTGGGGAACTGAAGTCACTTTTGGCAACAAGAAGTCACTAAATCTGAAGGGCTTCAGTCTTGTTCCTCAGCTCAGCTGACATGCCAGCCACCAGGCCTGTGATTACATGATTACTCAAAAGAGCACACTAGCCTCACCCTTTTATATTCTATAGGAAGACAATTGCTTCTTGCACATCATTAACAAGGACCCAGTTGCAGGATCCTCACTGGTGGTACAAAACAAAGAGTTACAAATTACCCCTTGAGTCTTTTCCTGCAACATCCATCCTTGGCACTGGTTGCAAGAGAAGTGATGTTTTGTTTTGTGGCTGGAATCTGCAGTGTTTGTAAAACAGACAGCTTGCAAAAACTACATAGATAGTAGGTAGCAGGTTGAGGCCAGTTACAGTCCATTTAAGTCTCATATGTTTCATCCTTGTTTCTTTTCATTTCTGTGTGCTCCCTGCCATTTCCTCAGGCCCAAGCTGGGTCTGGGTTTGTACATGAGTTTTATCTGTCCATCAGACCATTCCCTGACTTCAACCTGAATGACAGGAAACCTTTTACACAGTGTGAATCTCACAGACCCTGAGAACTCACATCTCAGTGAATCTGCTCTGTGTATTAATGTGCTCCTTAGAGGTTATCTATGACAATGGATTTAGTATTATTTTTCTCAGCCTGTTATGTTCTGTGTGCTGAGTTCATCCTGGTTGCCCCAAGTTCAGAGCCATCTTTTGCTCAGATTGGACAGAGTATGGACTAGAGGTGAAGATTCCCCTAAACCTGGTTCACCTAAGCACTGACACAGCAGACTTCACAACATACTATAGAATTTTCCTCTTATTAAACAATTTTACAGAGGGAATTCAGCAGTAAGAACACAACATGAAGCTTGAAGGTGTTGGGCAGATCATCTCTGAGGTTGTAGAATTACAACTGAAGAGGTGACAATCTGCAAACCTTCATCACAGCTCTCCAGCTTTTTGTTCCTAACTGGTAGCACAGCTACACCAGGGGTTATCACCATATCTTGTGTTTATTCAATCCAGCATCAATAGTATTAGTTTAAATTACTAATGGAAATAGTTTTAACAAATCTGCTTGACTTTAAACTCACATAACCCATTAGATTATCACAGTAAGAGATATATTGCTTAAAGGCATTAGATGGAAATATTCATCTTAAATCATTAGAATCAGCTTCACAGCTCATCTAAACCTTCTGGACACAACAGATTTCTTTGCTCTCAGAGATGGTAGGAACTTCAGGTCTTTATAGTAGACAGTCCTTCTGCCTACTTTCTACCTCCCTTCTACCTCCTAAGGAAGAGTTATTGGGTAAAGGCATTGGTATGGGATGTTTGCTACTTGCTAGTTAGGAATCCTAGTAAGTGGTTGTTTTTTTTTTATTGGAGTGAGATTTTAACAGAGGTAAAAGCAAAACCAAAATCACTTATCTATCACTTATTAATCCAACAGTCAGTGAAGACCCCCAGGAGTTCCCCAAAGACAGATTACTTTGTTCTGATATCTACACATGGATTTGGGCAGTTTTCCTTAGCCATCCAAGCAAGAAAGTATTTCCCTCTCTACTTAATATCTCAAAGAAAAAAGTGAGAGATTTTTTTAAAAGGTCTCTCATTCTGTCCTGATTCATGCTGCTTTAATTCTGGGGAGAACCCCTGGAGCCAGTTTCATGTCCATGGTTAAAGCTATTAATCACTCTGTGACACAACTTTGCTGTGGGTCAAGGACTGAGAGATAAACACTTACAAATAGACCCCAAAAATAATAGCAGAGTCATGGAAAGATCTCACAGGTGATCTTGAAGAGTGAAAGACTTCAGGGATTCACCTCTGGTACCTATGAGCAAAGTTGGTTGGGCAAGGACAACATTGCAATGAAAAAGATGCCCACTGAGGATGAGCTCTGAAGTTTGAAGACATCTTCCCCACATGGTTTTGTACAGATAAATGACTGCTCTGTGCTATTATACAAGTTTCAGCAAGCCTTGATCATGTGTGATAATCTCCTTACCCATTTAAGACACCAAGTTTCTGTCATGAATTGTCTGCCAAAAAGGGACAGCAATATGGGTGTCCAAGACCTACACAGCAGGTTCTTCCTCTGCACTGTAATAGGTATTCTACATCACAATTTTCTTTCTCCTCTGCTCCCAGATGACAAAGGCTCCCCCTCTGCAAGCTGCAAAACAGCCCCTGTTCAGGAATGTCATTACTAGAGGGGCTTTAAAATAAAGCAGGGCACACAAAAATGTGATGACTTGTCAAAAATGCAGGCTGCAAGGTGTTTAAGGCATGAATTTCCTCTTAATGAAGCCTCGCTGAGGGAATATTGCGTTCAGCCTGGAGCGCGAGCGATGATGTATCACAAATTTATGGCTGTCCCCTAGTGTTTCCCAGAGTGAGTAAGGGGGCATGAAAATAGCCACACAAGGAAGGTCTTGTAAAATCACCACCATTCAAGCTGTTGCTTGGCCCCAAGCCATATCTGTCAGGGGTTTTTGAGAGCATTGGGGTGCAGCACAGCTCAGCAGGAGCACCGATTAGATGCAGAACCTGTGTGGATTTCCCCTGTGGGTGGGCAGTTGTTTTTGTTGGGACATTGCAAAGGGTTAAACACCATCATGGGCTGCATGGAAAAGGAGCATGAAGAAATGCACAGTAACAAGTTGCCTGTCAGAAAGTTGCCTCCCCCAATCCCAATAGTCACGCTCATCTCTTCCACCCCTAAATAAATGACTTGTTACTTCCATCTGAAACAGAGCAGAGGTGATGGTTTCAGCACTTGGGGGACGGGAAGTCTTTCCCTCCCTGCAGATGGGCAAAGCAATGGTAGAAAGAGTAAGTCAGTCACCATATGTCACTGGGGCTGGCGCATGTGTATATGAGGCATCCTGCAAGATCCTGAGAGATCCCTTTCTACTTTGTTCCTGTGAGCATCCATCCACCAGGGATCCACCATACCTGGGTGGGTAAGGGTGGTTTGGAAAGCCAAACTCAAGTGTTAATACTAGTTAGTGCAAAATGTCTTCAACCTACACATACAAGGTGGGCATTTTCCAGTCTAGAGGGATAAAGCCTGGAACTAGTCAAGCTTAGATTAGATGTACTGTTGATTCCCACAGTCCCTGAAGCTCACGTAGGGTCATGGCCTCTCTTCTACTCCATGTTCCACACACCCATCATAGATGTTCCTTTTTTTGGGGGGATAATTGGTCTTACTGCTTGTAGAGGAAATTACAAGGCTTCATTTATGGGAGGAGAAGGACAGAAGTGCTTGCTTTGGCAGAGCACTGAACACAAAGGAGTTGCTCTAGAAGATACCTGCTGCTTCGCCACCATCACGCAATAATGTATTCTCCACACATTCCTTCTGGAATAACCCTCAAGAGCAAGACAGAATGCAGGATGGTACAGAAGAAGAGGTTGGGTTTTGCAGCATTCAGGAAGCTGGCTTCCTTCCTGCAGCCTCATCAACAACTTCCAAAATTGTGTGAGGTCAGAGCTGGGACTAACACCGATAACGATGTAAGTAAACTTGTCTGTGCAGGTGGAGCACAGAGATTGATTTTCTTTGGGTTGGATTTTTTAACTGGCTGTGTTTCACCACTGACGTCCCTCAGGAAGTGGAGTGTACACAATGGACCATGTTTAGAAGCATTTGGCGTCAGCAAGGTTGCAACAGAGACAACCTTGGCCTCACAGTGCTAAAAGTGGCTCTTCAGTCTGTTTCTTTGACTACTAAATGACCTTTCTTTCCACGTCATCCTTCTTTAAGGAGGCAAAGATGTCTTGTTCCTGGAAGTGTGAGACCATAAGGGAGATACAGAAAGGAGCATTGTATCTCTATTTTACTTAGAGACATGCTGAGGTACAAAGAGGTGAAGCAGGTCACACAGCAGGTCACTGGGATTAGAATTCATGTCTCTTGACTCCCAGCCCAAAAACTTAATTTGGAGTCAAATTTGACTTGACAGTATCCTTTTAAGCTTGGAATTTTACAGGCTATAAAAGTAAAATGATCAGTTCTGACTAGGGCACTTTATTGACTTTAAGAAATGAAATAAAGAAAAAAAAGAATAGCATAAATGCATTCAGTCAATGGGTTGGTTTCAATCCAAAGAAAGAAACAGAGTAGGAAAAAAAAATCCCAAACCTACAGAACATTTTCAATCAGGAGTTGGAATTTTATCTTTCAAGATTCCCAATCATTTGAGATCTTTCACAGGTAATTTGAAACAGCTGACATTTTCCCTACATGAAAGAATAAACATTTAATTTGCACTGCAGATTTGGGAAGAAGAATTCTAATCCTATTTGCTCAGCCTCAGCAGAAGCACAACCAAACGTAAGATCTTCTGTAATTACTGCCTTGGTGCTACACACAGCACAAGTAATTCAATTAGGCATCCCAATGGGGAGGATCAGGCAAAAACAGTGCAAACCCAATATTTAGCAAATGGGATTTAAGTCTCATCCATTCTTCTGGGTCAGTGCATCCAAGTTGGCAAAGGCCAATAACGTCAGAAGGTCGGTTCTCAGAGGTGTCTGGGATTGATGTCTTCCATAAAGACAAGCTGGTGGTCCCTCCTAGATGGATGCCTGTCTTGTCCAAACCACTACTGTTCCTTTGGAGCTACTAGTCATCTCTTTGTCAGTCTCTGAAGAAAAGTCAAGGGTTAAATGTCTTTCTGAGGAAAGCAAAATCTTTCTTATCCGAAGGCGGCCCATATGGAAGAGTCAACAGGTACAATTTATGCCACATCTTCAAAATTCATTATTATGTTGCTTTGTGATTAGACTACATATCCTTCTGCTTCTCTAATCCACCATCTTGGGCTTTTTTTCTTACCATGGTGCTGGTTTCTAACTTGAGGTTGAGATCAATTAGGAATAGAGGTGGTGGATGCCCCGTCACTGGAGGTGTTGAAGGCCAGGTTGGCTGGGGCCCTGGACAACCTTGTGTAGCTCCAGGCCTGGAGGTTGGTGGCCCTGCCTGTGGCAGGGGGGTAGGAAATCTATGATCCTTGGGGTCCCTTCCAACCCAGACCACTCTATGATTCTATAGAGGGAGCGGCAAATGATCAGAGGGTCATAAAAAATGACATGATCAAAGAGAGAAGGAAATAATTCTGGAAGTAAAAACTTAGAGGATAAATCAAAGCACTATCTTCAACATGTTTCTGCAAAGAGGAAGTGGATAGACCATGTACACTGAGTGGGAACAACAGAATACTTCTACCAGGGAAATAGTAAAATGTCTGGGACATGATTTCTTTATGTTACTGAAGATAGTTACAGAAGCTGAGTATCTTATCCTGACATGGACATTTAAAATAGGTTCAGTTGACTGCATAAGGAGCCCAGGGTGGACAAATTCTTATGTAGATTTTAAACATCAAAAGTTTACAGAGAGGTAATACCAATCTTGTCTTTGGGAAAACTTTCTAGTGACACAAAGAATACAGTGGAAGGATGTGTCACTTTGGAGAAGGCATGGAGCTTTTCTTGTTAGAGACTTGAAGACAAGTTACATGAATATTTGTTGGGGTAAAATTTCTGTATTCGATGCTTCCCTTGGGTGAGGTGTGGACTATGATCTTTGAGATCTCTTTCAGGTGGTTTTCTGAACCATCTTCCTGCAGGTGAGCATATGGACTCTGCCAAAGAGGAAGGTTCAGAGGTAATCCTCCAAAGTTGTCAGGAGTTACCAAGTTCTGAACAGAGATGTTGTTTAGCATCTAACAGAGCTGAGACTACAGTTTACTGCCACAGTCCTTTTGTGGGATCTTAGATGAGTCATCAGAGACATGATTCACAAATAAGACTATCTGAGATGTCCTCAGATAACCTTACTGGTCTCCTATTGGCCCTGTGTCAGGTCTGTCAACGATTTGTGCCTGTCAAAGACACCCAACTGGATGCTCTATCCATACCCTGACAGCTCAAAAAAATTCCTACATTTTTCTACAGCCAAGGAGAGATTTTTCAAGACAACATTGCTCTTCCCATACTCAATCACCCACTGAACCTGTCTCTTGCTCTCACTGGACAGTTGGTTTAAGAGAAAAATGTCCTGACCTATGGCTGCGTTGGCAGACACGTAGCAAGCACACAAACCCAAATATTCCCTCTCTATCTACAATGGAATATTTCTTCTGCAAGGCACAATTTATGCACAGTTCAGAAAAAGTGTGGAAAATCAAACAGGATCAGTGTTTTAGAGAAGTGTGTTTGATCCCCAATGCTTTTCCATCACCTGAAATTTTTCATCTGCCGGACATCCTCATGATGTCACTGTCTCCATAGCAGCAAGCTGACATCACTGTGGGAGGATAATGGACGAAGTCAAGTCTGGGATTTGCAGGTTCATGTGGCTTTGAAAAAGCAACCAAACAGAAGAGAGGTCTGAAAATGACAGAGCATAAGTCAAATGATACCTATGTGCAGTATGAGTCTTAAAACATGTAAATTGAAGTCAACCAAAAGGGCATTTGGGATGCTATGTAAAAAAGAATTTCTGCCTCAGATGAGTATGTGATATAAAAAAGTGTGGAAGAGAACTGAAAGCAGCATATGCTCTTTCCACACAGGATGCTGAACCCCATTGCAGGCACCACAGTGGAGACAAGAGATGGATATAGGCCTTTAGAAACTCAACTTGGTGTAATAATATAGGAGCATTAAACCCATGTAATGGTTTGGGTTGGAAGGGACCTTTAAGATGATCTAGTTCAATGGCTCTGCCCATGGCAGGGACACCATCTACTAGCCCTGGTTGCCCAAAACCCCATCTAACCTGACGTTGACCCCTTCCAGGGATCCAGAGGCAGGCACAGCTTCTTCCAGCAACCTCTTCCAGTGCCTCACCACCCTCACAGTAAAGAATTTATTCCTAAAATACCTTCCTACAAGTACATTTCCTTCTACCCTTAAATATCTGGTCAGGATCATAACTCCAAAACACAATGGCCCAGGTAAAATGTAAACCTTTAGTGCATTAATTTAATTGTGTTTCTCTCTTTCCATTCTTTGGTTATATTTTTGGTTGTTGAAGGTATTTCCAAGCATTCTTTTGCCTCCATAATCAGGTTGCATGATCACAAGAATCAATTTTGCTTAAATATCACCAGTGATCTTAGAGTTGCCACTGATATTTGTGCAAAATTATTTTTTCTATGTTTTGTTACACTTGGGGAAAGGTGTGGGAGGGGTTTTTTCAAGTACAAAACAAAGCTTATAGAACTGGAGTGGAAGGGTATGGGGCAAAAGAAGTGCACCAAAGAGTAGAAAACTATTTAAAGTTGGGTTTCAATGAGTTATTAGGGTGCTTTTTCTTACTGAAATAAAAACACTATCCTAAAAATAATTCTTAGGCTGAAAATTAAGTTATTTTATTCCATGCCTAAGACAGCTGGTGGGGTTTTGTTTTTAATTAGGTGTCAAAGTATTATTTAAAGCAAAAATTTAAATGTTTGAGATCTAAAACAGCCCAAATTTTATTTCATATTTTCACCTTAATTCATGTAAGCATACATACAGAAGGTATTTTCTGTATTTTAAGCTGTGTAAGGAGAGGTGGGAGGCTCCTTTCTGGAGCTACAGTAGGTAAGCACATACCTTGCCATAGCTCCAAATACGTTAGGGACATCCCAGACATCCAACAACACACAAATCTCACTTGTCTCCAAAGACACCCTTGTGATGGTGAGTTTCCCCTGCTGCCCCCCCCCCCCCACCTTTGCCTGACTTTTTCTGCTAATCTGGATTAATTAATAACCATTGGTGATGGTCATGATCTCTGCATCCGCCTCACAGTGATTTTAGGAAGATGGATAACAACACAATAGGTAAGGGTTATCTATGCTAACGTGCCCACCTGGACAGAGAGCTGGTCAGTGTCCACTGGCACCCACAGGTGGTTTGTAAACATGACTATGAGCCAATTATCTTACTCCATAAATAGTGAGCAGCCCAAGAGCCCTTTGAACTCCCCTGAAACAACAGAGGGATGCACGTCAGGACCTCCCCTTCAAAGGGACACCTCTCAAGGTTACTCCTGGAGGTCGAGAGAATCCTTGCCCCAAGAGATCTGCAACAGATCCTCAGTGAGTGAATTGGGAATAAGTGCACTAAACTTTGTGATCTTAGCTAAGAAGTGTAAAGGATTGATTGTGCACATATAATCCTTCAGACATAAACTGTTGACCAAGTCTGGGACTAAGAATGGATCCAGCCACACTTAGGCTCCTCTCTGAGGAGTTTAGAAAGCAAGGGGGTCCTTTCTGAACCTTGTGACTCAATGGGAGGGTCTACCAGACAGCTTCATCTGACCCTGTTCTCTAGGCACTAAATAATCAAGATTACCTTCCCATCAAACCTTAATCACTGTTGCATTAGTTATCAAACACCGTTAGACCCTTTGTTTTATATCAATAAACAGATTGTTGCCTCTCTCTCTTAAGAGTGAAGTGCATCCTTCTTATCTTGCCATCCATGACAACCCTGGACCCAACACCCACAAAAAGGAGTTTCAGCCTTTGTCAGATACCCCATTTTGCACCCTCTTTGCACAATGCTGGTGATGTTTCTGGCCTCATGGCACTGACAGGGGGAACAGTTAACAAGAGAAATAAGAAATGGAGAAGAATTGGCATCACCTTTGGTACTCTCCAACCCTCTTTGGACATCTGCACCCTCACCAGGGGTTGTTTTATCCTGACATGTTCACAAGGGGTTGTTCACTGCTCCTGAACTATGTATTCAACCTGATTACTTTATCTTATTGAATAATTTAGTTTCCTTTCTGTTGTAGGAGATGATTAAATAGCTTTGTTTCCACTGACTGAACGTATTTTCATGGAAACAGCTTATTTTGGTCAACATTTCAGAGTGGTATGAGACTTAAACAATGAATCACTATAAACAGAGTAGGCTTTCCAGGTTCTCCTGTACTAGGGTACTGCTTATCTGTCCAGCCTAATGGCCATCCCTTCTTTAATCCCTTCCCAAGCCCAGACAATGACCTTGCTCCTGACTTGTTCTAACCATTGTCTGGCATAAACCATCTTCCTGAAGCAAATGCTAGAGCACCTGCAACTACTCAGATGCAGAAAAGATAATGCAAGTCACCTCCATGTTTTGCTGTATTTACAAATTTTCCTTTTCAAAGATTGGAAATGCTAATAGAGCACTCAAGTGTGCAAACGTAGCATTTGACTCATCTAATTTTGCAAGTGCTGTTTAGCTTGCAAACTTAGACAGCTGGATGTAGGTTCCTCTGTGATACAACATTCTCCATATAGTTGTTGAAGAGCAAGTTCAAAAGTTAATATAAATCAAATATAAGTGTGCAGGGTGACCTGAGCCAGTATTTATGATACATTGGCTTTACTGATTCAAGGGACAATTCAGTTGTTTAAATATGGCAAAAAACCAAACACATTGACAGGGATCTGGTAGAAATGGCAAAGGAGCCACGACCATGTGAATCAGCAGCTAGAAGCCAGGACATCTCAAATGCAGCTGGCCAAGCACACATGGACAACTTTAGTTCACATGGAGACACTCTGCGCTCATCATACTACAGTAAAAGGGAAAATTCAAGAGCCTAAATAGGCATCTAGTACCATTTAGAAAGCCACAGATTGTCAACATGACCTCCAACTACCACTCCGGATGGCTGGGCTCCTTGTAAGTCTTATGTCATATCTGCCAGACCCATATCAACGTCTCATGCTTTTTGACACCTGCAGAAACCTATGGGTAGGCTATGGGTAGGCAGCTGATTCATACACACCTAAGACTTCTAATGGAAAGTAGATTATTCCCATTGTCAGTTGCTTCATTTACCCAAGAGGTCATCAAAAGAAGAAAGGACCTGAATTTTGGCTCCTTAGTATTAGAGTCTTGGCCTCAACTACTGATCTACTCTGCGTCTAACTCTGCTGGGTCACATCTAAACATGTATGCTGGGCTTGCCTGCTCCCCTCAAAGCCCAGGGCTTTTACATCCCATGCAGGGCACTTTGAACTAATTCCAATCTCTTCAGAGACAGTGTTTCCTGTTTCTACAACCCAGCCGACTCCTTAATCCTTTTATCCAGCTACTATTGTGCCAACTTGTCCTTGTGTTCCTGTTTGACCTCATCTTGATTCTTACACTCACAGGCTCCGTTCACATCCTTCCCTTGCACAAGGCATGTACTTTAAACTAGCACTCTGTGAAATGGAGTTATGTGCTTTATAGGGAAAGAAAGTCTTGAGCATGTGTGCATATAAAACTCATTCACACACACACACACACACACACACCCCAGGTCAGCCTCTGCCTGTTGCTTCACCTCTTCCATTCCCCAACCAACTGTGACACTGAACGAGTCACTTAACCTCTCGCTGTCTGAGTTTACCCAGCCATAAAATGAGGATAAAAATACTTCACCTACCTCAGACAGGACATGTGGTTTAATTCCTTCATGTTTTCAAAGTGATTTGAGTTCCTGAGCTGGAGAAGAATTGGCTTAAATTTTCTCAGGTGACTAAGGCTTCCAATTGGACATACATTAAAATTCTCTTGGTTGTGCTTGAGTGACTGCTTCAACATCAAAGATTGTCAGGGGACCTTAAGTAAATTGTTTGTTTATGCTTGGGGTTGGTGGGTCGTGGAGTTTTTTAACAGGAAAAAGGACTTTTGATACAGAAGGCATGGATCATTCCCAATCCAAATCATTGTATCCTAGGCATTTCAACTACCAGGACAAAATTCATTTTCTCTGATTTCCAACCCACCCACCTACCCCCTCCCACAGAGATTATTTCTTTCTTTTAATTAAGTAAAACTCCTTTTAGTCAAATTGCTGCTAAGATCTGTAAATATCATTGTTTGCCTTTCAGACAAGTTAGGAGGGTTCTGATTGGTGAGGGTTTGCCCTATGTTGCAGATGCTGCAGTTTATCAGGAAGAGACATAACAAGATACAAAGACACAGAGCTAGTAGATCCAGATTCAATTAAATCCCTGATTTTTTTGAGTCTGGGGTATTAATTACTAAAACAGGAGGAGCAGTGGGTTTTTCATCATCCAGTGCTTTGAAATCAAGGTCAAATGCCATTCCAAAAGTGATGACCCAGCCCAGACAGAATTTTTTAGACTTGTCACAGATGTTGAGATAAATTCTCTGTTCTGAACTCTCATATTACCTTATTGCCAAGTGTAATGGCTGCTGCTCTGTAATAGCTACTCTCCCACTTCCCACCTTCTTTCCAGGCTGAAATGTTAGTGATTACATAAGTAAACACATCACATATTTTATGGTGACCCCTAGTAAGGTGTGCAGCTAATGTCCAAACTAGATTAAGAAGGCTTCTGAGAGGCATCAGGTAAAAGGGAACCTTCCCCCTTTGGACATAAAAAAAAGGGATTGTCCATCAGGTACTGAAAAATAAGACAGGAACTGGCTGAAATCCTCAGTTTTCCTCTGTCCTTCCCATTTTTTTTCTTCAACAGCTGCATGGAGGTTCATGTTTTTTGGAGTTTCTGCAGATACCTCTCTTTATTTCCTCCCTGTTTGCTTCATAACTTTTCTCACCTCTTCTGCCCCCACCCCACACACACTTTCTGCCATTCACTTTCATGTTACTGTGCCCTAACAGCATATTAGTCACCAGTGCCAAAGGCAACATGCATCACCCCATGACGGCTCCTTCTGCTTCCACCCCTGACCTTTAGAAACAAAGCAGCCAAACGCAAACAAGAAGAGATAAGGGTTCATTCTGAACATAGCATTTTTATTTGCTTCAGGTGTGATTTATAAAGCTGTCACTGAGTTCTGCTGGCAGCTGCGGATGCAGTAGGAAAAGTTGTTTCTGCATCCCACTCAAACGGTGATGGGAAGTGATTTAACTCTTTGGCTGCTCGAGGAGGTGTGTGAGAACCAATCCTTTGAGCCTGTTTCTTGAAGGAGCACAAGGGAGGGTTTTCTATCTGGAAGCTGAGAGCTGGGGAGGTCCCAGAGTAAATACAACCATGGGGTGGGAGGAAGGGGTGTCATTGGCGTTGGCGACTCAGAGCTCTGCCCTTCTTCCTTTACATTACAGCTGCATTAGAAAGTAGATGATGACATGGAGTTTAAGCACTCATCTCCATCTGACTGGGATGTAGAAGAAAACAGAGAGTTCTTTTTTTTGGTCTTTGCTATCAACTTGCTAAATTAGCTTGGAAAACTCATGTCATGACTCTGTTCCCCAGTTTCTCCACCACTTTTGTAAAGATAAGACACAGTTCTCATACATAAAAGTCTTGAGGATTTACTAAAGGAGAGTAAAATCTCTACAAAGCAACTAGTCGTTGCTGTGACCCCCCTGTGGCAGGGGGTTTGGAACTCTATGATCCTTGGGGTCCCTTCCAACCCAAACCATTCTATGATTCTATGATCGCTATACTCACTCTTTTACTACAGGCCAGTGATGTGCCTTCCATGATCCAAACCTCCCTGTCTCAAGTCTTACACTTAAAATAGTTGATTGCACATGAAAGCATGTGAGTTCAAAGCATGACTCTGCCATAAATGTCCCCAAAGACTCTGGAAGTTAAGTAAATCCCTCCCTCTGCTATCTGTAGGTGTCATCCTACACATACTTCTTCATGTTTGTACATGTCCCTACACTGAAGACTCTGATCCCTCCTGTTATATATATGCCATCCTGGCATATAATGAAGCCAGAATGCAATTAGAGACCTCCATAGCCTCTTGCAAGTGATCTGAAGCACCTCCATGCAACACAAAGACTCCCATTTTGAAGCATGTGGTCCCTACGTTCATTGATAGAAAATCATAGTAGGACTCATCATTGTGATGCTTCACTAAGGCATTTAGGCACCCACCCTTCTCTCCTACAGAACTAATGCAAACAAACAAGAAGACAGAGAGGAGAATGGTCATCAACAATCTGGAAAAACAACGTGTCCCAGAAATCTGGGAAATGAGTTTATAACAGCAATACAAGGGATGGTTCTTCTGTCTCTGCATAATTTAATCATTTATGTTTGGGGTAACTATAGGCCATCTTGATTTCTGGCTGCTCTTATCTACAGATACAAGCCAAGATCATGTTCCCTGTAGTATCCGTGCTTTCCTGGCATGTAGAGTGAGGCTATTGCTAAGATGGCAGAGGGCAGCAGGGGCACTGCAATGCAGCTGCCTCTTTTTCCTATATATAACCCTCAGAAGCATCCTGGATGCTGCTGCCATGGATGGAGAAACTCACCATGACTCTCCAGGGACATCTGTCTGAAGGAGTAGAAAAGCTGAGATGCTTGGGCGCTCCTACCAGCTCCATTCCCAAAGTCTCCTTTCCTATGTCAGGAGCCACCTGGTCCTTCTCCTCATCCCAGCATGCCAAACCTCAGTGTTGCCTGAACTGCTGAGAAATTAAACCACACCTGCTGAACCAAAGAGATACATCCAACTCCTAGGCAGAGCACATCACTCATCACATCATCAGGTGCCAAGCATCCTGTCCATCCCAGAGCCCCAAAACTCACATCAGCCACAGAGAACATGGATTATTCCCTCCTCTGATGGAATATTTCCATCAATTCCTCTTATCTTCTTTGCTGCCACCATTTTCTCAAGTGAAAGCAGGTTTTTTTTTAGTCTCACCAGTCTTTGCAAATTATCCCAAAGGGCCTGGGCCCTGTGACACTACTCCAGAGTGCAGACTTATTATTTCTCACTCCCCCACCCCCTTCTTTCCATTCATTTGAGGACTGAGGAGTGGCTGTAGGTAGAAAGTGGCCTTTAGGTTGTTTTTGCAGGCATTATTACACTGTCAAGGCGAGGTGTAAGGCAAGGTTCTTGAAGAAAGGGATTTGACAAGTGCATTTATTTTAACAGGCAACACAATTTAGCCCATTTAAAAACAAGGCAGGTTTGTAAATGCTTCTGGGAATCAGCCCTGAAAATACTGGTGTCCATAGGCACTCTAAATTATAATTACAGCAGGAGTTGATTGACTGAAGAAAAATAGAACGTCAGCAATGAAGGCAATTATGGAAAACAGCAGCTCCTTTGCATTACTGCTCTGTTTTGTGTTTAAGCTTGGACACTTCCTCAAGGAGAGGTCTAACCACTCTGAAGCCAATAGTAAAACCCCTCATTGGCTTTAGCGCAGACAAGATCAAAGTCCCCAAAAACAGCTAATGCCAGGGAAAGCTCCGATGACCCTGTTTTTCAAAGGTTTTCTTTGGATGACTCTTCTCTTGGTCACAGTGACAGTCCATAAATTGGAGCAGCCCTAAAATTATCTGAAGTGGGAAAATTCAAATCTGACATTTGAATGAGAGTCATCCTGTGTAAACCTCACCCACATCAGCTCCTCAGTTCAAGCTCCCTCAGCTGATCTTGCGTTGCATGTCCTTGTACCATGCTTCATCTTCACTTCCTCTTCTGGATGCCACCCACAGCACTTGTCAAGCATGTTCACAAAAATAGACACAGGCCACACTTGCCCTCACAGAGAAGTCTTCTTCAAGAATAGCGTGACTCATCTCTGCAGTCTCAGAGTGTGGCCATTCCTTTAGCACATAACCTCTTGTGCCAGCCTCTCAACCATCAGTTGACCCACGTTGGGCTCTCCTAACTCAGAGAACATAGTAGCTGGATCTACACACCCTGTACAGAATAGGTCTTCAAGCTTAGACAAAGCTCCCAGAGAAAGCTTTTTCCTTAGAGATCTGGCAGAACACACTCAACGCCAGCTGCAGCCTGTAGCTGGCTTGCCTCAAAACTTCCCTGAAAAAATAAATACAAGATTTTCTCTCCAAATTCATTAAGAGAAAAGTACCCCAAATGTGTTTATTGACAGTGGCTTTTTTCCCTTCCAGATAGGGTTGGACAGAACTGCTCCCTCTGGAACCTCACCAGCATCTGAGACACAACGTTAGAAACACAGCTGGGCAACTCCAAATATCATCTCTTGGAGCTCTCTGTTTCGTTTTCCAACCACATTGTTTTCCACACTTTGGTGCAGGCACATTAAATGAAAAGCATGCAGTTATGCATTTAGAGAGGAGAGAGAATCACAGCAGTTGCCAATGGCCTTGTGTATTGAACTCTATTGTAAATACTCCTTGAAATGCTGGAAAGGAAATTGTTACCATTACCCTTAATTTATAGATGGTGAAATGGAGGCCTGGGGATGCAAAATGAGTCACTAAAGACCATTCAGCAAGTTCATGGCAGAGACAGACATCTCCTGAGAGCTATCCAATAGATAGACCTCACATTAGTTGTTTCGCAGAGTTTATAGAAGTTATCTATTTTAAGCCTGGGAAAAAATACCTTTATAAATCCTACTGTGACCTCAGGAGATCTTTCTTACCACCAAATCTTTCAAAATTGCTACCACAGTGTCCTGTAGATCTTAGGAAGGAGGAGACTTGCAGAAGTGCCTCTGGCATCCTCACCAACAAGAGTCTCCGGGAAAGCGATCCACGGGTCTGCAAGACATGATGAATGCCATGTGATGTTGTTGGCAGATTTCAGAAGCAGATGCACACATGCTGACAGGAATTTCTGTTTTCCACTTCAATTAAGGAGCAGAAGGAAAAAAAATAACCACAAGGAGCTGTTAAACCAAATTGCTAACAACCTTCATCCCATCAGGGTTACTGACAGCTTCCACAAACCATTTGCAAAGAAGGGTTTCTAGTAGAAAAAATAAAGCTTTAGGGCCAGGCTTGGCAAAATCTCAGTCTCTTCTGAGAGGTGCTAAATGTCCTCAGATCCCCATGGAGACACTTGCTTATGTTGCAGGGTTATTACAGGATAAATGAGGGCACAGTCTGGAGAACTTGCCTAGCTGGGGAGGAAAATATTTTGGACCTTGTGTGGCTCTGACCAGAGGAGCTGACCCCTGAGACCCAGCTCCAATGAACAGTTACAGTCCTAATGAATGCAGACCTGAAGAGTGCTTGAGCTTTAGCTTCTGCTGTTGGTGGCCCTGTTGGTTTTTAGGTACCTAAATACACCACTGGGAGAATCAGTGGATTCTTCATCGATCGAGCCAGACCTGCTCTGCCTGCATAGGCAAGTCCCCTTTGCATGAAGATAAATTATCTTTCCTGCATTTGCCCTCATTTGCTGCTTAGAACTTTTCAGGGAAGGACTTCTTGCATCATTATCATCTTAATACTTTATGCTTATTTTTATTTAGGACACTCCATATCTAGTTTGGCTGACAAAAGTTACCCAGAGGGCAAAGGAAATGGCCATGGGACCATCAAGACACTTGTCTTTCACATATTCTCCAGGATAAGAGTCTCATAGAGTCTTCTTTCTGCTCTCTTCCCAAGGGATGCATTTAATTTTTCTGGTTTAAAGGTCTTACACTTACTCTGTAGCATTATAAAGAGCAAAGTGGCTGATGTTGGCAATGATGAGGCTTGCTGTGAAGCATCCTGAGGCACAATCACATTGAACAGTGAACATGGGTTCTCCTTTCACCTGCAGCAAAAACAAAAACCCAAAATAAAAAAATAAAAAATAAAAATTATTCCTTTCCATGAACTTTGCCACCCACCTTGTACCCATTGGACTGGAAGTTCTCTAAAACTAGGTAAGTAATTTTTTAGCTGTTTGTCCCCATAACTGTAAATCACAGTGGCCTCCTGCAGCTGAACACCTCCTTGGGTCCCATTTGGGCAACAATGCTATACAAGCCCTGAGAGCAGCCACAGGGGAGTCCTAAGCCTAAGTTATTTCAATGCTTTGCTTATATTTAGCCTTCCAACATTACCATACCTGTTTTTAGGCTGTTTCCATGTCAACCAGCCCAGCAATAAAAGTCGAAAGTTGGCTGCAGGGTAGGAGAATGAGGATATGGGAGAGAGTTCTGTGAGGAATGAAGAATACAGACTCCCAAGTTACTCCAACCCTACCCATTGTGTTATCTCAAGCAGGATGGTTCCTTCTAGCTCCATGCAGAGCTGTCATCAAGGGTAGGAGAGTTCCAGGAGAGCCTAGTGTCTTGTAACTGGTTTTAAGACTTCTATAGGATTTTCACTGTGAGTGGGAAAGGCTTATTTTGTGCTGTAGCAGAGCCCATGGGAACAGGGTAGTGAATTATGCACAAATATAAATGCATTGCACCCTTCAGGCCTTTCCTTTTAACAGCTCTTTCCCTTGGGCATCCCAGAAAGAGGGGCCAGGCACAAGTGAGGTTTTTGTGCAACTGAGAAGCTGGGGGAAGGGGGGTGAAAGAGGAATCTGCCCACAGCTAGATGCTGGGAAATTTCGGGTCTGTGTGTGAGCTTCTGGTTTTGAGAGCTTCACAGAAAGCCTGTCAGCTGGGTGACAGACTAAAAGGACCACAAAGCACATCTTTGTAAAGGAAGGTACCACGCCATCATTCAACCGTGGGCATTACCATGGGGTGATGAAGTAAAGTGGTTGGTGAGCCATGAAAGCTAGAGGGAAAGGTTTTGCAGAGGAAGAGGATGTCAGGTGGTAAAAATTGTTCTGTAACACAACGACCTTCCTATGTTATTTTCTTCTCTGTGCTTACCTTTTGGAGGGCAAGATTTACAACTCACAGGACAGAGCCTCCAACTGCTTAGTGTGAAGTCCAAAACAGCAAGTATGTCCCCCATAACAGGAGCAACCCATTGTGTATTGGCCTCCTCAGAGAAAAAAATGCAATTTTTAGTTTTAATTCCTATTTTATAATCAGATTAACTGCTCCCCATCTGTCTGAATGCTTAGCATGACTCCCCAGCACCTTCCCAGACAATGCTGGGACTCCCTTGCTTGTAAAGATTAGATAGTCCTTGATGGTAGGAAGTGTAAAGAGGACAAAACCATTTACACTGAGATCAATTTTAAACATATCTTATGCTGGCTGAGTGATGAACTGCAGATGCATGTTACTCTCAGTCCCCTGAGATACAGAGGCTTGCTACAGATTGGTTTCTCTTACTGCAATATCACTTCTCATAACACTGTCCAACTTAATTTTTTATGACAAGCATAACACTACCTGGTTTTTGTTTCTTTTCAGAGGAAAAAAATATAATTAATTGAAAATCTAGGAACATGAACTCTGAAGAGTTCAATCCCCATATCCAAAGCCAAATAATTGCTCTTTTCAGCATTTCTACATGCCTTATTGAGAAGGCAACGCTTACATCTGAGGGCCTGCATGATGTCTCTAAGTATGAATGAATATCCCATAATTTTGAAACAGGAGACATTTCAGAAGGTGTCATGATTTGGTGTAACTCCACAGAAGTCAATTTACAGGAAATCACTACAGCAGAAGGTCAAGCCCATTGTCTTTGAAGCAAACAATAACGTTTTTCTCTATCCAAGGTTAAAGATTGGTCCATGTGGTAAAGGAGAGTGCACAATGTGGACTACCAGTGTATTAAGGATGTAAGTCTCTTCAGCATGAACTCATGTCCACGCTGGTGTATCTCTAATCCATAGGCACTATGGGTGGGGACTTTGCATGACATGATACCTGCTGGATTACAAAAGCAAGCGTCCACCAAGATTTCTATGATCTACCCCTCATGTTTGCCAAAACAGAGTGGAAAGCATTTCATCTGAGGTTCTGTCTACCTCAGTTTAAGAGAAAAACTTTGGAAGGGCATTTTACCTCAGTCTTGGACTAGGCTTCCACTTATGCAACTCTATGTGTTTAAATACATTTCACTGAAAAATATACATAAGCTTAGAGTGCAAATGAAGGAAATGAGGACTGCAAGAAAAGCCCCTCATTTGCAAAAAGAGAAAGTCAACATAACAGCATTATAAGAAAGGTTCTAGTACAGTTGCTTTATCAACTTGGACACTCAAGAACCTGAATATGACAAAATAACACTCCTTTTTGTGAGATTAAAGGAGAAAAATATGCAGAAGAATGCCTAGTGCTGGGGAGGAAGTGGACACAGACATGCAGTTGTACATACAGTCACTTGTAAGAAGCAGTCAGTGGATATACAAACATTAACACTATATGTGACCTGCATACTTGGTACTGTCAGCTACAACATCCATGTAGGTCTTCTCCAGGGTAAGACAGAATCTACTGAACCTCAAGTTTCTGAGACCTACCTGATGGCCAACTCTCCCTTCAATCCCAGTTATTTTTTTTCCAAGATTAACACAAAACCTCCATCGTCACAGCCCCAAACATTTGCTCTTAAAATCATTGAGTTTTCCTATGGGGGGTGCAAAACATGACAAGTTAAATGAATTAGGTAATGCTTTACCCCATATAATTTACGGTGCCATGGGGAGTGGAAGCACACACAACTCTTCAGCTTGTACTCAGTCACTCCTTGTGGACTAGAGCTAATAAATTAGGGGACCGTGGAGATGAGATGAGGGAGGGGAGGTGCCTTCCCCCTTCGTTTCTTGATCTTGGACAGGCTAGCCTAAAAAAATGGTTACCAAACACCTGGAGCAGCACCTAATTAACCAGAATGATATTTTAGTTTGGCAGGATTAAATGCTGACAGGCACCCAGGGTGCTGTGGGTCTGGTTTGCTCACTGCTGGGAGCTGGGATAATGTGCTGCATTGCACAGACCTTTGGGAGCATAAATTTGGGGGAGGTTTGAAACAAGTACCTTGATGCACAGATTTGTTGATTGACATTCCCCTTGGAGACAGCTGGAATTAAAATTGGGCAGTGTGTTAGAAGCTTTGCTGGTCTAACTGGATGCAGTTCCACTCAAATTCATTATGATTAATCTGTCATGAGAGATAGCTCAAGAAAGCTGAAAAAAAAAAAAAGCATTGCCAATGAATTCCAAATCTAGAATAGAGGAAAGGTGATTTAATAGAAATCTTAAGCATGTTAAAGTCTTGGTGTGTCAGTGTTTCTTCCAGAGGAGACCAAACTCTTTTCTGTAAGGCAGGAGAGCTACACTGGTTGATGCCAGTGGAAGATCTGGTTTGCTCTCTTTGAGAAAATTGGAAGATAAGACACCTCTTCATTGAGTAAGGAAATAAAAACTTGTAAGTGAAAGCATCTATGTATAGTTAAAAAACACACACGAGCTGTCTTGACTTGCCATTACACAGGTAATCCTGAGAACAAGCCTATGGTGGAAGCACATTAGCACAAATCTGGACAATGTTGATTAAAACTTGTAAAGAGCAGCCTTGTGCTGTCAGGGGACAGAGTCAGATATTAAAAAAGCTGGAAGAGTCCTTACAAAACTAAAGGTAGAAATGTTTCCAATGCTGAGAGCATCCTGGCCTGTATTAAGAATAGTGTGGTGAGTAGGACTAGGGGAGTCATTGTCCCCCTTTAGTCAGCACTAGTAAGGCTCCACCTGGAGTATTGTATTGAGTTTTGGGCCCCACACTACAGAAATGACCCTGAGGTGCTGGAGTGTGTCCAGAGAAGGGCAACCAGGCTGGTGAGGGGACTGGAGAATAAATGTGATGAGGACCAGCTGAAGGAACTGGGGTTTTTTAGTCTGGAGAAAAGAAGGTTGAGGGGAAATCTAATTGCTCACTGCAACTACCTGAAAGGAGGTTGTGGAGAGGTTGTGGCTGACCATTTCTCCCTAGTGACAAGTGATAGAACAAGAGGTAATGGCGTTAAGTTATGCCAGGAGAGGTTTAGATTGGATATCAGGGAAAACTCTTGACAGAGAGGGTTGTCAGGCATTGGAACAGGATGCCCAGGGAAGTGGTGAAGTCTCCATCCCTGGAGGTATTTAAAAGATGGTTGATGTGATGTTGAGGGACACGGTTTAGTAGTGAATGGCAGGTTAGAGTGATGGTTGGACTTGACCATCTAAAGGGTCCCTTCCTGCTAAGACAGTTCTATGTTTCTATGAATGATACTTTCCTTGACTGTCCAGCTAACTTCTAAATATGATGACTAAGAGACACAAGCTTCTCCTCTCCAGGTAATCTGTTCAAGATTTTCTTACCTTTAGTGTTGAGAGGTTGCTGCGTGGGCATTTTGTTACTTATTATGAATCATAGTAACAAGAACTGTAATAATGTTTTCATTATTTCTAAGCCCACTTACACTGGCTGAGTTTTATACTAAGACTGCATGTCTGTTCTACTTATGGTTGTGAAAAGTTAATTATTTTCTTCTGTTCAAAACACTTTTGCCTATCCCCTCATACTTTCTAGTTTAAAAAGCCTTATCTCCTTTGGTATGACCTCATCATTTTTTTTCTTAACTTCTGATCTTTCCAGTAATTCTTCCCCAGAGTTTCTGCAATTGGTCCCGAGTTTACCCAGATGTGGCTCTTACTAAGTGCTCTTGGGCTGCAAGAAACATCCAGATCAAGTGGAGACACACAGAGCAGGATTCAGTTGCCCAAAGATGGGACATTCTAAATGCCTAAAGGTATCTTTAATAACTTAAAGCACCTTTCTTCTAATCACTACACCAGACAGCGTTGGATCTCCCTTACATCTTCTATTCTCTGTAACTCCCACACCTGAGATCATTACACCTCAGATGATGCTATCTGACTGTACACATACAGCCAGATGTGATGAGTCTTATCTTCAGCACCAAAGCCAATGGATATGGCATTAAAAGAAGTGAGCTCACTTGCAGGATGCTGGGATGCTGAGACTCACACAAAGGGACTGAAGCTGACAAGTCTCCAAGGTCTCATTTCTGATATATCTTCATTTTTGCTCTTCACTGCCCTAGCACACTCTGTGATGTAAGTGGGATCATGAAATTCTCTGCATCACCATGAAATTGTCCACAGTTGTTAACCTGTCATCCAGGGTCTGTTGGGGAGATTAATTTCTTCACAAAACCAGTTTACCTTCGAATTCCAGTAACATGTAAATTGAAGTAATGAGGGGAAGAGCTAGCTGATTTTCTTCAGTTACTGCAGAACATAGGGTTTTCATTAGGGAAAAATATGATTCCACCAATTTCCTACTTTTTTTTTTTTTTCAAACACTTTTGTCACCATCTGAATGGATCTTTTAAAGTGTTTGTGCTTGTTGCCAGATCACCCAGTGCAACAGTACTTGCGGCCTCTTTTATCCAAGTTAAACACTGGTGAGCATATTGCAAAGCCAATATTTATTTAGTATCTAATCAGGCTTGTTAAATTATCCAGGCCCTGCCAAGATCAGCAATGTAATTTGAGCTCCACACTCACCCACCACCACCATTCAACTGGTTCTGGGTAGGAGCTGAACAGGCTGATAGACTGCCATGGCCATTAGGATTCAGAGGTGATCATTTATCACAGCAAACGAGTAGGAGTTGTGTTCTCTATTTTCTGTGCACCATTAGGCCTGGGGTGTTTGCACTTCATGGATCTCCCTCTGACTAAATACATTTGGAAAGTTGATTTCAATTGAGATGAAACAGTTTCAGCCCAGACTTCAACCCAACGCACAACAAACCTGTGTAGTCACAAAGAGGACGTCGTTGTGGAGTTGTTGTGAGTTGTGTTCCAAATGCCACATGTTATCGGCCCTGTTCATGCTGTAATAAATCTTTACTTAGGAAAGGGAAGGATATTCCTCTGATGTTCTGTCCATATTGTGTTTAAACAAAGACTCTATTTAGGACAGCTAAAACAGGAGAAGAAACAGTACAAAACAACACAGGAGAGTTGGCCAAAAGGTGGCAACAGGTTGGTAGATAAAATATTCACCCAAGTCACAAGAAATCCCATTTCAAGTAATTCATCTGAATTAGGCAGAGGAAGAGCCTGAGCAGGGATGACTTAGATAATGACTCTGGTCCCTGACAGCTAGAAAATGTCTGTTCTTGGAGGAAATCTCGTATTTCCAGTGTCAGAAGTTCAGATGGAAAAACCTCCCCTGAAGAAAGCATCACCAGGACCTTTTATGTTCCTAAGAAAATGTTCTGTTTCAACACATCCACCTTTTCCCAGCTACAAAAGGGAAATCAAAACGTCCCTAAACAGTATCAACATATTTCTCAAACAGCCAGTCGCTGGATTCATCTGTCCAACATCGACATGTGAAAGTTTGTTGGGCAACTGCTATGAACAGAAGGGTTTAGCATGTTAGAGAGCATATATCCAGCATGTTGTCAGTATAGCTTATGATTTTTTCTGGAAGGAAGATAAAATGGTGAGGTAGGAGAGTCTCATCCTGACCTTTCTTTGTTACAGTTCTATTCTGCTACTACATATCGTTCAGTACTTTCAAACACAACAGCTCAGAAAATATCCAAAATTGAGCAAATGCATCTAGATGAGTTAAATTACTCATTTAAGCAACTTAAGTCACATCTGAATTCAGTCCTAAGCTTTGTGCTCAGAAGGGTGGTGGTACTTGGAGGAAATCCCTCTGAAGTTACTGGAGCTAGGAATGAGCCCTGAAGTTCTCTGAATGGGATGAGCTCTAGGTTTGGGGTCATGTGGCTTTCCACTTGTGAGAAAATCCAGAGGAAATTCAGATGTACTGAAATAGACATTATAAAGAAATAGATCAAGCCAACTCATGCCCACAAGATCTTTGTGTCTTTAAGCACAAATCAAAGTGCCTTACCTTTACATGACACAGCACTGTTGGACTAGAGCTCAGGTCTCTGCTCGCAGCAGGCACCATCATGCCTACTCAAAACTCCTGTCAATCATCATCATGATCTACAGCCATCTATCATGATTTACAGTTCCATCAAGATCTACATGATCTTGAATTCCCACAGTCCCCAGACTCCTCTGTCTTCCCTTTGTTTCCCTGCAGGATTCCCACGGTCTGAGAGGCAGCAGACAGCCCAGGCATCTCCCAAAAAGCTGGCTTAGGCTGCTCCCTCCCTGCTGATTCATAAACTGGAATGGCAGTCATTCCTAGGTGCTGCCTCAACAGCCCTCTCACACAGGCTTATGATCAGCTGCAGGAGCCTTTATTTTCTTGTGGTCAACCACTCTCCCCTGAAAAGTCTCTGGAGGAAGCAGCATATTTCCTCACACAGGCTTTGAACTTCTGGATTAGCACTTTCCTTTGCAGCCCGAGCACTTCCTGCACAGAAGGAATTTGTTCTGCAGCCTTTGGGGAAGCCTTGGGTTAACACCAATGAGTGAAATCTGACAGCAAGAGGCCATTTCCAGTTTCCCCCACCCTAGCAGCCCACAGGGTTTGCCTCCTCCCCGGCTTAAGTCCTGACGCAGGATGAACTAAGAGCTTTGTGAGACTCCTGCCCTACAGAATAAGGCAAGGCAGCTTGAATTTATTTCACTGAGGGTTTCATTGCCTTAAGGAATCCTGTAGCTCTCTGATGGAAGAGATCAGACATCACAAAGCAGCTCACCTGGGGTAAATTGATACCTTAAAGTTTATTCATCCCTCTGTAAGTTATGTTGCATTGAATGATCTTGCAGTGGTGTGTGCATGCTCCATCCACAGTGGAGTAAAGAGTGGAAAACACTTTGTACTCAAATATTTGTACTCAAATGTTCTTAAGTGTATTTAAAATTTTTTATTTTTTTTTAAATTAGGGTGAAATGAAGTCTTTCAAACTTATGTGCTTACCTTTGATTTGGTCAGAAATTAGGAGAAATTAAAAAAAGTGCATTAATGTAAGGCTTCAGGACAAGTTTTCTGTAGCCTAACAGGAAGGTCCAAGGTCAGAAGCATGACCCTCATGGCTCAGCCCTCATCTCAGCAGTCGTTCCTTTCCCTGCAACTACTTTACCTACCAGGGTTTGAATCCTATTCAGGACATGCAGATTCCTCCTTGTTGGAGGAATCCAATGCCAATGTCCAACCCACGTTGGCATTATGTGGGTTTCATCATTATTATCACGTGGATGGATTCAGTTATTGTCTTACTGTACACAAGGACTGTCTTAGTGTTAGACCTGAATTTATAAAATAAGAAGAAATTAATGTACAGGCATTTTCTTCTTTCAAGCCTGATACAGAATTATTTCCATTTTAATTGTTGAGGATGGGATTTACTTAAAAATTATTCAAGTCCCTGCTTTTATTGCTGCCATGTTTTCTGCCACCATTTCAATGCAAGAATATACTTGAGAAAAAGAGCAAGATGTTCACTGTGATGACACTAGCCCAGCATAGAAAATCTCCAGGATTCAGTAAAAACCCAGTATGAATTGAACATGAACACAAGCAGACTGTTTTTCAAACAGCCTCTGAATTGAGCTTTCCAGGAAAAGAAACCTGGAAAAACTGAACATCTTCTGTTGGAGGCCGTGTGGGTTGGGTTCTGTTCCATCACCCATGGAGTAATTTCCTTCCTGATTCCTCTTCTTGCACCTTGAGCCACCTCCATGGGATGGGCAGCCTGCTTCTGCATTGAGCGCACAGTTTGGACACCTAAAGAGCCTTTGATCAAATGGGGGAAAATTCTTTCCGTTTTGCAGAAGGAGGATCCAGAAACATCAATGGCTGGAGTAACAAACCTCTCACTGAGATTGAGTTTCCAGGATGCAAAAAAACATCGCCTCCATGGTGTGTCTAAGTGGTCTGGAAACCCTCAACTCCACATTTTAGGACAGAGAATATTGTGGTGTCCTGAGGTGAAAACCTAGCAGTTTTATCAAGGAACACAGCCTGATTAATCAGGGGGATCCTACATGCATTTAAGAGAAAATTCAGTTAAATTCAGGTTTTCAACACATCTCACTTTTCTCAAAAACTCTTTAATGAGAATATTTCTACTCCATTTTGAGATGGCATTTTAAGTAGATTGGGCTAGGAATAAAAACAAGGAGGGAAAAGAGGAGGCAACTACTTTCCAATATAAATAAACCAGCTATCTCAGAAACATGATCATCAAGTGAACAGGAATTGCAGAGGATGGCTGCTTGTGACTCTGGCCATTAATCCAGACACCAAGTGAGGTTCAAATCCCTGCTCTATTCTTGTAGACCAAGGCAAGTTGCTAATTCCCTGTTCCACAACTCCTTCTTGATAAGATGTCCCTGTAGACCCTGTTTCTGTCCCACATGTGGAATCCAACCTCACAGACCCACTCCCCTGCAAAGCAGATGAGAGTGGGGCAAGGGCTCTCAGGAGCAGACTAGGTCACAGGAGAAAAAAAGAGTGAGCCTAAAACTGGCACTTTTCATTTCACTGGCAACCCTTGTTGCATTTTTCTTTCTCTTGCCTCCTCCTCACACTTGCTTGTTCAGGAAATGAGGAACGGCGGAATTTGTGGATTAGAATTGGCTGCAAATTTTCTGCTAACACTTCTTTCCTAGAAAGAGCCTTGATTCACCAAGCTGAAGCCATTTTCTTCAGCTTTTTTTTTTTTTCAAATGTCATTTAAAGAATGGGGGCGGGGGGTGGGAAGAAGGTGTTTTGAATTTCTATAGAGCTTTGAGCTTCTTTGAAGAAAAGAGTTTACTTTTGCTTTGAAATGGATCTTTCTTTAACATTCTTATTAGCTTTTTTATTTCATTTTCAAGGGGGCCTAAAAGATAAAAAATAGCTCATATCACCCATCCTGAATTTTTAAGAGATTCTTGGACTACAAAAATTGTCAAGTTTTGACAGAAAAGCTTCTAAAATCTGAAGTTCTCACAGGACAAAAGGAAGTTTCACAACCAGCTCTATTTTAATATTATGATTATTTTCTTTGTGTGTCTGGGGTGGAGGAGATTTTATGGAAATCTGATTGAAAAATGCTCGCTGGATCTAGCCACATCCTGCGTTCTTTGTCCCACAGCAAATCCAGAGTGACTTGAATAATCTTCATGGCTTTGCAGGCTGCGCTGAGATAAACAAGAGCAGAATAATTTGTCATGATATCCCTAGAAGAAAAACAAGTTTAGATGTCACATCATATTCATTTCTGAACACAGAAGAGTGTTGCTCTCGTTCAGTTGTTAGTTCAGCCTTGGCAGGCTCACCAAATCCTGCCTGCAAAGTCTGTCAAGAAAAGTGGTTACACTATTAGTTTTGAAATGTGTCTCTCCACGTTGGGAAGTACTGAGCCTCCCAAAGTGGGGTACAATGAAAATGAATGCAGAGTTTACATTGGTCATGGATCAAACTGGAAGGCAGTACAAGAATTTTTTTTCTTTGAGGGCTTTAGCATTCACTCAATGGTACCACTGAGTAGGCCAGCCTAACGTAATTCAACAAATATTTCTTCTGCAGGTGGTTCTGGAGGTGGCAGGGACTTCTGATATGGAGGGAATGGGAGGACAGTCCTCACTTCTTCCTCTCTTCTACCTTAATGCCGGAGTGCTGAACTCCAAACCCTCTGCTGTTGTCGTCTTGTTGGTTGTGGTAGAGCATCTGAAGAGTAAGTTCAGAATAGACACTGTGTTTTTCATCTGTGAACATTTGTGGGACAAAGGTGTTTTGACAATAGGCACAGAATTACAGAATCACTAGGTTGGAAAAGACCTTTGAGATCATTGACTCCAACCATACCCGTCCTCTACTAACCCATATCCCTGAGCACCTCATCTACCTGTCTTTTGAATGCATCCAGGGCTCATGACTCAACCACATTCCTGGGCAGCCTGTTCCAGCTCCCAATAACCCTTTCAATGAAGAACTTTTTCCTAATGTTCTGGCAGAGCTTGAGCCCATTCCCCCTCATCCTATCACCTGTCACCTAGCTGAAGAGACCAACACCCACCTCTCTATAACCTCCTTTCAGGTAATGGTAGGCAGCAATAAGATCTCCCCTCAGCTTCCTCTACCCCAGGCCAAACACCCCCAGTTCCCTCAGCCACTCCTCATATGAATTGTCCTCCAGGCCCTTCACCAGCCTGGTTGCCCTTCTCTGGACATGCTCCAGGACCTCCATGTCACTCTTGGAGTGAGGAGCCCAGAACTGGACCCAGCACTCAAGGTGTGGTCTCACCAATGCTTAGTACAGGGGCACAATCAATTCCCTGGGCCTGCTGGCCTCTTTGTTTCTGACACAAGCCGAGATGCTGTTGGCCTTCTTGGCCACCCAGGCACATTGTTGGTTCATGTTCAGTCAGTAGTCACCCAACACTTCCAAGTCCTCCTCCATCAGACAGCTCTCCAGCTGCTCTGCCCCCAGCCTGTAGCACTGCTCAGGGTCATTATGTCCCAAGCACAGGACTCCACACTTGGCCTTGTTGAACCTCATCCAGTTGGTCTCAGCCCATGGATCCAGTTGTCCAGATCCCTCTGAAGAGCCTCCTTACCCTCAGGCAAATCGACACTTCTTCCCAGCTTAGTGTCCATCTACAGACAGGTTTAGCAGAGTAGAGAAGAATCCTCCAAATACAGCACCTAGTTCTGCAATTTTCCAGCACAGCTTCATTGATGATAGTACTGGAGTTTGCAGTGAGGTAGTTGACTCCACCTCTAGATAAATAATTACTTTTTTTCCATACAGGACATATGAATGTAAACCTATGAAATACCATGATGGCTTATGAGGAATTGTGATGTCTCCTCTTTCTCCAAGGCTAACTTTGATGACACTTCATCAGGTTTTATACCATGGCATAAGTTTATCTGTGGTTAGGTTAGCCTTGTGGGAAAAACAAGAACTATTCACATGGCAAGATATTCTATCTAGTACCACATAAAATTAAAAACAAAACATAAAGGGAACATTAAGAAAAAAACCTGAGGCAAACAAAATATACCACCTGAAAACTGGCCTATCTAGAGATAATGAAGTCCATGGTCACATGAATCCATATGAGATTTACTAGGAAAGATAAATGTTCCCAAAGAAATCACAGCTCCAGAAATGGATTTGGTTGTACCATTTTGTTTCCTTCTTCTTTTGTTTTGGATGTGGTTGGGGTTTGTGTTGGCTTTTTGGGTTTGTGTGTGTTTGGTTTGTTGGGTTTTTTTTTAAATCTACTTCAGCATGTTTTCCTCAGAATCAAATCTTTCATTTAGCTCAAGCTGATGTGAAATAAAATGACAAAAAACAGTCATGGTGCATTTTGGAAATGAGACTACTGCTTACAATAGAGAAAGGAAAATGTCACCTCCCATGAGGCGCCTCAGCAGCTGAAGGAGATGACATGTCTCCACTCATCTGGCCTGAAACTCATCAGCCTAAATTTTTAGAACTGTGTTCCATTAAAACTTTGATCTTGTGGATTTTTCATTCCTGTTTTAAAGGGCTGTATATATTAAATTATCCAAATTTCCCATAGGATGGAAATTTCATTTCCAATTTTCATAATGTTTACACTAGCAGAAGAACCACTTTCTGTTTTAATATTTGGATTAATAAATTCTGGAAAAGCAATGTCCCACCACCTAACACAACCCCAAAACGGCTCTTTACGATTCTAGTGTGCCAGTTTCACCAGAGCCTTTCTAGGGAAAGGTCACACTGCTCTGGGCTGGAATTTGCAATCAAAACCAAAGGAGAACAGACACGTTTAAAAACAGGTAGAAGAGTGGCATATCTAAAATATGGAAGACACAGTTTTTAAATTAATAAAATGAAGCCTTGATGTCTCAGTTCATATAATTAACTATTGGGTTCCTATATGTTGAGAACTTTAACTTCTGATCATTTTTATTTCTAAAGAAGACGAGCTTCATTTCATGTGGACTGGACACATTTTTGCCATCTCCAATTTATACAGGACAGGGAAATTCATTACAGCACAGCTAAGACAGCAAAGCCCTTCCAGGAGGGTGAGTGGGGAGGCACCATTAGGTGGTTGGCACTGTAAACACGTAGAACACTGCTACTGGGTTGCTACTGTTTTCTCACTCCAGCAGCCACCATGTTTTAATGGTAAAGTCTTGGTATACTTAGGGAAGATGATGGAAAATACTGACTTGTGAGCAATTTTCATTGCCAAAGAATATTCTAATTTTTTTTCAGGTCATTCACCAAGTTTGAGGTTAGACTTAACAGAAATTTATAATAAAACATTTCCCCTACAAAACTGGAGGGGCTTGAACTCAATCAGCAATTACTAATGATGTTTATTCATGTTATGGTATTTATTTAGCTGCATAAAGTATGTCGGGGATTAGAATTTCTCCTGGCAAGTCCTGCAAATGTGTCAAGGAAAAATCTCTATTCTGAACTCTGCCAGTGTAAAGTCAGAATGTGCTTGCATTATTTGCCCTCGAGCAAATATCTCCAGTGAATTGGAGTTGTACAGCTTGCACACGACAGTAAAACCCAGCAGAAAAGTGGAATTCCTGTTGTGTCAGCCTAAGGTGCTTCTGTGTCTGTTGTCAGCATGGGACCTCCTAAGTCTGAAATATGCTTCTTTCTGCAATTCATAGAATCATAGATTGGTCTGGGTTGGAAGAGACTCCAAGGATCATAGAGTTCCAAGCCCCTGCCACAGGCAGGGCCACCAACCTCCAGGCCTGGAGCTACACAAGGTTGCCCAGGGCCCCAGCCAACCTGGCCTTCAACACCCCCAGGGACGGGGCACCCACCCCCTCTCTGGGCAGCCCTTTCCAGCCCCTCAGCACTCCCTCTGTAAAAAACTTCCCCCTAATATCCAATTTAAACCTTCCTTCCTTTAGCTTTAATCCATTTCCCTTTATCCTGCCATTGTCTACCTTTTAAAAAAGTTGATTCCCTTGCTATCCAGGTAAAGGTCATTATCCATATTTACCAAAAAAATAAAGTGAGGTGACAAGATTAGGGCCTTTTTTTAATTTATTTTTTTTAAGTGACAAAGATGCTTTGCTTATATTTATTTTATCCTAAATTAGTCTTTTTTTGTGCCTTTAAAAATCCTCCTCATCCAATCTGTCCAGCATAGAACCTCACAGTGCATTAGAACCAAGTATTAAATGACTGAAGGCTTAACCAGTTCACTGATGCTGGTAGACCATGAGAACACATTCAAAAGCTTCAGGAAAAACAGGCACACATAAAACTTTCTATAGTTACAAGAGGTATGTACTCCATAACACGGGTCTCTTCCAGACTGATTTCTTTAGGATTTTGTATGCTAAAGGCACAGGTGAGGAGACTTCTAGTAACTCATCTTTGAGTGTAGGAAGCTGTGTTGTAACATGGTCCCAGCTACAAGTAAGAACTTAGGTTTCTCCCATGCATGATTCCCCAGCTGACTGGGTTTGCTGTGACCATGGTGTGGACTTGGAAGTGCATTCAGCATGGCCTTATATCCATGGGGGTGGGATGTAAAGCAGAAACCAGTAGTGTGAGTCCTAAGATGTGAGATTTATCTGTGATTTTGCATCAGTTCATTCTGGATCTCATCCTTTGTCTGGTGTAAAAGCACATGGCTCTAAGACAAATGCAAATATGTCATTTTGCATGACAAGTGGCCTCTAACATCACAGAAGCAACAGCAGCCTTTCACTAGCACACAGAAGCAGAAAAACATGCTACAACCACTCAAAAATTTGAGGCCATGAGGTATGTGGATTTTGAATATTTGAATTTACATCACTTCCAGCACCTCAGATAGTGTTGATGAAGAAGGCAATGGAAAGGAAGGTTTGGTTTCAGTGAAAACACAAGTCATCCCCCAGAAGATTCCTTTCACCTGATTTCCACTCTAGAAAGACAAATCTCTATTTCTTGTTAAAAGCTTTTGTGGGTTTCTATAATGTTCTCTACTTCCTATTAACTTAATAAATTCCCTGATGTCCTGCTATTAACATTCAGAACCCAAGAGAGAAATGGGGAAGAAAGGAAAAAAGATGGCAACCATGCATCACAAAGCTGTAGTACTGCAGTGCAGACTTCCCCAAGACATCTTATATCTCATATTCCCAGGACACATCCTCCACCTTATCTCAGGGGTCCATGAGAAAATGAAGTGTACATCCTGCACTATCACCTTGCAACTGTCTACACAATCTTCTAAGATATTATAAGGTCAATTTGTGGCACTGAAAAAAACACAATGATGATGTTTTTAAGATCAGAATTAATATTTTTTTATATTTAGAAGCATGAGGAAATGCCAATATTGTCAATATTTCCAATTTTGTATTTCCAATACAAATACCTCATTGCCAAGTTTGTAAATTAGAGGAAATAGAAGCCATGGCTTTACTCTTTCACTGCAGGAACAGTTACACCCTTTCTGAAGTCAGAAAGTTCCCCAAATGTGAGTGAGGCAAATGTGAAGTGGGCAAAACTTCTTTCATCACATTTTGGTTTATGGCCTGCCTTCTCCAGAACAGGGAATGTCAAACCATCAGCAGCCCTTATAACTGTCCCAGGAGCAGAGTGCAGATCTAACTCCAGCATGTGTAGTCTGGCTTGGAGAGAGAAAGAACAGGGACACAACTTGATTTTTAAAAAAAAAAAAACCTTTTCCTTCAGTTGTATTTCAAGATCTCATTTCCATACCCCCACTAAGCACATAGCCAAATATAACCCATATGAACATGTGCCATTTGGTTAACATCACTGGAGAAAATTACTGGTCCAAGTTAAAGTTTTTAGAAACATGTGGACTATGTAAGATTATTATAGCAGTGTCAACTTCTCAATCAGCTTGGTTCATCCAGCACAATTACAGTGGAATAAAATATTTATGTCTTTATTTTTACATACATAAATATACATATAATACATATATTACATAAACAAACAAACAGATACATAAATATTGCATAAATACATCTATATATGAGGAGAATATAGTCATTTCATCTGGGAAACTTGCTGTTCAAAATCATGTTCAAGTAGAAATCTGCACTTTTCTTGTTCCCTCTCCTCTACCTTGTCATGCCTGGGCATATTTAAAGGATAAAATATAAGGATAAATCTGTAATGAGTGTGGAGAAGATTAATGTAAAAAGTCACCAGGAATAACAGGGTGAATGTCTCTGTGGAAACCACATCCTTTGAAATACCTACCCTGCAATCTTATGCCCTCAAATTTCATTATCCTATCTGGGGTGTGTGTGTCACTTCAGCTTATTCATTGAAGAATCCCCAAATGCACTGTCATACATTTGGGAGAGATGTGCTGCAGATAATTATAAGAGGGAATAAAAGTTTCCCTGTACAGTGTAAGGAATAGTGAGAAAGGGGAGGATTTGTGGTTTTGCTTTTTCTGTAATACCCTTGCCTGTGGGCTGTACCACTGCATTACTGAGAATAGCCATTAAGCATGAAAAGAAATGGTCTCTCACTCCTGCCATTACATCCTCCAATGTAATGCTGCTCTAATTGTCCTGTGATCCATGAGTCCCAGTCTGAGAGACATACATGTCCTTTAGTTGTGGGATTTATGACGGCCAGCATCTTTTCAGTCCTCTTTGATATTCATGTAACAGGAGCACAGGAGCTACTTAAATTTCTGAGGAAGTCACTGTGAGGTTAGGTAGTGCCAAGCACATGGAGCTCCAGTTTGTTCAAACACATCCACCTGAGTCATGGCCATCACACCAAAGACACATACAGCTATTATCCCTACCAGGTGGCTCTTACAGCTCCCAATTTATCTGTGGAAATGGTAAAGGCATCACTGATACCCTCCTAGCCTGACACCCACCTGGACTTACACACAGAGAAAGCATCTGTGGACAAATAGATACATTCATATTGTGCAGGCTTTTGTTGGGATGTTGGGAAAAAGTATCTACACTGTGGGATTGTTCTGGCCAAACCACTACATTGGAAATGGGACTGATTTAACCAAATATAGTGAAAGACTTTTGCGGCTGAACTAGCCACCAAAGCTGAACTTTGCTCCCCTTGGATTCAAAGAAGAGCTGGTCAATACAGTTTAAGCTATGATTCATCCCCTCCTAAAATAGAATTCTAAACCACATCTAAAAGCGACTACTTCTTTTTGTTGACTATAAATGGAGCCTGGCTCAACATGAGGCAGTTACCCAAATCTAGGTGAGCAGAAGAGAACCTCAGATCGTTTCATTTAGTTATTTGTAATAGACTACCCTTCCTCTTGAAGCTGTCTTTGGAAATAACATCTCTTGCAGAAAATCACAGAATCACAGAATTTTAAGGGTTGGAAGGGATCTCCAGAGATCATCGGGTCCAACCCCCTGCCAAAGCAGAGTCCTTAGGACAGGGTACACAGGTTGGCATCCAGACACGGCTGGAATCTCTCCAGAGAAGGAGACTCCACACCCCCCTAGGCAGCCTGTCCCAGGGCTCCCTCATCCTCACCAGGAAGAAGTTCTTCAGCATGTTGGTGCAGAACTTCCTGTGCTCCAACTTGAGCCCATCACCCCTTGTCCTGTCTCCACAGACCATAGAAAAGGGGCTGGCCATTTCCCCCTGCATCCCACACTTTTTTATATTTATAAACATTAATAAAATGAAAAATCGCCTCCATGAAAATCACATCCATCACAAAGACCCAGTGTGCTACAACTTGCATGGAGAAATCCCATGGCAGGGATGCTCTCTGAATACTTGGATAGGTATTTTTATGAGATGGGATCCTTACATGCCCACACGACTAGGCAGGAGTAGTTTCATAGAATCATAAAATCACAAGATGCATCATGTTGGAAGGGACCTTTAAAGGCCATCTAGTCCCACCCCGTGCAGTGAGCAGGGACACCTTTAACTAGAGCAGGTTGCTCAGCACTTCATCAAGCCTGACCTTCAATGTCTCCAGGAAAAGAACATTTTCAACAGCTGTCAGAATTCTTGACAGTTCAGGACCACTATAACATTTTGTGGGTGATCCTTTTCTTTGATATCATTTTTTATAATCTATCCCAATGCACTCTGCAAAATTTACAATCAACCTACAGGAGAAACATTCTTATCTCCCATGTTTCTGGGAGATATTTTGTTAGAGACAGTAAGCAAGAACTTGGTTCACATGAACAGGAACAGGTCCAGCTGTTTGGCACACCAGGCATGGGATTGATTTCCCAGAACAAGACAAATACTGGGTTTTGCATGTAGGTGTTTGGAAGTGAGTTGGAGTCCAGGCTCAGATTATAGCCAGTGGAGGGTTAGTCAATACAGCCAACAAAGCCCAGCAAGCAACTTCTAAACACACACAGGGACTCAATTCACCTGTCTAAATACAACCACCTCGTGCCATTTGAGATGGTCCCAGACACCCACACAGATGTTGTGTCTGGCAGATTGACAGAGGGTTTACAGGCTTTCCTCCCCTCTGTGTGGCTGAAACATGGAGGTCAGGAGGGATGCTAAAGTGATACTAGCCACCTCTATGTTTAAACGAAGAAGAGAGCCTTGCAATCGGGATGGATAGCCAGTGTCCCAGATAAACTCTGGGATTATGAAGAGCTCAGAAACCTAGGATACGTATGGACAGGTAATTGTGGATGCCACATCCTGATTCTCCTACAAACTATGTAGGATGAACATCCTACATGTCACCTCCTCTATTAGCTATTCCCTGTCCTGCAAAGCAGTTGTGTTACACTACATTCTTCAGTGTGCTGTGGCACAGCACAGGAATATACCACAGGAATAGCAATGTCTGGCTGTTAAGACTCAACCTCTATTGGCTACCGTGAGAGTTTAGATCCTTCCCACACATATAGGCAATGTTTCATTCTCTCCATGGCCATAAAAGGAGTTACAATAAATTAGCTCAGCTGTAGGCAACTATGTTGTGGATTTGCACTTTCTCATGTGTAGGCATATCAATTTAGGATTCTTAATCTGTAAGCTAAACACCACCCCGGATTAGTAACTTCTATTACTTTAAAGCCCAAGCTCCATCACACCCTTTGCAGTAGGCTTTGGAGCCAGAGTGGGTTGTAAATGTGGTCAAAGGAAAATGAAGTTCTACATCTCCACCATCCTATGAAGGTTTTGTTGGTTTGCCTGAGAGTTGGCTGGAAGCAGGATAAGTAATAGGTGGTTTCAGCACCTTTTTTAAATTATTATTTTTCAGTTTTCAGAGGTTTTTCACTGCAATGTACAGTACTCTGGGACATCTTTGTTCACATTATCACTAAGAGCTGCAATATGCAAAGAACAAGTGCTTGTGGGTCACTTCATAAACCTACAGCCACAGCCCCTGCAAGCTATCTGAAAGCCTAGGCAGGTAATCTAATGTGTAATAACTCTTTACTATTAACCACTAACTTATCCAAGAAACCATAAGCAACAGAGCTGCGACAAAGTGGAAGGACACAGAGGTTGGCAGGAAAGCGTTTCTGGGTGAGACAATATTGTAGGGCACTGAAGACTTTCTGCTGCTGACAGGCTCAGGTATCACCTGCCACCTTCTGCTTACAAGCATACAGGCAGATTAGTATGCATTTCCTTATTCCTGGACTCTTTAGGTTGTGTGTGGAAGGGAAAAACTTCAAATATCACTACAGGATTGTTGTTTATTCACCAACTCCACATCTGCCCCCCCCAGCAGCTCACACCGAACCGAAGCAGCAACAACAGGTCTGTCTTGAAATTTATATGGCACCAAGCACCGGCAGCTCAAGAAATGAGAGAGCGTTTAGCTCTGTCCTGGGACTCATGAAAAGAAGTCAGAGACAAGTCAGTCATTGGGCAAGCGCTGGGAAATAAAAAGGGACCTTTTCTATCTGTGCATTCAGCAATCGCTGCTCGCCCTGAGAACCTCCTGGCTTTCCCACTTCACCTAAAGCCTCCAGGTGTATTTTATAAGCCTCATAATAGGTTTGGAGCCTCAGTTCAGGAGTTTAATTTTCACGTACGATGCCATCTGCTGTCTGGACAGCCCTAAGGGGAATCCTTATTAAAATAACTCTGAAGCAGTAAAGCCATATGTGTAGCTTTACAGCTCATGGAAAGAATTAGAGTCATTCAACCAATAAGAAGAAATGCTCCACGATGGCATGGCAACTTCTCTATGTATGTAGGGCCTTTGGTTGAAAAGGAAGTTGCTCTCCAAAGTGCACTGAGAAACTTTGAAGTAAAACCTCAACAGGTGACAATTAGTGCAATTAATAGCATTTCAGTACAGCTATGGGGCTTTAATATTGCCTAGGAACCAGTTTGTGTTTACCAGTTGAGGAATGTGAAGAACATGATGTCGCCAATGTCATCACCATCTGAGTCAGTCAACCAAAGCTTCCTTTATAATCCAGGGAAACCTATTCAATTTAGTCATTGGAGCTGAGGGCACTATTCCTAAAGTGATGTCTCAAGTTGAACTAATCACATCCTAAAGTACCTGTTTCTATTTTCTATGAGATCTATGAAGGACCATATTGACCTTTGCTGATTACACTGTAGACATCTGCAATTTATAGAGGAGCTTTTTTCCCATGTCCTGAATTATTTCACATGAATTCTAGATTATTTTTACTTTTGCCTTACAGAACACCATTTAGGCTGTCATTAGGTCACTGGAGTCAGAAAAAAAATCTCAGCTGCCCACCCATATCATGATCATAGGGAGGAATAGCTGTAACATGGCTATAGCCACAGTAGCATGAAAGATTGGAGGAGACAATGGTTGCAGGCCAAACAAGTTTCTCTTAGACTCATCAGTGTTGTGAAGAATAAAAGTGACAAACCCTTGGGGACAAGCCCTTTTTGTGACAGCAGGTGAAATCTAAATATTGTCTTTACTTTTAAATTAGGTCCAGGGCAGTGCATCTGAGAAGTTGCTGCTACCAATTCAATAGCTGTGTTTCCATCTACTTGTCTCAAAACTATGTAAGGAATTACAATTTTCTGTCCTCAGAGTGAAGTTTGCTTCGTGCTCCTCCAGTGGCATGAAGAAATAATATTTCCAGAATATTGGTTGGATGGGAGTGTTTGAAGTCAGGCTTAAACAGAGCGAGGAAGGGGCTCTGCAGACTGGTGGACATCACCCAAGAATGTAAAGACATTCTTGCCAATGTGAATTGATTCCACAAACACAAGTAAGCAAAAAGTCAGATGTTAATTTGGACAAAGGGATAAGCTGAATGGGTACCTACTGACAACTGAGGCATCGGAGGGAAGGCAGGTATACAGTTTTGAGTGCTGAGAAGGTGGCATGACATGGTACTTGAGAGTGCTCCAGACCTATAGGTGTATTGCCAGTGGTTTGAGGTCCTCTGTTGCACCAGGCTTTTCAGATCCTCTCAGTAGTAAAACATTAGCAAGGTGAAAATGTATGTGACTAAATCAACTTGGGTTTTGTAGTGTAACAAACATGCTGTGATAATGCCAAAGATTTTTCAAGCACACACCAAGCCTCCCTGAGCAGCATGACAAAACTTTTCTGTTTCCAAGTTAAATACAAGAGAGGGTCCTAAGCAAACAAATTCCTGAGATAAGATAAACTGACTATCATAGAATCATAGATTGATTGGAAAAGATTTTTCAGATCATCAAGTCTAACCATTAACTTAACACTGCCAAGTCCACCACTGAACCATGTCCCTAAGCACCACATCTACATGGCTTTTATAATACCTCCAGGGATGGTGACTCAAACACTTCTCTGGGTAGCCTGTTCCAATGATTGACAACCCTTTCAGTGAAGAACTTTTTCCTAACATCTATCAAATTAAACCTCCCCTTGTACAGCTTGAGGCCATGTCATCTGGTCCTATTACTTCTTACTTGGGAGAAGAGACCAGCACCCATCTGCTTAAAACCACCTTCCAGGTAGTTCTAGAGAGCCATAAGGTCTCCCCTCAGCCTCCTTTTCTCCAGGCTAAACAACTCTAGTTCCCTCAACCACTCCTCATAAGACCTGTTCTCTAACAAGTCTTTCTTTCATCAGCATTTGTCTTATAGCAATTGTCTTACAGCTTACTCCTCAAAAGATTTAAATACTTCCTCATTAAAAAAAAAAAAAAACCACAAAACAAACAAACAAATTCAAACAAAACCAGAGATATATTTCTTTAACTGATTGAAGTAGTTGGGTCTGGTCATTATTTTCCTCTGAGTTACTCTACTCGTGACCACATAGATAATAAGAGGTAGATCACTTCATAAAGGTTGTGAGATGCAAAAAGAATAATAGGAGAATAGGAAGCATATTTCAATACATATGCTACACATGAGGGTCTCAGAATGGTCCCTGCTCTGTGACTCAACTCTACTAGACCTTGATTCCCACCTTGGCAGTGATATGGTCTCACCTGGGCTTCACAACCCCACTGATTAGGCACAACACCTTGGCAAGACCCCTTTGGCTGCTCCTTGTTACAGGCAGGGTTTGCTCAAACAAGGGAGTGGAGGACTTTGCAAAGTTTTTTGACCCTTGTGGATTCTGCTGCAAGGTATGTTCACTCCCTAGCCACAGCCATAGCCAAAGCCTGTCTCCTGCCATATGACCCAGCACCGACTTTCACAGGCCACTTGTGTCCAATACAATCAAAGCAGAACAAAAATGTGAGAGAGATTATGGCTGTAGAGGAAAACACTCTACCAGCCCTCTCAGCTTTAATTAGGCAACTCGAGAGGAATTGTGGCTGCTGTCTGTGAAGTCCAGGGAATTTTACAGGCTTAAGTCACATTAGAAGCCAGGAAAATTCAGGTGGTCAAAACCAGCAACAAGAGTACAAGGATCACTGTCATGATAAGCCTATTCAAGACATGAATATGTAGAATATGCAAGGCAGGAGGAAATTTCTTCTTTCATTTCATGGATGGGGAAGACCATCCTTCAAAATGTGAGACAGTTTGTTGGAGTCTATGATTAAAGCTCTGTTGCAATGAGGAACAAAACCTTAGCTTTTGTAAGCAGAATATTTACTCTTAGTCAGGTAATTTTAGCTTTACATCAGGGTTTCACTTAAATTTAACTTGATGGCACACTCAGGCCATGGAATTGTATCTGTGTCTGTATCTGATTTTATTTCTTGTGCTCATTAGTCCGTGATGTTAGCTAGAGGTAAGGCACCTAAAACACCCTGTAGACTGAGACTAGGACATTTGCTAATGCAAATCATTATAGATGTGTTGACTAGCTAAAGTACTGATTTCAAATTTAGAGATTACTAACGTTTATAATTAGAAGTCATCAATACCCAATCAACACACTCTATCTTGCTTGCTATCAGTAAGCAAATGCTTCTTGGAACTGGCTCGCTTTATTTCCTAACCAGCTGGTATATTAATCCCAGAAATTCAATATTTGCTTAAGATAAAATGTCCTCCCAAGAGAAGTCAAAGCCACAACGCTTCTGTCCTGAGCAAGCGCAGGAAGAACCAGTGGGAAATGTTCTGCTTTTCCAGAGCTCAGCTCTGACAATGGGAACATGGAGGAAATAGCAAACAGATTGAAAAGAGGGAGAAAAAAATGCAAAAAATGTGAATGTGGGAAGAAAAATGGGTGTGGGGTGAATTGCACATAATGGAGTGTGACAACTTTTGAGCTCCAGGAATTGTTTAAGGAATTTCAGACTCTCCTTTGTGGAAAATTTGGTTTCATATGTCCACGTGCTTTCTGATGGAGTCACTAGTGCTCCATCAGATTGACAAATAGTGTCTCTAATCTGGTAGCATTAGTTACCATGGACAGCTATAAAGTTTACGCTGATGCAAAAGGTTTTATCCAGCAGTAATTTTAGTAATAACAGCACTGACAGTCCAGGGCAAGTCATCTCTTTTGCCATATAAACTTAAATAACTACATTCTTATAACTCCCACCTCCTGTGCCATCTGGATTAAGCTAATAGGTTGGCTGGCAGGTTACAAACCCATCTTCAATTGATAACTAGACATGTCTTTAAAGTTTCTCTGAGGCATTTGGTAGCAGGTCTATGACAAGCATAAGCAGAGAAACCAAATGTTTCAACTCATGATCACACCCAACTACAGCGGGTTTCCTTCAGTGCTAATATTAGAGACCTCCTTTCCATAGAAAAATGAGAGTAAATCATGCACATAAGCAAAACCAGACTGTTCAGGATGTGATGAGATGTCTCTTAGTGGGGTTATAGATTACAGAGATACAATGAAAAAGGACTACGTTAATGTAATGAAACCCACCACAAAAAAAAGCTATCCTAACAGGATGACAAGAACACCTGGAAACCCAAAGTGTGTTCTTACTTGGCTCCTCCCCTTCCTGGTAGGAAAGTGTTTTGTAAACATCACAAGAGGGCAGTGGAAAAAGGAGGTGAACATGTCCCTGATTTCTAACTTGCCCTCTGACCTGTACAAAAAGCATGCTGTGAAAATTCAAACTTTACTCTCACCATTAGTTGACTAGATTAAAAGGTTTTCTACCTGAATTCTCTGCTCCCTTCCTAGTGCAAACTCAGTGGTACCATGGGAAGTGAGTTACTTGTGTTAGGAAACTTTCTATCTCAGCAAAAAATTCTGGAAACCTTCAAATTAATGGGCAAATATATATCCTGGGGAGAGGGATACGGTCAGGCTAGACTTAGAAAAGTCTGGCTGAAAGTGGGGAACCATCATCTGTAGTCATAAGAGACCACTGAGATCCACTCCAAGTGCAGGGAGGGCCAAACACTCTAGTTTTGGTCCCCTCACTACAAGAAGGACATTGAGATGCTGGAGCATGTTCAGAGAAGGGCAACGAAGCTGGTGAAGGGTTTGGCACACAAGTCCTATGAGGAGCAGCTGAGGGAACTGGGGCTTTTTAGTCTTAAGAAAAGGAGGCTGAGAGTAGACCTTATCCCTCTCTACAACTACCTGGCAAGGAGGGTGTAGAGAGGTGGGGGGTCAGTCTCTTCTCTCAGGTAACAAGTGTTAGGATGAGAGCACAGGGTTTCAAATTGCACCAGGGGAGATTTAGGTTAGATATCAGAACAATTTATTTACTGAAAGCATTGTCAGGCATTGGAACAGGCTGCCCAGGGAGGTGTCACCATCCGTGGTGGTATTTACAAAGCCTGTAGATGTGCTTGAGGACATGGTCTAGAGGTGGACTAGGCAGGGTTAGGCTCTGCTTGGACTGGGTGATCTTAAAGGTCTCTTCCAAACTAAGTGGTTCTATGATTCTCTGATAAACAAAACAAGACCACTTCTCTACTGGAGGACAGGATAAAGGGAAGGGAGCTCAGAAATCTAGTTTAAACACAGACACTGATACATGGAAGGGCCTTAATCTGGAGCTGCATTTTCCTCCAGATGACAGTTCATTGCCTAAATGCAAGTGTCTGAAGTAATTTTAGGCACCAAGACAAATCCTGCTGGGCCTCCAGAAAAGGGCTGTGCAGTGTAAGAAGCTGCAAGTAGAACCATGGATTTCCAAAACAGTTTGATCATGCTCCTACTGAGCATAAATTGTACAAAAATAGTAAGGTCATTGCTCTATATTAACACTACTTTGCAGTTACTATACAGATACATAGACTTACATATGCCCACAGGAGAGTATCTGCATATGCCCTAGCAATAGGAATCTGTCTCTTATAGTTTGATGCCAAGTGTAATTTGAAATATTATATTAGCCAAGACATGTACATGGGCCTTGCCAATACAAGAGGATCTATCAGAAGCCTCCTCCCCCCTGGCAAGTATGAGGAGTTCAGAGAGAAGAGCCCAGGCTATTTTAAATGGTCCCAGACATCTCTGTCTGGGCAATTGAATCTCACACTAGACACCACAACTCCTTATGGATCTTGATGGATTGTGGATAGCTAGCAGTCTAGATCAGCAGTCTAGAAGTTAATTCAGCTGACAAAATGCAGGTCTTTGCTCTAAGCTTTACCCTGTGAACTAGATGTCCCTCAATTTATAATGAGGTCAGACATAGCCAGCCTCCAGGTAACTAGCTACCTTCATGTGGGTGAATAGCTGAGTCCCACATGAGGAAATAAAGATGATCCCCAAGGAGTTCATTACTTCATATGCCTATAACCCTAAAGAGAAAAGGCAATCAGGCTTCCCTGAACATCTCTCTTACTGATAATTTATCTATCTGTTCCTACTGCCTCTTTCCATATAACACTGAAGCACTTCGTGGTCATGAATATATATGCCCTAGAACATCCCCTATAAAGCCAGAAACCATTTTCATCTCAGTCCCACAAGGGGAGTGAGAGTTTTTCAGTTATCTGTCCAGGACCATGTCTAGAAATCTTTGTCAAGGTCTGCAATACAAACTTCCCCTACGAAGAGAGGCTGAGGGAGCTGGGCTGGGTCAGCCTGGAGAAGAGAAGGCTGCTTCTGGGGGGGACCTCATTGCAGCCTGCCCGTCCCTGAAGGGACCCCAGGAACAGGAGGGGAATCAGCTCTTGGGAAGGGCAGAGCCTGGCAGGACAATGGGGAATGGATTAAAGCTAAAGGAAGGAAGATTTAAATTGGATATTAGGGAGAAGTTCTTTGCAGAGAGAGTGGGGAGGGGCTGGCAGGGGCTGCCCAGAGAGGGGGTGGGTGCCCCGTCCCTGGGGGTGTTGAAGGCCAGGTTGGCTGGGCAACCTTGTGTAGCTCCAGGCCTGGAGGTTGGTGGCCCTGCCTGTGGCAGGGGGGTTGGAATACTGTGATCCTTGGGGTCCCTCCCAACCCATGCCATTCTATGATTCTATGATTCATTGTGCCCATGCCCAAAAAGCAACACACCTTGAACTCCTGAAGCTGCAATAACTGTGATCAGGTGGGTGTTACAGATGAAGGAGCCTGGCATATGAGGGTCATGGGCTTTTCTAAGGCCACACAGTGATTTTCCTGAAGACCTCTTTGCTACCAGATACACTGAGGACAACGAAACCCACTGGGTAGTGAGGCAAAATCAATTGCCGCCACACAATACAGACTAAAAACAGAATAGGGCAATGGAAAAAAAGCAAAAGGAGATGAAAGCTTGAAAAACATTGGACGGAGGAAGGGAAACTGCAACGTGATACCCAGTGCCAGGCAGTTGGCCCAGGGCCAGGCTGTAATGAGGACCATCGCCCCTGCTCGCTGCACCGCTGTTTGACCATGAACCTGGGTGTTCCAGCAGCAGCATGTGAAAATATTTAGTCTGCTGCAGAAGAGAATGTTTGGGAAAAGAGATAGGAAGGCCTGCATTCCTCCAACCCCACAGCCCGGTCCTCCCCACATTCCCTGGAACCCTGCCAGCGCTCAGACTGGACAAGGAATTTTGGGATCTTTTCTTATTTCTCTGTTTTCCACTCAGAAGCAAGTGTTGCTGTGAAATCAGCCCTTTGGTCAAAAAATCAGAGGTGAAGGAATTGCTGGGTGGATGGGAAAGAGTTGTGAGGAGGGGGTGAAAATCCCTTTCTTCTTTAATCTTCCCTCTGTCTTTGAACCGTCTATTTGGACAGGCAGCTTTACCAGACAAAGTCAGTCTTCCTATCTTCCAGAGCCCAACAGGAAAGAGCCCAGTCTTGGCCCTGACACCTAAAACAGGCATACCTCTGGGACCAACAAATAAAAAAACCCCAACAACTTACAATTTACTTTTCCTGTTTCAGAGGTGGGTTTCAAATGCTGTGCACCAGCTCAAAATGTATTCCAAGGAGCTGGGACACCTGAGTGGCTCCCAGAAACCAACATCCAAGAGAAGCTGTCCCACAAAGACAGCTGGTCAACAAATGAAATCCGTTCTTTCTTCAAAGCAGTTGGCTGTAGAAGATGACATGAGCTGCTTATAGGACTCAGTCATGTTGTTTCTGCTTTCTCTGAACAGCTTCATTGGTAGGTTCATCCACAGATCACCTGTGAAATGGAAGAATAAACCACAGCGGTATAAACTGGGTGCAGAAGGATTTCCTCTCCCATTAGTATGCTGTGAGGACACTTTGGATCCATCTTGCCAACAACAACAACAAAAACACACCCAAAAAAAACCCAAAACAAAACAAACAAAAAAAAAAAAAAACGAAATCATCACCAAGGAACTTTCCCAGTCCCCAGAATTCAATCCCTCAGGTAAATCACTGCAAAAGTCCCCAGCATGGTTTTTGGTCCAGACCAACTATCACACTCCCAAGCAGGTATGCTTCAGAAATTAGCACCATCCAGGGACTGCTTCCCCACAGACAGTTAAGATGCAGACACCCTGTCTTGTAGACTATGGAAGTTTAATAACTTAAATGTGGTCAGAACACAGGATTAGCTGGCCTCAGAGCCAGAGAAATTGCTTAAGTCAGAGCTTAGCTCTGTTTCGTTTACTGGTGCAGATGAAGCTGGTATTTGTTATTCTTCAGAAGAACTCGCCAGCCACAGGAATGGAGTTATCCATGGAAATCAAAAGGGGAAGCCTGGCCACAGTTGAACTGGTGGAGCTTTACTCTTAATGGCTTTCAGGAAAGGATTGTTTTGTGAAGCTTAATGAACTAAGAGAGGAGATCCCACAGACTGTTCAGCAGGCCTTAGATTTATGATCCATCTCGTCTTCACTTCCAGCCTTTTCCCATACTTTGCAAGAAAACAATATTTGCTAGAACAGGGCAAGAAGCATTTTCCCATTTGTTTGGAAATATCCACTTATGCAAAACCATCCCCATTCTGATACAGAAGGCAATCAATAAAACTTGAAAACATACCATGCAATGAAATCCATGAACAAAATAGGAGGTGGAAAGGGAGAGGTAACTTTGTGGCATCGTTCATTCAAATTTCAGCTGCTTTTATTTGACATACGATGTTAAAAAGATAAATTAAAAGGTTGTGTGGATGCATTCCTTCATGGGAAGGTAAAAACAGTGTGTTACATCCTACAGAAGCAATATTTTTAGGGGAAATTCTGTGTTTGGTAACTGACCTTGAAAAACGTGAGGCAGAAAATGTAGCTCGTAAGTTTGGAACTGTCAGGCCATGTATGGATCTGAAGAGGAGAGGTTTTAAGAATTCTGTGATATTCACTGTATTTTGAAAAATCAGCTCCTTTGGAAGTGGCTCACCTGGGGTCTTTTCACATCCTAATGTTTAGCAAACCTTTCTCTCTGTTAAAGAGACTCAAATAAGAGTTGTGTTGATTCAGTCCTTGATTCTTCCCCACCTTGTCTAAGTCAGGAGTCACTGGAACTTAGTCAATGGCTTTCAGTTAGAAAAGTTTCCCCAAACTGAGAACATGCAGTGCCAACTGGAGATGCAAGAGTTACTGAGGACGGCAGAGAAGATCCTAGAAGTAAGAAAGGCATCACTTGTACATGCAAGCCTTGCTCTGACCTTGGCATTTCAGTGGTCTTCACCCCATATACCCCACAGAGTTTTGACTCAGGAGTGCAGGTGAGGGTAAGCCTGCTCTGCAATGAAGTAAAGCAAGTAAATTCACAGAATCACAGCATGTTAGGGGTTGGAAGAGACCTCCAAGGATCACCCAGTCCAACCTGCTTTGCACATGAAAAGTACCAAAGTCACAAGAGCTGTCTTATCTTTGCAACCTTCACGGTGAGACATTTGAGGAAACAAGATCTGCACAGCATTAAATGTGGGCAAATTCCACTTACTTCAACTGCATCCCTGGTCACAGGGTCCAGGAGGGCAACCTGATCTGAGATAGCCTTTGAATTTGCTAAGTTTGATCTTGTCTTACTGTTACCTTGAGCCAACTCAACCCCCTTGCTAATCTTTTCCAAACACGAATGCACATTCTCAGGGGTTGAAAACCCAGACCAGTGCAGAGGCATATGAACCAGATTAATCTCACCAGGATCTGGGTGGAGACCAGCATAGGGAAAATTTCAATCCATTTCATACCAGATACCGAGAGATGAAAGCTTGAACCTCAGATGATTTCCAAATTGAACTTCTGACCTACCAGAGAGCTAGCCAGTTTGAATCACTGAAAATGTGTGTATAAATATTTATACTTTTTTTTCAAATGCACAAACATAGGCCCCTTCCCCAAAAGGAAAGAGCAAACTACCTAAAACCTGGCCATATATTTTTACTTCACCGTGAAGAACTGAGGCATAAACCTTACAATACACTACCAGGAAGCCTGAAACTATAAAGTTAAAACCAAAGCTGTTCTGAGTTAATAGGATCCATTTGTTGTGCAAAAGAGGCACCAGCATATTTTTTTTCTTTGAATGTAGGAATTAGGTAAGTGAAATTGTCAGGCGTGCATGTATGAAATGTAATCTGGCTAACCCCTGCATTCCAGCCAGCCTGGGTTTCAATAGCTGAAGTATGCATGATAAGTTTTATTTAAATGCAGGCAGTCTCCTCTTAATAACTCCCTCATTGCTTGGAGTTCAACATTTCAAGATGCAGAGACCTCAGCTTTATCCTCAGTAGCTTGCTGTGAAACTATAGATTCCTGGGTTTTTTTTAAATAGAGGTAACTTCAATTCTTTTCAGAGATGCTGGAGTCTCTAGGACTAATAGTGATGTAACAGAGCAAAAATATCATCATCATTGTTATTATTAATAATAATAATAGCTGAATAATAATAGCATTATTGTTGTTATTATTAATAATAATAATGATAATGTATTTATTACCACTCTGGTTCACACAAGGGGATAAGAGTAAAATCAATCCAGAGCCTCTTCATAGAGGCCCCTAGCATATTTCCCCCAAGACTCACAAATCAACACTGCTAAGTAAAGAAATTTCCACTTAACACCTCATCACCACCCCACCCTTGCCAATGTTTATATATATACTTACCTTTACTAGTGAGGGGGAGGAACCCCTGGGATTCCTGGTATTGGTAAAGAAAATGTGTGTATTTTCAGGGCAAAGGGCAAGCTCAAGGTTCTCTCGTTTGCTGGTGGGTCTGAGTTTCTGGTGGTTAATGTAAAGTCTTATGGAGGATGGTCTGGCAAAGAAGATCTTTAATCTTGAAAGGAAAAATGAGAATTAGAGGACTGAGGTTGGAAAGATGCAATAGGAAACAAGATCAATCTCCTTAAACTCGGGAACTGGTTAGCATGAGATCTGTTAATGTCGCTTGAGGTCACTACACCGCAGAGGGGTGTCATAGCAAAAGCAATAGTTAAGTCCAGCTGGAAGAGAATTTGGATTTCTATCTTGAAATGGGAGTTACTGGGTTGGTTTTTTTTTGGAGGAAATCAGATTTAAATGAGGCAGGAAATCAGATGTAAATGAGCCAAGTGTTTTCTCCAAACATCGACAGTGTCTAAACCTGTCTCTACTGTGAATCAAATTATACATAATAAAAATCTTTATCATTAAAAAAAAGAGTGACACAGAGAAGGAGAAGTTCTTTCATTATAAAAATATAGTTTTGCCTACAAAAATATAACTTTTCCAGTGTTGCCCTCCTAACACCACAGAAAGCTTTTCCTCCTATGTGAGTGCCCTCAGGATGAACCATGAGTTCAGCAGCATCATTTATTGGGTGTCTGTCAGAGAGTTGGGATGCTTGTATCAATCTCATTTATCAGAAAGTGTTAAGGATGCAATCAAATGAACCAAAGGGAAGGGTCTGAGCAACAATGGGTGGAAGTTGAAACTCCAGAAGTTTAGACCTTCTGATATTACTTAATACCTGCACTTTTGGGATAATCTGCTAAGATATTCTTCTTTTCCTCCTATTTAAACTCTCAAACATGTCACCAATGCTGGTTTTGGAAGACCTGTGCTGCATGAAATTAGAGAAGGGAAAACATTTTTCAGGAGAGGAAGAGTTTGGAGGTTTACATGCACATCAGGGTGCCCTGCTAAGTTTGGACACTAAATTTGTATTGAGCTAGTATGGAGTTTGTTGACTCTGGCTGGTACCTGGTTTGATCATTAGCCATAATTTTTGTTTGTCTGTGGCCAGCTGTCTCACTTAACCATCTGGCTCTTCCTCAAAGACATTCATCCATCTCTTTATTTCCTTCTATGACAGCATGTCCTGCTTTGTGGACATGTTTCCAACAATAGAATGAAGAATAGACCTTAACAATTCAAGATTAACTAAACTCTTTCTTGTGCAAAGCAAGTCATCTCCAACCTATTTGTTACTGGAAGGACAGATTGTTTAGACAATGAGGAGAGAGGAGCCAATGAAGACAGGTGTCATGCTGGACATTGTTCTCCCATACAAGGAGGGGTTGATGGGGAATGTGAAGTTGAATGCAGCCTTGGCTGCAGTGACTATAAATTGGGGGAGTTCAAGGTCCTGAGGCCAGTGAGGAAGGCACACAGCAAGCTCACTGCCCTGGACTTCAGGGGAGCAGACTTTGGCCTCTTTAGGGAACTGCTTGGTAGATACCATGGGACAAAGCCCTGGAGGGAAGAGGTTCAAGGCAGCTGGTTGGTATTCAAGGATCACCTCCTCCAAGCTCAATAAAGAGGAAGTCAAACAAAAACATCCAAAGACCTGCATGGATGAAAAAGAAGCTTCTGGGCATACTCAGGCACAAAAAGGAAGCCTACAGAGGGTGGAAGCAAAGGCAAGTAACCTGGGAGGAATACAGGGAAACTGTCCAAGCAGTCAGGGATATGGTTAGGAAAGCTAAAGCCCTGATAGAATTAAATCTGGCCAGGACATCAAGAACAAGAAGAAATGTTTCTATAGGTACATCAGTGATAAAAGGATGAGGAGGAAAAATATGGACCCCCTCCAGAAGGAAACATGATTCCTAGTTAGTCAGGATATGAAGAAGGCTGAGGTACTGAACAAATGTTTGGACTTAGTCTTCACCAGCAAGGGCTCTAATTACACTGTCCAGGTCACAGAAGACAAAAGCAGGGACTGGAAGTTGAAGAACCACCCATGTGGTTCTGTTGAGATGTGGAACTGTTGGAGAGGGTTCAGAGGAGGGACACAAAGATGATCAGAGAGGGGAGAAGTGAAGGTATAGGATGTTTTATGCCTCCACCCCATGCTCAATCCTTTTGATTTCTCAGAATCTGTCTGTCTACCCATCTTAAACCCCATTTTGCCCAGTTTTATTTAGTTTCCCCCCTTATATTTATATGTCACCTCTCCCTGTGACAGTTACATATGTGGATCAGCAGATTAAGTTGATTTTGGAACAAGAGTTTTCCATTGCTTCTGTTCTTATACAGCACCTTTCCTGACTGGGTTCTGCTCCATGATGATGAATTCAAGGCATTACTGTAAAAATAATTATTGCAGCAACAGTAATGCAGACAACAGTTACCCTACTTCACTCTGAGTTTCTCAACTGTGGATGCATAACTGAAACCTGCTTTCAGTTAGAAATAGCGTGAAGTCTTGCAGTTCCCTGGCCATGCAAAGCCACTAGCTTAATCCTTCTTTATCCTATCTTATTATTCTTTACTCCTCAGTTTCTTCAGCTTTAGCTGTAGTCATCATACACTGTTTAAACCTCAGAAGTACAAGTATTGTTTAGCTTTCTCTCCCCAGTGACTTTAAGACATCTAGGATTATTTTTCTTCCTTTAATCTCCAACTCACTTTGTGGAGGTGAATTCCTAATATTGATGACCATAATCTCTCTACAAATTAAGAAGATCAATATCCTGCCTGTCTTAATCTTGCACCCACTGTTATGAACTCTCTCAGGGCATCTCTTAATCTTGCACCCACTGTTATGAACTCTCTCAGGGCATCTCTTCATCATGAACAGGGAGAGAAAAAAAGATCTGACTTTTGGAAGACAGAGCACATGACACACAGACAACTGAGGTTCCTGGGAGAGCCAGTCTGGCTCCCCACGTACATTTCCACCTGAGCTAATGTCATCCCCAGCCTACAGTCAGGTTACCTGAGATAAAAGCCATATTTTAAATAATTACATGCAACCAAAAATAATTTTTTGGCAGTGATACCAGCTGGCAGAGATACCAGCTGGCTCATCTCCTTCCAGTTAAATTCTGTTACAGACAGAGGATGATGGTGAGTATCTCAAACTGCACATTTGGAATGGCACCTTGCTTATACTAACCTCAAATTGTGCATAGGGAGGGTTGGGTTTTTTTATGCCTCCACCCCATGCTCAATCCTTTTGATTTCTCAGAATCTGTCTGTCTACCCATCTTAAACCCCATTTTGCCCAGTTTTATTCAGTTTCCCCCCTTATATTTATATGCCACCTCCCTATTGGCACAGGACAAAACTGTGCCTGAGCATACCAACAGTTCAAAAGTATAAACTCAGCTGTCTTCCAGTGCTGAAGAATGCTCCCCAGCATTTTTAACTGACTAATATAAGCATAACCTACATGGTCACACAGCTCCCATGCCACATCACTAGGTTACACTGCTCGTACCTGAACACACCCACATGGGTCTTTCATTCAAACAACTTCACTGCTTCCCTGCAGCTGTGTGATTGATCATTCATGTCATATCAGTCTTGATTGAGCCTCTCTGGATCATTCTCTGCAGCCCATGAAGCTGATGTATCTGCCGGTGGCAGCCAGCATGATCCCGTGGATAGGAGGGGATTGATGCTGAGTTATACTTCCTGAGGGTCTGGCCTGAACTTATTAAACTTCCTCCACAGACTTCGTTTAGTTTTCCTTTACTGGAAAGAAGGTGTCTAAGGAATGTGATGATCTCAGTCACATTCACGCTTCTTGAAGTGGAAGACTACCCACATCATCTGATCTTGCCTCAGTATTATTACAGCCTCATGCTGTGCTTTTCCAAGATCCTGGGGGCCAATGCATTATCCATGTGGCAAATAAAAGCCTCCAGACACCTGATCCTAAGGATGGAGCGGAGCCAAGGGGCTGTCAGCAGAAACAATATTGTTCAAAGGGTGGGCTCGAAGCGGTGAGGTCAGCTGGTGTGCCAGAGCCATGAGTTGGCATTTAGTGGAGCGAATGGCCTCGCTCCTAACCCTGTGTCTGCTCTGCAGATGGGAAAACACATTCCTTTGTGCATACCGATTCGTTCTGCCCTGTCACGCCAACATCAGGGAAGGTGCCTGAGGTTGCCACTAAGGGATGAAACCCTCATCTGATTCCCTGATAACCCCTGCTGCTAATGCTCTCTTGGGACTGAAAGCTAAATACTTGGGTCTTTATGATGTTAGGAGCCAGGAATATTTTTGCCTATGGTTTTCATGGAATCTTGACGTAAAGGGACTGGAATGCTAATGTCTTTGTGGGCTTCTGCTTCGAAGGAATCCTGATCTCCAGTTGTGGGTCTTTGATCTTGAACCCCAGTTCTTCACTTCACTGCTTTCCCAGGAATAGATGACGTCTATTTTCTAATTCCCTCATAAAGAAATAACCTTTGTGTTGTCCAGATAAGTTTTAGGGAGATTCACGTTACCCTTTGATCACCTTTGAAGGAGGAAGCCAGAGCCACAACATTTAATCTCCCACTAGTGCAATGTAAATCTGGTTATCTATAATCCCCATCGAATGGGACCAACCTCATTGAGCAATGGAATTAGTTTTATTGCATCCACGCTTGCAAACAACACCAGAGCTTTTGGAGACCCAGCCCATGTTTCTCCATGCTGCAAGAAGCTGACTCAGTCTGGAAACTGTACCTCTTTGAATCACATAAAAATTTATCCATGCTTCCTGGGCATGACAGTCAAGAGACAGGGGCTCTGGCAAACCTTTTGGAAAAACACCCTTTCTTTTTGCACACTTAAATGTGTTAGTATCTGCATTTCAGCAAAGACAACGTAGATGCTCATACAGAGGCCAGCAAAGTCAACTTAGAATAATCAGTGTTTACCCTTAAAGTGATGAAAAATCAGTATTTTATGAAACAGATATCATGTAAGAATTCACTTAGCAACATATCTAGGGTCTGTGTGTCTCCCTCTGCTTACTGGGAACAGCATGTTACTCTTTAGGGGCTGCAACAGAATAGAGGAAGCACGTACAAGTGCTTTCCAAAGAGATCTATTGATCTGCTCCATACTGCCCTACAGACACTGTGTTTTCCTATCTGCTGGCACAACATTTTCAGCTATGAGACTGATCATTTTGACTCTTTTCTTTTTCCAGAGGCCCAAATGCAAGGTGTTAGGCTGGGGAAGAACTGTTTACAAAAGCATGGAGCAATAGAATGAGGGGTGATGGCTTTAAACTAGAAAAGGGGGGATTTATATTGGATATTAGGAAAAAATTCTTCAATATGAGGGTGGTGGATCACTGGACTAGGTTGCCTAGAGAGGTGATGGAGGCCTCATCCCTAGAGATATTCAAGGTCAGGCTTGATAGGGCTCTGAGTGACCTGATCTAGTGAAGATGTCGCTGTTCACTGCAGGGGGTTGGACTAGATGGTTGGAAGGTCCCTTCCAACCTAACACAGTCTATGATTCTGTGATTCTATGTTAGATTTGTGAATGACTACTGATACACCTAATTCTTCTGAAGGACAGGTACCCTGTTTGTAAGTCATATACCTGAAAATTACTAGTTTTGTGGCTCAGGAAAACATCTAAACAAAAGCCTGGCTGCAGTAGCTGTAGGCATAGTAACATTCCCATAAGTGCTACTTTGCTACTGCCAGGAACACAGCTTTTTTTTGCAATCAATATAGAGAAATCAGCAATTCACATGAGACACCACCCCTATTATGCCTGTCATCAGTCCCTGTGGCTTTTGGGCAATTTAAGGCAGATGTACCCTCCTCAGATCACTACCCATCAAACCACACTGGCTCTTCAGGTGGTGGACTGGTAATCCGGTTTGAAATCCTTGCTGTCCCTGGAAGACAGATTCATTATCTTCAGCCTTGGTGGCAACAAGATGTGTCCTTGCTGTCCCCCATTCACATCTTCATCTGCTAGATGGAAAACAAGCCTAGAAACTCCACCCTTTGCCATGTGTCAGCCTTCATGGAAGGTTGGGAGGTAGTTAATGTTGGCTGACCTCATGTAGCCATGAGCAAGCATCCAGTTTATGTAAATGGCCATATGAAATCCAGAAATGAGCTAAAATATCCATAATAATAACTGCAAATTAAGCCAGCTCCTAGATTTCCAAGTGAAAGCTCAGGAACACTGGGAATTCAAATTAATTTTGGAGCCCAAAAGCTTTTCTCCATGAAAGAAGCCCATTCTTGTCACCACACCGCCTCTTTCCCCCATTCCCAATCTTAAAAGCACACCCCTACAGCCTGCAAAGGGTCTCTACCTGCCTGTGCTATGTCAGCCCTTCAGAGTTGCTACTCTCTTGTGTTTTTCCCAGGAAATTACCTATAGAGGGACAGCCATAGTGTCCTAGCCCCATTTAACTGGTAAATATTTGTATTTTATAGGCAACAAGAAAGAAATTAGCATTACCCAATAGGTGCCATAAATAAATTATGGCAGGGACACACATGCCCATTTAAGATGATTGTTTGAAGAGTTCCCAACAAAGCATTGCTTATGAACAAAGATTTTTACCTATTTTGATCACATCTGTCAATTAAGTGATTTGTGCAGGTGGTCTCCTGTCTGCAAGAGAGGAAGGTAACAGAGTGACACTCAAGCCAAAGACATCCAGGAGAGGTCATCCGATTGTCCCAGTCTAATGGGAGATTATCATCAAGGTGTTCCACAGTTTTCCCACATACCAATAGTCCTGATGCCTCCCAGAAAAGCCTGGGCACTCCAAAAGCTGGTCACTCTTTCAGCTCTGCTAGGTAGTTGAAGGGAAATTGATAAAGACTGATGTCTCTCATTTGATAAAAAAATGCTTTGTAAGGTCTATGTGACATAGTGTAGAAAGCCAGAGTGAATGCAGACCTGCTTTGCATGTTGATATTTCTCAGTGATTTGACTACACGTGGTACAGAGGAGTAAGCGTGTCTCAATTAGGGAAAGCTGAAGGTGAGTTGGACCATGAGACAGAACAAACACAGTTCAGAACCAAAAGCTGGTAAAACAGGCATATTAGTCATAATTTCTAGTCAAAAAATGTCTTTTCATAAAAGCACAACTGGCTTTTATGTCTTTTCCTCATTTCATGGAGGAAATTAACAATGTAAGAAAGAAAATATATAAATATATAAGCTCTATAATTTTTGTTTCTAGCATTATCAGTGGAGTTAATGAATCCAGGTTTCATGGACTTATGTACTGCACTCTGTTCCCATCTCACCACAATATCCCTGCCCTGCCTTTGCACACAGCATCCCCTCCTTTCCCTGTTGCAATTCATGGCCCATCTCCTCCTCTACACCCCATGTGATGCCCTAACCAGGACCATGCTTGCTGACTGCTCCACTTTCATCTCAGAAAAGACGAGGCACTGAAATGCCACACAGAGAATCACAAGGTTAGAAAAGACCTGTAAAGATCTTTTAAAGATACAACTGTCCATTTTCTGTTCCTCCTCAATGCTCAACTCAACAATGTTCAGAAGTCTTGCAGTGCCGAATTCCTTGGGGAGCCCTACCCCTCTGTGTGGTACAGCCAGTGGGTTCAACCAGCGATAGGAAGAGGCAGGCAGGCAAATGGAATATCAGCACCATCATATCCTGCCCAGTCCAGGGTAAAACCTAATGAGGAAAAGGGGGAGAAGGAAGAGGGCCAATAATTTTGAAGGTATTAAATGGAGAAATACGATGAGAGAAGCTACATTCCACAGCTCTCAGGACCCTAGGAATTTGTTTTGAATATTTTTAGAGAAGACAGACGTTGTAATAAAAATAAATGCCCATTTCCAGACGTAGATGATCAAGCTTTGAGGAATGATGGTGGGGCATTCACTACATATTTGTGTTCTGTATTTAGCAAGGCACAGGAAGCTGGACTCGTGTCATGAGAAACAACTTTCCGACCCACCTGTAATGAAAAATGGTGTTTAATACCATCTCCTAGGGTTATGCATTTGCAAGTCAGTAGGCCCTGATAACTCCCCAGAGAGATGACTGGCTGCAGGAGCAGTGCTTTGGCAGTTTCCTAAGCAAAGCAAGCCATTCCCCAGACATGTGCAACTGATTTCAGGGGTCATAAATAGACTCCTGCCCTCCTACATTACTTCAGGTTTTTTTCCTTTTAATCTGGGCTTGAACCCGGGGAAACCAGTTTGATGGCTGCTTGTGCCAAGGGAGCAGGGGGATGACTACTACATATTACAGAGAAGAAAAATATGGAGAATATCACAGTGAAGCATTCATATGCATTTGCCTTATTCTCATACTCTGTTATTGGCCCAAGTTGCAGGGAGGATATGGGACAGGATCAATCGTAGACTGGACCTAGAATGGCAAGTTGTAGGCTTTTACATTAAACTTAGTTTTCTGGATGTCTTTCCTTTCTCAAAAAGGAAATGTGGAATAACTAACTGGCATAACTGACAAGGGGCGATGGCCTCAAGTTGGAGCACAAGGAGTTCTGCACCAAACTGGGGAAGAACTTCTTCCTGGTGAGGGTGGCCATGAGCCAGCAGTGTGTCCTGGGGCTGAGAGAGACACTGGGATCCTGGGGGCATCAGGAGGAGTGTGGGCAGCAGGTGACAGGAGGGGATCCTCCCCCTCTGCTCTGCCCTGCTCAGGCCCCACCTGGAGGGTTGTGTCCAGCTCTGGGCTCCCTGGGATCAACCAGCCAGGGATCTCCTGGAGAGAGTCCAGGGGAGGCTCTGGAGATGCTGAAGGGCCTGGAGCATCTCCCCTGTGAGGAAACGCTGAATAAGCTGGGGCTGTTCAGCCTGGAGAAGAGAAGACTAAGGGGGGACCTAATTAAAGTCTATAATTATCTTAAGCATGGGCTGCAGGGGGAAATGGCCAGCCCCTTGTCAGTGTCTGTGGGGACAGGACAAGGGGCAATGGCTGCAAGTTGGAGCCCAGGAAGTTCTGCACCAACCTGGGGAAGAACTTTTCCCCAGTGAGGGTGAGGGAGCCCTGGGCCAGGCTGCCCAGGGGGGTGTGGAGTCTCCTTCTCTGGAGAGATTCCAGCCCCATCTGGACACTGCCCTATGTGCCTTGTCCTAGGGACCCTGCTTTGGCAGGGGGTTGGACCTGATGATCTCTGGAGGTCCCTTCTGACCCCTACAATTCTGTGATTCTGTGAAACTATTCACTAATTCACCTGACATTAACTCAGGAAGGCTTAAGAAAGAGACAGTTCAGTGTCTGACAGTTATGAAAATGTTTAGCCTGGAGAAGAGGAGGCTGAGGGGAGACCTGAAAGGAGGGTGCAGAGAGGTGGGTGATGGTCTTTTCAGCCAGGTAACAGGAGATGGGACAAGGGGAAATGGGCTCAAGCTGCACCAGGGCAGGGTCAGAGCAGATGTGAGGGAAAAATTTTATACTGAAAGAGTTGTCAGGGCCTGAAACAGGCTGCCCAGGGAGGGGGTTGAGTCACCATCCCTGGGTGTGTTTAACAGACGGGTAGATGAGGTGCTCAGGGATATGGTTTAGCTTAGGATAGGAATGGTTGGATTTGATGATCTTAAAGATCTTTTCCAACCTTGTGTGGTTCTGCTAAATTCACAAATGAGACTATCAGTGGTGTCCAGCAGCATGATTTTAAAGAAAGGGAAAAAACCACATTCACATGAAACCATATTGTGCTTCAGTTGGGTGAGTGTGACAGATAAAACATAAACCACATAGATTAATCTGCCCAGGCAGGTGCCTCTCTGGAAGATAAGAGATGAGGAAAACACAAGTTATGGGGTTCAGCACAGACATCACTGGGTGAAATTATAAGATTTGTGTTCTACAACGAGTCAGACAAGACTCTCTACAAGCTTCTTTATCACCCAAAAATCTGGAATTAGAGTAATTATATTTCTGGCCATCTCTCATCAGGTATTATATAATTATATAACAATCAGGCGTCCATTTCAACTTGTCTGTGTTTACTGCTGAGTTATTTTGAACGTGATTAATTCAAGGCATGTTTTTTTTCTTTTCCCTGTAATTCTCCACTGAAATAAATATTGAAAGCTGTCACTGAAAGCCTTCTCCAGTGTCTATTTGTGTTGAAAATACTTCTCCTCAGGATGTTGAGGGATGTGTGTATTTAACCCCATCTGAAAGTCAAATGAGTCCTTGACTATTCTGCTGGTCTAATTTGATTCACTTTGTTTATTAAATAAGAGCCAGATGGCAAATAGCCTTAAGGCCTTTTAATGATGTAAATATATATATATATATTATTCATTACCACTGGTCTCTGCAGTGCTACAAAAAACTGTGGAACAACTTTACTTCAAAAAATGGCAACTTTTTAGCCTTAAAGATCACATCAGAGTCACTGCACTGAAAGGCTTCTCTTCTAATGATGTTCATAAGTGCTATTATTAGGATTTTATTAGGATTTGCAGCTACTTCATCAGGCTTAATTCTGCCTGGTGATTTTACAAGCTCAGACATTGACAACTCCCTCAATGTGACAGCTTCATCTTTGCATGGGTGTCACAGCCACCAGGATGCTGGGTATTTTGAATACGTGTCACCTGCTCCCAGAAAGATCTTCTCATGCTCTGGGACACAGATTTCTTCTCCACCCCCTCATCCCAAAAGCCTTCTTTTCACACCAAAAAAAAGCAGTGGGGACAACACCTCACACCCCTTTAACATCAACACTGCACTTCCTGAGATGGAAGTGTTCAAAAATGGAACCTTCTCAAGCCGAGCAGAGACCTGAATCCAGGTTTCCCATTTCTCAGGTCGGTTCCCTGGAGCTTTCCATCCAAAAGTGGAACCTCCTTCCCCACCCAGTGAAATGAGTAATGGAATTGTCTTTTCCAACGCTTGAATTAGATGTCTAAGCCCAGAACTTGGGAATTTTCCTTCCACATATCTTATGCTTGGCATGGTAATGGCTGAATTTCAGCCTGGCATTTCAAACCAGTGTAAAAGCCACCTAGAAACATCCACACTATTAAATCAGCCACTACCAGCATGCAGATGTCTATATGACCCCTGGCATGTTGATGTACGTCGACCAGCGCTCTCCTAAACAGCTCCTCAGCAGTCTAGGGTCAGCACAGATAAAAGAATAGTCCCCATTTCTGGTATGGAACATCATTTTAGAAAGTAAGGAGGTGCAAAGCAGGATTTGTGGTGACCAACTTGCAGTTAGACACCAGCAACCTTGTTCTGGAGGACTGTGAGTTTGCCAGCATAAGTTTAAATTGTCCTATGCTAGCTAACCTCTAAGCCTAAGGACATCTATGCATTTTTAATGTAGAATACAGACACACCTCTTACAACCTTGTGTCAAAAAAGGTGGATTCTCCAAATCTCATCTACTGCTGGTGGTGCTGAGGTCCCACAAACTCTCAAATTACAGGTGCTGAAGTGTTCAGGAAGCACTGCACAACTGGGGGAGTAGCTAGGGTCCCTCAGGGTGGTCTTGCATCTCCTGAGACTTTTTTCTCTCTCTGCTATCAAACCTGTTCCTCCTAGGTATAACTAGTGCTCATTAAGGCAGGGACTGCACCCCAAACCACCACATGCACTCTTTATTTGCTGGAATAGAAAAGAAAATCACAAATTTTCTCTTTCTGGCCTGTTTTATGGTCATCCCTTCTAGGTGCCTAATTTATTAGGTGAAAGCTTGCCTATTTGGGGGCCTAGGAGGGACTTCTGTGTGGTTTATTTTTGATGGTTTCTTTCCAGATAAATGTGTAAGTTTGACTAGTAAAAGTTGCTCTGCAAATCCAGTGTTGGGACTCAAACTGAAGCAGGTGCAGAGAAGGGTTTTTTTGGGCTCCAAGAGTGAAGAGTGTGGTTGGTTTGAGAAGACAAAGATGCTTCAATATTTTCAGGGCAGCTAAGTCAAAACTGAAAATTGATTAAATTGCTAATAAGAAATACATCAGGGGAAATAAGAACAGGGGAGCAGGAAGTTATTTAAGCTAAGGGCAGCAAAGTTTCCATGAGTAAAGGCAGTGAGGAACGCAGAAGGGTCTTCCTGAAGTGGAGAGCAGAGAGACGCAGAACTCACTTCACACCTTAATTTTCCCACCCACACAAAGGGTATTCTTTCTTGAAGCCTGTTTTTACCCACTGGAGCTAGCAGATATATCACCCCTCCAGCTGTGATCAATAAAGGACTATTACCAGGTTTATTTTTCCATAGTTCTCACTTCTTGTATATGAATTATACTCTTTTTTTTCAGGAAAAATCAGAATCTTTTCACTCAGCATCAGTCACAGCAGCTGAGCTTTGAGGAGATAGGAGGGCTGTAGAAATCTCAGAAACAAACAAGAGAAAGGTCATTCCTCACCTGAGTATCAAATTTGCAGCACAAAGGAAGTGTGGCAATCGTGCAGTCCTCTAGATGTACCTCTAAACATAAAGTCCTGGGTGGGAATAAGTTTCTTCCTGGTGGGACACAACATGTTTCAAGTTAAACAGGCTTTGGTCACAGATACATGGTCTGTTAAACCTTCTCCAAATAGATCAGAGCACTATGTCTATCTATCTGCTTTAACTGGCTTAGAGTATGACCACTGAAAGTGAAGCTGCTTTGCCTTGCATTTTTCTTTTCATGTTCCAGGAAATATATTGATTCTTTGTAAAAAAAATGTTTAGACACAAGAAAAGGAAAAAAAAAAAAGTGTTTATTTCAATGACCTTTTCCAACTTTCCAGTAGGAAAATTCAGACCAGAAAGCCTCAATTGCAATTACTCTTTTCATTTGCTCTGTTTCTTTGTTTTTTTAATTAAAAGCATCAATTTTGGTGGTGTTTCCAAGAAAACTTTGTTACAAGGTTTTGTTCCCTGAAATGAATGAAGAAAGGAATCATAATCAGCCTGCTGGAACTCGAAGACTGCCAAAATGTCCCACATCTGGCACAATTAGGCTTTTATTTGTTAACCGCTTGTAATTTCCTCAAGACCTAGATAGACACCACGGGGCAGGCTGATGCCAGCCAAAACCAGCAAAATCAAATGGTGTTTAGTGAATTGCTGTTCTAGGCCAGCAAATCTCAAAATTTTGATGAGAACTCTGGGGAAAAAGCACTGGGAAAACATCTCTACCTCTGTTGGCATGTCGAATGATTCTTCCTATCCACTGTTCTTGTTCATGTCAATGCACAGAAAGGCAAAACAGAGTCCAGACTTCTTTAAACATCCACCTCTCTTGTTTTTCATTGTCATCTGCATTCAAAGCTTCATGTAAATGCAACAACCACATCACGAGCTGCCTTGCAATGAACTTTCTGTGAATATCACAGAGAATCAAGAGGTTGGAAAAGACCTTTAGGATCATTAAGTCCATCACTTTCATAGAAACATAAAATCATAGGACAGTTTGGGTTGGAAAGGACCTTCAACGGTCATCTAGTCCAACCCCCTTTTGGAACATTTTCAATTGGATCAGGTTGCTCAGAGCCCTGTTCAACTTTACCTTGAATGTTCCCAGTACCACATCTACTCTTGCTGTTCTACCAACATACAAAGAGAATTCAGATGGTCATTCATTGGAGAATTGGTCATTTCAAGTGCACTAATTATAAATGATGTCTCTTTGCACTTGGTTTTTTTTTCATAAAAACATTGGATAATGGGCAGGTCTATTATAAAACTTGTATCTTTTATGGATCTAATGATGCAGTGTGCTCTTGCAGCTCAGAAGGCCAATGGTATCCTGGGCTGCATCAGAAGAGGAGTGGCCAGCAGGGACAGGGAGATGATTGTCCCTCTCTACTCTGCCCCCGGGAGGCCCCAGCTGGAGTCCTGTGTCCAGAGCTGGGACCTGCAATAGAAGAAAGATGTAGAACTGTTGGAGAGGGGTCAGAGGAGGCCATGAAGATGATCAAAGGGCTGGAGCAGCTCCCCTATGAGGAGAGACTGGGGGAGCTGGGCTTGTTCAGAAGAGAAGGCTGCGGGGAAACCTCATTGCAGCCTGCCAGTGCCTGAAGGGAGAATACAAACAGGAGGGGAATCAACTTTTTAAAAGGGTAGACAATGGCAGGACAAGGGAGAACAGATTAAAACTAAAGGAAGGAAGGTTTAGATGAGATATTAGGCCAAGTTCTTTACAGAGAGAGTAGTGGGGTGCTGGAACAGGTTGCCCAAAAAGGGGGTGGGTGCCCCATCCCTGGGGGTGTTCAAGGCCAGGTTGGATGGGGCCCTGGGCAACCTTGTGTAGCTCCAGGCCTGGAGGTTGGTGGCCCTGCCTCTGACAGGAGTGTTGGAGGTCTATGATCCTTGGGGTCCCTTCCAACCCAGACCATTCTATGATTCTATGACTCTATGATTCTATGATTCTGTGATTCTGTGATTCTATGACGCTGATGGCATTGGAGTTGTATCTGCTTGCCCAGGCAGAATTTACCCACATGGCTGTCAATGACTGTGATACCGTTTTGCCCCACTGAGGATGCAGCACATGTCCATAAACGGCTGCAAATTTTTCTGGATCTTGCAGAATGCAAACACTGGGGAATGCATTAAGCTGTTTCAGATATTAATCAAAGTGAGGAGAAGATATACACACCCAATCCCCAGTCCCAAGTGGTAATTCTTAACTATCTTCTGTTTGGATTTGAAAATCTGGAAAAAAAAGAAAAAAGAAAACAAAAACCCAAAAAAACAAGGAAAAAAAACCCACCAAAAAATTGCTCAGGAGTATTGTGAGGGACAAAACTATACAGTTTGAGGAGCACTGCCAGGAATTCCTTCCTTCAGAAGCCAGTTGTGAATGTAAACCACTGGCAGAAAGCTCATTTCTAGCAATAACAGCTATGTCATGTTTCCTGGAACATAGGCAGTGTGGAGTATCATAGGAAAAGGAAAATAAACACCGGTTCACTTTCTGAATCACCGGTCATAAATTCTCACCGAGGGAAAAAAAGCCCAACAGACACACATACACACACATACACACACACATAACCCTCAAAGGAAGTTAATCCAGTACCAGAAGAGTGTTCTGACCCTCTCAAATGATGCATTGAGTTAATATCCACCTTTTCCAAGCTGGAATAAACCTATAGAACCAAGCAATTGTGACTAAAACAAGCCACATCCTCCTCCACTTTCTGAAGTGGGACATGTTGTAAAGCCAATCATTCAATCTGTTTTCTCTGGTTTTTAAACTCAGATCTTGCAGCTTTAATGGTCCATGTGTTTGGGTTTGATTTTTTTTTTTTTCTTTTTCTCTCTCTTATTTTCTTTTTTTTAATTATTTTTTTTTATTTTTAAGTTGCTTCTCTTGGAAGAGAGATGGCAAATCACATGAAAGCCCATGGCGGTGCCTCCTCTGGTGGCCAAAATTTCATTTAATGTCTTTAAAAATATTAGGAATTGATCCTGAGCTGGTGAAAATAAATATTGCACAGCAGAAACTATGCTGATCTATGCTATCAATGCATTGAAGCACACCAGGACCAGATCACATCTCCCACTGCTTGTAAAAACTGGGGGTATCACCAAGGTGTTCAACCCCCGAGCCATATAGGTAGCTGGTACCAAGAAAGTTGGGGCTTAAACTTCAGTCTTATGCTTTACATTAGAAATAGCTCTGGGTGCCTGTTGCATCAAGCCATTTCAGGTTAGGAAGTCCCCCATGGGGAGTGGGATTTCTGTCCTGGTGAACACAGGCAGGACTACCAAGGCTTATTGGAAACTTTGTTGGACCAAAGGAGAGCAGCATAGGGACCTTTTTGGCTCCCCAGTTTGGCTGTGGTTTCATTCTGCCCAAGTCACAGCAAGGCAGGCAGTGTAAACTAATTACACAGTGAATTAGACCTCCAAAATTCTCCCCTGGCTTACACAAATAAAAAGAAAAATCTCAGAATGAGGAATTCCCTCCCAAAAGAAAGTTCTACCTGAAGGGATTACTAGGAATATCACTGCAACGTGAAGCTTGGCATCTTTATCCAGTACCTGCATAACTGAACCCTGAGAGCCCCATTTGGAGCCTGTAGCTGACAAGATGTGGTGATGCAGGGAGGCTCCATGCGGCTTTTGACATCTGATGCCCTCTGAAGCCGTTCCAGCAGGCTGAAGGAGTCACGCAGGCTGATCTGTATCTCCTTCTTCAGGCAGCCCCCTCGGATGGCTCTCTGGAGAGATGGCAAAAGATCAGTATCTGAGTGCTTCAGAGGGACTGAATTGTTACCCTTGGTATGAACAACAATGGAGGCTTTGAGGACATCAGTGACCAACTGCACCGGAGCATTCCTTACCACACACTTACCTTCATTATATCCCTGCTAATCACCCCTCCCCGCCTTTCAGCAGTGAAATGTTATCACCCTTCAGCAAGGCATCAAACCGGAGCTGCAGAGGGATTGCTAACACCAACCTGCCCTTCTCATCCACATGAAAGGCAAAAGAGAGAAGGCCTGTTTGGGGGCTGCGTCGTGCTGCTGGGAAAGGACAGCGAGCAGGCCTTTCAGATTTGTGAGGCAAGGTTGGGCACACAGCTCAGGCAAGACACAACTTCTTCAAGAGCACACAGAGCAAGCCAAAAGTATTGCCTCTGTCTCCTTCCAGACAGTGTTTCTCAGGACTTCTAGTCTTTTATTTTTTTGCTTTGCTTTGCTATTTATTGTGCTGCAGCTTTGCAAAAGGCTGGTTGTGTACTGCTCTGCAGGGCTGTCAATGTGGCCTTGGTAAAATGCTCCATCAAAACCAACTCCTCAATGGAAAGCATTTAGTGCTTTGATTTCAGTTTTGTGACTTGTGAAATGTGCCTACTTCCTCTGGGGAAAAAAAAACAAAAACATCACCAAAACCTGAAAATATATATTATAATCTAACCTTGAGAGATACAGAATGGAAATATTTAGGTGAATATGTACAGCTTCAGTGCCCTGTGGGCTTTAGTTTTCCTTATGCTTCTGTTTTCTAATGGGCAAAGAGGGGCAATCAGAAATAGTGTCTCCATGAGAGTGGTTGGGGAGCAGGGCCACAAAAATTTGGCCCAGCACAGCACAGCAATTTGATGAGCATGTTTGTGTGACTTTTCAGCCCCAAGCTCTTGGGTTTTGCTCATCCTTATGCAACCCGATGACATCTAAGTATCACGGATGCATACTACCACACATGAAGTCCATTTTCACAAGCCTACAATTCTGCTGTGTGGACCTTGATGATATGTCCAATGACAGTACCAACAATACTTTTATTGTTCCTGCTTGGAGTGGCTGGTTGGACTAGAGATCTCCAAAAATCACTTCCAAAAAAGCACATCTATATTTCTGTGGCTGTGCTAACCAGCGTTTATCAGGTGTAAAGGAAGCTAGGATGACTTAGTAAGATAGAGACATTAACAGTAGCAGAGAGAAATCTCCATTCCATATGTTCAAGAATTTAAAATCACTGATTTGTTCTTTGATCACTCAGTATTTTACTAAATCAACTATGTTGTGACAGCTGTCAAGGAAAAATTGATGGTCCCTTCCAACCCCTACAATTCTGTGATTCTGTGATTTTTATTCATTCTTGTTTTCCTTCTCAATTTACTGACTCATGATCCCCTTCCCTATAAGCTACATTCTAAAGCAGATTGAAAATAAATGCAAAAAAGGTACAGTCAAAACACTGAAATTACCTTTATTTTTTAACATAAGCACAAGCAAGGCTGGTACAGTTTAGAAATCATCACTGGTGGAACAAATCACCATGTGCAGATTCCTTTCTCTTTATCAGCTACGGATGGAGGTTAAACATATAGGTTCTTCATGATGCACACTTTGTAATGGCTGAAGTTAGGAATAGGTATCCTATGATAAGTATTTTCAATAAACAAATGTACTTTTGTGGTTGGATTATGCCAAGCTTTTATGAAGACAAAGATACAGAACTCATATCTAATGTTCTAGTTTGATTTTCCATGCCAAGCAGAGGCGAAACCCTAGAGAGCAGTTAGCAGTGAGCTAACTCATCTGCTGTGTGGGCCCAGCACCATGCAAAAACACCCAGAAAAGCCTAATTTTAAATTATGCTTAGAAATTAGTGTGACAGAGGGACTACTTCACGCTGACTGCTCACATGAGGCAATCCTGATTTGGGAGCTAAGACCTTTTAATAGTACAGACACAACCTACCTGAGCCCAGCTTAGTGTTAGAGAACAGCTCTGTAAATATTTAATTGGTATAGGTGCAAACAGTGGTACCCTCCCCAGCCTACATCTCTATTATGAACCAGTATTAATTAAAAGTTCACCGTCCAACTGGTATATCAAAACAGATGTTGAATTCTTTTTATTTCCCTTTTTTTTTTCCTTTGGTTTCATGGAAAACCCTAAGGTGTTGGGTCCTCCTCTTGCTGGATTGTCTGCAGGGGAACAGACTGACTTTTGAAGGCTGTGAGACTATACATTAAGGAATGGGCTGTAAGCAAAACACGGGCAGCTCATGATTCACCCAGACAGACTCACCCTCCTCAGTTCTCACACTTCAGTGTAACAGAACAAGAGTCCCACTGTTTAGCATCCCCCCTAATTCTTTGGCTTCGCACTATTTATACTTCTCAGGATTTATTCCAAGGGTGGAGGTGGTAGTGTTGGGAGATGAAATTGCTCTGTTTTTCACGAACAGAAGATTTCAATGGGTAATTTACTACTGTATAATTAAGCTTCAGAATTTGTTTTTACTTGGAAATGTTTTAAAAAGGAAGCCAACTATCTGGTCAGATTTGTGATGCGCAGTTGATGAGAAACAGAAACCCAAAATGCTGATCAGAAATCCAGAAATGGTTCATTAGAAAGAGTTCTCATATCCTCTGGAAGACAGTGACCAGAGGTTAGCATTCCCAGTAAGCAGAGGTTAGTAATCCCAGTAAGCTTCCAGTATTGCCCCAGTAGGCGTGCAGAGCAGTTAAGAGAGAGCTCTTGTTCTGAACAACACAGGGCTGCCTGCTATAGGCAGGGAGTTTGTCTCTCTTGGAGTCCCTCCTTGCTGATACAGAGGTGAAATATAAGAGGGTAAGATTCATGATACAGTTATCTACAACGTGGCTGAGCTAATCACCCAAATTCCCTTTGTAATTACTGGAGAAAGATAAGCTCCCTGGAGGAGCTCGCTCTCTCATGGAGGTCCAGGGAGCAAGTCAATTGTCCTATCTTGGAGTCCTTAAGAAAATTACACCCGATACCACAGCCTGAAGGACCGTAAGGTCAGTTGAGATGATGACTGCTTTCATCCCATCTTCTGATATGTATTTGAGCCTGGTGGGAATACTTTCCTCCTGGAGGTGTCGTTCTCTATGAAGCACAGGGAAGAACTGGGCTGCTTAGAGGATTATTTACTATTAGTTACTACTTAGTATTTCATTTGGCTGAAGTAAGGTGAGATGTCTCCTACAAAGAAAAATGAAGCTGCTGCAAGGTACTTTACTTCAGGATGTCTTCCAGCTTGGACAGAGTAAAATGTCAGTCTTATAGGTCCATTATTCTGCCTTCCTTTCCCTGCCTATAGATCTTTCTACTTGTTTTTTAGGTCTACTGTAAAGCCAACATACTGAAAGGTGTAGTTCCTCATTGTGCCCCAATGAAATGACCAGAGAAAAACCCAACAGACTAGTCCCTTTCTCATTTTCAGACCTTCATGGAGCTGTATCTTCCTTTTGTCTTGGCCCCACGTGAATGCCAGTTATACTTCTCCCATTTTATTTTAATGCTTAAACCAGGCATTGTCATGGATAATCTTTTGATTTTCCAATTCAATCATCTTTATTAGAATTTCATCTCCCATGCAGTTTCTCTCCCAAAGCAAATACAAGTTTGAGTTTCACAATCCCTACTTGCTAGGTAGGAAGGTCTAGAGAAGCTTATGGGGATTCCTACTAGTAGCATGAAGGATTCTCTGTCTCTGCATGGAGAAATAAAACCTTGAAAGCATGTTATTCCATATTAATCTCGTACAGAGCTATCTACAGCTCAGTAAAAACTGTGGCACGTGTAAATACAGGACCTTGGGAAAGGCAGGAAAAAAAAGAAAATCCCTAAGAAACATAGACAAACACCCAAGAGATGAGTCCTAAAGGGGCAGCAAACACAATAATATCAGCACATGCCTAAACTTTTCATATTCAAAACATGAGCCAGGAAGATTTCTGTAATTCAACTTTTCCTAGATTTTTACTGCTGATGACTCACTCAGACAGTTTGTTGGGCCATAGGGGCTTCTATTTGCCTGTATTTTTTTCCTGGAGTTTCTGTGGAAGTCAGTGGTTTTGGTTAGCTGAGGCAAGGACTTCTTCATAACGGGAAGTCTTCCAATGCTTGTGTTTCTTGGAGGAGCCAAGAAAGTTGGCTGCTTCTTGGGGGAACCCATCGGAGGCTCAACTGAGATCCAGGTCGCACTGTGTGAGTTACAGTAGAGAAAAAACCATCTGACATAGAATCATAGAACCACAGAATCATTGAATGTGTTAGGTGGGAAGGGACCTTCAAAAGCCATCTAGTCCAAACCCCTCCCCATTCCCCTCAGTAAGCAGGGACACCTTTAACTAGAGCAGATTGCTCAGAGATTCATCAAGCCTGACCTTGAATACCTCCAGGGATGGGGCCACCCTGTCTAGAAAGGCAAACAGTATGAGGGAAAACACAGCAGGTCACAGTCAAGGTCAAAGAGGGCCACGAGGATGATTAGAGGGCTGGAGAAGCTCCCCTATGGGGAGAGGCTGAGGGAGATGGGCTTGTTCAGCCTGGAGAAGAGAAGTCTGTGGGGGGACCTCATTGCAGCCTGCCCGTCCCTGAAGGGACCCGAGGAACAGGAGGGGAATCAACTTTTTTAAAGGGTAGAAAATGTCAGGACAAGGGGGATGGATTGAAGCTAAAAGAAGGAAGGTTCAGATTAGATATTAGGGGGAAGTTTTTCACAGAGAGAGTAGTGAGGTGCTGGAACAGGCTGCCCAAAGATGTGGTGGATGCCCCACCCCAAGGCCAGGTTGGCTGGGACCCTGGGCAACCTTATGTAGCTCCAGGCCTGAGGTTGGTGTCCCTGCCTGTGGCAGGGGGTTGGAACTCTGTGATCCTTGGGGTCCCTTCCAACCCAGACCATTCTGTGATTCTGTGATTCTGTGAAAGAGCTCTGCTGTGCTACAGGAACAACAGAACCCATGTCCATCAGTCCCAGGTAAGTGTCTCAGCTGGGCACACCACTGCATGGTTGAAAGAAGCCATTTGACCATAAAACAATCCAGCAGCATGGTGTCTGCTCCCCGGGCTTTGTTTTTCCATATATGGCAAAGAGCCTGGCCTTCTCATCCAGTAACTTAGGCCCTAGCTAGGTACAAAAATAGCAAAGAAGGCCAGACATCTAGTCATCAAAACGCTCATGTTCCTTACCATGAAGCATGGGGCAGCCATTTGCTGTAAGTCGTCACTGTGAGGATCCTCTTTCAGAAGGTATGTCAGCACGAGGGTTTCGAGAGGCTCTCCCAGGCCACATCTCTTTCCTTGGTATCTGGGGCTTGTTGATCCTGGCACACCACCTGGGAACAGGCAGGAGGCCAGCCTAACAGATTGGCATGTGTGCAAGCAGGGAAGGAAGCTGAGCATCTGGCTTTAAACACCGGGGGCTCGGATTTCTCTCTGAGGGTGTTGACAGGAAAATGCATGCCGGCACTCCGCTGCTGCAAGGACTGCTAAGGGAGTAGGATGTCTCTGAGGGATTTGTTGAGACAATTTTACTTCTGAGGTCTTTCCTTCCTGCCTCCTGATCACCATAAAGAAAGGATCTGAAAGAGTGATTTCATCTCTTGAGAGCCCACGGGCTCAGCAATGGCAGAAGTCACCTCCACAAGCTCTACAGGAGTTTGGATGTGTCAAATGAAGGCCACAAGCCTCAGGAAGTGTATTCCTGTGTGGTTGATCGCAATAAACTGGATCTTATTGCTGGTGGACATCACTCCATGCCACAATTTCACTTCAGTCAAGAATTGGCCAATAATGAAGAACCCACCTGTTGCAACCACCCTAGAACAGGAGCAGGGCAAGGAAAAAGAAATAAAAAAATCCTAAGAAATAAGTGATTAAATGAGGTGAGGTAATGCATTCAACATATCCCTTATTTCCCTAACACCTTGGACTGCATTTGCCTTGCCACCTTTAGCCAACTGAAGTTAGGCAGATGGTCTAAGCCAGTCCTTTTGGCTCCCTCCACTCTCTAGGGAGTCAAAAAAAAAAAAAAAAGACCCCCAGAGTTTTGATGCCTTAATACAGATGAGGCAAATCATCTCCTGGAGGTGCCTGTGTCCCTTGGCTACAGAGAGCTCAGATTTACCTAGGCCCTCTTCAATGGCTGACCCTAAACAAGACGAATCCCACCCTATTACTACTATTCCCTTTCTCCATGTACTTCAAACCTAATAACTTTCTCAGCTTTTGGCAGAATTCAGTTTTGTTGAACAGTCTGAGACCTTGAGACAAGAGACTTTAATGGCAACGTATTATCTAGACATGGCTGTGGCAGTAACTTTGCTCCTTGCTACTCAAAAAGGCTTTCCAGAGCTGCTAAGGAATGACAGAAAGGTTATTTAAAAGGAAGGACTTGGCTTCCATAGAGGCAGCTGTTTAAATGACGTACTCGGCATTAGTGAGGCTGCACCTTGAGTGCTGGGTCCAGTTCTGGGCTCCTCCCCATCAGAAGGACATGGAGGTCCTGGAGCGAGTCCAGAGAAGGGCAACCAGGCTGGGGAAGGGGCTGGAGGGCAAATCCTCTGAGGAGCAGCTGAGGGAGCTGGGGGTGTTGAGGCTGGAGAAGAGGAGGCTGACGGGAGATCTTATCCCTGCCTACACTGCCCTGCCAGGAGGGTGCAGAGAGGTGGGCGCTGGTCTCTTCAGCCAGGGGACAGGAGATAGGACAAGGGGCAATGGGCTCAAGCTGCCCCAGGACAGGGTCAGAATAGATATTAGAAAAAAAAATGTACTGAAAGAGTTGTGGGGGCCTGGAACAGGCTGCCCAGGGAGGGGGCTGAGTCACCATCCCTGGATGTGTTTTAAGAAAGGGTAGCTGAGGTACTTAGGGAGCTGGTTTAGCTTAGGATGGGAATGGTTGGACTTGATGATCTTAAAGGTCTTTTCCAACCTGGTGATTCTGTGATTCTGTGACATCAGTATTACCAGACACAAATTGAGCCCTTTGCTGCCCGTATCACCACAGAGAGAGAGAAATGGGGTTTTATCTTTTGGTTGATGAAGAACTGATGGACACAGAAATTTTGGGGCTGAGGGGAAGGAGCTTTACCAAAAATTGCAATGCCATTTCCTCTTACAGGTTCATTTGTCTGAGCAACTGCTTTGTGATGAGAATGGGTCTGGTTAGAACCTAAGTAATAAAAACTGGGTTGCTAAAGTTTTGGAGGGAAAGGAAGAGATGTTTATTTGATGCTGGGTTTTATAATATTTTTTTTGCATAAAATTCTAACACTAAATGATTTTTCTTGTGAAATGTAATTTCTGGTGACATCCTTCAACAAGTAGAAAATTTAAATGTTTCCAACAAAAATTTAATGCCAACAAGCACTTTCTTAAATCTACCAAAATTTTTTTCACCAAAACTCTATTTTCTGAAGCCTTTTTTCCTCCTTAAACTTAGATCAGTGCCCTCACCATAAGACCATCTATCCCCTCAGGAATGAACATGATAGGAAAGGCAAACAGCATCAATAACATTATTCAGCATGGTGTTGGCACAGCAACAGGAGCTGTGGGCATTTTGTGGGTTTCAGAAGTGATCCTGGACAGTCTTTGTGGTTTGCACACATACATAAGCTGGTCAGAGTCCACAGATCTGGCTTTTCCTTCTGGCTCTCCCAGACATTTGTGGTGCAGTGTTGGACAGGTTCCCATCCACAAGCCATTGCTCAGTTTCTCCATCCTTTGAGGGTTCAATACTCCCTTTCCCATGTGCCTCTTAAGTTTTATTGGCTCCTGAAGGTAGGGAGAACAACTAGATTCAATACATCAAGGCTCCACAAGGATCTGCATCCACATTATTGGATGGGAAAAGCTGTGTGTTACACTTACATCTTATCAGTGTCTAAAGCAAGAGACTGAACCAGACACCCCTGTATCATTACATGCAAGGACTTGAGGTAGAAATGTGCTACATATAGTTGAGGTACAAGAGATGCTGTCCCTCAAAGAGGGACTTACAAACCATCACTGGTTTCTATGAGATGTGATGCCCCAGGGAGAAGGGGAGGTGGACAGAGAAGAAAACTGCTCAATATGCTAAAATGAGGGAAAAGGCATGTAAATCAGAGCTGTCATCCTTTTCCTGACCTGTGCTGCAGCACATACTTCTGTCCCAAAGTATGTATATACTGGAAAACAGATATATGTCCAAATGGCAAATATGGAAGTGAAAGTGTAGGAAAGGGAGCCAACACCTCCTCACTTCAGATCCTGGTATCTGAATTATCCCAGGTTTTATACCTGGGCTATTAATACCTATATATGTAAGTACAAACACACCCACACGTACATACTTGTGCCATCACAGATGTGAGAAGATGGCTGAGAAAACTGAAATGATGGTTCTCCCACTGCCAGAGCCGGTTTGGTTTAAGTCCTACACTTCCAATCATTGTGGACATCATGCAGATGCTCCTCCAGAGCTTCCACCCAGGCAGAGGCAGCTTACAATGAGCAAATTTAACCCCCAGCACTCTATCATTGCCACTCTGAGCTCCTTCACAGATATCCAGGTGTCCATATCCCACGTGTCATGGGAATTCTGATCTGAATCTGCAGGTGGTGGATCTCAGCCCTGTGTGCTTTGCATCAGAGTGGGGGACCTAAGCATAGGCTTGTCCGTTGAGCAGCAGCTGGCTTGGATGAATGGATTGGCTCAAATGAACTTCAAGCTCGTTCCTCTGGGGCAAATGCCAGGGTGTTAATGGACTGTAAGAGCTAATGCTCACCAGCCCTGGGTCTTCCAGGGGACAGGCTGCTGCTTCTGGAAGGTGGTCACTACTGCAGCCAGGAGGGTTTCAGCTGAGGGATATTTGCCAACGCCTGGTTACACAACTCCTTTGGCTTCCTTTGCCTAGGTCAAGCTGTGCCATAGGGAATGAGACCTTCCAGATCCTTTGAAATAAAGTCCTTGAGAGTAAACTTGCCCTCAGTAAAACAAAAGTCCTGCTTGGTGATCCCTCTGTATCTGACAATAAAAGATTATTTTAAAAAATTAGAAAGGAAAGGGCAAGCTTCTGTGTGAGGAAGCCCAAGGAGAGATCCAGCTGTATAACTCCTGCTCAATACATGAGCCTCAACAGGTATGCCATGGTTTATTACATATGCCTGCTGCAACCACCACATCACCACTGCTAAGCCCTTCCTGGCTGCAGGAATGTTTCCATATCCTCTTTAGGGTCCATCAGGCAAGGACAATGGGTGGGACAGAAAGGAGAGAGCTCCCACTTCCTAACAGAGAGGCATCTGCCTATTGCAAAGCTCAAGGGACTGCGGACAGCCACAGTCAAGGATAAAGAGTTGTAGTCTGGAGGGTGTTCCTGCAGGAGTGAACTCACACGCTGTAAAGCAGCAAGTGCTTAAGGCCAGACCCCATAAATCCACCAAATTAGATGCTGGTGACATTATAGACCCATTTTGTTAGTTTTTCCAGCTGAGCTGCAGACCACAGAAAATGATTTATACTCCATGAGTTGGGATGGTGGGGGAAGGGAGAGCAGGATGGGGGGAAGGGGGCAAAGGGGAGTGACTCACAGTATTTAAATTTCTTCAGAAAGGAGGAGGAAAAAGAAAGAGAAACTTGGTCCTGGTGCTGGGAAGATGAAAAATACAAACTGGGGTGAGGGAGGACCAGAAAAAAAACACTAACATCTTGTTTACAGGCTTGCATCTAGAGAGGTAGGACACAAGCTGTGGCAAGGACAGAGCAAACAGGAGGGGAAGATGTGAACTCAGAGTTCACTGTGTGCATGGCACACCTGATGTAGAGGCATGTAGCAATAGTATCTAGAGCTCCTTGGCTTCTTTTATAGATTTAGCAGAAGACAACTTTGAGTATGTGACCAAAGTGTTTATTTGTCCCTTCAAAAGGAGGTGCCAGTGCCTGTGTAGCTGACATGGGGACCTGTGCTGGTGGAGAAACAAGCCATCATGGCTTTAACTTGACTAGAAAAACAAACTACATGTGAGAGTAGCTGTTTATCTGAGAAAAAAAATCACAAATCTGTCTGAATACTCTTGTGTCTCATTATTTAGGGCCAATGAAGACTTATCTGAGAGTCATCCACTACTGAGACTGATTCATTCCCTCCACGTGTTACCAGTGATGTGGCCAGAGATGGATGTCCTACAGAAACAAGTGAGAAGATCAGTCCTTCAAGACCTCTGCACCACTCATTCCTGAAACAGTCACCTGCAGAGGGAGAGGGTCACACAGTAGTGAGATCCACTGAGCCATGAGTCAGAAGTGGTTGGGTCTTTTACTGACTGCTGCCAAGTAAGTTAAGTAACTGGTTAAAACCAGGCACATGTTTTCTCCATCAAACTTAAAAATTAAGGATGATCACAAACTTTCCTTTCCCATTAGTATGTGATACAACTTTTACAGGTTTGTGGGGGTTTTTTTTAGTGAAATAAACTCTTAGACTATGCAGGATTTTTCCTGTGAACTGAAAAGAAAAAGAAAAAAAAAATTTAATCTTGGACCAACACAATTTCAATCTTCTTTTTGACTAAACCATAGAAGTATCTTTTGCTGTTAAATGACCAGAAGTGTATTTTCTTCAAAATATTCTTTAATTACAATGAAATGTTGTCACTGGGCTTTTCTGCTCCCTCAAATCTTATTTATGGATCTAAATGGAAATCCTACCTTACATTAGAAAACAGAGCTACTCAAATGCTGTTCATCAACCCAAAGCTGGTATCTTAAGCAAGTCAAACACATCATGCCCTAAACATCTCTCTCCTCTGGATAATTCAACTGAAGAAATTTAAAGTGAGGTCAGTCACACCCTGCCCTGCATCAATCTCAGTTCCTCACCATGAGGACTGTTGCTGACAGCAAGACCTTGATTTTACCATTCACTTCTTTATGCAAACTTCATAGTAGATACTTGGCCTGTGCAAGCTGCCACAGCACCAGCATCTTCTGATGGACTTCCCTAAGATAAGTAGATTGTGGCTTCATTGGGTCTGACTGGGAGAGAGTCTACTTTCCCCATAGCAGCCCTTTGCATTTGTAGCTAGAAAGGTGTTGATGACACCCCAGTGTTTTGGCTACTGCTGAGCAGTGCTCTAAGAGCATCAAGGTTATCTCTCCAATCCACCTACCAAGGACCAATAGGCTGGGGGAGGGCAAGAGGTTGGCAAGGAACATAGGCAGACTGCCCTGCAATGTGATGTCCAGCTCGTAGGTCCCCAGGACAAGGAGGACACGGAGCTGTGTCCAGAGGAGACCACAAAAATGATCCTCAGGGTGGAGCATCTCTGCTCTGGAGACAGGCTAAGACAGTTGGGCTGGTTCAGCCTGGAGAAGTAAATGCTTTGGGGAGACCTTAGAGCAGCCTTCCAGTACCTAATGGGGTTAATTGATGCTGAAGAGGGGCTGCTTATCAGGGAGTGTAGTGATAGGATATGGGGCAACAGGTTTAAACTAAAAGAGAGGAGATTTAGATCACCTATTAGGGAGAAATCCTTCCTGGGGAGGGGGAGGCCCTGGCACAGGCTGCCCAGAGAAGCTGTGGCTGTCCTTGGATCCCTAACAGTGCTCAAGGTTAAGTTGGATGTGGCTTTGGGTACCCTTGGCTAGTGGAGGGTGTCCCCACCCATGGGATTTGGAACTAGGTGGGCTCTGAGGTCCCTTCCAACCCAAACTCTTCTAAGAGCCTGTGATTCTATGTGCTCAGCAACAAAAGCTAAAAGAAAGGAGGGAGGGAAAGGAGGGGGGAGGGGGGGAGCAGCTTTTGCTGTCAAGGTGTTTGATTTCCAAAGCCACCACTTCACACACTGAGGCCCTGCTTCCCAGGAAATGGCTGGACATCACCTGTTGATGGGAAGTAGAGTATAAATATTTTTTATACTCTTTGTTTCCATGTGTGACATCTTTTTCTCTTCATTATATTACCTTTATCTTTAGCCATGAGTTTATCATCTTATTTTCTCACCCTGTTCAGTGGAGGAGAGGGGCTGACAGAGAAGCTGGGTGGGCACCTGCCAGCCAGCCAAGGTCTGTCTAATACAGTGGCCATACATTGTCAATGGTGCAATGAAATTGAAGCAGAGCTTCAGTACTGTATTAAAGTTCTGTACTGTGACTCCAGAACAGATCTGGGACTCAAAAGGACACTGTCAGAGGGCACATGCTCAGTGGAAGCAGCTGAAGAGCATGACATGCCCTCTCCAACCAACCCAGTGAGTCTTCCAAAAGGCATGTGTGTTCTTGTTTTCTGTTTACCTAATCCACAGGAAAAAATGAAGGTTATACTCAAAGTAGAAAAGAATGATAAAAGGGAAAAAAAAACAAAATCACGACCATAGCCTTTTTGCAGGTGAGAAGAGTCTGAGTGATGAAGTTATGTGCCAAGGGATGTGCAGAAAGTCCTAGAGAAAGTCAGAATTTAAACATGGAAACTCAGATTAACAGGCAACTATTTCTTTGTCAACACACACAGAGAACATTATTTTCTTTTCCTTTTTTTGTTTTCAGTCCTATAGTTCAAGCTTAGTCTCATTCTCAGCTAGGCCTGAAGTTACCCTCCTTGTTATCTAGCATTGCTCAGCATACTTGATCACTGTCTTAATCACTATGGAAAATACACAGTACAATTTTGGAGGCAGCGTGCAAAATATGGGTAGACCACAGCTGTTTCCCAAGCTAACTGTTAAATTCTTCCTCCCCCAAACTATCCTCTTCTTTATTGTATTTTTATTATTTTATATCTCAAACATTTTCATTAGTTTTGTTTTTTATAGGAAGGGTTCCTGCCTACCCTCCAGACTCCCTTCTCCATCCACTTCTTGAAGGAGTTGAAGGAGTTTCTCTGACCAGATATAGATTCCTGCTATGTAGATGTTACTATCATCTGGACAACATTTCTAAATGGAATATGATAGATATCTGAAGGGAGCATTCCATCTCATTCAACAGTGGATATCTAAAAACTGCTCTAATTAATTAATTGCAGCCTACAAGTGATAATTCTTTCCAATGACTATAAAGTGAACCAGGAGTAACTAGCTTAGATGGAAACCTTGGCACAATAAATGTCTAAAATGTGATGAGACTGATTTCACTCACATTTCTTTCTCACAATCTAAATACACACTGTTGAGTTTGTGATTTCTCTCAGGTTAATACCTAGCCATTCAAATCAGAATAGGATTCTATGCAGGTAAATAAAAATATTATATATGTAAATTAAAAATTTCAGAGACAGACAAAAGGAGTCTTGTTACCTTCCCATTTGACAAGGAAAACAGAAACATGAGACAAGCAACTGTGAGACAATTTGTGGAAGAGACAGGAGATGTCTCCAATTCAGATGGGAGAAATATAATTGGAAGAGCAGGGTCAAGCTGAAATGTCAACCTTGCAGTCAAAAGAGGCACACAATATGGAAGACAGAGATGAACATTTCTGGGGAAAAGCCATCTCTCTTTCCCTGTAAACTGGAATTACAAACTGTAAGAAAGTTCCTGTAAGAAAGACATGTGTGACACTTCAGGGAGGTGTAGCACTTTTTGTCCCAGACAAGTTCCATCTAAATAAAACCTTCTCTAGGCTATTGCAACAGTTCTGCTCTGATCACTACTGTTCAAGTTGGACTTCCTGCTAATGATGGAGCCTCAGTGAACATTTGGGCAGGGATTAATCTCATCTGACTTTAAATTCAAATATCTATAAATAAGCTGCTCCATGTAGATTCCCTTAATTATCTACAAAGACAAATGAGTGATGAGCATGTAACTTCCCATCCAGTCCCAATTCCTATTTTAGATGAGATGGGTGGCATCCATGGACTCAAGCTCATCCTGAAGCTACATCAACATGGAAGGAAATAGGTTATCGATGTAGATGTAGGCGCCTGCAATTAGTCAGGTAAATTTAATGGTAGAAGCCTGATCTTCACAGTCACACACCAGCAAGATCACAGAATAACAGAATCATAGGGGTTGGAAGGGACCTCAAGAGATTATCGGGTCCAACCCCCTGCCAAAATAGTATCCTTAGGACAGGTCACACCTGTCGGTGTCCAGATGGGTCTAGAGTATCTCCAGAGAGATCCACAGAGAAATGGCACCATCAGCACAGAGCCACGAATCACAATAACCACCTCTCATGCAGTTCTGACAGCCATACACAAAGCTTTGAAAACCAAGACATAGTCCTTCTGACAGCAGTGTGCTGGAATAAGAAGGGAGAAAAAAAAATAGCTGAAACAAGATTTGAAACGTTTTCTTTTCTTGACTGTCACTGTGACATGTGAAGAAAGGAAAATGACATTAAAATGAAAGGAAATAGTTTCCCCTCTGTTGGTTTTTTTTTTTTTTTTGTAAATATCCTGATGGAACATTTTGACCTGATTTGAGAGATTTTGACAAGCTCATGTTGTGACGTGACCACCGGGTTGCCCAGCAATGCCAACCCATACAAGGAGACAGGCAGGATCCTGCATTTTGAGATGGCTTTGGGTACAAATAAGGGCTTGTGTTCTGCAAGCGGTCCAGAGTCAACGGGAGATTTGGAGATCAAGGAGAAAGCATTAGCCTTTATGAGGTGAAATATTTAGTACCAGCCCATAAGGACTGAAATATCTTTTCAAATATTCCTCTTAACTATTATTTACCTAGTGATTTATAGCTCAGTTCACCATGCAGCAACAAAGTTTGTTCTTGCTGTGACCAACTAAACTACCCCTTGGGAGTTGCTCGTTTCTTCATCGTCCTCTCTTCTCTTCTTTGTTTCTTATACTGAACCTTCTTTTCACAACTCCCTCCTTTCAGTAAGTCCAAGGTCCATGTGGGTTTCATGCCTACTTTACAGCCACTACATCTACCAGTGTTGAAAGAGTTAATATCAGTGTTGACCATCCAGGGCTTTCAAGTTATAAGTTGGATAAGACATCAGTGGAAAAGAGGAGGGATGATCTTTCAGAGAAAAGATTTCAGGGTCTCTCCAAATTTAGGCAGCCATCACAGCATCCGTTTGCTGAGAAGTTTCTCACAGCAACCAGAGTCTATAAAAATATAAACCCAGAAGGATGGATCTACTCTATGGGACTGGTGACAACCCACAGAGAAAGATTAGGCCCACAGGAGGACTAGAAACACATGAATAGGACAAGGTAAAGGTGTTACCTGATGGTGCAGGTGGAAGGACCCTGTGTTTTTACAGCTGTAAGACCAGGGTGCTTAGATATTTCCCCAAGTAATTCAGACCTAGTATAATTGCACAACTTCAACATACAGAGCACAGCTTCATTATATTTTCTTAAGACCCATCTCTGCTGTTAGAGTAAGTTTCTTCTAGGTCTGTTCCAGAGCATTAAAAGAGGGGAAAGGACTTTCACCGTGTGTGCATGTGAGAATACATTTTGCTGAAAGAAAGTGTGAATTTAGAGCATTTTTCTAAGCCTGTTGTCCCCACCTCATCCCCCATCTAGCTCCAAGGCAGTGCTAATTCCCACATCCTGGGAACATTAGGTCAATTGTTTGTCAAATTACCCAGGTGAGTTCACACTTGCAATGAGCTCCCTTTCACCTGAGGCTGCAGCTGGGGTCCGGGCAGGCCCTTGCTTCTCCCTATTTTTATCCACCCAGCCATTGTTCCCTGCAGTGTTTTCCCCTGGAAGAGGTGGGTAACCCACTACAAATCCTTGAGAAAGACTGACCTCTTCTGGGAAGCTGAAACGCAGCCGCTCAGGGAACTTGAAACCAGCCATTGTGCCCTGGAATTTCCTCCGGGCACTTTGGGCAGCAAACTCTTGGCATTGGCTGCTAAACATTTTCAATTCTTTTTTCTAGTGATGCTTTCTCAGAGATGCTTTCTGCTTGTTGGCTGCCTAAGCCTCAAAGGGTTGGGCACTTACACTAATTTTATAGTCTCTCTCATGCCCCTCATGCTTACTTTTAAGTTCATTGAAGCTTTGTCCACTCATTCACAGAACCACAGGATTGTAGGGGTTGGAAGGGACCTCCAGAAATCATCAGATCCAACCCCTCTGACAAAGTAGTATCCTTAGGACATATCACACAGATCAGCATCCAGATGGGTCTGGAATATCTCCAGAGAAGACTCCACACCCCCCTGGGCAGCCTGGCCCAGGGCTCCCTCACCCTCACCAGGAAGAATTTCTTCCCCACAATGGAGCAAAACTCCCTGTGCTCCAACTTGAGGCCATCACCCCTTGTCCTGTCCCCACAGACCATAGAAAAGAGGCTGGCTGTTTCCCCTTCTGTCCCACATTCAACTCTGTGTCTTCCCCCAGCTTCTCCTTTCTGCTTCTTCCTCACTATTTCAGCCTTTTCCCAGCACTGGTTATAATTCCAAAGTTACAGGTATTTCCATTCAAGTGATCAGTCCCTCAAGCATGTTGACACCTGAGACTTTTGAGAGTGGAAGCTCTGCACTCATTGCACCCACATCACCCAGAGCTGCACCAAGGTGTAAACAGAGGTCCTTGAAATAATATAATACTACAGTTAATAGGTGTGCTGGTCTTTTACTCTCCTGCACTGTGCAGTACAGTGGTATGCCCATGTTATATTTTTTATTCATCAGTACCCTGAGCCATTGCTTCTCTTCTCCAGGTAACACAGGGCACATCAACCCTCCCAGGTATTTGTAGAGGGTGTCAGATGGTCAGCAAACCACCTTCACTGTAGGTTAAGGGTACAACACTAACAAGCAATATGTTAATTAAGAAGTAACATATCAAGCTGCAGGCAATCCCTTCCTTAAGGTGTTGCATTTCCCTCAGCATATTCATGGTGGAGTACCTTCCCCTAGGTTGGTATCAGCAGTGCTAACATTTGGCACCTCCCAAAATAGGTGCTCAGCATCAGAGGTGCCAGTCCTGCCAGGGATGCCTGGATGAAGATTCATAGATGGGCCACGTGCCCCTTGATGTTTTCTCTTGCTCAGTAACCAGGACACCCTGAGCTACAATATGGCTGGGGAACCCTGTGGGTCTTGTGTGCATGTCATCAGGGCCACCAATGGTGATTAATTCTCCTTACCAGCCACTTTTTGTGATATCCACCCCAGATCAGTCTAACCCAGAGCAGGAGCTTGAGCTTATATCCAGCTGGTGGAGGGTGTACAAATGGCCAGGGAAATGAAGGTTCCCTGGTGCATTAAAATGAGTTGGATGGAGGAGGCAAATCTAAGCAGGGATTCTTAGGAGAGATGCAGTCTACTTGCAAATCTAACTTTACAGGCCTGACTACCCCAGTCATAGAATCATAGAATCACAGAATCACAGAATCATAGAATCATAGAGTCATAGAATCATAGAATCATAGAGTCATAGAATCATAGAATCATAGAGTCATAGAGTCATAGAATCACAGAATCATAGAATCATGGAGTCATAGAGTCATAGATTCATAGAGTCATAGAATCACAGAGTCATAGAATCATAGAATCACAGAATCACAGAATCACAGAATCATAGAATCATAGAGTCATAGAGTCATAGATTCATAGAGTCATAGTCATAGAGTCATAGAGTCATAGAATCACAGAGTCATAGAATCACAGAATTACAGAATCATAGAATCATTTAGGTTGGAAAAGACCCTTAAGATCACCAGTCCAACTGTTAACCTTACACTATGAAGCATTAGCAGGACATCTGAAAATGGAAGTGTCCCCTGAGCTTGCAGAACCGCCTCATTCTGGCACTCTAATGTAACAGACAGTACCTTTCTGAGTGCTGTGTAAATCCTCAGTCATAGCTTCAACAATTCTTTACACTTCAACAACTTCAAGAGCCCAGGTTTGACGTGTCTACTCTGTTCATTGTCCCTCTTGAAAACAAACTGCACAGGGGCACAAGAGCCCTGATCCTGGCACGCACTCCCTCTCATGCTGTGAGCAGTGCCAGCTCTTGCAGAGGAGACTTTGGAAAAATCTATGACCTGCTAAGGCTTGTCCCAGGTCTCTCATAGATAAAGACTGCCTCAAACTTGAAGTTCAATAGAACCTTTCAATCCATTCAGTGATGGAGTGTCTGGTTTTTTTCTAGCCAGGTAAAAGTCCTTGAATGTTGTTACCTCCCTGTGTTAGTGCCCTCCATGGTCTGCTTCCACAGCACGTGGCAAAGCATTTCCTTTTATCAGGTTTTAATTTCCTTGTCTTTTATATGACTATATCACCAAGGGGTCTGCCACGGGTGAGGGTGCTGGTGGGGTGTACATACACATGCCAAAATATAGTCCTGCCCACAGGTGCTCACTCATCACATCAGCTGTCCCCTTCATTTCCCAAATCCATCAAGAAGATCATTAGCTTCAAGTATTATTTCTGGCCACATGAGGAATTATCACCCACTGAAATCAAAAGTCAGAGAGAGAGACAACTTTGCAGTTGACTGAAATAAGAGGATACTGAACTGTTCAGCCTAGTCTGTGTGGATACTGAGCTGGATACTGTATGGATATTGAACTATCCAGGCTAGTCTGTATGATTCATGCCCTCCAGGAGTTCAGTGGGTTCCAGTAGCATTTGACAAAGACCATCAGAGGTCACAGGTGATGGGATAGGTGAAATGCAATATTTGCCTGTATGGAGAACAAACACTGAGGCAAAGCAAATCTTTCCAGGCCAGGGTTATTGATATTAAAACCACAGAACTTAATTAAAAATGAAGGTAATTAAAGCCAGATGCAAGAAAGTGCTTTTTTTATATATATTTTCCCCCTGCATACCATGTTGCAGACTCATAGCATGACTCACAGGGAGAGAGCAGTAAGTCAAGGTGACTGGGAACATTCAAGGAGCGATTATCTGGGATCATTAGTGGGGCTGGTGGGCGGCAGCTATAAACTGGGAACAGGTCCTGATGAGGTGCATGGCCTTTAACTCCTCTGGTATGTAACGAGCACGGTAAATCTCCCCGTTATGGGCAGCAGTGATAGGGGTGTATTCAGCCAACAGCCTTGCTTTAATCTCTTCGTGATATCAAGAGAAAGGGAAGGAGACCCTCGCTACAGGACTGACACTACCCAAGACTCCTGAAATGGGTGAAACTACCCACTTTCATGTGGGAATTATGGGCAGCAATGTGAAGGCTGAGAGGTCAAATTCTGGTCCCAATAGCTTTGGTGTGAACACGCGTTCCCAGGGATTTATGCTTCTCAGGGCAGAGCTTGGAGCTTCATATCTAAAATCCCTGAGCTCATCCACAGCTCTTTTCTTTCTTCTCTGTATACATCTGAGTATTATGGGACTTTTTAGTCTAGAGATGACTAGCATCTTATCAATGCTGATAAATGATTGAGGGGTGAGGGAGGATGGGATGAGTCTTATTTCAGTGGTGTCCAGGGACAGGACAAGAGGTGATGGGCACAAACTGGACTAGAGTAAGTTCCACCTAACCCTGAGGAGGAACTTCTTTACTGTGAGTATGGCAGAACACTGGGCCAGGCTGCCCAGAGAGGTTGGGGAGTCTCCATCTCTGGAGACATTCAAACTCCATGATCCTGGGCGCTGTCCTGTGCAGCCTGCTTGAGGTGATCCTGCTCTGGTAGGGGGTTGGACTAGATGATCTCCAGAGGTCCCTGCTAACCCTGATTCTCCTGTGATTCTGTGACTTCTATGTGCAATGAGTCCCCTGGCAGGTCCTAACACCTTGTTATCATATAAGCTGGAGAACTTGCGTCCTTCTGTGTCTCAGTGTTCCTCATTGCAGGTTGGGACTGCTCATGTTCTCCAAAAGATGATGGATTGTGCAAAATAATTAGTATTAAATTACTTAAATAATTATTAGTATTAAATTAATATTTACCTAATATAAATTAAACCACTCAGGGAAGAAAAGCCAGGTGATGTGAAGCATCCAGGAGGTTACAGTTACTCTGAGACAGGAATTGTTTGCTGACCCTTCACAGTCTGCCTCCCCCCAGCTATCGTGGGTGAAAGATATATTTTCCTTCTTGAAAACACTGGTTTAAGTGCTTGCACAATGATTTCTTAGCTCATTTCAGTCCAAATGAATTGGATTCATTTATTCAGGCTCACTTATCAGGAGCACATAAAGGTGTGCTGACATGACCAGTGCTGTCCATTGGGTTGGAGACAGGTCTTCCCATTTGCCTCTGGCCACTGATAATTTTAACAGTTAAAAATCCAAAATCTGAGGTCTTTTGGCATTTCCCAGCTCTCCTGGGCAACTATTCTGAACATGCCTGGTGTAAGAGTTTCTGCTTCTGGCAGCATGAGCACTTATGTACTGAGAAGAGATTGCCTACAAATAATTGGCTTCAAATGGACCACATCTCTGAAAGGAATTTCCACAGCTTTTCTGGGCACCGATCACAAGGTTATTAGCCATCTGCAAATCCAGACTGATTATGAGCTCACCACCTCACTGGACTATCTCGTATTGCAACCCTCTAACTTTCAGACTCAGTTTTTCCCACTTCTGGAGCTGTGCACATTCTCCAGTGACTATCTCCCTTAGCAATAAATTAGGAGGTTCAGCTTTGTGACTCCAGGAGTTTTCTGCCTGTTCTGCTGTTCGCCAGACTTAACCCAGTATCAAGGCTAATCTTTCTTTCCACATGCCTGTTCAATATTGAGTAGTCTGTGCTCCTTCAATATTGACTTTCATGCTCAAGACCAAATAAGAAGTTGCAGTTAACCCTTGGTCCTCCAAACTTTCAGCTGCATCTTTTCTTTCTAACCTTTTTCAGTTCTCTCTCTCTATATAGACATGTGTTTCTCCTAATTGGATAAATGCTTTTACATAAACACACTAGACACAGCTCATCAGTCTTGCAAGCTTTAATTATTTTCTTTTCCAAGGGGGACAATAAAAAAAGTCTTCTTTTGGTAACCAATTTTCTAAATATTCTGAGGAATTGACAGAAATTCTTTTGTTAGGTTTTTATTATTTTCAAGCTCTTTCAATTTGCAGGCTAAATATGTTTGGGTTTTTTCTTGGTCCTTTCTAGCTGTCTCATGTTGTAACTGTTTTTCTTTCAGCAAAGCTTGAGGCTCTTTTTGTCTTGTTGTTTTAAATCCTTTTATAAAGGCTTGGATCCTTTCACATTCCTTGAGCAGCACCATTATTTCCTCCTTGAAGATCAAGCCACAGTTTCCCTTTTTGGACACTAGAACCCATTGCCAGTGCCAAAGTTGGCATTTTTTCAAGCTGAGAAATTAGCTGATATTTAGGATTTTGAGAAATAAGAGTCAGGTATTGCAAGGAGGAGATCTGACAAATCAGGGTGACTACAGCTCAGATTCCATTTCCCAGAACGTGGCAGCAAAAAGTTCATTCTTCACTGTTCAAAACCCCTTCCTAGACAGCAAAAACATTCTCTCAATGAGTGTTACTTTTCTTAAGCCCTTATGATCAGCATGGGGCTTCTCTGTGTCTCCCTGCCATTCCTGACTCTGCACCTGAATTTATAATCAGACCCAAACGAACCCTGCCGCTGCTGTGGCTGAAGGTAACAAGCATGCTCTGATGCTTCCAGACTTTATTCTGTAAAGAAATGCAATAGATATTCTTCTGCTTTTATCCAAAAAGACTGCTACGCTTCACAGAATCACAGAATCACCAGGTTGGAAAAGACCTTTAAGATCATCAAGTCCAACCGTTCCTGCCCTAAACTAAACCATCTCCCTAAGTACCTCAGCTACCCTTTTTAAACACATCCAGGGACGGTGACTCAGCCCCTCCCTGGGCAGCCTGTTCCAGTGATGGACAACTCTTTCAGTGAAATATTTTTTCTGATATCTGCTCTGACCCTGCCCTGGCCCAGCTTGAGCCCATTGCCCCTTGTCCCATCTCCTGTCCCCTGGCTGAAGAGACCAGCACCCACCTCTCTGCACCCTCCTGGCAGGGCAGTGTAGGCAGGGAGAAGGTCTCCCCTCAGCCTCCTCTTCTCCAGGCTCAACACCCCCAGCTCCCTCAGCTGCTCCTCAGAGGATTCATCCTCCAGCCCCTTCCCCAGCCTGGTTGCCCTTCTCTGGACTCACTCCAGGACCTCCATATCCTTCTGATTGTGAGGAGCCCAGAACTGGACCCAGCACTTGAGGTGCAGCCTCCCCAGTGCCCAGCCCAGGGGCACAATCACTTCCCTAGACTTACTGGCCACACTATTTTTGATACAAAACCTTCCCTAAAATCACTTTAACCCTAAAGACTATGACATTGACTGTCATAATTGATCTGTTAGACCAAATGTCTGAGCCTGAGAGGTCCATGCTGCTAAAAAACTTGAAGTCCTGCTCTCTCCCCCATCTCTCCCATTCCTTTCTTGTGTCGATGAGAAGACAGACACTGTGTTTAGCTGCTGCAGACCTGTGACTGAGTCTTCTGTGTTGTGCAGTTACGCTGTTTTACCCCTCATGGTTAAAAATTGGCAAGATTGTCTTTAAAACCATTAGCATTTTCATCAACAAGAAGTCAAGACTTTGGACTTTGAGGGTAGGCTTTTTGAGCCTTTCTTGGCAATTACACAAGCTAGGAATATGCTCCTGGCTTCCAGTGAAATCTGAGGTTTTCCCCAGATTGCCAGACACCAACAGTTGGGATTTTTTCAGGGAGGAAAAAAAAAAAAAGGGGGAAGAAAAAGGAATATAAAATATTTCAAAACTTCTTTTTAGGAGTGAGTGACTGTGTTTATTACATGCTTGCTTTGTTGCCTCGGATCTGTTTTGAATCCTGAACGTTTGAAGTGCTTCAACGCTGGCTTATCTTGGAACACATGGTACCACTGACTTCTGTGAGAACGTTGATGCACTCACAAAGCTACGCACAGGCTTAGAAATGCTTTGTTGGAACAAGGATAAAGGAAAAACCTTCAGAATAAATTCTGCTGTCTGAAAAAAAAAAGGCTGCAGAACCGTCCACTCCACACCACCCACATGTCCATCGAAACCAGAATCTTATTAGCATTTTCCACTTCCTATTCTCTTTTACCTCTGCCAAATTTCAAGAGAATTTTCCTTCTGCTTTTGTACCATTTTTTCTTGCTTACTTTTTTCTTTCTTTGCTTGTTTGTTTATTTTTATTTTTGACAGGGTTAAACTTCAGGGGATTCTATAGACTGAATCCTGACTTGAGGAACATCCTTCACACTTTTTCATTCTAAGGAAGCTGAAGCAAAAAAAAATCTCCCAGAAAAAAAATGGTTTCCTTTCAACTGGCTCCAGAAGAGGTTGGAATAGGCTCATTCTCTGGTGACAATCATGTTTCCACTAGCTAGTGAAGCTGCTAAATCAATATTAATGGATACAGCCACCCCACCATCTTTAAAGTTCAGGATCTCAGGAGCTTGCCCATTTTTCAATCCTGCTTGTGGACAGATTGACTTCAGATGCTTCTTGAATGTGTAAAACAAGAATTTGCCACAAAGCTAAATACTGCCTTTCCAGAAATATTGTTCTTCCCTTCTACAATGGCTTGCTTGGCCCACAGATTTTTTTTCCCCCTCCTTTAACAATAGGTAATTGAAAGGTCTTTTGGTAAACAGTGTTCTGTTGATGATAAATTTATCAGATCTGTATGCTGCTTGGCAAAAGGGCTGCTTTCTCCCATGCTGAACAATAAAAAAGGAATTGGGCTGCTATTTCAGATGCAGTATGCATGTGCATCATTCCTGGTGTTGATGCACCTCTATCATTTCCCACTCTCTGTCCTGTGTCTTCTTACCTCTGTCCCATGTTGGGCAAAAGGTTAGGAGAATAGAGGTTCTTGTTGCATCTTCTTTAGACAAGGGGCTTTTTAGCCTATTCTGGCAGGATAAGAGTATGAGAAAGTATGGCCTCAGGAATTTAGGAAGATATGCAACAGGAATGAAAATGAGTGGAACATCTCAGGTATGGAGAAAAATTAATGTGCAAACATAACCTTAAAAGTTGGAAAATAAGATCTACATGGTGATAAATCTACACTGTAGCCACAAAGCTGGAGAAGGAAATGAGTGATGAGCTACAGTATAAAGTGGAGTCTAAAGTCTCCTCTGGCTGGCTGCTCCTGAGATTATATCAGAATAAATCTCAAATATTAACTATTTGGGGCATAGTCAGGCTTTTTCCCCTTCACCAAGGCCTCACTGATCTCATTGCCTGAAGAACAGTTGTGTCTCTTACACTCAGCAAACGAAACCTGATGGATCTGAAGAAGTACCTGATCTATTCCTTCTTCAACCACAAGGCTGGATGGCTGCACCAATTTTAGTAAGTTGATATTTAATAAATGGACATTTAGTAAATATTCCCAGGCACTCAATGGCAGCTAAATACTAGCAAACTGTTAGACCAATCCATGGCACAGTGTTAGTCATGGTCAACTATCATCTTCCCAAAAACGTTCCTGGGTACTTTTAGGGAATTTATTGCAGGGGTCAAACTCAAAGACAACTGGGATGTGGCTACCTTCTTGTGGAGCTAGAAGAGCTTAATAGTGAATACTCAGAGCTTTTTATACCGTGGCCTCAGGGACAAAGAGCAGACCTTGGAGCTTGGCTGGGATTGTCATAGCAGAACTCCTGCCTCCAGGGGATTCAGGCTTGTGTACAGCAAAGAAAACAATGGGCCTGATCATAATATAACATCCATAATTTAATTAAAGAGTGCCTTTGTGCCTGTTCTGTTAATCTGATTAAAGTATGCTGCTGAAATGGGTGGGAAGAGATGCCAGTGCAAGTGTGACTGTGTGATGCAGACACATTGGAACAGGCCACTGGGCTGAAGAAAACATCTCCTTCCCTGTGGGGCTCAGACCAGTGTATTTCTGCCAAGCATTTCTGCTCATTTCAAGTCATAAAGCTAAATGAGATCTGAAAAACCTCCACAAACTAAATTATAATATGCTTTTGGATAAAGGCAATGTGAAAGACCAAAAAGAAGGAATAATTAAAAAGAATAGAACTGTTCAGCACAGGTTGTTGGGAGATGATAGAGTGTTGTAAAATTGTGAGGGGAAAAGAAAAAAACTGAAAAAGGATTCACTGTTACTGGTTTCCTCCAGTGGAAGAACCAGAAGAAATCGAATTAAATCAGTATGTGTCATGTCCTGGAGAAAGTGGCTGCTTATAGAATCATAGAATCATAGAATCACAGAATCATAGAATCACAGAATCATAGAATCACAGAATCATGGAATCATAGAATCATAGAATCACAGAATCATAGACTCATAGACTCATAGAATCATAGAATCATAGAATGGTTTGGGTTGGAAGGGACCTTATAGATCATCAAGTTCCAACCCCCCTGCCATGGGCAGGGACACCTTCCACAAGCCCAGATTGCCCAAAAGCCCATCCAACTTGGGCTTATTGAGTTCAAGGCAGAGGAGCAGGCTTGAGTTGTGCACAGGCTACTGAACAATCATTAGAATAAGGTTTCTTGGTCATCACCTTCCATGAAGACATTAATTCACAAAGGCTTTTTGTTGTCCCTTTGTGAATTAATGTGTTTAATAGACTTGGGTGGCTGTACAGTTCACTGTAAAATGCTGGCAGGTGAATGGAGCAAAATCCAGTTGGCAGCAGGTCACAAGCAGTGTTCCTCAGGACTCAGTATTGGGGCCAGTTCTCTTTAATAGCTTTATCAGTAGACAAGGGGACAGAGTGCACCCTCAGTAAGTTCACAGACAACACCAAGTGGGTTGGGAGTGTTGATCTGCTTGAGGGTAAGGAAGGTTCTACAGAGGGATCTGGACAGGCTGGATCAATGGGCTGAGAACAGCTTGAGGTTCAACAAGGCTCAGTGCAGGGTCCTTCACTTGGACCACAACAACCCCAGGCAACATTACAGGCTTGGGGAAGAATGACTGGAAAGCTGCCCAGTGGAAAAGGACCTCAAGCTGTTGGTCAACAGATGGCTGAACATGAGATGGCAGTGTGCCCAGGCAGCCAAGAAGGCCAACGGCATCCTGGCTTGTGTAGCATGGCCAGCAGGACCAAGGCAGCAATTGTCCCCCTGTACTGGGCACTGGTGAGGTAGCACCTTGAATCCTGTGTTCATTTTTGGGCCTCTTTACTACAAGAAGGAGATTGAAGTGCTGGAGAACATCCAAAGAAGGGCAACTGGACCACAAGTTCAATGAGCAGATTAGGCAACTGGAGTTTTTTAGCCTGAAGAAGAGGAGACTGAGGGGAGACCAGATCCCTCTCTACAACTACCTGAAAGGAGGTTGTAGCCAGGCGGTGTTAGTGTCTTCTTCCTAGTAACAAGGAACTGGCCTCAGGTTGTGCCAGGGGAGGTTTAGATTAGATATTAGGGAAAATGTCTTCATTGAAAGGGTTGTCAAGCAACTGCCCACACTATTTTTGATACAAGCCTTACCCCATTAGCTCTCCACTGAGGCATCCAGCCTTCCATGCCAGGCTTTTTTTTTTTTTTTATTTGGAAAACATGACCACTTGTGGCAAAGAGCATTTACCACTTAACTTCTTGTTGTTGTTGTTTTTGTTCCGGCTGATGTGAAACTCCTGAGCTTTACAATGCAGGTTTAATAAAGTCTATTAAAAGGGTAAATATAGAAACTCCCTTTTGGGATTTCTTCCTTTCCTTTCCTTTCCTTTTTTTTTTTTTTTTAATTGATTATTTCTTAGAGGTAAAACTTTTTAATGCAATGGCAAAACATCAGGAGTAATTAGATTAAGTAACGGGGGGGAGCTGTTGATTTTGAGAGAGCTATAAATGAGAAATGAAACAAAACCTCACTTTATATTTGTAGACAAGTGTGTGTGTGTTTATATATTTCTCTAATACTTGCCAGTTTTGCTCTTTTTTTTTTTTCTTCTTTCAAAGCACTACAAGCAATAACACTGGGGATGATAGAACCCTTTCTGTTTATTCTTGTTTTCTTTCCAGTAATGAATAAGCTTGAAGGGCATTATTTTAACTAGGCTCTTGTAATCCTTTAACAGGGCTTGTTGAAAATAAGACCCAGCACTGCCAGACACCATGCAGCAAAAAGCTGCTTAGTGCCAAACTCCCTGGCACTGGACAAGCTGGGAATTGGTTGTTTTTTTCCTCCTCTTCTGTGTTTGAATATGGACCTTCCTGGGTCCCAAAGAGGGTCAGAGTGTAAACAGCACCTGAGACTTGGCTATTGTCCTCAAAGAGTGACCAGGATAGCACTCTGTGTCTCTCTCAGCTTAACACACTGCGTCCAGGATGGGCTGAGCCTCAGACACTCTCAGTGCTGGATTTATTGAGTGTGATCACACAATGATGTGGCATTCCCAGCTCCTGTTGAAAAAAGGAGAGGTGCCCTAGTCCTAATGGTCCTGGAGAAAGCTTGAAAGCATGAATTCTAACAGCTCCAAAACCAGAAAGTAACTAAAAGAACCTCAGACTTGTTACTGAAGAAGTTCTTAGCAGAGTTTAAGGCAATTGTGCTACTGTTTTCTTAACAGAGAGAAAGGAGAGTCCCACTCAGTCTCAAACTCAAGACCTGCAGCTCAACAACTCTGTTCAGTCCTTTGCTCTCTGACCTGGAGCAGGACTTTTTGCCTTTGTATTTCAGTTCTCCCACAAAGGGTGTCACAGTTGCTCTTCTGCCCATGCCAGCCAGCACTCTCCCAAAGACATATTCCCCTTAGCCAGGAGTTGGTCCTAACAAGCCATATGGATGTGGCTCTCCTGCTTGGGCACGTGGCTGGAAAGGATGAGGTGTCACAGGACTCAGTGCCAGATGATCTCTTGCCCCTTTGTTTTGCTAATACAGCAGTCAGTAGTCCATGCTTTTACAGTAAGAGACACTCTTTCCAGACAAGTTCAAAAGAGGTAAAGATGTTTCCTTTTCTCAAGTTTACTACAGCAAAGGTGCCTGGAAGTAAGCTGCAGTCTCTCCCTGCTCCAGCCATCCTCCTTCCTTTTTCTGGTTCTTCAGTCCTGCTGTCCCTCTAACAGAGTCTCCCACCCTTCACTACCTGAGATTAGACTTGACTGATCCCATCATAGTGTTTTTCTCTACCAAGACTGCCTTATCTCACACTCCATACTACCCAGGTCTTCATCAGACTTCAGCCTGAAGAGTCAATGATGCCAAAACTCTACTATTTACCCTCTTCAATTCAAGCTATTTCTCTTCTAATTTTAACAACAAGGTCCATCAAATTAAGAGATGGTCCTTGGAAGGTTGTGTGTGGGAGAGGAAGTAAACATTATTCTTGAAACAGGAGGTCCTTTAGCTCCTTTCCACCAGGCTGGGATCCTGCAATGTGGTACTGGCTTGTCAGGTGACTAAGAACCTGAGAACAGCTCACCATGTCTCAATCAGTGAGATTTCAAGAACAGGCAATGTCCATAGAAAACCCAGATAGGCAGAAATACAGGGAAACAGGAACAACAGGTCTTCAAGACCCCCTTCCCACCTGGCATCACTTCAAGGAACCCTAAACCAAGCCACTAAAAAGCCTGTTGCACTTTTCCTGTCTCTGCACAAGGAGCAGAGTGAGCACAAAGCAGAGGGGCTGTACCTTTATTCTCAAAGGTGTCTGTCCCCTCAAAAAGGACAGCTGAACCACCCCTGTATCACCTTTCTATGCTGCACAGCCACTGCCCCTTGTTGGCTGTGCTGGTCTGGTTCTTCACCCTGCCCAGTCCTGCTGTCTGTCCTGAGGGAAGGAGGGACATTGGAGTTCAAGGGGAAAGCACTTGCCTCTGGAGCACCAAATTAATCCAGTGAGGAGAAGAGAGCAAATAATTGCCAGGGCAAGGACATGGCACTTCAGCTCAGCCGGCGTGTGTGCAGAAGGAGGGTAGCTCTGGCACAGACACCAGCTGTTGCAGGGGAGAGGCAGTGATGAAGGTTTCTCTTCCAGGTGTCCTAGGCTTTCTACAACTCCTTTCCATTCTGCTGGACGTAGTATTTCTCTCTGTAGCTTGTCTCAGTCCCACTGTAGCCCCTCCTGGTCATGTGCAAGGTGGGCTAGAGGAGTGCCCTCTCCATTCTGCCCCAAAAAACACCCTACTGCGTCCACTCAGGTTGCAACTCCCAGCCTGTGTATCTCACCCTTCCAGGGACAGCATTTCAGGTGCCCAGGGCTTGGCCTTGGTCACATCTCAGGAAACTGCAAAGATACTTTGGCTCCCTCAGTATGAACACCTTGCTTTTCTACAGTGAGTGTCCTGATGAGCCAGCACAGCTCTGACCAATCTCCTTCAAGGACTGGTGAGATTTCAGTAAGAAAAAGAAAATTAAAACAGTGATGTAAGGATCATGGCAATGAAAACCCTGGGAAGGAAGGATGGCAGGGAAGAAGGAAGAACAATTTAAATTTCACTGTCATTTCTTCTGGTGCTTTGGAGTTCATCAGCTAGAAGTTTCATCTGGATGAAAAAGGTTGCTGAGAAAATCAGAGTCAAATTAATCCAATGGTGACCTTCTGAGAATGAGATGAGAATTCGTAGAAATTGGTTGAAGTGACCAAATTAAGCAAAAGTATTAAGAAGAGTTAAGTGCTGGATTACCTAGAATATTTCTCCCTGATTGCAGGAACCTCTCCAGTGCAGGTGTGTCCCTTGAGACAGTTCTGATGGCAGCTGATCTCCTTCCTATGATCATGGGGCTTTGTCACCACCAACATTTTGAACCTGAGCAAAAAAGTCAAAACTTGCTCTTGCCACCACTCTGCTCATGACCCTGGGTGTTGACCCAGCTGGGGAGATGAGAGCTCCTTCTGGACCTCTAAAACCAAAGAAAAAGCATCCCTGAGAGCCGGATGAAGTCTACAATTAATCACATCACTCAAGTATAATAAGGGCTGGTGGAAAAGCTTTTGCAAAATTGAGATAAGCTCCCCTCCTTGCTTCCTTTTTTGCCAGTGAGTTCTTCAGAGTGCTTGCAGTTTCCATTCATGTCTGAAGAGCCCAGTGGGAAAAATGACAAATAGGAGGAGCTACCTGCCTGCACCTGGGAAAAACAAACAAGGCCTGGAGATAAGAGAAAATGAGAACAGAGAGATAAGGAAAAGAATCAAACACTCCTCAGTCCTCTTTTCTTCATCTCCATTTCCTTCTGGGAGCAGCAGAGCTCACAGTGCTCTGCTCTCCAGCCTGCATCTCAAGTGCAGGGTGATTGGCATTAGTTTCCAGATGGACCTCTGTTATTCATGTCAGCAAAGTGAGGTTTTCCACATCTTCTGAAGATACCAGCCTTGATGGCCTAAGCACACATATTCTTACTCAGTGCTGAAGCTGAAGGTCTGTGGGCTTCTTGGATAGGAGGTGCCACAGGAATTTTGAGCATCAAGAGCAGACTGGTCCCTGATCCAGCTGATAAGTACCAAGCCACAGAAAGCAAATGAGTTGGCAGTCAATGCCAGGCCCCACTGCTGAGCTGAAAGACAATCATACAACAGGGTGAGTGGACATCCTTAGGAAGAGATGGCCATGTGCTATAACAGGTTGCAAAGGTCCTAGTAGTTATGATTTACATAGCTAGGCTTGAAGATCCAAGGGTCTGTCACCAGCAGCAGCCTGCATCATCCATACAGCCTTTAACTACTTTCCAGGCTGCCCAGGGGAGATATTCAAGATCCATCTGGACACCAACCTGTGTGACCTGTCCTAGGGAGCCTGCTTTGGCAGGGGGTTGGACTCAATGATCTCTGAAGGTCCCTTCCAACCCCTACAATTCTGTGAATCTGTGAAATGCCAGCCAGTGTCACTCCTTGTCTGAGGGCAGTATTGTCCCTTTGCTGCATTAAATAGCTCTTTTGTTCTACTCTAGTGTGAAGTGGTTCCTGCAGAAGTTTTTATAAGTGTTTCTGGAAAGAAACATCCTGCAAATCCCAGTGGTTCCTGCACTACTTTTAGAATTATGCCACCCCTAAAGAAAGCCTCTAAAGAAAAAGCTACAGAAGAAGACAACTCAGCCTCCACCTGTTCCATGAGATGCTGTTAGGAGGGCTGGGATCCAGCTCACAGAACACAGTATGTAAATGCAGATGCCTCCATGCAGTCTGGGCTGTGAGTCTCAATGCCCAGCCCAGACAAGGTAGAGATCCATGGTGGAAAGCATACATTTGTAGAACCACTGGAGATGCCCTCAGATACCAGGTTGGCCTTCAGCTCCCATTTCAGGGGAACAGAGAAACGTGCTCCCTCATTTTCTCTACACCATCAGGGAACTTGATGAAATCCATCTCTTAAGGCAGAGGTAGAGCAAGAGGTGGAGAACCTGAAGCTGGTGCTTTGACCCAAGCTTAGCTCTGCGCAAGGTTGACCATCCCTCTTACCATAGACTGAACTTTAGAGGGTCTCACTGACAGGTAAGACTGGCAGACAGATGAGCCAGGCACTTCTACACTTCCAGAAATCTCCCGTCTGGATGATTCCAAGCCAGAGTGATGAGGTGGATTGGCTCCTTCATCATCCAAATCAGCTCTCCCACCCCTATTTGAAAAGCATGACCTTTGGGACCAGAAAACACAATGACAGCAAGATTGGCAAGTCCAGCTGTCTACAGAAGGGAGTGAACTTGGCATCCTTGCACGTCTGGAAATGGAACAGTTTATACAGGGGGAGGGGTAAGGAGAGCTGCCATGTCTGAGGTCTAAAATCGATCACTCACATTAACATAGCGTGCTACAGAATAATGAGGGTCCTACTAACAAAGATGACATAAATAAAACCATGTTAGCTGCCTCACTTCAGAATAAAATATTTTCCCCTAGGAGAGAAGTTATAGCCACAGGAATTACCAAAAATGCATTCTCACTTTTGTACCAGTGTGATTTACTCCTGTTACTAAATACACACTGGTATAAATCTGTCAGGATTAGACAAGAACAAAAGGAAAGATGGCCTCATGATTAAAATGCTGGAATGGGAATGTGGTGATTAGGAAATTTTGCTCTGTTACAGATTTTTGGGCTTTTTTTGCTGGGTATTGGACAACTGATATCACTTACTATTAATACTGCCCCATTCCAGATCATGTAGACACAGAAAAACCCAAAACTCTTGGGTTTTTTCACCCCTGTTTATAAAATGGATTTACTGGTTCTACCTTCTTTATGTAGATTGTTTTTTTCTGTGGGGCGAGGAAAACCTCTGCAAGCCAGTTATCCCAGTCCTGTTGTGTGCTGGCTGAGGTGCTTGTTTTAATTCTAGTGCTTTTGTTCCAGTTTTCAAAAAGCTGAAATTTAAAAAAGGCATCTTCATGGACCAATGTCTTCATTGAGGCCTAAAGGAGTTCCTTCATAAGACTGATAGTATAGCCACGGGGATACAGTTGCAGAAGATTTGGAAGAGATCTAAGGACTACAGAAGAGCTGCTCAGCCAACATGGTATAGATCAGCTCAGTTGTCTGAACACAGGTGCCTACTTGAGGTGCTCCAGGATATTCCACCAGCTCTTCCACTGACTCTAGACAGGAGCATGGCTCTGCTATACAACTTGTGTGGGGTATCTCAGATAACCCTTGGTCCTTTAGGTGGCCCTGTACGTCTGTATTTAGACAAATGGACCACCCTGTGGACTCCATTCGCTGTATTAAGGATCAGTGTGGTCACTCATGCTACATGTCTAGGGCTCTTGTGATACCCTGGGGTACCTGAGAGTTTGACACGAGGCAAGCAGGTGAGGAATAGAACCTATGGGAGTCTGTGGTCACCTCCTGGAAGACCAGCTACAGCCCCACAGCTCCTGAAATGAACCCAAATCCAGATGCATAAGAAGCTGAATTGAGCCCTGGGTGTCCAGCTCTAGAAGGGAGACTGCCAGCATAAAGCCTCTTACAGCTGGGTGTTTTAAATATTTGCTTTGGCTGGGGAAAACTCTTTTGCCTGATCTAAATTCCTGTTATTTTGCTACCAAGGAACACATCTTATCTGCTGAGCGTGGGTTCTCCCTTATAAAAACTATTTCACTTTGTGTTATGTTTAAATATCCACTGGGAGAGAGAAAGTTCAACTCATTCAAGAGCTGAAGAGTTCAAGTGCATCCTGGGGTAGATCCTCTGCAGCATGAAACTCTACCTCCTGTAGACCCCTCTGCTGTGCTTCAGAAGATGTACAAGCTAACACCACCATGCTGTAGCCATGCTGTTGCCTTTTCACTGAGTGTCTGGATGATTTCAGGTATAGATAAGGTAGAATCATAGAATCATAGAATGGTCTGGGTTGGAAGGGACCCCAAGGATCAGAGAGTTCCAACCCCCTGCCACAGGCAGGGCCACCAACCTCCAGGCCTGGAGCTACACAAGGTTGCCCAGGGCCCCAGCCAACCTGGCCTTGAAGTAGCCATGACTAGCTTGGGTTTTCTTTTTGCAAACACTCTGTCAGCTTCTTCCTGTTTCTACCCCCTCAGTCAAAACATCTCTACTTTGGAAATGCTCAAATAATTATTTTTTTTTTCATGACTTGTGGGGTTTTGGTTTTTTTTTTTCTTTCAGTTATTTTTTTTTTTTACTTCCCACCCAAAAGATCCATTGGTTTTCTCCTAAGCTGATGTCACAGCATGTTCTGATTTGAACAAAGTTGCAATGTGGAAAGGGAGGGGTCAGAAAGAGAGCAAATAATATAAGAAAACCAACCCAAGAACGCTTCTGTGTGTGTGGAACTGCTCCCAGCACGCTGGTTCTCAACTCAGGGCCTATGGGAAATATATCACTGACACAGAGTAATGTGTGTGGGCATAGTTGGAGGTCATGGTGAGGCACCGCTGCAGTGACCAAAACCAGAGCAAAACCATGATACATCTCACAGGGTATCGAGTACTGTGTCCAGTAAACCCTGAGTGCTGGGTCCAGTTCTGGGCTCCTCACCATCAGAAGGACATGGAGGTCCTGGAGTGAGTCCAGAGAAGGGCAACCAGGCTGGGGAAGGGGCTGGAGGGCAAATCCTCCGAGGAGCAGCTGAGGGAGCTGGGGGTGTTTGGGTTGGAGAAGAGGAGGCTGAGGGGAGACCTTATCACCACCTACACTGCCCTGCCAGGAGGGTGCAGAGAGGTGGGTGATGGTCTCTTCAGCCAGGGGACAGGAGATGGGACAAGGGGCAATGGGCTCAAGCTGGGCCAGGGCAGGGTCAGATTAGATATTAGAAAAAGATTTTTCACTGTAAGAGCTGTGGGGCTATGGCACAGGCTGCCCAGGGAGGGGCTTAGTCACCTTCCCTGGATGTGCTTAAAAACAGGGTAGCTGAGGTACTTAGGCAGATGGTTTAGCTTAGGGCAGGAACGGTTGGACTTGATGATCTCAAAGGTCTTTTCCAATCTGGTGCTTCTGTGCTTCTATCAAGGATGCCTGTCCCACGTTCCCCTCTCCTGCCTTCCACCCCTGCCCCAGCCAAATACGGTGTTCCTCACCCAGCACTGTACACAACCAGAGCAGGGTGTTAATAACCAACAGGCACCATGGAATCAACGTTCCCCACTGCAGATGTATCCCCGAGAAGTTGGCAAGGCTGCTGCAAGTCTGGAGGAGCTCTGACTAGTGAAGAAGCACATTCTTTTTCCTTTTCCCTCTTCTAATAAGACCCCAGGCCACAATTGAGCAATGGAGCAATTATGTTCTTTAAGAAGAAATTCTGACTCATGCAAAAGACTCTTAAAAATAATTTTTAAAAAAAAAATCACTTTTGGGGTTTTTTTCTTCACTTTCCTGTGCTCTGCCAAAAATCCCATGGTGAACTTCTTGATTCTTTCCCCTTCACAGTTAAGTGGAATGGCAGCTCAAGAACAGAAAACAGTATGATTTGATGCTATGTAGAATAAAGTGTTAAAGTTTTAAAGGGCCAGAAATGGAATGGAGATTTCTTTGTCAAATATAAAAGCATGGCTGATCTCTAGCATCAGTGCAATAGGGGGTGGGGAGGTCAAAAAACCAAAACAAAACCAAATTTTGCATCTTTTCCTTAGTAATGTTAACAGATGAATAGGAGGATATGAGGCTGGATCACTATTCTGGCTTCAAACAGTGTTACACTTCAGTGACATAATCAGATTTGGTGCTAAACTTTGAATTTCTCTTTTAAAACTTTGATGCCCAGCCTGAGGGACTTGGGACTTGCCAGATCAGGTCAGAGTAGCAATCTACTTCATCTGACCAAGGAATTGCATACACATTATCATATCCTATCATGATTTTAGATCTTGCTGGACCAAATTAAGGATGGAAAGTACTGTGCTGGGTTTAATCTGGGCAAAATGGGGAGGACAGTCAGCATGAGTTAATTACAGGGACACAATAAGAAATCTGGGAGAAAATCATGCTAAAAGGAGATAAAAAATATGAGAAAAACAGGACAGAAGCTGGTATGGAAGCCTGTCTTGGCCTTTAGTATGCATGTAGCTGGGATAGAAACTACTTCAGATGACCTTCTCCCTAACAGCCAGTATATAAACCATGATGGCATTGCCCAGCCTTCCACCAAGACAGCATGACTATCAAGAGAACCAAGCATCTGTTAAAGCAAAGAATTGTTGAGAATGGGCAACTTGTTTATACATTGAAGGAGAGGAATTTGTTTAGTTCTCCTGGGGTCATGGCAAGGGCTGGGCAACCCAGGACACATAAGAGTACCTTTGAAAGATTACATTACTGCATTGGACACACCAGCACAAGGAGAGGAGATGGTCCAACCTGCTGCTAATGGAAATATTCGGTGTGGCTGATGGATGTAATTTGCCCATAATGTCACATTTGGGTTTGTGCTCTGGCATGACTTGTCTGGGAGACTCTTGGGAATGCAGCAAAGCCTGGAAGAAGCATGGCAGAGAGCTGCACAGCTCATGTATGTCAGGACTGGGTACCTTTCACAGAGAAAGTACTACTGGGGCACTCCTTTATTATCAGGAGAGGACTAAGCTATGGGTGAACAGAAAAATACTTCATTTATAAAGGAAAAGTCACAAGTTTGGCAGATATAAGGTCTGGCAATCATGAAACTAACTTATCCTTGATACATGTGGACAGTGATATGCTCAAAATGAGCCACCAATGAATAGCCAACTGACAGAAGCTTTCAGCTGTGGAGAGCCTACAGTTTTGTGAGATCCTCCCTTATTCTTGGTAGGAGGTTGAGTAGACCTGGTAATGTTTACTGCTTGGTTGCACTTAATTCATCTGTCATTTTCTCTTAGAACTACCAAGAAATAGTTGAACTGGTTTGGAGAAGGATAATGCACCAGACAAAAAGCCTCAATGCTCTTCAGCAGAGTTTGAGAGGACAGTGCCAAAGAGAAGCTTGAGCAAACATCTCTTGGTGCCCACAAAGCAGCAAGCAGACAGGAATGACTGAACCAAGGGCAGACTGACAAAAAGGTATACCAAGGAGGAAGGAATCTAGCCCTGGCAACGCTGAAAGGTCACAACATCCAAAAAGTTAAGGAATAATGTCATGCAGGACTTGATGACCTATAGAAGGCTCATATAGGAGAGCCAGAGGAGCAAAAGCCTGAGCACCCCAGTGGAATGAAGTCTCTAACAAAATGGAAACAAAATCTATCCCAGTGAGATGGTGTGAACAGGGAAGGGAAGATTAGTTTGAAGCTCAGCCCACTTGAAATGATGCAACACCAAATAGATCATAGGTGATTGCAGAGAAAGATCTTTGATAGAATATCCATAGTCTCTGGGACCAGAAAACACCTGCATGATAAACAGGAATGGTGAAGAGGGCACAATAGCTCATACTTGACACTTCTGAGCTGGAATGGGATCAATTTATTGAAAGGTATGTACAAAATTACAACACTAGATGGGTTTGGGACACATGAAGAAAACTATTCTGGTTTACAATGCTTAGGAACAATATGATACATTATCTCAGGATCTTTTTGAAGTGGATCCAGAATCATAGAACCATAGAATGGTCTGGGTTGGAAAGGACTCCAAGGATCCTACAGTTCTAATCCCCTTGCCACAGGCAGGGCCACCAACCTCCAGGTCTGGATCTACACAAGATCCATCCAGTTTAGTGGTGTTCATGGGATTGCCTCCTGAGAACATCATATCAGACTTCTTTTTTTTTTTTCAGAAAGACTTTGGCTTTGTAAAGCTCTTAGTTATCCATGCAGGAAAGCTCTTGTTAATAGCTGGGGTTCCAGTGGGTGAGACTTCAGAAGCCTATCAGAGTTATATAGGACCAATAAAATTCTTACACACAGCTAATGACTACTTTGCAGCTTTTAACATCTTCCACAGTCTACCCAAGGTTCTCTCACTTTCTTGGTGTTTATTTTTTCTATCACCATTTTGAAGCTGCCAGAAAAGAATAAAAGTATTTTAAGTGACAGAAGGAGAGAAAAGAAGGAAAAGGAATATTAATGGAAGGAAAACTACTAAAAATATTAGCAGGTGTTTACAATCAAAGAGGGCCTAAACCTCCCAAGTTGCTTCTGCAAATTGACATTTTTAATAGGGCAATTTTGTGGGGTACAGAGCTTCGAACTGATGGAGTTATATAAGCAGGATGGGTTTGGCTCAGGAGGCTTTTTGAAACGTATCCCTTTGGTTGGATTAGATATTTTCACTGTGGACAAACAGTATGTTTGACAATGTTCTGTGTTTGGTGGGAAGGTTTACTTTTGTTGAGCAATAAAAGCCTGTTCCCTATGATAAAAGCTCTCTGATCTGGGAAGATGATTGGGGGTTAGACCTGATTGTCTCTTGAGGTCCCTTCCAACCTCTCATATTCTGTGATTTCAAGAGCAATGATAACAGAATCACAGAATCACAAGGTTGGAAAAGACCTTTAGGTCATCAAGTCCAACCATTCCTGTCCTAAGCTAAACCATCTCCCCAAGTACCTCAGCTACCCTTTAGTTAAACACACCCAGGGAAGGTGACTCAGCCCCTCCCTGGGCAGCCTGGGCCACAGCCCCACAACTCTTTCAGTTAAAAATCTTTTTCTAATACCTAATCTGTCCCTGCCCTGGCCCAGCTTGAGCCCATTGCCCCTTGTCCCATCTCCTGTCCCCTGGCTGAAGAGACCAGCGCCCACCTGTCTGCACCCTCCTGGCAGGGCAGTGTAGGCAGGGATAAGGTCTCCCCTCAGCCTCCTCTTCTCCAACCCAAACACCCCCAGCTCCCTCAGCTGTTCCTCATAGGATTTGCCCTCCAGCCCCTTCCCCAGCCTGGTTGCCCTTCTCTGGACTCGCTCCAGGACCTCCATGTCCTTCTGATGCTGAGGAGCCCAGAACTGGACCCAGCACTCCAGCTGCAGCCTCACCAGTGCCCAGTCCAGGGGCACAATCCCCTCCCCACACTATTTCTTCCAGTTTAGTGTCATCTGCAAACTGACTGAGGGAACATTCAATCCCTTCATCTAGGTCATTGATAAAGATGTTGAACAAAACTGGACCCAGGACTGAGCCCTGGGGGATGCCACTTGTTACTGGCCTCCAGCTGGATTTTGTTCCATTTACCTCCACCCTTTGGGCCTGGTCGGCCAGCCAGCTTTTAACCCAGCTGAGGCAGTTTTTAACCCAGCTCTTTTTAGCGTGTTGCTCCCAAGAAAATAAGGACAATTTTTCATCAGACAAAAAGAGTATATGTGATTTCAGTCCAGAGCTACATATGGATTTAGGGGACAGTTAGAGAACCTCTTGCAAATCTTGCTGCACCAGTTTTAAAAGCTAGTTCACCTAGCTTTGCCTAACCTTCCAGTGAAGGTTATTGTTGAAAACTACCATGCCTGACAGCTCAGTTAGTCTGATCCCTGCCTGTCTGGATGTCAAACCACCCTGGCTCAATTCAGATGAGCACATCCTTTGTGCATCAGTAAGCTGAGATGCTAAAGGTTTGGGTATTTGGGCCCAGAGTGGGATGCAGTGTTTTAGGCACTTGTAATCTCTAGTGAGTGCCTGGGCAGAGTACTTCTGGATTAGATCCTCAAATAACAACAGGGTAGATGCTGAGTGGTAGGACTTGGGTGGAAATTGCAACATTTTGACTGTTTTTCCTAATCTGAGAAAGAAAATACAAAACATCTATTGAAAACTGTGGAAAAAAAAACTATTCTGAGAAAAGCTTTAGCTCCTGTATGGCAAACTGGCTAAAAACAAGGGGACATTTTGGAAGGAGAAAAAGGAAAAAAAAAGCTTCTGCTTCTTTGAAAACAGAACTTGCTTCATAATACGAATCAAAGAAAGCTTTCCCCATCTAATTAAGGTTTTAGCTGAAATGTCATTATTTGACAGCTTTAAGCCAAGCACAGTTCAAAAAAAATATATATTTCTTTCAATTTTTACCAATAGAACATATACTTCACAGTGGGAGCATTTTTCTTTAGATAAACATTGTCCAGTCCTGACTGACGCCAGGTTGTTCTTGACACCTTATTACACCTTTTGCACCACATCTGATGTAATTCTTGCTGAGCAGATCAAGCAATTTCTCATTGCCTAAATTCCTTTATGCAGTTCAATGATAAAAAAGGGGGCAAGGCCAAACAATTCTATTCTGGATCTTTCCCCTTGTTCTTCTAAGTCTTCTACAGCTCAAGGTGATCACTGCTGCTACGGGATGGATTCTGATCTGGCTGTACTGGGTGCTGCACACAACTCTAGAGTGAAAAATGTACTGTTATCTTGCTTATAAAATGCCTTTCTTTACTTTTTTTGATCATGACTTCATTAGTAATGTAATTATTCATTAATAAGGACTGAAAGTGTGAAAAATCATTAGATTTTTCAAGAGGCTGGGGATCCCAGCTGAAGTACATCAGGCATGTCTGCAGGTCTGACAATCCCAATTTTTTTTTTCCAGAGGGCAACAAGTGACAGAAACAGTCTGTAAGAATCCTTCTTGTTCATCCCTGAGACAATCACAGGGATAAATGATGGATGAGGAGCACAGCTACCTGGAATCGCCTGCCAGTCTAGTGTCCGCAGTGATATGAAGAGAAGGAGAGAGCAAAGAACACATCATCTTCAGGAAATGAGCATCAGTCTATGGCAGATGGTCTAAATAATAGATAAATGATGTTATGAACCTCCCAAATACTCTGAAAATGTAACATCTGAGCATGATGTAGATGGTGTGGAAAAACGGATGGATAATGTCCTGGTTCTGGCCAGGCCAGAGTCAACCTTCCCAAGCAGCCAGCACAGGTGAGCTGAGTTTGCCTGGGCTGATTTCCACACCACCTGACATCACTTCCCCATAAAGTACATGGGCAGAGATCCACCCTTTTTTTTTTCCCCCCATAGGTTCTTAAACCATGAAATGTTGGTGTGACTTGGCCTTTTCAGCTGCTTCACACCATATCTCTATGCTGACTTTGTATTGGTCCCTCAAGTTTGGGCTGACAGGAGTGATGCTCTGGGCATATAAACACCCAAGCCCAGGTAACTGCCTTTATTTTGTGTTTGTGGGCAATCAATTCAAAAGCTCAGGGAGGCTTTGCAGATAAAATGTGCTCACAGCCAACCTAGCTTCATCTCTCAGGCTGAGTTACTGCCTGTCCTCATGAAGGCTTGGACAGCCTATTTAATTTCACTGCTTTTAATTGTTGAAGGTGTCCAAACCACTCATGACTGTTGGGATATCTAATCTCAACTGATTTCTGTGAGGAGTTGAAGTCCAATGTGGAGTTGGCACGTCAGTGCTGGTCTTTTCTTGATTCTTTGCTTCAGTTCCCAATTACAAAGTGAGGAAGATGACATCTTCCATGTGCTTGTGATGGCTGGTGAGGAAGATGATCTGTCTTTTCCTGTGCTTATGATGTCAGATTGCACTTGCTCTAAGACAGTGAATGTCTCCCAACAGATAGAACCCATCTCAACAGAACTTGAGGAAATAAATAGGTGTTAGTCTGCTCTGTATCATACAGACTTCTGAGGCCCTGATGGAAGCTCTGCTTGAGAACTCCTTCCCCAACAACCTACTGCCAAAGACCCTCCCTTTTTATGTGGATTGGTGAGCTCCTGCTTTGACACCCAGCACGTTACACAGATGGGATATCACTGGTGGGATCCATCTCACCCAGCTTCAGTTATCTCCAGATTTGGTGGGCAGCCTCATTAACAGCACAGGCCTTCCCTGAACCTCATACAGAGATGCTTACACTTCAAGGAGACAAATCATGCTATAGGCCTCTGAAACCTGCTTGAAGATGAGTTGAATCACCCTCTGGCACTGCCCAGTTTGTCTTGTTTGCCTGTAGACGTTTAACTTTGTAGACAGCCAACACAGAGCAGGTGAACCCCGCACCAGATTGAGACATCTGCTCTGACGTGTCAAAACACCACAAGGGAATCCAAGAGAATTCCCACTTCCTGCTGGTTTTGAAAGGTTCACTTCTGGCCAGAAAGCAATTCAGTGTCCCAGTTGGGCTAAGGTATGTAGAAATAAGGCCCAGAGCTATTTGGTCTCCTCAGAGGGCACTCCTGTTCGGGTCATGCCCTCTCTAACACCCTGCTTTTGCTCATGCCTTTTAGAGGGACCCTAGAGACCCCTGATTCAAGACTCACATGTCTTCTTCTCTTGCTTAGCCTCTACATCTCCTCTCCAAAGCCTTTCCATCCCTCTGGGGTGGGTAAGCACTTCTTGGGGTGAGCCAAGCTTGCAAAATGCAACCCCAAAGAAGACAAAACAGATTGGGGCTGGGAGCCAGAAGGGTTCTGTAACCCAGAGAGTAGAAGTCCTACAGCCCCACCCAATGCCAGCCATTCTCCCATATCCTCAGGGCTGTGCATTTTTCCACATACTGTTCAATTTATTATTTGCCAGTTCCAAGTATAGCAAATTCACAGAGTGAGAAAAATCTCATTTTGAGTTGGTTTTGGCTCCTCTCTTTGCAGTTGGACTCATTTGGAACAAAGTCTTTGTACTTTATTACAGCAAATGCCCACAGGTTATTATTTTGGAGAGCCATTAGGGAACAGAGTCTTAAGTGGAGGGGGGCAGCAGGCTGAAAGGGGGGGCCAGTAGAAAAGGCACAAAGCTGCTTAAATGCATCATTTTTCACCTTACCATAAAAACAAATGGTGGAGAGAACCTGAGCTAATAAACACCCATTGAAAACAGGGTAATTTCTCCCCCCCCCCCCCCCTTTGGCTTTGACCACTGGGGGTTTTTTTCACCTCTTTTTAAACATGTAGGGGGAAAAAAGAATAATTTCTATTCAAGCTTACACAGAAATACCTTGTTGAAATGACTTTTAAAAAGAAAAAAGAAAAGGCAGGTGAAAGTTGTGTATGGATATGGCCAGATCAGGTAGGGAGGTGAGAGGTAGGTAGCTAGGTTGATGGATGGATGGACAGACAGGCAGGCAGACAGACAGACCAGACTGGAAGCACAGACATGGATTTCAGATGTCCTTTTGTGCAAGGTCCTGTATGGGCACCACTCAGTCTATTTATGGAGATCATAGAAACATACAATCACAGAATGGTTTGGGTTGAAAAGGACCTCAAAGCCTATCTAGTTCCAACCTCCTGCCATGGGCAGAGACACCTCCCACCAGCCCAGGGTCCCCAAAGCCCCATCCAACCTGGCCTTGAACCCTGCTAGGGATCCAGGGGCAGCCCCAGCTTCTCTGGGCACCCTGTGTCAGAGCCTCACCTCTAAATTCCTAATTTAATTCTCTGGGCACCCTGTGTCAGAGCCTCACCTCTAAATTCCTAATTTAGACATTAGGAATTTCTTCCTAATGTCTAAATCACCCCTCCTTCAGCTTAATGCCATTGCCCCTCATCCTATCACTACACACCCTCATAAAAAGTTCTTCTCTGTTTTTTTTTTCTGATGCTCACATAGGAGGCAGAAGAGAAACAAGTCAGTTATGCCTCAATTAGACAGAAGGTGGGATTGATCTTCAAAATCAGAAATAGTTACTTGGGGATCTGTGTAGTCAATGGTGAGAAATAACTCTATCATAGTGTAAGCCCCAGAAAAATACCTTGGAGTTAGAGAACTAACTCTACACAACAACAACAACAACAACAAAGCCCCAAAACAAAAAAAAAAAATACTAGAACAAAACAAAATAAAATTACAAATAAAATTAAATTATGAGGATAATGTACTCCTGAGTCATGTTCAGGTCATTGTGTATTGGAAAACGGATATTATGGATGGATTTCACCCAGAGATGAAACACTGCATCCATTGTTCAGTCAGGTCTCCACCCATACATTAAATGATGGTTTGAGGTGCTACAATAAATCCCTTTTTTTGGACAAAAATATTTGAGATGGTAAAGTATGGGGCTTTGGGGGTGACTAATTTACAGTTAGGAGTGTCAAAAACGTGTATAGATTGTTTCTCAGAAAATATTTTCTGAAGCTACAACATTAAAGCTTCTGTGAAAAGATATTTAAAATGAAATCTTATTTGTTGTTTTTTTTTTACTTTTGGAAAACCCCTTTTTTCCATCCAAAACACAGACTTTTCTCTTTTATTCTGGAAGGAAATGATACAAGAGAGAAAACACCAGACTTCTGATACAGCAATAAGAGAGTTGCTTCTGGTAAAGAAAAATACTGTAGAATTTTCTAAGAAATAAGTTTAAAAAATAAAAATACTTATTTCATTCAGCAGTTTTACTAAAATACCACTCATGGCCTACTCAGTTCTACATTAATTTCAATCAAAGAAGGAATTCAGCCAGAAGATCATAGAATCATAGAACTGTAGGGGTTGGAAGGGACCTTGAGAGATCATGGGGTCCAACCCCCTGCCAAAGCAGGGTCCCTAGGACATATCACTCAGATAGGCATCCAGACAGGTCTTGAATCTCTCCAGAAAAGGAGACTTTACCACCTCCCTGGGCAACCTGGCCCAGGGCTCCCTCACCCTCACTGGGGAAAAGTTCTTCCCCAGGTTGGTGCAGAACGTCCTGGGCTCCAACCTGCAGCCATTGCCCCTTGTCCTGTCCCCACAGACACTGAGAAGGGGCTGCCCATTTCCCCCTGCAGCCCATGCTTAAGATAATTATAAACATTAATTAGGTCCCCCCCCTTGGCCTTCTCAAGGCTGAACAGTCCCAACTTATTCAGCCTTTCCTCACAAGGGAGATGCTCCAGGCCCTTAATCATCTTTGTAGCCCTTCTCTGGACTCTTTCCAGGAGATCCCTGTCCTTTTTACACCAAGGAGCCTAGAGCTGGACACTCCAGGTGGGGCCTGAGCAGGGCAGAGCAGAGGGGGAGGATCCCCTCCTGTCACCTGCTGCCCACACTCCTCCTGATGCCCCCAGGATCCCAGTGTCTCTCTCAGCCCCAGGACACACTGCTGGCTCATGGCCACCCTGTCCCCCACCAGCACCCCCAGGTCCTTCTCCACAGAGCTCCTCTCCAGCAGCTCCCCCCAGCCTGGCCTGATCCCAGCAGTTCTTCCTTCCCAGGGGCCAGACTCTCCCCTTGCTCTTGTTGAACCTCCTCTGGTGTCTCCCTGCCCAGCTCTCCAGCCTGGCCAGGTCTCTCTGGGTGGCAGCGCAGGGTCCTGTGTGTCACCCACTCCTCCCAGCTCTGGAGCATCAGACACTGGCTGAGGGTGGGTGCTGTCCCCTCACCAAGGTCTCAATGAAGATGTTAAACAGGACTGGACCCAACCCTGAGCTTGGGGGACGCCACAGGCCTCTGTGTCAAGCCAGACTCTGCTCCACTGCTCAATACCCTCTGAGCTGGGTCCCCTCATCAAGGTCTTCAAGATCTGAGCACACGTCTCTAACTAGCACCATCCTGATGAATAGCATTGTCAGTCTATGGGCAACCTTGTGTAGCTCCAGGCCTGGAGGTTGGTGTCCCTGCCTGTGGCAGGGGGGTTGGAACTCTGTGATCCTTGGGGTCCTTTCCAACCCAGACCATTCAATGATTCTATGTAAAATCATCTATTTTCTTGAACAGCAGTATTTTTTAGCAAAAATTAAAAGCAGCTCCCTGCACAGACTGAAATGCACATCATAGTCATAGAATGGTCTGGGTTGGGAGGGAATCCAAGGATCACAGAGTTCCAACCCCCCTACCACAGGACTAGATGGTCTTTGAAGGCCATCATGCTATGATTCACTGTTTCTATGTCTTGCTGCCCATGAGTCTGGCTCTTTGGGGAGACCCCAGAAAGCAGAAGAGTGAAGAGGCCCAGAGTGTCTCTGCTATGAAGTGTCCCATCACTGACTGTTACAGGAGTACCTTTACTTCAGGACATGCTTCCAAGCCACGGATTACTGCACACCTCATGGACAGTGAAGACAATGCTTCCCAGAAATGTTGCAATTTCTGTGCATAGGCCAGTTGAGTGCATTGCTTTTTTTCCCAGGTGACAGCCTCCCACTCCCACTGAATCTCCAGAAACAAGTATTATGCTGCAGTTCAGGAGAAGCACCAGGTTGGAGTTAGGTGAAGTGATGGCTACTTGTAACTATCATCTTTCCCAAGGGCTTCAGAAGCCATTTCCTAGTCCAGGCAATCCCAAACCCAACAGAAAGGCTGTGGCATCAGCAAGCACTATGGAAGCTGAAGACAAAATGCTCCCAGCTCTGAAAGAACCCGTTCAGCCCACAGCTTGTTACCACAATGTCCTTGAGAAAGACTGTTGAGGGTGGGATTTAGGCTGGTTATATTGTCCTGGGTGGATTAGGAAGTGACTATCCTAACTGCAGAGCATGGAGACCCCTTTCATGGAATAAGTCAAGATGATGTATAAAAATGTAAAGCTTCTAAAAGAAAACCAAAGCACTGTCACAATGTGAAGCTACACAGATAACTCTGAACTGCTGAGCTGCATGATGGGTGTCCTCTTGTTGCATACCCCAGTAAAACTCTGAGTTTGATGGTGCAAAGCAGCAGCCCACCTCCCAAGTGAGTCTAAACCTCTGCAACCCCATGACACACAAAGCACCAAACCAACTGAACTGGCCTGGATCAAAAACATTTGGGTGGGATAACTGTGTGCTGGCTCATTTTTCATGCTGCCTGGCCCTTTGAAGTTGGCAGAGGAATGACCTAAGGGCCAAGAGGCAGAGGAAGCCACAGGTCCCAGCTGATCCCTAATGTAAGGCATGCAGTGCCTCGGGTTAGGAAACACTTAACCCAGGTATCTACTAACCTGGGTCAGTATCACTGGGATCTGGCTATAGGGAATTCATTGGTATGAACTGGGACCATAACCTTATCCAAACTGGTCTGACTTCCCACCCATGGTGAGCTCTGTGCTGTCCAGACAACTTGCTCCATCACTGCTTCAGCCAGCTGATGCACATTTCCCATCCTGGGGGCTGCAGTGGGATGTGGGTTGCAGTGGGATGTGGGTTGCAGTGGGATGTGGGTTGATGTTACACTGAGTCTGGTGTAAATTCCTCCTGCTGAGCAGCGACCATCCCCCCTTCTCCTTCTCCAGCTATGTGGTTTCCCTACTCTAAATTTCCATACTCTGGCAATTGTCCAACCAGGTGGTAAATCAGAGTAACTGGCAGATCGGACAGGAAACTGAGGAGGTGCACATCAGATCAGCTCATCAATCACATTCACCTCTCCAATGTCCAATTAGTAGGTCCAGCACAAGGGAGAGAGAGGGAACACGTGGCTGGGGCCACAGGGAAGAGGGAGCAGGCCATTCCCTCCACCCCCAGATCGTGACATGAAACGGGCAGGACTACAAACACTTTTAACCCTCCTGGAAACATTGCCCCAAGACACACGCCAGCTGGGTTGCAGATAAGCAGATCTGGGGGACAGAGGGGACCAGCAAAGCACAGAGACTGGGACAGCAAACCAACTGCCCAGGTACATTTTGTGGCTTCAGATGGGCCAAATGGGATGTTTGAAGAATCAAAAGGAAGTGGAGGATGAGGACAGGAGGACACAATGGGAAGAAGCTCAATCCTGGCATAACTTAGGCACGATGCAAAACATGCTTCATTGTCTGCCTTATGTCTGTTTGCCCCTTTTGGACCAGGCTCCTTTCTTTCCCCTTTCTCATATCTCCTGAAGGGCACTTGGAGCACAGGACCTCTTGGTGCCATCTGCCAAGGCATTTTATTTGGGTTCCCCTTCTCCAACACATCCACCATCCTGGTTGAACTGGACTCCAGATTATTCTGTGAGTGGCACCCCCTTGATTCAAGCTGAACTAGGTTAGATTTTTTTTTTTTTTTAGGGTTTTGGGGTTTTTTTTTTTGGTCATTCAGAAAAAAACTAATGGTATTCTCATCTGTTTAGCTCCAACATTATTAGGGGCTTTTCAATGGATTCCATATTGCGCCCTCAGTTAGAGCATTAAGAGAGCCAGCTCCAAACCACAGGATGATTGAAACATTCTGGTTCAGCTGCATGTTCCAGCTCACGTCAAGCCAAGTTATTTTAAACACATCAAAATTCATGGGATGCATAAAGAATGCAGGTCAAACACAGTCATGGAGATCTGTGGTCGATAAGAGCGGCGTTCAAAGAATGCTATGGGGGGAGAGGGTATCCCTTCTTGCTTTGCAAATGAAATAATGAAATGAGAGGTGAGGAGACAGATCTTAATACACACAATAAACCCAGTTGGGCCAGGTAACCTGGAAGAACCTGGAAAAACATGTCATTGAGTTTTCCTGTCTGGAATACGATGAGTCTGTGACCTCGGAGATGATGTTTGAAGAACTTCAATGCTCAGCAATGTCTGGAAGACAGGGCCAAACAAGTCTACAGACCTGCAGGTGTTCATGAAGCAGCATAATCAGGGGATGCATTGCTTTTCCCTCTCAGTCACTTCAAAAAGCAGAGCCAGGAGAAATGCAGTACAGTTTTGGATTGGAACCTGCATATCTAGGACCTTTGAAATTAAGGAGTACACAGGCTAGGAGTATGAGACAACAGGATATGTTTTCTGAATGACTGGTTTTTATTTAAAATTCCCCAGCCTGAAAGTCATTACTAGATGATATCTATTTTCCTTAACATAAACCCTCAACCAACCAGCTCTATGAAAACGCTGCTTAAATTACTGCAAGAAATACAGAGTTGTGTTTCATCACCGTTGAAGGCATCAGCTTTGGGTGAATGAAGCCTTTGAAAAGAGTCCTAAAACCTAAATGCCACCCAATATTTTTGGAAAATCCTTCAGGATTTATTTAAAAAAAAAAAACAACCCTCTCATAACAAATGTTGTACATTATAATTTCAGGTCATGTAGTTGACTGTCAGGAGAGAAAAAAATCAAGATACAGGACTGAGTCCAGCGGAGGCTACGAAGATGATTAAAGGACTGGAGCATCCCCCCTGTGAGGAAAGGCTGAGTGAGCTGGGGCTGTTCAGCCTTGAGAGAAGAAGGCTAAAAGGGGATCTTATTAATGTTTATAAATATCTCAAGTGTGGGACACAAGGGGAAATGGCCAGCCTCTTTTCTGTGGTCTGTGGAGACAGGACAAGGAGCTTCAAGTTGGAGCAAAGGGAGTTCTGCACCAGTATGCACAAGAACTTCTTGCCTGTGAGGGTGAGGGAGCCCTGGGCCAGGCTGCCCAGGGGGGTGTGGAGTCTCCTTCTCTGGAGAGATCCCAGCCCCATCTGGATGCCAACCTGTGTGCCCTGTCCTAGGGACCCTGCTTTGTCAGGGGTGTCGGATCCCATGGGCTCTGGAGGTCCTTTCCAACCCCTACAGTTCTGTGATTCTAGCTGGGTACCACTTACACTGAAGCAACTGGACAGGCTGGTTTCATGTCTTACTGAGCCCTCCATCACTCCCTCAGTGACTTGCTTTATTACAGTGTGTATTTTGATCAGAGTGTATACAGCCCTTTGCAGCTTTGCTGGATTCATTCAAAGCATCAGCAGTGATTTTTTGGGCCAGTGTAAACAATAGTAACAGTGAGCTTCAGCCCATTTGATGTGGTTTTAATATTTCAATAAACCCATAGGTTTTTATTTGTTTAATAAGAGTGAGAAATTTAAGAGTGAGTGTAAACGTATATTGCATTTTCAATAATAGCTGGGAATTAGTCTGAGGGTATTACATCATCCTGAAATATTAATTTCTTGAAATTCTGAGCTCCCTTTTGACTCTGAGGCCAAGTCTTTGAACCGCTGATTGCATTGAGCTTTGACTAGATCTGGATCCCTTGGAGGACACTGCCAACATCTAGCCTTTCATCAGTGATGCTGTAAGCTCCTCTGCTTTTGGTTCAAAAGCCTGATTCTGCAAGATTTAGATCTTGCATATCAAGATTTAGGTCTTGCAGGTGATGCTCACTGTCTGATTATCTCACTTAAGATCTAGGTTTAGGACTGCAGGCACCCTCTGCTCTTCTATTGTCAATGGAGAGAGTCAGATGCAACCAGTGTTCCCTCTGCAAGGCAGGCTAAAGTGCCCTCTGGAGCTGCTAATCCCTATCCACTGACTATTCAATAACCCTAAGGTGATCACAGCTATCATGAAGATATCTCAAACACATGTCTACAGTGAGGTGGGATGAACACAGGTATAATCCATGGGCCTTTGAGATGCCAAGGACCCTTCCCCTTTCCACAGAACCTGGCACAGCAAGGCCCCTCAGGCTTGCAGAAAGAGTGAACACCTTTCCTAAGAGCAGGAATTAGTCCTTCTGGAGACAGAGGTGTCAGAAAGCCACACCCAAGCACCATCAAGCCATGAATTTCATTCACCTTTTGGTCTTTTATCACCTCTGGCTCCATAAGCTTTGCACTTGGCCTCCCATATATCCCTCATCCTGCCCAGCTGCAGCTCACAGCTACGAAGCCATGGAAGAAAGCTGAGGTGGAAATTATTTTCTCATGTACCTGGAGACCAGCATAATTTCATATTAGAAGCTAAAATTAAAATCCTATTATAGTAAAAGTAACTGGAATCCCAGGGGGACAACATACCAAACATGAGCTGAAAACACCTTCCTGAGCATGCAGAGAAAATCAGGAGGGAGAATGGCATCTGTTACTAAAGTCTGAGTGCAAATTCTTTCCACCTGCCACAGGCAGAAAGTCAAAACCCCCTTCATTTTCTGCCAGACACTCCAGCCACCCGCCTAAAGGACACTGCAAACCTCATTAAGTGGCTTTCCACCGTGGATGCTATTTCAGATCCTGCCTTCAGCCAGCACCAAGGAGGCACCTGGGGGGTGCTGGCCCAGCTGCCTGCCTTGCATTTCCCAGCTAGCATGAAGAATGATGGAGTTCTTTCATTTCCTGAGCAGAACCTGCAACAGTTTGGATTTCTACAGATACAGCAAAGCAGGCTAAAAAAAAAAAAAAACCACTTACAGGGGAATTGTGGCCACTACTGGAAGAGAAAAGCTTGATAGGAGAGAATCACAGAATTACAGGGTTGGAAAAGACCTTTGAGATCATCAAGTCCAATCGTTCCTGCCCTAAGCTAAACCATCTCCCTAAGTACCTCATCTCCCTTTTGTTAAACACACCCAGGGCTGGGGACTCAGCCCCCTCCCTGGGCAGCCTGGGCCACAGCCCCACAGCTCTTTCAGTAAAAAATGCTTTCCTAATATCTAATCTGACTCTGCCCTGGCCCAGCTTGAGCCCATTGCCCCTTGTCCCATCTCCTGTCCCCTGGCTGAAGAGACCAGCACCCACCTCTCTACAACCTCCCTTCAGGTAGTTGTAGGTGGGGAGAAGGTCTCCCCTCAGCCTCCTCTTCTCCAACCCAAACACCCCCAGCTCCCTCAGCTGCTCCTCAGAGGATTTGCCCTCCAGCCCCTTCCCCAGCCTGGTTGCCCTTCTCTGGACACGCTCCAGGACCTCAATGTCCTTCTGATGGGGAGGAGCCCAGAACTGGACCCAGCACTCGAGGTGCAGCCCCACCAGTGCCCAGCCCAGGGGCACAATCCCCTCCCCAGACCTACTGCCCACACTATTTCTGACACAAGCCAGGATGCCCTGGGCTTTCCTGGCCTCCTGGGCACACTGCTGGCTCATATTCAGCCTGCAGTCACCCAACACCCCCAGGTCCTTCTCTGCCTGCCAGCTCTCCAGCCAGTCTCCCCCAGCCTGTAGCACTGCCTGGGGTTGTTGTGTCCCATGGGCAGCACTCTGCACTTGGCCTTGTTAAACTTCATCCTATTGGTCTCAGCCCATGGGTCCAGTCTGTTCACATCCCTCTGAAGAGCCTCCCCAGCCTCAGGCAGACCAACATTTCCTACCATCTTAGTTCATCTGCAAATTTACTGAGGGAACATTCAATCCCTTCATCAACATGAGAGATGATCACAGTCTTTGGGTAGCAGCAGCAAGCTAAGAATATAGATACAACAATAAATTCTACTGTCCAGATCCTAGCATGTCACTTGATAACCACAAGCCTTAAAGCCATTCCTGCAGGTCAACAATATGAGAACTGCAGGGAAACTGAGGCACGCAGTGCTGGACTTGTACCCACTGCTCAGGGAAGCTGGAAACACAGCCTGTATCTCTGAAGTTCTTCAGAAACCCTTTAGAAGGCAAAAAAATCAAGCAAGCAGGCAAATCCAGGGGTCTGAGCAGGCTGCAGGATGTGCTCAGGACCAGCACAGCTCTGCAGGATGAGTCCTTCTGCACAGACACGCTGCATCACCTGGCAGTGTCTTTCATGTGCCCTGTTACTTGTTCCTGTCCTTGGTTTTGCTATTTAATTCCTAAACTGGGACCATCTCTTATGCAGATGTAGAGCACCCAAAGCAGCACCCAGCTGAGGCTCCTATGCCTGCTTCTGCTGGGTGACGGAGACAGTGAGAGGAGAGGGTGCATAGAATCATAGACTGGCATGGGTGGGAGGGGACCCCAAGGAGCCCAGAGCTCCAACCCCCTGCCACAGGCAGGGCCACCAACCTCCAGGCCTGGAGCTCCACAAGGTTGCCCAGGGCCCCAGCCAACCTGGCCTTCAACACCCCCAGGGACAGGGCACCCACCCCCTCTCTGGGCAGCCCCTGCCAGCCCCTCCCCACTCTCTCTGCACAGAACTTCCCCCCAATGTCTCCTCTCCCCCTTCCCTCCTCCAGCTTCACTCCAGCCCCCTTGTCCTGCCAGGCTCTGCCCTTCCCAAGAGCTGATTCCCCTCCTGTTCCTCGGGTCCCTTCAGGGACGGGCAGGCTGCAATGAGGTCCCCCCCAGAAGCAGCCTTCTCTTCTCCAGGCTGAGCCAGCCCAGCTCCCTCAGCCTCTCTCCACAGGGGAGCTGCTCCAGCCCTCTCAGCATCTCCGGGGCTCCTCTGAGCCCTCTCCAACAGCCCCACATCTTCCTTGTGTTGGGGCCCCAGCTCTGGGCACAGGACTCCAGCTGGGGCCAGCAGAGAGGGACAATCCCCTCCCTGTCCCTGCTGCCCCCCCTCTGCTGACGGAGCCCAGGATCCCATCTCCCTTCCCAGCTGCAGGAGCCACTGCTGGCTCAGCTTGAGTCTCTCATCCACCATGACACCCAGGTCCTTCTCAACAGGGCTGCTCTCCAGGAGCTCACTACTTGATTAAGTGGATTAAACCATCAGATTTCCATTTAATGATCAAACTTTGGGAGCTGGGTTGCGAAGGGATAAATTAAATTCCACAGTTTGATAAAAAAGTGTCAGATTTGAGCCCAAAAACTTTACAGCTGGATGCTAGAGGATTCCCCTGCTCCTAATAATTTTTTTTAATGTCTGTTCTTGCTAAAGATTGCTTCTCAAATACTCTGTCCTGGGAGCCAACCTGTGCTGTGCTTTCATTCAAACAGCTTTAATTTCTGTATTTTTATGAATGCATAAAAGAAATATGTCTGTGTGCTTACAGGAGGGTGGGGGTCACAGAAACATGCAGGTTGGAAGGGACCTCAAGAGATCATCAGGTCCAACCCCCTGCCAAAGCAGGGTCCCTAGGACAGGGCACACAGGGTGGCATCCAGATGGGTCTGGAATCTCTCCAGAGAAGGAGACTCCACACCCCCTGGGCAGCCTGGCCCAGGGCTCCCTCACTGGGCAAAAGTTCTTCCCCACATTGGGGTGCAACTCCCTGGGCTCCAACTTGAGCCCAGCGCCCCTTGTCCTGTCCCCACAGACACTGAGCAGAGGCTGCCCATGGCCCCCTGGCTCCCACCCTTCAGCTCTGGAGAACCAGGGAGCAGATCCCCTCTCAGGCTGCTTCTCTCCAGGCTCAACAGCCCCAGCTCCCTCAGCCTTTCCTCACAGGGGAGATGCTCCAGGCCCTTCAGCATCTCCAGAGCCTCCTCTGGACTCTCTCCAGGAGATCCCTGGCTGCTTGATCCCAGGGAGCCCAGAGCTGGACACAACCCTCCAGCTGGGGCCTGAGCAGGGCAGAGCAGAGGGGGAGGATCCCCTCCTGTCACCTGCTGCCCACACTCCTTTTGATGCACCCCAGTAAGTCACAAGCTACCTGTTTGTAAACTCAAGCCTCTGGCACCATCAGTGCTACTTTCTACCTGATTAAACATGGCAGGATAATGATTTCTCTTTTCTAAAGTGCATGAATAATTTTGGATTTTGATGGTTTTTTTTTTTTTTTCTATTTTAATCTGCTTGCTAGCCCTGGAAAAGGTGTGCTATTCCTTGCCTGGTTTTGTTGAAAGGCTGGTTGGTTCCTGCTATACCCATGGACAGTTTATCTTTGCAGTCCTCAATAGTTTAATCCCTTTTTCTCTCATTGATAATTTCAGGCTATGACTTCTCATGCATTGGCCATTTTAAATAGAGCATCTCCCATCCAGTGTCTCACTCTGTCAATCTAATCTTCACAAATGGTCTGATGAAGAGGAAAACCATTCTAAGGAGAGGAAGGAATTGCTGGGTGTAAAGTTGATAATTAATGGGAAATTTCTATCTGGTCACAGCTTGATCAGAAATCTTCTGTGTGATCTTCCCTCTGTGTTGAAATGCTTTCTGTCTTGATTCTTTCACAGTCAACTGGGTGTTAAAATTCACCTTTTACCTGCCTTTAAGTTACTCACTGGTAAACTCATTGGTTGGACACGATGATCTCTTGAGGTCCCTTCCAACCCCTATGATTCTGTGAAACCTTTGGGACATAAAATCTCCTTCATTTGTAACACCTATCATAGTGTCAGTGTCCTAGGACAGGTTGCACAGGTCAGGGTCCAGATGGGTCTGGAATATCTTCAGAGAAGGAGACTCCACACCCCCTGGGCAGCCTGGCCCAGGGCTCTGTCCTCAGGTATTTTATTTAGTGGAACTCATAGCATCTCCCCTGTGAGGAAAGGCTGAGGGAGCTGGGGCTGTTCAGCCTGGAGAGAAGCAGCCTGAGAGGGGATCTGCTCCATGGTTCTCCAGAGCTGAAGGGTGGGAGCCAGGGGGCCATGGGCAGCCTCTGCTCAGTGTCTGTGGGGACAGGACAAGGGGCGCTGGGCTCAAGTTGGAGCCAGGGAGTTCTGCACCAACCTGGGGAAGAACTTTTCCCCAGTGAGGGTGAGGGAGCCCTGGGCCAGGCTGCCCAGGGGGGTGTGGAGTCTCCTTCTCTGCAGAGATCCCAGCCCCTGTCCTAGGGACCCTGCTTTGGCAGGGGTTTTGGACCCCATGGGCTCTGGAGGTCCCTTCTGAGCCCGACCATTCTGTGATTCTAGACCCCAAAAAAATGTAGCATTAACCCCATGGTTCTGATTGTCATTTATTTCCAGCCACAGCGCAGCAGGAAAAGGCTGGAATCTATTAAGCAGTTCAAAATTGAACAGGGTCCAGTTGTCAAGCTGAACACTTGATGTGTGTGGGGGAAAGAGAATTCACCACAACATCACTTCTAGCAGTAATAAAAGCACAGAGATACACGTGCTATAAACACAATCTCCTGGAAAGCTTGCAGTCAGACAGCATTCTAGCTGTTAAGTAGTAAGAGATCTATTCTATTTAAAGTCATAGAATCATAGAATGGGCTGGGTTGGGAGGGACCCAAAGGGTCACAGAGCTCCAACCCCCTGCCACAGGCAGGGCCACCAACCTCCAGGCCTGGAGCTACACAAGGTTGCCCAGGGCCCCAGCCAACCTGGCCTTCAACACCCCCAGGGATGGGGCACCCACCCCCTCTCTGGGCAGCCCCTGCCAGCCCCTCCCCACTCTCTCTGCAAATAAATTCCCCCCAATATCTCATCTAACCCTTCCCTCCTTTAGCTTTAATCCAGCCCCCTTGTCCTGCCATTGTCTACCCTTTTATAAAGCTGATTCCCCTCCTGTTTGTATGCTCAGTCTAACATGACCAAGGAACAGAGGGAAAACTGTTCTCCTTGTGGTTTTGGGATGGGATAGGGGCTTTCTAACCAGGAAGATGATGCTCAGTTCCTGGTTGGCACTGATATGCCTTAGGTGAGAGAGATGAAAACATTGGTTTGGCCAAGAGCATCCAGAATTAGGCAGCTTCATGTGAAACCTGTCAGAGCTGCAAGTCCTCTGAAACCAGAGCCAGGTGAAAAGATGTCCAAGAGGTTTGGTGCATCCATCATCACTTGATGGCACTTCTTTGATTCTCTCATTCTGCAAACCATCATTTCCAGTCCAGACTTGCTTTAGTCTAAGGTAAAAGCTGGCAAACAGTCCTAAGAGCCATCAGGTGGTCTACTTAATACATTATTAAATAATCAATAAATTATTTTTGAGGCCTTACCATGGTACATACCCCTTTCTATACCTGTTGCCACCTCTGCACCATGGAGGCAGTGATTTCTGCACAACTCCATCCATGCTGTGAGACAACTTAAAGCTGATGGACCCTCCAGTGTTCACCATGCAGCCTGCCCAGTCAAATCCTTAGCCCAAATCCTTGTGTTAAATATGCATAATTAATACAGTGTATTAGAGAAGACAATGCAGCATGGTTTGCTTCTCATGCAGGGGTCAGAAGGTGGAGGCAGCCCATGAAGTTCATTACCTGAAGGAGAATTCAAGACCTGGAAACTGGCACCAAACGCAGATTCCTTTTCCAGCCTCTGGAGTTCAGCAGCTTGGTAACACTGGATGGAGATGTCATCATGGAAGGGAGTCCTTGGCATTGCTGTGTACTTAACATTACCCTCTCCTGTCTCTGTTTGTGGCCTTATTGGCTGTAAACAGCACTGCATTAAAAACGTGCACCATGTGGAGGAAAACAGAAGGTTTATGAGTAGATGTTCCTTTTTGGGACACAGAGGGGAAATGGGAAGCCTCTTCTCAGTGGTCTGTGGGGACAAGACAAGGGGCAATGGCTGCAAGATGGAGCATAGAAAGTTCCACACCAATCTGGGGAAGAATCACAGAATCACCAGGTTGGAAAAGAGCTTTGAGATCATCAAGTCCAACCTGTCCCCTACTAAACCATATTCCTCATCTTCTAAACACACCCAGGGTCAGTGACTCACCCCCCTCCCTGGGCAGCCTGTTCCAATGCCCAACAGCCCTTTCAATGCTCAATGTGTTCCTTGCTTCCTAAAGATCCCTCAAGGTGCCACTGGCCTGGGTGACAGCACCAAGCATGCCACTCAGGCACTGTGAAGAACTTCTTGCCTGTGAGGGTGAGGGAGCCCTGGGCCAGGCTGCCCAGGGGGGTGTGGAGTCTCCTTCTCTGGAGAGATTCCAGCCCCATCTGGATGCCAACCTGTGTGCCCTGTCCTAGAGACCCTGCTTTGGCAGGGGGGTTGGACCCCCATGGGCTCTGGAGGTCCCTTCCAACCCCTGTGATTCTGGGATTCTTTCTCAAAAGGACTCAGATGTTCTGCACTGATGCATAACCACATCACACCCTCACTGCCTGAGCTGGGAGAAAATGTTAAGCACCAAGTGTTCTGCAAGCCATGAGAAATGCTACACGATGATGAAAAGCCTCAGGAACTTCCTAGAGGGTTAGAAGATGGTCCTGCCCCTCACCCTGTGCTTCCAAGCTTAAGTGCAGTTTGTGGCTTAGTCCTCCTTGCAGGCTGATCCTTAAACCCATGAAGTTGGGGCCTGAGCAAGGTAGAGCAGAGGTGGAGGATCCCCTCCTGTCACCTGCTGCCCACACTCCTCCTGATGCCCCCAGGATCCCAGTGTCTCTCTCAGCCCCAGGACACACTGCTGGCTCACGGCCACCCTGTCCCCCACCAGCACCCCCAGGTCCTTCTCCACAGAGCTCCTCTCCAGCAGCTCCCCCCAGCCTGGCCTGATCCCAGCAGTTCTTCCTTCCCAGGGGCCAGACTCTCCCCTTGCTCTTGTTGAGCCTCCTCTGGTGTCTCCCTGCCCAGCTCTCCAGCCTGGCCAGGTCTCTCTGGGTGGCAGCGCAGTGTCCTGTGTGTCACCCACTCCTCCCAGCTTTGTATCATCAGCACTGGCTGAGGGTGGATGCTGTCCCCTCACCAAGGGCTCAATGAAGATATTAAACAGATATTATACACACAGCTGGTCCCCACGGGCTGTATTTCCCCTGACAAAGCAGAAGGGTGACAGCACAGGCTCACTGGCCTGGGATGGGTGAACTCACACTGCACATCTCTCTGCCTGCTGGATAAGACACCAGTGGGTAAAGCCCAAGCCAGGTCTCTTCCCACCAGCTGCATCACTCTGCCCTGGGGAGGCCCCAGCTGGAGTCCTGTGCCCAGAGCTGGGGCCTCCAGGAAGATGTGGGGCTGTTGGAGAGGGCTCAGAGGAGCCCCGGAGATGCTGAGAGGGCTGGAGCAGCTCCCCTGCGGAGAGAGGCTGAGGGAGCTGGGCTGGCTCAGCCTGGAGAAGAGAAGGCTGCTTCTGGGGGGGACCTCGTTGCAGCCTGCCCGTCCCTGAAGGGACCCGAGGAACAGGAGGGGAATCAGCTCTTGGGAAGGGCAGAGCCTGGCAGGACAAGGGGGCTGGAGTGAAGCTGGAGGAGGGAAGGGGGAGAGGAGACCTTGGGGGGAAGTTCTGTGCAGAGAGAGTGGGGAGGGGCTGGCAGGGGCTGCCCAGAGAGGGGGTGGGTGCCCCGTCCCTGGGGGTGTTGAAGGCCAGGTTGGCTGGGGCCCTGGGCAACCTTGTGGAGCTCCAGGCCTGGAGGTTGGTGGCCCTGCCTGTGGCAGAGGGTTGGAGCTCTGGGACCCTTGGTGTCCCCTCCAACCCATGCCAGTCTATGATTCTATGCACCCTCTCCTCTCACTGTCTCCGTCACCCAGCAGAAGCAGGCATAGGAGCCTCAGCTGGGTGCTGCTTTGGGTGCTCTACATCTGCATAAGAGATGGTCCCAGTTTAGGAATTAAATAGCAAAACCAAGGACAGGAACAAGTAACAGGGCACATGAAAGACACTGCCAGGTGATGCAGCGTGTCTGTGCAGAAGGACTCATCCTGCAGAGCTGTGCTGGTCCTGGGCACATCCTGCAGCCTGCTCAGACCCCTGGATTTCCCTGCTTGCTTGATTTTTTTGCCTTCTAAAGGGTTTCTGAAGAACTTCAGAGATACAGGCTGTGTTTCCAGCTTCCCTGAGCAGTGGGTACAAGTCCAGCATTGCATGCCTCAGTTTCCCTGCAGTTCTCATATTGTTGACCTGCAGGAATGGCTTTAAGGCTTGTGGTTATCAAGTGACATGCTAGGATCTGGACAGTAGAATTTATTGTTGTATCTATGTTCTTAGCTTGCTGCTGCTACCCAAAGACTGTTCATCTCTCATGTTGATGAAGGGATTGAATGTTCCCTCAGTAAATTTGCAGATGAACTAAGATGGGAGGAAATGTTGGTCTGCCTGAGGCTAGGGAGGCTCTTCAGAGGGATGTGAACAGACTGGACCCATGGGCTGAGACCAATGGGATGAAGTTTAACAAGGCCAAGTGCAGAGTGCTGCCCATGGGACACAACAACCCCAGGCAGCTCTACAGGCTGGGGGAGACTTGGCTGGAGAGCTGGCAGGCAGAGAAGGACCTGGGGGTGTTGGGTGACTGCAGGCTGACCATGACCCAGCAGTGTGCCCAGGAGGCCAGGAAAGCCAAGGTCATCCTGGCTTGTGTCAGCAATAGTGTGGGCAGTAGGTCTGGGGAGGGGATTGTGCCCCTGGGCTGGGCACTGGGGAGGCTGCAGCTGGAGTGCTGGGTCCAGTTCTGGGCTCCTCACCATCAGAAGGACATTGAGGTGCTGGAGCGAGTCCAGAGAAGGGCAACCAGGCTGGGGAAGGGGCTGGAGGGCAAATCCTCTGAGGAGCAGCTGAGGGAGCTGGGGGTGTTCGGGTTGGAGAAGAGGAGGCTGAGGGGAGACCTTATCACTGCCTACCCTGCCCTGCCAGGAGGGTGCAGAGAGGTGGGCGCTGGTCTCTTCAGCCAGGGGCCAGGAGATGGGACAAGGGGCATTGGGCTCAAGCTGGGCCAGGGCAGGCTCAGATTAGATATTAGGAAAACATTTTTAACTGAAAGAGTTGTGGGGCTGTGGCCCAGGCTGCCCAGGGAGGGGCTGAGTCCCCAGCCCTGGGGGTGTTTAACAAAAGGGAGATGAGGTACTTAGGGAGATGGTTCAGCTTAGGGCAGCAACGATTGGACTTGATGATCTCAAAGGTCTTTTCCAACCCTGTAATTCTATGATTCTCTCCTATCAAGCTTTTCCTTGTGGAGCTCCAGGCCTGGAGGTTGGTGGCCCTGCCTGTGGCAGGGGGTTGGAGCTCTGGGATCCTTAGGGTCCCTTCTAACCCAGACCATTCTATGATTCTAGGACAGCCCAAGCAGCTCTGTTAGGAGCCTTGCACAAAGCTGTGAGTCTCACTCCTGAGCCCAGGGTGGTAGGTGAGCCAAGAGCTGTTTACTCTGCAAAGCTCAGCTCTGAAACCTCTGACTTAGGACCATTCCAAAATTAGTTTTTCCCCTCTCTTGGGCTGAGGTTTGACATTGCTCACACACCAAGCAGAGGCAAGGGGTGCTGCTGCCATGTTCTGTCATATTAAAAAGTAAATACAGCCAATTTCTCTCCCAAAAAAGCTCTTCCCAGGGGCAGGCTCCAACCCTTGCAAGCAGCTTTGCTCCATTTCCTTCTGTGAAGAGCAGGGCAGTGGTTTCAAAGCACTGGCTTTGGGAACACAGACAGCTATTATGAGGCTTTGGTTCAATTAATTAATTGCCTGGAAAAAAAAAAAGCTCCTTCCACTGCTTGTCTGGGGATTGCAAAGTGCCATGTTTATTACCAGTGATTCCAGAGGAGACATTCAACCCCTCAAGCAGAAATACATGTCAGCTCCAGGCATTTCAGGCTCACTCATCACTGCCATGAACACACAGAGGATTATAAAGCTCCCATCTGATACAGTACAATCACCTCCTGTTTTGCAGGAGCTCAGAAACCCTTCCTAAGCACAACCTTGTTGGTTTTCAGGTTAAAATCTCTTTTATTAGCTTTTTCTCCTTCAAGATGAGGCCCCCAACTTTTCACATTGTTGTAAGTGACCTGCAAAGAAACAAACTGTTCAGATGAAAGGCAAAAGTTATCCCACAAGAACTTCTCTAATCCTCATCTAGGTAACTTTCTTGGTCCAGTCTAAGACCTGGAGCAGGTCCTGGGCAGGTCTGCAGGGCACTGTGCTGGCTTTCACCCATGTCATTGTTGAGCTGAGGACAGCTGACATTCACATCAGCAGAGGGGTGGCAGCAGGGACAGGGAGGGGATTGTCCCTCTCTGCTGGCCCCAGCTGGAGTCCTGTGCCCAGAGCTGGGGCCCCAACACAAGGAAGATGTGGGGCTGTTGGAGAGGGCTCAGAGGAGCCCCGGAGATGCTGAGAGGGCTGGAGCAGCTCCCCTGCGGAGAGAGGCTGAGGGAGCTGGGCTGGCTCAGCCTGGAGAAGAGAAGGCTGCTTCTGGGGGGGACCTCATTGCAGCCTGCCCGTCCCTGAAGGGACCCGAGGAACAGGAGGGGAATCAGCTCTTGGGAAGGGCAGAGCCTGGCAGGACAAGGGGGCTGGAGTGAAGCTGGAGGAGGGAAGGGGGAGAGGAGAGCTTGGGGGGAAGTTCTGTGCAGAGAGAGTGGGGAGGGGCTGGCAGGGGCTGCCCAGAGAGGGGGTGGGTGCCCCGTCCCTGGGGGTGTTGAAGGCCAGGTTGGCTGGGGCCCTGGGCAACCTTGTGGAGCTCCAGGCCTGGAGGTTGGTGGCCCTGCCTGTGGCAGGGGGTTGGAGCTCTGTGACCCTTGGGCTCCCTCCCAACCCAGCCCAGGCTGGGATTCTCTGACTCCACACACCAGTAACCCAGAATTTATGGGAGCAGAAAAAGCCCTTCCTGATATTTTGGGGTCTTGGAGGGTGTCCCCCAGCCCTAAAAAGTTTTATAACTGAAAAGCTGGTGTCTTTGGAATCTCTCCAGCTGCTTCTTCCAACCTTGTGGAGCTCCAGGCCTGGAGGTTGGTGGCCCTGCCTGTGGCAGGGGGTTGGAGCTCTGGGATCCTTGGGGTCCCTTCCAACCCAGACCAGTCTATGATTCTATGATAATATTCCACCAGTTAATAATCACTGGGTGTTTTTTTTTTAATTAAAAACCAATCTCCTATCCTGAAGCCCAACCCTACAAGAACTGCTCCATTAAACCCTGTCCCATCATAGGAGGAAGGGCTGGATAGAGCAGAGTCTTAGTCAACTGAATGCAAGAGAGAAGATCACTATTCCAAGATATTTAATAAGAAGAAATTACAGATTCAAAGTCCTCCAGGCACATGAAATTCAGCTAATGTACAGCTCTACAACAGCTCACCTCTTACAAACAACATGACAAGTTGTTTTGCTTTAGCAATGGACATGTTGGACTCACACAAACCACAAACCACTGAGTCAGGTGCAACAGCAAGTGCTAAAAATCACAAAAGTATGGCACAAAGAATGCTCAATTAAGCAGTGTTTAATTAGGATTTACTTTTGGCACTCCTTGTTTGGAGTCTTTTCAGTGCAGAGATTGATTCCCAGTGAACACATCACTTGTGCAAAACCTCTCAAGCCAAGAAATAATTAGTTGTGGAAATGTATCTTCCCTTCACAGAAAACCAAGAGTGATTTGGGTATCAGAAACAAACAAAAGAACCCCAGACAATATTTATTTCACAGTATAGAGTGTGTATATATATGTATATATATATAATTACCATATTCAGCAAGTAGATAAAGTGCATGCCAGTAACAACTTGGACTGTAAATGAAGAACTCATGGTGCAGAAGTACTTTACTCCACCACTAACAACTCATAGGAAGGAATACAAAACAGAGTAAGAGCTTGGAAACAACATACTCCATGTGCTTTACTGTACCTTGCTTTAAAAGGTAGGCTGGATTGCTCTGCAACAGGAAAACTTCACATCAGCTGTCAGTGGAAGAAAGAGTTCCAAGTTTCACTGGTGAAAACTATTGCACCCAAAGTGTTGTATTTGAAAGCAATACAAGAATTTTTTTTTTAATATAAAACAAACAAACAAGGACAAACTTCAACAGCTACTTGGAATTTAAATAGCTGGTAAACCTTAGGAAGTGATGAAATGTGAGTTCTCTGCCACAGGTGGTAAGATTACCTGGGATGTCTCTTATACAGTATCATTAGGAGGGGAAAAGGTCTCCACTGCCATGATGGAGCCCAAACTTTTTAGACAATTCACAGTATTCCCTTCTGTTTCAGAAGTAGAGGTCTACAAGAAGGCTTGAAATGCTTCACCACCAGGTAATGTAATTAAATAAAAGCCACAAGATAGTCATGGTCTATCAAATGTTATCCAGATGTCTACAACTCTGACCACAAACCCTCCAGCTGTGAATCTGGAGCAGACCCACAAAAACCATGTGATGCTCCACACAACTCCTTGATGTGCCTGTTCAGAGAGTCAGGAAGAAACAGTCTGGAGATCCTTGGAAAATGAAGGACAGAGAAGAAAAGGGACAAGAGATCTTCCACTAACACCCATTAAAGATATGAGATCCCAGATCCAATGGGGTATTTAGGGACCAAGCTACGATCAGGATGCTCTGAGGACACTGCATCCCACATCAGGCTGTTACCAAATATACCAAACCCCTGTGTGCAAGTGAGGGATAGAAACAGTGAACCCTAAGAGCCAAATCAATTTGCTCCTGAAGAGAATCCCTTTCTCCACCTCCTCAACTCCTTCCCTACATGTGAAATCTAAAGGGGAAAAAATAACAGACACAAAAACATGCAGATGATCCTGGAAGACCACCAGTCCCTTTTTGCAAAGCAGAAGCATGTATTTAACTTCCACACTTACTTTTTAGAAGTGAATTGAGCAAAACATTTATCAAATGGGCAAAAAAAAACACCCCAAACCCTGAGCTGTTCAATAAGTAGGTGCCTCTAACAAATCCATGCATGTTTAACTAACCTTCTCCTCTTGGTTTCCCAGGACATGGCAACAGACAGCTGCAGCCATTAAGTCTTCATAACTCTTATAAAATTTCTGGATCCATTAAAAACATGATTGAAAACCTATTAAAACCATTTGCTCAGGGAACACAGGGTTTTATCACCATCATTTGCTCACCTCAGCACTAACTTACCAAGAACAAAAACCCAAACCCCTCACCACCTCAATGATTTGCAGTCAGACATCTGGCCTTTAGTTCAGCTCTTAACTATTTCAAAGAAAGACTCAGGGAGAGAATTAATAGGCTATAATCATCTAAAGTAGTCTCATATGCAGCTCATTCCTCTCTCACTTCTTCCTTGTAGTAAAAAAAAACAACCCAACAACCCCTCAAACTTTCAAAAGCAGCAACAGAAAAACAAGCACATCAAAGTTGACTCAGGTTATATCACATCCCTTCATATTTACAGGGGTTTTTTTTCTGTAGTAAATCTACTGTCATTGTTTCCCTGCAATGAAAAAAAATCTTGGCCTTTTTTAACCCCAAAGCAGCCTCAAAACATCCTCCAAAGCCTGGAAACACTTTCAAAGCCCTCAAGGAATTCAATAGCAGCACAGGGGTATTCCAGACAATATTGCCACCACCTCCCAAGCCATCAAAATGTCTGTTAAAAGGAACAGGCTTGAAGAATACAGCTCCCCAACCCTCCTCTTCCTCACTGGACCATTCCCACTGGCTCCTGGGGGGAGAGGGTGCTACGTGAGCTTCTTGATCCTGCGGTTCTGCTTGTCAATGTTGAGCGTGGCGCGGTCTACGGAGGTAGTGATGGAGTCAAGAGCTTCATCCTGTCTCTCCAGCTCAGCTTCTGTCTCCAAGGCAAGGCCCTTCAGCTTCTTTAGGATCTGTCAGAAGAAAAGACTGAAAGCTTTCAGCTGGTTCTTTGAGAAATGTTGACAGACCCGTGGTAATTAGTTATTTCCTTGTTGAAACACAAGGGTTGGGTTGGAAGGGACCTCCAGAGATCATGGGGGTCCAACCACCCTGTCCAAGCAGCTCCCCAGCTCATATTGCACAGGGCTGGAATCTCTCCAGAGAAGGAGACTCCACACACCCCCCTGGGCAGCCTGGCCCAGGGCTCCCTCACCCTCACTGGGGAAAAGTTCTTCCCCAGGTTGGTGCAGAACTCCCTGTGCTCCAACTTGCAGCCATTGCCCCTTGTCCTGTCCCCACAGACACTGAGAAGGGGCTGGCCATTTCCCCCTGCAGCCCATGCTTAAGATAATTATAGACTTTAATTAGGTCCCCCCTTAGTCTTCTCTTCTCAAGACTGAACAGCCCCAGCTCCCTCAGCTTTTCCTCCCAGGGTTGATGCTCCAGCCCCTTCAGCATCTCCAGAGCCTCCTCTGGACTCTCTCCAGGAGATCCCTGGCTGGTTGATCCCAGGGAGCCCAGAGCTGGACACAACCCTCCAGCTGGGGCCTGAGCAGGGCAGAGCAGAGGGGGAGGATCCCCTCCTGTCACCTGCTGGCCATGTTCCTCTTGATGCCCCCCAGGATCCCATTGGCTCATTGACCAAATCATTTGCTGGAGGCTGCCCAGAAGCATGCTGCTAAAAAGACACAGGTCTTGCCTCAAAGAGCTGAATTGAGATGAACTAAAGACTAGAAAAGTCAAAGCTGAAATGTTAGGGTTATATGGGGTGGGGGAAGATGAATTAGAAGTAAAAAAACTCAGTGTAAACATCAGCTTTTTGCTGGCTTCTTGGTACATCTGCATTTTAGAGCAGCAGCTTGTCCTGAGAGGCTGCACGTGTCAAGAGCTGCTGCACAGGCAGTGGAAAAGCCAGAAGGGAATCACACAGCTCAAGGTGTAGCTGGTTAGGCAGGGACCAGGCCAGCATAAAATTCCCCTGCTGTTCCAGTTGGATATGATATTTGGAGGGCAAATCACATGAGGAGCAGCTGAGGGAGCTGGGGGTGTTGAGGCTGGAGAAGAGGAGGCTGAGGGGAGAACTTATCACTGCCTACAACTACCTGAAGGGAGGTTGTAGAGAGGTGGGTGATGGTCTCTTCAGCCAGGGGACAGGAGATGGGACAAGGGGCAATGGGCTCAAGCTGCCCCAGGGCAGGCTCAGCTCAGCTGGGAGGGCCAAGTTCTTCCCTGGCAGAGCTGTGGGGCTGTGGCCCAGGCTGCCCAGGGTGGGGGCTGAGTCCCCAGCCCTGGGGGTGTTTAACAACAGGGTAGCTGAGGTACTTAGGGAGATGGTTCAGCACAGGATGGGAATGGTTGGACTTGATGATCTCAAAGATCTTTTCCAACCTGGTGATTCTGTGATATTTCTAAGCCAGAAAACATTTACTAGAAGCCACCAAAGAGAAATGTGTCACTGGATGGAGCACAAAGGGGAAAGTGAGACTTGGGCAACCAAATAATCTTCAAGGGACTAGAGGGTGGTGTGGTACAAGCAGACATCAGGTGGCCAAGGGGCTGAGGCTGTACCTGAGGTGAGAAACAACAGCTGTGCTGGCAACAGCTCTATTCCAGGCTGCAAGTATTGTACTATGTATCAACCAGTTTACACAAGCTGCTGTTCAGATGTGGGACTGTAAGCAAACACCCTGAACTACTCCAAGCTTGTTAAGGAGAGCCTGTGGTCTGACAAAGCCTGTAGATACTGATCCAAACAGGGCAGAAGCCTCTGAAGTGAAAGGACAAAGTCATGCTGCTGCTTTCTTCAGGTCAGGAGACAGCCAGAGTGACACCATGCACTGACTTACAGCTCATTTTGTTTTCAACAGTTCACACAAGCAAGTCCAAGTGCAGAGATCCAAACAACACAGGGAGAAATCCACCTTCATTCCCTACCCTGGAATGCTGTCTCCTTTTAGCAGCAGGTCCAAGGCAGGAGTTATTTCATTGCCTTTTCTTCCCTCTTGTGGTTACTTCCTTACTAAGCCTCCTTGCATGAACTCAAAGCACCTGCCTGATAGGCAAACCTCAGCTGCCCTCCCTGGGATGGATCAGAGGGAGATTTAGAAGCACCACATCATACTGACTGGAAACCCAGCTCCTTCAGATCATAAAGGAGTTAAAGGAGGGGATCCTCCCCCTCTGCTCTGCCCTGCTCAGGCCCCAGCTGGAGTGTTGTGTCCAGCTCTGGGCTCCCTGGGATCAACCAGCCAGGGATCTCCTGGACAGAGTCCAGAGGAGGCTCTGGAGATGCTGAAGGGCCTGGAGCATCTCCCCTGTGAGGAAAGGCTGAGGGAGCTGGGGCTGTTGAGCCTGGAGAGAAGCAGCCTGAGAGGGGATCTGATCAATGGTTCTCCAGAGCTGAAGAGTGGGAGCCAGGGGGCCATGGGCAGCCTCTGCTCAGTGTCTGTGGGGACAGGACAAGGGGCGCTGGGCTCAAGTTGGAGCCCAGGGAGTTGCACCCCAATGTGGGGAAGAACTTTTCCCCAGTGAGGGTGAGGGAGCCCTGGGCCAGGCTGCCCAGGGGGGTGTGGAGTCTCCTTCTCTGCAGAGATCCCAGCCCCTGTCCTAGGGACCCTGCTTTGGCAGGGGGTTGGACCTGATGATCTCTGGAGGTCCCTTCCAACCCCTGGGATTCTGTGATACAGGGGTCACCTCTGCTGGTCTGAATGCTTTGTGTCCTCAGGCACCTACAGATGGGTCCATGAGGACATCCTCACAATGTCTGCTTAACAAGAGCCACTTATCCAAGCATGTTCCATGCTATAAAAGTCTCCAAGAAAACAAATTATCCCAGGACTACCCCACATCATCAAGTGCTGTGGTAGATGAGCATCTGGTGAAGATACCAGAACTGCAGCCCAACAGAATTAACCTGTGGCTTTAGGTAAAATAGGAGAAAATATTTATACCCCTTTACATGTTGAAATTTGTCATAGCAACTGGCAAACTCTTGTTTTCCTGTCAGAATATATATATATAATTATCTCCCAGAAAGCTGCTGTGAAACAGCTGCCCCTTCTCAGTGTCTGTGGGGACAGGCCAAGGGGCAATGGCCTCAAGTTGGAGCCCAGGAAGTTCTGCACCAACCTGGGGAAGAACTTTTCCCCAGTGAGGGTGAGGGAGCCCTGGGCCAGGCTGCCCAGGGGGTGTGGAGTCTCCATCTCTGGAGAGATTCCAGCCCCATCTGGATGCCAACCTGTGTGCCCTGTCCTAGGGACCCTGCTTTGGCAGGGGGTTGGACCTGATGATCTCTTGAGGTCCCTTCCAACCCCTGGGATTCTGTGATACAGGGGTCACCTCTGCTGGTCTGAATGCTTTGTGTCCTCAGGCATCTACAGATGGGTCCATGAGGACATCCTCACAATGTCTGCTTAACAAGAGCCACTTATCCAAGCATGTTCCATGCTATAAAAGTCTCCAAGAAAACAAATTATCCCAGGACTACCCCACATCATCAACTGCTGTGGTAGATGAGCATCTGGTGAAGATACCAGAACTGCAGCCCAACAGAATTAACCTGTGGCTTTAGGTAAAATAGGAGAACATATTTATACCCCTATACATGTTGGAATTTGTCATAGCAACTGGCAAACTCTTGTTTTCCTGTCAGAATATATATATATAATTATCTCCCAGAAAGCTGCTGTGAACCATCATCAGGCTTCATCACATGGGGCTGAATTCCACACCAGTTTCATGCAAGTTACTGGTTTGAGGGGGAAAAAAAAAAGTGGTTTGAGGAAAACAAAGAGAAATATCATCTCTGGCTGGGACAGCAGGGGAATCTGATGCAGACAAAATGCTTTGACTAAAGCTGGACCCCTGCCACAGCAGTGAGACTTACCTCACCAAATATCTCCCAGCTCTTTCCATCAATCAGAAGCAGCTAGAAATAAGTCTGTGTGAATAACTGGGTTTGCAATTTGGCTGCCAAGGTGTAAATACAAAGCCAACCATGGCTCAAACACCCAGAGGGGCTCAGAGGGTCGTGGTCAGTGGAGTAGAATCTGAAATGAGGCCTGTGGCTTGTGGTGTCCCCCAAGCTCAGGGTGGGTCCAGTCCTGTTTAACATCTTCATTGAGACCTTGGTGAGGAGACAGCATCCACTCTCAGCAAGTGTCTGATGCTCCAGAGCTGGGAGGAGTGGGTGACACACAGGACACTGCGCTGCCACCCAGAGAGACCTGGCCAGGCTGGAGAGCTGGGCAGGGAGACACCAGAGGAGGCTCAACAAGAGCAAGGGGAGAGTCTGGCCCCTGGGAAGGAAGAACTGCTGGGATCAGGCCAGGCTGGGGGGAGCTGCTGGAGAGGAGCTCTGTGGAGAAGGACCTGGGGGTGCTGCTGGGGGACAGGGTGGCCATGAGCCAGCAGTGTGTCCTGGGGCTGAGAGAGACACTGGGATCCTGGGGGCATCAGGAGGAGTGTGGGCAGCAGGTGACAGGAGGGGATCCTCCCCCTCTGCTCTGCGTTGGTCAGGCCCCACCTGGAGTCCTGTGTCCAGCTCTGGGCTCCCTGGGATCAACCAGCCAGGGATCTCCTGGAGAGAGTCCAGAGGAGGGCAACGAAGATGATGAGGGGCCTGGAGCATCTCCCCTGTGAGGAAAGGCTGAGGGAGCTGGGGCTGTTCAGCCTGGAGAAAAGAAGACTTAGGGGGGACCTAATTAGTGTTTATAAATATCTTAGACTTGGGCTGCAGGGGGAATTGGCCAGCCCCTTCTCAGTGTCTGTGGGGACAGGACAAGGGGCAATGGCTGGAAGCTGGAGCACAGGCAGTTCCACACCAACCTGGGGATGAACTTTTCCCCAGTGAGGGTGAGGGAGCAGTGGAATAGGCTGCCCAGGGAGGTGGTGGAGTCTCCTTCTCTGGAGATAGTCAAGTCTCCTCTGGATGCCTGTCTATGCAATATGAGATAGGGAGCTGCTTTGGCAGGGGGTTGGACCCCATGATCTCTTGAGGTCCCTTCCAACCCCTAAGATTCTGTGATTCAAACTTAATCTACCTTCTTCTGTTCTTCCCAAAACTACAAGCTAACACCCCCTCTGTTTCCATCCCAAAAGGAAAGAGGTCAGGTTCTTTCACTGTGAGGTTGAATTCCCCAAACTGGAGGTGGGAGACATGTGTAAGCTCCACACCAGAAAGAAAAATGACCCCATCACTTCTATCACACACATGATTCAGAACCTGGGTCTGAAATAAGCTCTTGCCTCCCCTGAGGAAGTAACTTTACTATTTGGAACAGGGAAGTTCAGAGGTGGCTCACCCTTTGAGCTTCTCCATCTATTTTATACCTATGAGGTACATTAAGTAGCCATTGCTACAAGAAATGGGTCCTACCATTCATAACTCATGGTATAATTAAGAGTGGAAGAGACCACTGAAGGTCTTCTGCTCCACTCCAAGCAACTAACAGAAGGGTCTGCTACAATCTTCAGCTGAGAGAAGATTACAAGGCTTCAGCTTCCACACAACCTCCAGTATAAAGAAGGAAAAAATGCATTGGAGAGAGAAGAGACCTCATTGAGTACATCCTAGAGGGTGGCAGTGAAAGGCAAATGCTTCATCCTTTGCAGATAATCTAAAGATGGTCCATTCTGATGGTTTCTCAGCCAGTTTACTAAAGTTTTAGGCAAGAGCATCCCCAAAGTTTGTTCTCCAGCTCAGCAGCAGTTGCTGAAGCTTTCTAGATCATGGCTCCTTCTGGCCCTTCACACCTCCACCTTCTGCTGCAGCAAGGCACACACACACTTGTGGAGGTTCCTCCTGAAGTGCCCACAGCTGTGTGGCAAATTCAGCTTTCCTGACTCATGTCCTCACACAGTTCCATCCCTGCAACCCTCCAAGGGGAGCACAGAGGGTAAGCAGGGTGACACACAATGCTGGCCTCTAAGGGGGCTACTCAGCACTCCAGAAGCTGGCACAAGAGAATGCAGAAGGGAATCACAAGGCTGGAAAAGGCCTTGAAGATCATCAAGTCCAACAGTTCCTGTCCTAAGCTGAACCATCTCCCTAAGTACCTCAGCTACCCTGTTTTTAAACACATTTAGGGATGGTGACTCAGCCCCTCCCTGGGCAGCCTGGGCCACAGCCCCACAACTCTTTCAAGGAAGAACTTTGCCCTCCCATCTGCTCTGACCCTGCCCTGGGGCAGCTTGAGCCCATTGCCCCTTGTCCCATCTCCTGTCCCCTGGCTGAAGAGACCAGCACCCACCTCTCTACAACCTCCCTTCAGGTAGTTGTAGGCAGGGAGAAGGTCTCCCCTCAGCCTCCTCTTCTCCAGGCTCAACACCCCCAGCTCCCTCAGCTGCTCCTCAGAGGATTTGCCCTCCAGCCCCTTCCCCAGCCTGGTTGCCCTTCTCTGGACTCACTCCAGCACCTCAATGTCCTTCTGATGGTGAGGAGCCCAGAACTGGACCCAGCACTCCAGCTGCAGCCTCCCCAGTGCCCAGCCCAGGGGCACAATCCCCTCCCCAGACCTACTGCCCACACTATTGCTGACACAAGCCAGGATGCCCTGGGCTTTCCTAGCTGCCCAGGCACAGTGGTGACTCATATTCATCCTGCAGTCACCCAACACCCCCAGGTCCTTCTCTGCCTGACAGTTCTCCAGCCAGTCACCCCAAAAAGAAGCAGGGACACTCCCCCCCCTCCTTGCCCATCTCTCCAAGGGCACCCAATTTATTTGTAAATCAAAGTTGTGCCAAAAAAAGGCTCAGGTTTGCCATGAAAACCAGTTTTATTTCTCATTTCAAACCAGATGACTTCCAGTAGGCTTTGCATTCATTAGAGCCCACTTAACATTTAAAACACAGGGGGGAAAAAAAAGAAAAACAAAACAAAACAAAACAAAAAAGACACAATTGTTGAGAACAGAAAATCTTTTAAAAAAATCTAAAAGCAGGAAAATGGAAACTCAGTTGGCTACAGGGCTCTGCAAGGTTCACCTGCCAATTAGGCTCTGCCTTGAAACCCAGCAGGCAGGGAGATGATGTGGTTACTCACACACAGGAATAAAAGGCAAGCAGCTCCCTTTCATCTCTTAATTCTCTTTGCCTGGGAAGTTGGTAATAAAGCCCTTAACCCCTTGTCTGTCAGCTGCTTTGAGCTGAGCAGTGCTACTGAATCCATTGGAGAGGAGCTCTGTGGAGAAGGAGCTGAGGATCCTGGTAGATGACAGGGTGGCCATGAGCCAGCAGTGTGTCCTGGGGCTGAGAGAGACCCTGGGATCCTGGGGGCATCAGGAGGAGTGTGGGCAGCAGGTGACAGGAGGGGATCCTCCCCCTCTGCTCTGCCCTGCTCAGGCCCCAGCTGGAGGGTTGTGTCCAGCTCTGGGCTCCCTGGGATCAACCAGCCAGGGATCTCCTGGAGAGAGTCCAGAGGAGGCTCTGGAGATGCTGAAGGGCCTGGAGCATCTCCCCTGGGAGGAAAGGCTGAGGGAGCTGGGGCTGTTCAGCCTGGAGAGAAGCAGCCTGAGAGGGGATCTGCTCCCTGGTTCTCCAGAGCTGAAGGGTGGGAGCCAGGGGGCCATGGGCAGCCTCTGCTCAGGGTCTGTGGGGACAGGACAAGGGGCGCTGGGCTCAAGTTGGAGCCCAGGAAGTTCTGCACCAACGTGGGGAAGAACTTTTCCTCAGTGAGGGTGAGGGAGCCCTGGGCCAGGCTGCCCAGGGGGGTGTGGAGTCTCCTTCTCTGGAGAGATTCCAGCCCCATCTGGATGCCAACCTGTGTGCCCTGTCCTAGGGACCCTGCTTTGGCAGAGGGTTGGACCTGAAGCTCTCCAGAGGTCCCTTCTGACCCCTACAACTCTGTGATTCTGTGTAACAGTTGAGTTGCTTTTCCAGCACAGCCCCAGAGCTTGCTGGAAAGAGTTACTGGAATCTGAAGTCCAGCCAAAGCTGGTCACTATTTTTGCAAAGCAAAATGATGGCAAGATGTCTAGTTATCACTGCTCCAGTTCTGTCAGCTGCTCAGAGCAGCAGCAGCAGCAGCACCTTCTGTGCCAGGATGTAATTTGGATAGTGAACCAAGACATGAAAACTCAGCATGAAACTCTCTATCTGTCACACCAAGCCAAACAACAGGTCTGAGCCTATCAAAGACCTGTTTTACAGGCCCATTTCTTCAGGCACTGGTCAATCTCACATTGAGACAGCTTCAGCTTTATCCCACCAGATTATAATTTGGAAATTCTGACTGAGTCCCATGGCTCTGCCATAGATTTTCTGTGCCACTTCAGGCAAGTTACTTAATATTCCCAACACAGCAAGGAAGGAAATGTCACTGCTCTCCAAACCTGCCCTGTGTGAAGTGCTCAACTGCAGCAGACTTGGGCCTTGCTGGAAGAAAGAGGTGTCCATCCAAGTTCTTGTACAGATTATGGGGACCTAGATAACATGGTGCAGTTTAGGTCATGATTAATCTGCTCTATTTTATGTACCTGCTTAAGGAACAGTTGAAATGCTGCCCATTCCTCTCTGCTTTGGGTCCAGTGAGAGCTGAGCAACCAGCACAACTGGAGACAGCCACAACAGGCACACTGGGGATGACAGGAGAGGGCTCCAAGCCCATGAGCCTGGTCAGTTCTTAACCCTCTATCTTCATCCCCTTGTCACACCACCTGAAGACCTACACACAGCACTGGACAAGCTGACTTTGTACCCTCAAGGTCTTACAATGGAGACCCAAGTTTGTTTTGGGGGCTTAGAGATGCCATCAGAATAATGCAGCTTGGCTAAAGCTTGTGGGGTCTGTTCTACCATCTCACCACCCTGGGAAGGCAGCAATAAGAAGGAGATGTGGACAGTGTCACTGTGCAGGAAGCATTGCCCAGCACAGCTGAAACTCCCTGAGATCCATCCCACTATCCCTGTGCAACCCAGGCCTGAATGCTGGAGCAGAGAACTGATAAACTCACCTCTTCTTAGGAAACAAAGAGCTGGCATTTGCTGAACTGGGGTGGAAATAGAGGCTTTGCCAGTGCTGAGTTATGATTTAATGTGGTGCTTCACCTCTGTGCTGAACATACTGAAGGGGAGGAAGAAAGAAAGAGGGACACCACCTAAACCATTCCAATTTCTATCAACTCAAATCCACAACAGGGATTGAGTGATCCTGCACCAAAAAATTTGCTGCCCATTCCTCTCTGCTTTGGGTCCAGTGAGAGCTGAGCAACCAGCACAACTGGAGACAGCCACAACAGGCACACTGGGGATGACAGGAGAGGGTTCCAAGCCCATGAGCCTGCTCAGTTCTTAACCCTCTATCTTCATCCCCTTGTCACACCACCTGAAGACCTACACACAGCACTGGACAAGCTGACTTTGTACCCTCAAGGTCTTACAATGGAGACCCAAGTTTGTTTTGGAGGCTTAGAGATGCCATCAGAATAATGCAGCTTGGCTAAAGCTTGTGGGGTCTGTTCTACCATCTCACCACCCTGGGAAGGCAGCAATAAGGAGGAGATGTGGACAGTGTCACTGTGCAGGAAGCATTGCCCAGCACAGCTGAAACTCCCTGAGATCCATCCCACTATCCCTGTGCAACCCAGGCCTGAATGCTGGAGCAGAGAACTGATAAACTCACCTCTCCTTAGGAAACAAAGAGCTGGCATTTGCTGAACTGGGGTGGAAATAGAGGCTTTGCCAGTGCTGAGTTATGATTTAATATGGTGCTTCACCTCTGTGCTGAACATACTGAAGGGGAGAAAGAAAGAGGGACACCACTTAAACCATTCCAATTTCTATCAACTCAAATCCACAACAGGGATTGAGTGATCCTGCACCAAAAAATTTGCAAGAGAAGACCCTGGCCAGGCCTCTTCCAGTACCTGGAAATGGGCAGGGAGACAGTAAAGAGCAAGACAATTCACTGGAGGCCACATCTGTCAATGCCCCACAAGAGAAATGCAACTTGAGATATCACAAATGTATGGACTTGCACTGCTTTAACATCCTTTCTTTTTAAAGCATCAGCTCTTTTGAGCCAGTGGCTCTCCAGACAGTAGGGAAAGCTCATAGTTTACTAACTTAGTGGCTTATTTCTCCCACTAATTCTTCTCAGATTGATAAAAGAAGTCTGGATTTTATTTACTTTCTTCAAGAGTGGCTTAGCTCCAGCTTACCTCTGGTCTGGTCTGGGAAAAAAAACAACCCCACCACTCAGGCAGCTCCACAGGCTTTAAAGTACCACCTTTTATTTTGAGATCATGAAATATTTCAGTTACACACAAGCAAATACAAGATTCTCCCCATATTTAGCCATCCAAAAAATAAACCCTGGGCATGGTCATTACATGTGTGTGTGTGTGTTAAGATGAGTTGGCTGTTGATCCCTGTAGGCCCATGGAACAAGACAAACCTAGGAGGAAATGTGGTATTTAGGTACTTGGAATGAAAGGTTCCTCAACCACTTTTTTTCTCTGACTTAATGGCTATGATTTCCTGAAATAAGGGCACCATAAAAGGGTAAATAAACACTGGAGAGCTTGAAAGTAGTAAAAGGGCTGAAATGGAGCCATCTAGAAGGAAGAAGACATTGAGGAAGCAAACAAAGACACGTGCTGGGATGTGTTTCCCCACACACAGGTTAGAGAATGAGCTTTGTTTTAATGCTACCTCTGCCTTCATGGCAGACAGCAGACACTGTTCTGACAGGAACAGTGCCAGAAAGCACTGGTTTGGCAAAATAAATTCAATTTCAATGAATTCCAACCCCTTTGACCACAGGGGACAAAGGGAATATTATCAAACCCCTTCCCATCCCACTGTATCAGACACAGAGAAGGCAGGTGGCAGCAGCTCAACCCTGCAGGGTCACTGAAGGCTTTTCTTCCTCCATCTCCACAGCACAGCCACAGAACAGCAGCTCTCACTGCCACAAACTCTGTGGTTTTTAACCTAAGCATCCCCTTCAGGAAATCCTGGTGAGGTCCTTTATTCAGGCACACAATCCCACCTGCAGACTGCTCAGGGCTTCCAGTTCTAATGGAGGAAAATTTAGTATCAGTTCAACAGTTCCTGCTGCAGAAGCCCTCATGTTGTTATCACAGAATGGGATAATAATGAGAGTTATTCCACCAGTGCTTTGTTTTTGAGGAGAAAGGGAGATTACTTTGTTATTCATGACAAATCACAGAATCTTAGGGGTTGGAAGGGACCTCGAGAGATCATGGGGTCCAACCCCCCTGCCAAAGCAGCTCCCTATCTCATATTGCATAGACAGGCATCCAGAGGAGACTGGAATCTCTCCAGAGAAGGAGACTCCACCACCTCCCTGGGCAGCCTATTCCACTGCTCCCTCACCCTCACTGGGGAAAAGTTCATCCCCAGGTTGGTGTGGAACTGCCTGTGCTCCAGCTTCCAGCCATTGCCCCTGGTCCTGTCCCCACAGACACTGAGAAGGGGCTGGACAATTCCCCCTGCAGCCCAAGTCTAAGATATTTATAAACACTAATTAGGTCCCCCCTAAGTCTTCTTCTCTCCAGGCTGAACAGCCCCAGCTCCCTCAGCCTTTCCTCACAGGGGAGATGCTCCAGGCCCTTCAGCATCTCCAGAGCCTCCTCTGGACTCTCTCCAGGAGATCCCTGTCTTTTTTATCCCAGGGAGCCCAGAGCTGGACACAACCCTTCAGCTGGGGCCTGAGCAGGGCAGAGCAGAGGGGGAGGATCCCCTCCTGTCACCTGCTGCCCACACTCCTCCTGATGCCCCCAGGATCCCAGTGTCTCTCTCAGCCCCAGGACACACCTCCTCTGGTGCAATTTGAGGCTATTTCCACATACCATGATGCTGCCCCTGAAGAAATCCCCAACCTCTCTACCTTTCAAATCCAATTTACTGGTAGGAATTCCTCCCCCCAGTAACACTTTCCTCCTCTTTCATGTCTTATTTCTTGACAGCAGCCCTGAGGAGGAGGAGGAGGAGGACTTGGGTGTGTTGATTGATGTAAAGCTCAACAGAACCTGGCAATTCATGGTTGTAGCACAGAGAGCCAGCCATATCTTGGGCTGCATCAAAACCAGTGTGACCAGCAGTTCAAGAGAGGAGATTCTACCCCTCTACTCTGGGGGAAACTCCCCTGAACTACTGCATAAAGCTCTGGGGTCCACAGAAGGACATGGAGCGAGTCCAGTGGAGGCCACAAAGATAATCAGAGGGCTGGAGCACCTCTCCTGTGAGGACAGGGTGAGGGAGCTGTGCTTGTTCAGCCTGGAGAAGAGCTCAGAGCACATTCCAGTACCTAAAAGGGGCCTACAAGGAAGATGGAGAGGGACTCTTTATCAGGGAGTGTAGTGATAGGACAAGGATTGTTCAGCCTGGAGAAGAGCTCAGAGCACATTCCAGTACCTAAAAGGGGCCTACAAGGAAGATGGAGAGGGACTCTTTATCAGGGAGTGTAGTGATAGGACAAGGAAGGGGTAAAAATTCTTCCTTGTGAGGGTGGTAAGGCCCTGGAACAGGTTGCCCAGAGAAGCTCTGGATGCCACTGAATCACTGGAATTCACAGAATCACAGAACATTAGAAGTTGGAAGGGACCTCCAAAGATCATCCAGTCCAACTGTTCAAGGCCAGGTTAGATGGGGCTTTGGGCAACCTGGTCTATGAAGGTGTCCCTGCCCATGGCAGTGTGTTGGAACAAGATGATCTCCAAGATCTCCTCTAACCCAACCAATCTGTGATTCTATGGTCTTTACACTTTACCTCCAAACCTCACCACATTCTCTCCTAGCAGAGCCAAAAGATCCTGAGCTATTTCCCTCTGCTTTGCACTTTAGAGCAATGAGAAAAAAACAGAGCTTGGACAACTCCTGGGAGCAGCTGGAAAGACACCCAAGCTATAAAAGATGAAGCCTCATTCCCAATTCACAAGATTTTGTTGGTAGATGAGCTCAACTCCCCATCCTCTGCTTCTCCCATCACAGCCAACTGCTCTGATAATATCAAGCACCAACAAAAACTCATGTTGAGCTGTCAAGAACTGGCCATGGAGAAGCAAAAAAGTGTCTTCAACAGAGGTCCATGACCACCAAACCCTTCCTATTGCATTTAGCTTTTCTCATTCTGGCTCCAAACCAGAATTCTAGTGCTGTAAAGCTGACATTTAAGGGAGGAAAAACTAAGTCTTCTGACTACATAACAGCTGTACAAACTGTATGCATGCATGAAGAAGAGATTGCTGACCTTTGCACAACCACAATTGAGAAACTCTCTCCCTTTAAAAACCCTCCCAAAAGGTCAACACTGCTTCAGAAAATGCTTATTGTTTGATAAAGTGATAAATCAGGGAGATAAGAGCTTTAAAAGATGGGAAGGAGGCAGAACCATTAAGTGGTGATTAAGTTAATTTTAGTTTTGGGAAAGAGTGAATCAGTTATTGCAGTCTGAGGACTTTGGTTATGTTTTGGTGAGAGAAATAGGATTTTGGGTTGAAAACTCTGTGTTTATGCAGTGAAGGAAAAGGAATAGGAGTTTTATATGAATGACAGGATGTACCTTAAAATTATTAATGGCTGGAATGCTGATTAAAGAGGCCTGACACTCAGGGAACAGGTGCTCAGTAATTATTAGGAAGAAATAAGGCCAATTTAAAACCTGTCAGCTTGTCATTCAGATCTGCTCCCCACCCACCCCACCAACTCACCCTAAACCATCAACTGGCTTAAAAATTCTTGGCTTGCTGTGGTATAAATAAACACCAGAATTGTCTTTTGAGCAATAATTAATCTTGAAAGTGGATTGTTTTGGTTTAAATACTGCTGGCCATTTCACAGTGTTTCTAGTCCACCACCCAGCAGAGCAGAGGCTTTCAGAAGTTGCTGAAATTAAACTTTTGCAGAGGTTTAACTCTCACTGACCCAAGTGCCTTTGGTTAATTGGGATAAAGAGATTTTTAGTGCAAGACTATTTAGGTCACAAGCCAGTGCTTGTGACTTTGAAATGCACTCAAGCTAACAGAAGGTGCTGTATTCACTACCTGAGGATGGGAGGCTCTTCAGAGGGATGTGAACAGACTGGACCCATGGGCTGAGACCAATGGGATGAAGTTTAACAAGGCCAAGTGCAGAGTGCTGCCCATGGGACACAACAACCTCAGGCAGTGCTACAGGCTGGGGGAGACTGGCTGGAGAGCTGGCAGGCAGAGAAGGACCTGGGGGTGTTGGGTGACTGCAGGCTGACCATGAGCCAGCAGTGTGCCCAGGGGGCCAGGAAAGCCAAGGGCATCCTGGCTTGTGTCAGCAAGAGTGTGGGCAGTAGGTCTGGGGAGGGGATTGTGCCCCTGGGCTGGGCACTGGTGAGGCTGCAGCTGGAGTGCTGGGTCCAGTTCTGGGCTCCTCACCATCAGAAGGACATTGAGGACCTGGAGTGAGTCCAGAGAAGGGCAACCAGGCTGGGGAAGGGGCTGGAGGGCAAATCCTCTGAGGAGCAGCTGAGGGAGCTGGGGGTGTTGAGCCTGGAGAAGAGGAGGCTGAGGGGGGACCTTATCCCTGCCTACACTGCCCTGCCAGGAGGGTGCAGAGAGGTGGGTGATGGTCTCTTTAGCCAGGGGACAGGAGATGGGACAAGGGGCAATGGGCTCAAGCTGGGCCAGGGCAGGCTCAGCTCAGCTGGGAGGGCAAAGTTCTTCCCTGGCAGAGCTGTGGGGCTGTGGCCCAGGCTGCCCAGGGAGGGGGCTGAGTCACCTTCCCTGGATGTGTTTAACTAAAGGGGAGCTGAGGTACTTAGGGAGATGGTTTAGCTTAGGATGGGAATGGTTGGACTTGATGATCTTAAAGGTCTTTTCCAACCTGGTGATTCTAATTCTCAACTACAAAATAGAAGCAGAGGGGTAGCAAACTGCAGCTTTGGCTCCAAGGCAAGAGAAGCAGCAGAAAAATCACATGATAACATCACCAAGCTACAGATGGAATAGTGAAGAGAATAAGATGCTGGGGGGAGGGGAATAAAAATCAAGACCAGAGTTTAATCTTCAACCACCTCTTCTGATGTGGCTGGGATCATCAGCAGTCAATCTGTTTTAGTGGAAAATCCACTCAACCCCCCACACTGCTTTGCTTTTCCAGTGACTTCACTGTTTCAGCTCAACCATGTACTACAAAGAGGTAGGGTTCACTACAAGTTCCAAACATCAGCCATGCAAGAAATTCCTTAAAGAATCATTTAGAGAAAGAATATCAGGCTGGATTACTTGAAATAAATGGGTTTTGGTTGTTTTTTTTTCCTAGTAAAATCTCCAACCTCTTTCCCCTTTATTCATTTGCTGGGCTGCATCCTTATTTCCTAACTTCCAAGTTGTCTCTGTATGAATAGAAAATACTTCCTTCAGCTTTGGGGATGTTTCTGAAACAGAGCTGCTACTCCTTATTAAAAAAAGGGATAAGATAGCAGAGGGAAAATAAGAAATGTTGGAAATTATTTCATGGTTAAACTGCTTAATCTTCAGAAAAAAACCAGATTATGGTTAAGGCTCTTCCTTGGGTTATAACCATATCACTTCACACATTTTGCTGATAACCCCTGGTTTGTTCCAAGTAGTTAAAAATAAGAGTTCTGGGTGTATTTATTTTAGTGACAGGTTTCAAATCTGCCCATCTATATGTAGGGAGAAGAGTGTTTTAAGGACAATGCCTGTGTTTCTGATGATGTTGTTAAGGAAGGAGACAGACTGAAAACAACTCTTATCAAAGTTCTCTCAATTGGTACCTGTTTCAGCTCATTTGCTTCTTCCTGGGTGATCTTCTCTTGCTTCTGCAGCTGAACTTGGTCATTGTCCATCCCTTCTCTGCCTCCCAGTGGAGAACCAGGCTGTACCACTCCTCCCAGGAGTCCTGTGGCTGCAAGAGAAAAATCCCATGGTCAGGCTGCCATCTCCTGTACCAACAGGGAGGACTTAAGTGTGCCAGTATCCAACTGGTTGACCTTTGCTTTGCCCTGTAATGGTTTGTGGGGTAACAAGCCCACTCAGGGAAGCCTAACCCAAACCTTGCCTGCTAAACTATCTTCTTCCAGAAAGGATTCAAGCTGGTATCTTGTACAATGTCTAACCCAAAGGTGATCACATTGCTAAGAGGTGACTTCTCCCAGGCAACATTTGGAGAACAGGTTCATTTTGGGCTGTGTGTGGGGGGGGGATACATCTGAAGAGAGAATGAAGCAGCAGAAACACACTCCCAACCAGATAAATGAGGATTTCCCCACCTGCTGCTGCTGCTTCTTCTCTCTTTAATCTTTTTAATTAAAGAGTTGAAAAGTGATGGATCAGGGACAGAGCCCAAGAGTCAAGTCAGCAAACCCCTGGAAACAGAAGGGCAGCACTGTTGCTAACAGCCACCCCCAGTGTGGATGCCACCCCATGTGTCCCATGTGTCCCATGCCACCCCATGTGTCCCATGCCACCCCATGTGTCCCATGTGCCCCATGCCACCCCATGTGTCCCATGTCACCCCATGTGTCCCATGCCACCCCATGTGTCCCATGTGTCCCATGCCACCCCATGTGTCCCATGCCACCCCATGTGCCCCATGCCACCCCATGTGTCCCATGCCACCCCATGTGTCCCATGTGTCCCATGCCACCCCATGTGTCCCATGCCACCCCATGTGTCCCATGTGCCCCATGCCACCCCATGTGTCCCATGCCGCCCCATGCCACCCCATGTGTCCCATGCCACCCCATGCCACCCCATGTGTCCCATGTCACCCCATGTGTCCCATGTGCCCCATGCCACCCCATGTGTCCCATGCCACCCCATGTGTCCCATGTGCCCCATGCCACCCCATGTGTCCCATGCCGCCCCATGCCACCCCATGTGTCCCATGCCACCCCATGTGTCCCATGTCACCCCATGTGTCCCATGTGCCCCATGCCACCCCATGTGTCCCATGCCACCCCATGTGTCCCATGTGCCCCATGCCACCCCATGTGTCCCATGCCGCCCCATGCCACCCCATGTGTCCCATGCCACCCCATGCCACCCCATGTGTCCCATGTCACCCCATGTGTCCCATGTGTCCCATGCCACCCCATGTGTCCCATGCCACCCCATGTGCCCCATGCCACCCCATGTGTCCCATGCCACCCCATGTGTCCCATGTGCCCCATGCCACCCCATGTGTCCCATGCCGCCCCATGCCACCCCATGTGTCCCATGCCACCCCATGCCACCCCATGTGTCCCATGTCACCCCATGTGTCCCATGTGCCCCATGCCACCCCATGTGCCCCATGCCACCTGTCCTTTATTTAAAGCTCCAGCTCTTGTTGCAGGATCTGATAGTACCCAGCAGGGCCCTGCTGCAAGGGAAGGTTGTTATTTCTGATGCAGATGGGTGCTAAACACCCCCTCGTGGCTCCTAGAGGCATTTCAAACATCTCCAAAGCTCTCCCACTTAAAAAGAGGGACCAAGGAGGAAGCTGCAGTGCTACCTGTGCCACCTGTGAACACAGGGCCTGAGCCAGGACACAGCAACACCAGCAGCTCTTAATGTACATCAGGGCAGAAAGCATGTTCAGCCTTGAGAAAAGAAGCCTGAGAGGGGATCTGATCAATGGGGATCAATAGCTGAAGGGTGGGACCCAGGGGGAATGGGCAGCCTCTTCTCAGTGTCTGTGGGGACAGGACAAGGGGTGATGGGTTCAAGTTGGAGCACAGGGAGTTCCACACCAATATGCACCCCATGAGGGTGAGGGAGCCCTGGGCCAGGCTGCCCAGGGGGGTGTGGAGTCTCCATCTCTGGAGAGATCCCAGCCCCTGTCCTAGGGACCCTGCTTGGGCAGGGGGGTTGGACCCAATGAACTCTGGAGGTCCCTTCCAACCCCTGTGATTCAATATCAGTTGCCAGGTTGAAGAGCTGGTGCCCAGCTGGCTGGCCAAGCTGACAGCATACACCCAACCTCCCTGGATAACATTACTTCCCCATGAAAAGGGAGACAAAAAGCTACCTAAAAGTACCAAACCCTAAATCCTTCTCAAGTAATTCCTGCAAACTCCTAATCCCTGGAATTATTCAGTTCTCAGCCTTGAGAGTCACTGGACTCAGGCTCTGTCAAGATTTAAGACAAGCAAGTTATTCACTGTGCTAGTGTTACCCTGGGCAAATGCTCCTTGTGTTCAGAGGGGGTAAGAACCAGGCACTGAAAAAAACCACTGCTCATGGGGAATTACTGGCTTGGTTTCCCTCAGAGGACAAAGTGGGGAGGGAAGGAGAGACTTGGCTCCAGCAGGAAGCAATCAGACAAGATTCTTTGTGTTTCTTATCAGCTGAGTGGCACCATATGCTGATTATTTCATTAAGAGTAAGGTATCTAACTGTTGCACTCCATTAAACTCAATGGGGACAAGAATAGGAGGGGGATATGACAAAGGTGCATGAGAGGGTTGGAGCACTTCACTTCCCCTATGGGGAGAGAGGCTGAGGGAGCTGGGCTGGCTCAGGCTGGAGAAGAGAAGGCTGCTTCTGGGGGGGACCTCATTGCAGCCTGCCCGTCCCTGAAGGGACCCGAGGAACAGGAGGGGAATCAGCTCTTGGGAAGGGCAGAGCCTGGCAGGACAAGGGGGCTGGAGTGAAGCTGGAGGAGGGAAGGGGGAGAGGAGACCTTGGGGGGAAGTTCTGTGCAGAGAGAGTGGGGAGGGGCTGGCAGGGGCTGCCCAGAGAGGGGGTGGGTGCCCCGTCCCTGGGGGTGTTGAAGGCCAGGTTGGCTGGGGCCCTGGGCAACCTTGTGGAGCTCCAGGCCTGGAGGGTGGTGGCCCTGCCTGTGGCAGGGGGTTGGAGCTCTGGGATCCTTAGGGTCCCTTCCAACCCATATCTTTCTATGATTCTATGATTCTAAGGTCCCCAGGGTCATTCCATGAGTCTGAGACCCTTGGGCTCCCTCCCAACCCAGCCCAGGCTGGGATTCTCTGGACTCCACACACCAGGAACCCAGAATTTATGGGAGCAGAAAAAGCCCTTCCTGATAGTTTGGGGTCTTGGAGGGTGTCCCCCAGCCCTGAAAAGTTTTATAAATGAAAAGCTGGTGTCTTTGGAATCTCTCCAGCTGCTTCTTCCAACCTTGTGGAGCTCCAGGCCTGGAGGTTGGTGGCCCTGCCTGTGGCAGGGGGTTGGAGCTCTGGGACCCTTGGGGTCCCTTCCAACCCAGACCATTCTATGATTCTGTGATTCTAAGACATGGAGACAAGGTAGAGAGACTTCTGAGACATGGAGATGTCCTTTGGGATTCCTGTAGATGATTTTCTTGCTGCAACATGACATTTAAAGCCTGGTTTAGCATGAATAAAGCAGGTAGTCACTGGGGACAAAGGGTTGCCAGTGGGAAACAGAAAAGGTAGATGTTCTGCTTTGCCTATCAGGAGTCATTTCAAACCTGTCTGGCCACTGCTGCTGGAGATGATAGAGCATGGAGGAGAGGGTCAGCAAAAAATGGGGGACACACAAATGGGCTACTGGGGGTTGGGGAACAGATTTGTGGAGCTCCAGGCCTGGAGGTTGGTGGCCCTGCCTGTGGCAGGGGGTTGGAGCTCTGGGACCCTTGGGCTCCCTCCCAACCCAGCCCAGGCTGGGATTCTCTGACTCCACACACCAGGAACCCAGAATTCATGGGAACAGAAAAAGCCCTTCCTGATAGTTTGGGGTCTTGGAGGGTGTCCCCCAGCCCTGAAAAGTTTTATAAATGAAAAGCTGGTGTCTTTGGAATCTCTCCAGCTGCTTCTTGCAACCTTGTGGAGCTCCAGGCCTGGAGGTTGGTGGCCCTGCCTGTGGCAGGGGGTTGGAGCTCTGGGATCCTTGGTGTCCCCTCCCACCCATGCCAGTCTATGATTCTATGCACCCTCTCCTCTCACTGTCTCCATCACCCAGCAGAAGCAGGCATAGGAACCTCAGCTGGGTGCTGCTTTGGGTGCTCTTGGGGCAGGGGGTTGGAGCTCTGGGCTCCTTGGGGTCCCTCCCAACCCATGCCAGTCTATGATTCTATGATTATTGAGGATGGTATTAGCTAGTTAAATACTGGCTTGATCCAGCACAGAACAATTCTCTGTTACAGAACACATCTCACTACTCTGTCCTGAGCATTTAAACACCCATGTCTGTCATGTCCCCCCCAAATTTTTACAAATACAGTCAGAGAAAGACATGCAAAGCAGCTACAAATGCATTGAGATAGTCTGGTGTCTCTAAAACTCTTCACAAATTCCTCTTCTAGGTGGAATTAAGCCAAAACTCTTGGGAAAAAAGATTTATCTAAGTAGATACAAGTGCAATATGCCCAGCTTTAAGGCAGGACTACTATAAACAAGACAAGGATCCAGATGAGATGATGACAGTGGTGGAAAGGTTCACATCAGAGCTGCACCACTGAGGGCAAAAGGAAGCTTGAAGCCAGTTCACCAAGACAGATGTAGCTCTGGTGCAAGCCTCTGAATCAACATTCACTATCTGAAAATAGCCACATGTATTTTATGTGTACACAGAGGCAGGCATGCATAACAGACTTTTTTTTCCCCTTGCTTTTGGAAGAGAAGGGGGGAGAATTAGAAAAAAAAGGTTAAAAATCAGTGTTTCCACCATGTGAGAAGCCATGGAAAAAACCCCAGAGGTTAAAACACAGTCTGTGACTGCCACCTTGTGACAGACAGACAGACAGAGAGTCTGGGAAAGGAACAAACAAGGGGGTTTTTGGTGGAGTTGGAGAAGTCAGGATTTCCATAACCTCCAGTTTTCTTTATTGCCACTTCCAAATTAAACAGTGAAAAATGCAGGTGGGGGTAGGAGAGCAATATCCTTGACTCACTGACTCAGATGCAAACAGTGGGAAATGAAGCCCAGTAGAGCTGGATAACCAATTATTTTATGTAACCAGCCTTAAAACCATCAGGAACTGAACACCAATTTGTTGGAATAACTCAGTGCTTAAGAAACCAGCAGGTTGTTTTTCCTCCAAAGTTGTTGTGTTGACATTTTAGTGCCAGATGCCCAAGACTTACTTCCTTCAAAAATTAACAAGCTTTTCCAAGCTATGGCCCTTGAAGACTCATCAACAAGAGGACATTATATTCCCTGCTGAAGTCCAGTTTTAACTTGGTGCACAGGAATCAGATCATCTATTGTTTTCTTGTATTGTTTTTCTATTTGTTTTTAATACACTGGTAATCAATCCATCCACCAATTGCTCTTTTGTCACTAAATATTAGGAAAAAAAAAATTAAAATCAAATAGAGGATTCAGCCAAAAATTCATCAGCTCTCCAAATGAATCAGAGAATCACAGACTGGTCTGGGTTGGGAGGGAGCCCAAGGATCCCAGAGCTCCAACCCCCTGCCACAGGCAGGGCCACCAACCTCCAGGCCTGGAGCTCCACAAGGTTGGAAGAAGCAGCTGGAGAGATTCCAAAGACACCAGCTTTTCAGTTATAGAACTTTCTAGGGCTGGGGGACACCCTCCAAGACCCCAAAATATCAGGAAGGGCTTTTTCTGCTCCCATAAATTCTGGGTTCCTGGTGTGTGGAGTCAGAGAATCCCAGCCTGGGCTGGGTTGGGAGGGAGCCCAAGGGTCCCAGAGCTCCAACCCCCTGCCACAGGCAGGGACACCAACCTCCAGGCCTGGAGCTCCACAAGGTTGCCCAGGGCCCCAGCCAACCTGGCCTTCAACACCCCCAGGGACGGGGCACCCACCCCCTCTCTGGGCAGCCCCTGCCAGCCCCTCCCCACTCTCTCTGCACAGAACTTCCCCCCAATGTCTCCTCTCCCCCTTCCCTCCTCCAGCTTCACTCCAGCCCCCTTGTCCTGCCAGGCTCTGCCCTTCCCAAGAGCTGATTCCCCTCCTGTTCCTCGGGTCCCTTCAGGGACGGGCAGGCTGCAATGAGGTCCCCCCCAGAAGCAGCCTTCTCTTCTCCAGCCTGACCCAGCCCAGCTCCCTCAGCCTCTCTCCGCAGGGGAGCTGCTCCAGCCCTCTCAGCATCTTCATGGCCTCCTCTGAACCCTCTCCAGCAGTTCTACATCTATCCAATCCAAGATTGGATTACAAAAGCCAAAAACTAACCCTCCCCAGACTTAACAGAGGGAATGTAATAAGGAATGGCATTCTTACTGTTGTGAAAGTGTTTCAATCTCCACTGTTTTCTTACAATGATTAAGCTATCACCTTCATCTACTCTGGAGACCTAACATCTTCTATATCCAAGGACCTGACCTTCTCAAATAACAATATTCTAATTTTTAAGATACACAAATTAGCATGATTTCTATCCCATGTGCTAGTTTAAAACTTGCTGAACTGGAAAAGTCTTTCAAGCTTCCTGAATTAACTGAAGGACCAGTTTAATATAAATATGATTCCAGCTACAAACTGCCAAAGGAAAACCAGCCATGACAGAGGACTCATGCAGCCAGGAGAGAAGAATGGATTTCTAATGAGCCTTCCCTACAGAGTGGCACAACACTGAATTGGTGACCACTGGAAAAAGGACAACACTGCAGTTAAAACACAGGCCAGTAGCTGAAACTCAAATTAAGCTCATCCTTTCCCAAAGTTGTGTGGAGTTAGTGACACCACCAGCTGAAAGCACAATGTTAAAGAGGGTTTGGCATGTTCCAGCTGTCAGGGTCCTGAGGGATGCTCAGCTTCAGCATCTACAGTCACAGGTTTTGCTAAGGTTGTTAGGAAAAAGTAAATCTGATTAGATTAAAACAGGGCCAAACACTTTGTCACCTCTACCTTCTCCCCCTTGTCAAGAGGGCCTTAAGTCCCCTAGTCATTATTTCTTGCATTTTATCATAATCACAGTCTCACCATTGGGGCAGCAGGGATAGGATTTGCCTTGCCAATATCACACACTATTCCAAGCCTGAAAACAACTTGGAAACATTCAGTTAGTGGTTACAGGTGGATTGTTGTGTCTGTCTGTCAATATCACACACTATTCCAAGCCTGAAAACAACTTGGAGACATTCAGTTACTGCTTACAGGTGGATTGTTGTGTCTGTCTGACAATATCACACACTATCCCAAGCCTGAAAACAACTTGGAAACATTTAGTTACTGCTTACAGGTGGATTGTTGTGTCTGTCTGCCAATATCACACACTATTCAAAGTTTGAAAACAACTTGGAAACATTCAGTTACTGCTTACAGGTGGATTGTTGTGTCTGTCTGTCAATATCACACACTATTCCAAGCCTGAAAACAACTTGGAGACATTCAGTTACTGCTTACAGGTGGATTGTTGTGTCTGTCTGCCAATATCACACACTATTCCAAGCCTGAAAACAACTTGGAGACATTCAGTTACTGCTTACAGGTGGATTGTTGTGTCTGTCTGTCAATATCACACACTATTCCAAGCCTGAAAACAACTTGGAGACATTCAGTTACTGCTTACAGGTGGATTGTTGTGTCTGTCTGTCAATATCACACACTATCCCAAGCCTGAAAACAACTTGGAAACATTCAGTTACTGCTTACAGGTGGATTGTTGTGTCTGTCTGCCAATATCACACACTATTCCAAGCCTGAAAACAACTTGGAGACATTCAGTTACTGCTTACAGGTGGATTGTTGTGTCTGTCACATACCTGCTTGCCAAATGGAGGTTCCCAAATCTACCTGAGGAGACTTCCTGGCACAAACAAATCCTAGGGCACCTTCTAAAAACTGCATCTTCTTGCTAAATTGCATCTCCAAGATGGGGATGGCTTCTGGCATCTTTGCTGACAGGAGCCTGTAAGAGGTATCAGGCTTCCCAATAAATCGCTGACGGACGCTGATTTCATACGGGGTGTGAACCCTGATATCATCCACATCCTTTGATTCAAACCAGTGTATGACCTGAGAATTGGAGTCACTGATTTCCAGGCCAGAAGGAAAGAGGGTGAGTTTTCCTGGCTTGACATTTGAGTCTGTTCTGTGGGTGATAATAACTGGAATTCTAATGAGGATTCCTTCCTGGTTCTTCGAATCGGAAACCGTGGCAGTTGGCTTTGGCTTGCTTTCCAACGGTGCCTTCCAGAGCTTGCTGCTAAATGGCCACCAAGAAGGAGATTCAAGCTCAGTCAACAACCTAGGAGAGAAAAAGAGAGTGTTAGGAGGGTGAAAAACCAGTAGTTGGGGTAGGACAACCCTCCCAGTTCAAAGCCAATTACCACAGAGATTTCTTAATACTGAATCCAGCCGGCTCCTGTTTCGCTCCTCAAACCTATCCAGAGCTTCACCAGGACCTACCAGCTTTTCTTCATTTGCTAACACCTTGGAAAATGGTCCCAGAATCTCACAGGTCTGATGTCAGAAATCCAAATCCCAACAGGATTTATTCAGGGTAATTTATACCCATCTGTTCCTCAGCTAAACATTGCCTTTTACCTCAGTGTTTCCATGCTTGGGCATCACAACCAAGGTCTTCTTCTACCTCAGCCCCAGAGTCTAATCCCAGCTTTAGCTTTGCCCCCAATCCCAAATTCCCACTGCCAGTTAAAACACTAAGAGTGCAAGGTCAAAGCCAGCAGAGCATCCAGCATCCACCTCACCATCAACATTGGTGTAGCTCCTAAAGGAGACAGGCCTTCTTGCTGGCAAACTCATGTCTTAGCTTAAAGAGAACTGGACTCATTAAAGTCCAGTTAATTAAGCAGCTGCTCCCAAGTAAGACCACTAAATAGGCAGAACTAACACAGGGAATCAAACTCCTTAATACCTAAGCAAGATGCACCAAAGAAAGCACCTAAGTTTAGCAGCTGCAGGGAAGACAGATGGAACACACTTAGGAAGAATCAGCAGGACATGATCCTTCTGTTGTATTTTCTGTCAGCAGAGCCTCATTTCCCTTTTCTGGGGTCTTCTCCCAAGAGAAAGAGGATCATGATCATGGATCTCTTTGGATCTAAGCCTCACCAGCTCTCTTTCCACAAAAAAAATCCTTCAAAACACTAGCACCTCCTCTCTCAGCCACCAGCAGCCTCTGGATCCCATCTCAGATGGTTCCTCAGGTGAAGTGGCTTGTCCCCAGTTGCAGACAGCCATAGGAAGAGGCAAGTGAACCCTCTGGGATGCACCCACTGGTCAAACAACCCTACCCAACTGGGGAACAGCACTGAAGTGGCTGGAAGCATCCCAAACCAACCCCACCAGCCTGGTCAGGATGTTTTAAATGGAGATTCCTGAAGCCCACCTGTCAGTCACTGAAGACACAGGAAAGCCACCTCTGGAGGCACAAATGGATTCTCAATTAACTAATGGGAGGAAAGAGGTTAAATTTAAACCAAAGGAGATCAAAAAAACAACAAACCCTTAAGGAAGTTGAACCCAGATCAGAATTGTTCTCCTTATAAATACCTTAAAGACTACCCAGTGATGAGGAGGGTGCCACACATGTCACCACATGTGATAAAGCATTTAACCAAAACCTTGCCATGTTACCAACACTACAAAAGGCTATTTATTAATATAAATCCTAGAGATGAAAGCCTTATCAAGCCAAAAAAAAAAAACCCCAAAGTACTATTGCTTCACTGCTATTTTGGAAAGCCAGCTTGATTTCATTTGCTTTTTCAAGTTGCCTGATAGAATCTGTATCCCAGCACTGATTGTTTTTTTGTAAGGATTTATTTTCCACAAGAGAATCTGGCTGTGCCCACAGGAGACTTGGTAATTTTTAAAATCCTGTTTCATTTGGCTGCAGACAAAGCCTGATCTGCAAGAGGAAGCTCTAACTGGACACCATCAAGTTCTGCACCAGCTTCAAAAGAGCCTCACTTGAAGTAATTATTCTGTTAGGTAAAGGAGGAACAAAAAATTAAAAGTCATGTTTGGAAGTCAACCACTGACTTCATGGACATCAGGGGCAGAGTGAATCCTTCCAAGAATCTATTCCCCAATTGTGAACAGCAGATAATTATGTAGATAGACAAGATGAGTCATGGGTCTGGAGCTCTCTGCTGACCTCTGAAAATGCTGTGACACTCTTTAAAAATGAAAGAGGAAAAAAATAGGACAGACCAAAGGAGATGTTACAAAGTTCTACACTAACAGAATTTGAAATGGCACAGTATCAGAGATTTAAGGCTGAATTCTGAAACTATGAGGTTCAACCTAAGTTCAGCACAGAGAACAACCAAAAAAGCCCCAGGTTCTGCTAGCACACACCAAATAAAGCCCTGATTTAACCTGCTTTAACCTACCTGTGGTAACTGAACAGAACCAAATGTCCTGATGTGATTTCTAAAGAACACAAAGCATGTTTTCCTGTCCTTTTGGTGTATGAAAGGAGTCAGAACAAGGTACTTCTGGGCTACAGCAGCTTATGTGTGTGTCAAAGTGAACCCTCAGCAAGTGTCTGATGCTCCAGAGCTGGGAGGAGTGGGTGACACACAGGACACTGCGCTGCCACCCAGAGAGACCTGGCCAGGCTGGAGAGCTGGGCAGGGAGACACCAGAGGAGGCTCAACAAGAGCAAGGGGAGAGTCTGGCCCCTGGGAAGGAAGAACTGCTGGGATCAGGCCAGGCTGGGGGGAGCTGCTGGAGAGGAGCTCTGTGGAGAAGGACCTGGGGGTGCTGGTGGGGGACAGGGTGGCCATGAGCCAGCAGTGTGTCCTGGGGCTGAGAGAGACACTGGGATCCTGGGGGCATCAGGAGGAGTGTGGGCAGCAGGTGACAGGAGGGGATCCTCCCCCTCTGCTCTGCCCTGCTCAGGCCCCAGCTGGAGGGTTGTGTCCAGCTCTGGGCTCCCTGGGATAAAAAAGACAGGGATCTCCTGGAGAGAGTCCAGAGGAGGCTCTGGAGATGCTGAAGGGCCTGGAGCATCTCCCCTGTGAGGAAAGGCTGAGGGAGCTGGGGCTGTTCAGCCTGGAGAAAAGAAGACTTAGGGGGGACCTAATTAGTGTTTATCAATATCTTAGACTTGGGCTGCAGGGGGAATTGGCCAGCCCCTTCTCAGTGTCTGTGGGGACAGGACCAGGGGCAATGGCTGGAAGCTGGAGCACAGGCAGTTCCACACCAACCTGGGGATGAACTTTTCCCCAGTGAGGGTGAGGGAGCAGTGGAACAGGCTGCCCAGGGAGGTGGTGGAGTCTCCTTCTCTGGAGAGATTCCAGTCTCCTCTGGATGCCTGTCTATGCAATATGAGCTGGGGAGCTGCTTTGGCAGGGGGGTTGGACCCCATGATCTCTTGAGGTCCCTTCCAACCCCTAAGATCCTGTGACTCTGTGATACTGCACTAGGTTATCACATTCAGGGTGAGAAAATCACGTGCTTCACTGAGAAGCAGCTGCAATGTGCCAAGTCTAAACCTCCATTTACATTGTGGGAACTTATTCTGCACAGCTTTGAGCCTTCATTTTTATCACTTTCATCCCTTCCCTCATCTCCTCCCCTCTTTCCCTGGGGAGGGGAGAGGGTGACATCCTGGCTGTGCAATGTCTGATTTCCAGGCAAAGCTTTTTCTGCTGCCACAGCCCCCTAACAAAGGCTCCAGCCAACTTCTCCAACCTTCCACAGAGGAGTCACCCCACTGTATCAACAAACTATATGACTGGGTCCTTATATACAACTGAAAATTTGCAAGCAGGGTACCTCATCCTCTTATAGTGTTCTATTAAAAAGGACTCAGTGAATGTGCCTTTTTTTCCTGTTGATTTTTGGTCTTTGAACATCTGTTCCCACATCAGGCTCCAGCTCTGGTTATCTGCACACAGTCCCTCTGAAAGCAGCTGTATATACCCAGGCACAGACCAGAACACAATTAATAATAATCCAAAAAAGAAGCCCACACATTGCAGGCAAGATAAAGGTCAAATTTTAAACATGTGAAAGCAGATAAAGGCACCTGGTTCTTTTTCTGAAAGGCACCACTAGAAAACTGGTGTCACCCATATAACCTTGAACCAGCAGACACAGAGGTTGGTTAACCAATGTTTCTTTCTGACCAAAAAATCTGCTCCACATTCAGAAGAGTCCTGCATGATGTTATCCATGTAGTTACTTCTCAAGTTTCTAAAGAAAGCAAGAGTCAAAGAGCCTTGACATTAGCATAATTATCTATGGTATTTGTCTGAATTACTTAATATGCAACAAGGAATCAGAGAATCCCAGGGGTTGGAAGGGACCTCAAGAGATCATGGGGTCCAACCCCCCTGCCAAAGCAGCTCCCCAGCTCATATTGCACAGGGCTGGAATCTCTCCAGAGAAGGAGACTCCACACCCCCCTGGGCAGCCTGGCCCAGGGCTCCCTCACCCTCACTGGGGAAAAGTTCTTCCCCAGGTTGGTGCAGAACTTCCTGGGCTCCAACTTGAGCCCATCACCCCTTGTCCTGTCCCCACAGACACTGACAAGGGGCTGGCCATTCCCCCTGCAGCCCATGCTTAAGATAATTATAAACATTCATTAGGTCCCCCCTTAGTCTTCTCAAGACTCAACAGCCCCAGCTCCCTCAGCCTTTCCTCCCAGGGGAGATGCTCCAGGCCCTTCAGCATCTCCAGAGCCTCCTCTGGATTCTCTCCAGGAGATCCCTGGCTGGTTGATCCCAGGGAGCCCAGAGCTGGACACAACCCTCCAGGTGGGGCCTGAGCAGGGCAGAGCAGAGGGGGAGGATCCCCTCCTGTCACCTGCTGCCCACACTCCTCCTGATGCCCCCAGGATCCCAGTGTCTCTCTCAGCCCCAGGACACACTGCTGGCTCATGGCCACCCTGTCCCCCAGCAGCACCCCCAGGTCCTTCTCCACAGAGCTCCTCTCCAGCAGCTCCCCCCAGCCTGTCCTGATTCAAGAGGTTGTTCCTTCCCAGGAGCAAGACTCTCCCCTTGCTTTTGTTGAACCTCCTCTGATTTCTTAATGAACTTCAATCACAGTCTTCACCATTTTCTGCACTGGTTAGGGACATGAAGACCATTTAAGAGAAGCCTTTGGGCAGGGGGAAGCAGCTTTATGAGACAACACATGCACAAACCATGTGAAAAAAAAGTGTTAGAACTCCCCAAAACACATAGTACAATTAAAATAGTTTGGCTATTGGATTCTGGGCTGCAACCTGGCCTGTGAAGAATCTGGCCAGACTCTTCATACTGTATATAAAACAGAATCCCTGCTAATGTTTGGTCAATACCTTCCTTATTTTTCCATTTTTTAAATCAAAGCATCTAGCTTTTCAGATTCATGAGGATAAATAACACTTCCCCAGTGCATCTTAACCCAAAACAAAACTCTCTTCCAAAAACAATGAGCAGCTATTTATTTATTTTCTCTCCTCACTGTTTATTGCTACAGAACTTGAAAAGCTATTGCTGAAGCTTGCAGTTAGCTTGGCTTTTCATTAGAGTATGGTGGACATCAACAGAATCATTGGGAAATCACCATTTTCCTTTAGACCTGATACCCACAAAAGAGATGCTTCTTCCAAAAACAACCAGTCTGACCTTTAATGTGGTTTGTTTCTTCATGCAGGTGTCAGAGCTTCTACAAAGACACCCACAGGTTATCTTCAAACACTGTGATACTACTCTTAACCTTACTGGTTTGGACCTGCTACCAAATCCAACCTGCAGCATAGAAAATACCAGAGAATTAAATAATCAAGTTATCATTTCTGATTGAGACACCAACCCCTTCACTAGTCCTGCTCCAAATCTCTTAGTTCAGTTGTCTCAAGGCATCACTTGGTGGGTAATTTTTATGAACACCCTGGATTAAGAGCCTGATTGAGATTACCACTCCTAGCCTAGCATTGTCTCTCTGGTTCTTGCACCACCACACTCCAGAGACAAAACTCAGTGGTCAAGTGTTGCTCAATACTGCTCATTTTTTCCTAAAAACTTATTTATTCCACCAAGACCTAAAGGCAGGAAGGATTCCATGCACAGGTAAAAGCAGTGATGTTTTACAGCACAAATAAGGGAGCTCTGTTTCTACAGTCCACATGTGCACCACAGAGCATCCCTCACTGCTGTGTGGAGCTGGGAAGTAGGTTCTCTTGAAGGAAAGGGCAAGTATAAAGCCCTCAACTACACTTTATGTGCAAAAAAGACCACTCCAAGAGCTGACTTCATGCACAAATCTACTTGAGCTAAAGAGGAATTGGCAGATGTCTCCTGAGAACTCTAGGAAAGTGTCTCCAAGCCAGCAGCCCACCTGCTATATTCCAGATTTCCTTCTAAAAGAATCAGGAAAGCAGAATTGTGGTTGTGTTTGGTGTGAAAAAGCAAAACAGACTGGTCCAGGGCTGGCAAAAATTAAACCAAAGCCAACTTGAGTATTTTTCATTTATACATAAAAATGCAAAGTCCATATCTTGTCCTTCAGCAGGGGCTTTAATTTGCATTTCTTTCCCCTAATCACAGAATCACAGAATTATCAAGGTTGGAAAAGACCTAAAAGATCATCCAGTCCAACCATTCTTCTATTACTACCAGCTCCCACTAAACCATGTCCCTCAATACAACATCTAGTCTTTCCTTGAACACCCCCAGGGTTGGTGACTCCACCACCTCCCTGGGCAGGTTGCCTATGCTCTCAAACCATAAAGCTCATGAATAGATATTTCTGCCAGCTGTGGCTGAAACTCCTAAGGGTTTGAAAGGTTATTTGAAAGGGCAGCTATAGATCCACAAACAACTTCATCAGGGGGGGAAAAATGGCACAGAGAAAGGAGGGCAGAAACACAGAGGCATCTTACTTTTACTGAATGTTAAGTTTAGTTTCCTAAAGACCTCTGTGTATATGCCCCATAAGTTTCAGGCATGAAGAACACAATCCCACAACCACTGTTGAGCTCAGAGGATGCTACAGTCCCCCTACCTGTCTGCCACATCCATATCCCCTTCGATCTTGTTGAGTCCTCTCATGATGTTATCAAACTGCTCGCCTTGGTAATGCAGCACTTTTGCCGTGTCCTCCAGTTGCTTCTGTGATCCAGTCAATAACCCAGTCAGTTCCTTTCCCTTTGTTGACTGCAAAGCAGCTGCTTCTGCTCCTGCACCTTGGCTTGACAGCAACTGCTCCCTCCAGAAATGCTCAAGGATGTTGTACACCACATTTCTGTTGGGTTGAAGAGAACTGAACCAGTGCTTGGTGTTCTTCTCTAAGACGGTAAGGGAGCTGAAGATGAAGTTTGAAGATTCCTTCTTGATCTCACTGATGCTAGAAAGATGGAAGTTGACCAAAAGCTCCCCTGTCTTGTCAGCTGTAAATCTGATTGCAACAGGAGTCAGCACAAGTCTGCCAGAGACCCATTGTTTGCTGGTGTCCAAGTAGTAAGAACAAGGCCAGCTATGGATACGGATGTCTTCGTTCATCAGCTCGTTGTTATGATTCTCTTCTAAAGGAGCAACGTTCTCAAAGCCAGAAGAAGCTAGAATAAGAGAGGAAAAAGGTTGCCAAGAACCCTTAGCAGTGTACAAAAGCTGAAGTTACAAACAGTTATAAATAATTCATCCCACACAAAGCCAGCTTCCAGTACTTCCACTGTACCCTTGCAGGTGTGCACCCAAGATAGATTTGGAAATAGGTATGGATAGGTTAAAATACTTGGTAACCATTCCTAACTATCCAAAGAATCCCTTCAGAAAGGCTCAGCTTTCCTGAGGGCTGCTATCAATATTATTGCTAGCAATTGGATCACTCCATAAGAGCTCTTCTGTGCAGCCAGTTCCAGTGCCTCAGCACCCTCATAATGGGAGGCATCTGTGCAGCCAGTTCCAGTGCCTCACCACCCATGAGGGTGGTGAGGCACTGGAACTGGCTGCACAGAAGAGCTGCAGGTCCCCCTGGATCACTCTATAAGAGCACAGCCTCCCATTATGAGGGTGCTGAGGCACTGGAACTGGCTGCACAGAAGAGCTGCAGGTCCCCCTGGATCACTCCAGAAGAGCACTGCCTCCCATTATGAGGGTGCTGAGGCACTGGAACTGGCTGCACAGAAGAGCTGCAGGTCCCCCTGGATCACTCCAGAAGAGCACTGCCTCCCATTATGAGGGTGCTGAGGCACTGGAACTGGCTGCACAGAAGAGCTGCAGGTCCCCCTGGATCACTCCAGAAGAGCACTGCCTCCCATTATGAGGGTGGTGAGGCACTGGAACTGGCTGCACAGAAGAGCTGCAGGTCCCCCTGGATCACTCCATAAGAGCACTGCCTCCCATTATGAGGGTGCTGAGGCACTGGAACTGGCTGCACAGAAGAGCTGCAGGTCCCCCTGGATCACTCCAGAAGAGCACTGCTGCCCATTATGAGGGTGGTGAGGCACTGGAACTGGCTGCACAGAAGAGCTGCAGGTCCCCCTGGATCACTCCATAAGAGCACTGCCTCCCATTATGAGGGTGCTGAGGCACTGGAACTGGCTGCACAGAAGAGCTGCAGGTCCCCCTGGATCACTCCAGAAGAGCACTGCCTCCCATTATGAGGGTGGTGAGGCACTGGAACTGGCTGCACAGAAGAGCTGCAGGTCCCCCTGGATCACTCCATAAGAGCACTGCCTCCCATTATGAGGATGGTGAGGCACTGGAACTGGCTGCACAGAAGAGCTGCAGATCCCCCTGGATCCCTAGCAGCGTTCAAGACCAGGCTGGATGAGGCTTTGGGCACCCTGGGCTAGTGGAGGGTGTCCCTGTCCGTAGGAGGAGGTTGGAAGCAGAGAGATTTTAAGGTCTTTTCCAACCCAAACCATCCTATAATTCCTGTAAGAGTCTCACCATGTTCCAGCACATAGTTTAGAAGAGCACAAGCTTCAGCTGACCATTGCATTAATGGCCAGGATATTTAATATGTGCTGCACTGTTTGGGACAGGGAAAGTGCTTTATAATTAGATCAGCCAACATGTTCCCATGCAGACATCCATATTTTTGGGTGGAGGGGAACCTGCTAAAAACATAACCATGCAGAACTTCTGCTAACTCTTATGAGTCCTTCACAAACCCCTTTTTACTGGGAAGAGATCATGTAAAAACCTTTCCATTCCCCATCTCATTATCAAAAGCAGCTTCCCACAGAGCAAGAGACACCAAAGTCTAGAATATAGGAAAACACAAGCTCCTTGATACACATCTGCAACAGTCACAACCAACAACTGGTCCTTCCACTTCCACTCAGCTATCTCAGCACCCAGGTATGTTAAGAACACACCCAGAATGTCTACCCAATGTATTCAACACCACAGAAGAAACCAAAATTGCCACTGACCAGAACTCACAATCATGACAGGGCAGAAACACCCAGCCACAGATGGATAAATCTCCTTCATAAACCCTCACAGACCATCACCCTTGGTCTACACCCAGCCACAGATGGATAAATCTCCTTCATAAACCCTCACAGACCATCACTCTTGGTCTACACCCAGCCACAGATGGATAAATCTTCTTCACAAACCCTCACAGACCATCACCCTTGGTCTACACCCAGCCACAGATGGATAAATCTCCTTCATAAACCCTCACAGACCATCACCCTTGGTCTACACCCAGCCACAGATGGATAAATCCCCTTCATAAACCCTCACAGACCATCACCCTTGGTCTACACCCAGCCACAGATGGATAAATCTCCTTCATAAACCCTCACAGACCATCACTCTTGGTCTCAGGAGACCTACCTTACACAACTCAACTAGATGACTGACCTGGTAGAAAACACAACCAAAACAACCCCCCAAAACTGTAATATTTGTGCTGTGAAATATTTGTTGTTGCTCAGTTACTATCAAAGGTGTCTGGAAGGAACTGGAAACAACTTAGCAGCAACTGCTGGGAAAACCCAGGCTGACCCCAGTGGGAGTTAAGATGAAAGAGGTGCTACAGTGGTATTGGGAGAGGCACTGCTGACCTGGAACATGACAGCAGAACATGCTGCAGCACAGTCAGCAGAGGCTAAAAATAAGCCAGCACTGACTCTGTTCACTCAGCATGAAGAGGAATGATGTTCAAGGCAGTGGTGACTCCATTGCACCACTGTGACAGGCCATGGTTTCCTGGGAGCCCATGATGCTGCTTGATGACATAATATCAACCCTACAAGACTTGCTCACTGGAATCCCAGCAAGAAAACAAAAGGTTGGCACATGCCTCAGGCCTGGCTTGCTTTCATCAGAACCACCTCAAATTCAGAAGGGTAAATAAAACAAATCAGATCTGGAGTGGCATCTCTCCATGCTTCCAAAGAGGCTTCTGGTACCCAAGGGTCAGCTTGTTTCCTGTAACATCTCCTCCAGAACATCACCAGTGTTCTCAGCAGGAACACCAGGGACCAGTTATGTTCCATGACTACTCTGTTAACACCCATTATGAGATGGTGATTTAATTACTCATGCATCCATTACCTTCTCAAAGCCTTTGATGTAACACAGCAGATCACTTCCAGATTAGCACCATAACATTATCTCCAGGTGTTCTGCTACTCATCTGCCACAACAAACCAAGAGTGAAGATCTCCACCACAAATCCCCAGCTGGGCTGACACTAATCACACCTTTGATTTCAGTGCAGTCTGTTCCTCTGAAAGAAATCTCTAGGAATCCTAATGCAAATTAAAAAAAGCCAATAGTCCTTTCTCAGGTAGCACTGGTGGGAATCCCTGTAGTACACACTGAAGATCTCCTAGAGCTTTTCCAGCTGCTGCATCATTAATATCCCTTTAACAGAGAGGTCTAACTCTGTGCCCAGTTCCAATGATGTCTTATTAAAGACATTCCAAACTTCTGTATGAATGAGATAAGGAATATTTAATTCCACAAAAATCTCTACTTTGGTTTTCATAACTTAGTTTCCATGCCACTGTAAATTTGAGAGAGGCAAATGGAAATAATATACCATAAGTTTATAAAGCAGCCAGGATTTAAAACTGAAAATTCTTCATTTGTTTTGGGCTAATAAACTCACAATCACAGAAAGACAATTTCATGCTGTACTATGGGCCAAAGAGAGGAGAGAAAAAGCCCAGAGAAATCTAAATTCAGAAGTCTAGCCAGCAAAACAATGACAAAGTTCTAAGAAATATTATTTCACAGAATCCCAGAACATTAGGAGTTGGAAAGGACTTTGAGAAATCATCTAGTCCAACCCCCCTGCCAGAGCCAGGATCACCTAGACTTTCTCTACTGTTTGCTATATAATTTCATAGTTTAGAGAAAGAGCTGAAAGCCCTGGCCTCAATTCCCACCCCCTCCAGAAAAAGAAGGTAATGCCTCTAATACAGCAACCTTAGTTCATTCACACTTAGACCAGATTGAGGGAAGGTTTTCTTTCTCCAGCCTCAGTGGGCTTTGTGAGTAGGCAAGCATCACAATTCCTATTTAAATGTTATTTTCTTTCTTTCACACACCAAGAAATGGGAAAAAGAAAAAAAAATAAACACTTTTCAACCAAGGAAACATCAGCAGTGAGATTCCACAAGAGCCATAAGCAGAACTGGGGCTTTTACAGGATACTTGAAGTGGAAAAATGTTTCCAATAGAAATACAAAGGTTTGTCCTAATAAAAGTGGATTTTCTGCTACTACAACTGACAATTATGTCAGTTGACACTTCATCACAAGTTATGGTAGTGCTGAAACCACTGACAATGGAAGCTAAATCATGTCCCAACTTAACTAATCAGGAAAAAATCTAATGAAAAACCTAATGAAGTTCAACAAGAGCAAGTGTAAAGTCTTGCACCTGGGGAGGAACAACCAACTGTATCAGTACAGGCTGGGGGACAACCTGCTGGAGAAGAGCTCTGTGGAGAAGGACCTGGGGGTCCTGGTTGATGACAGGGTGGCCATGAGCCAGCAGTGTGCACTGGTGGCTAAAAGAGCCAATGGGATCCTGGGGGCATCAGGAGGAGTGTGGGCAGCAGGTCGAAGGAAGTGATCCTCCCCCTCTGCTCTGCCCTGCTCAGGCCCCACCTGGAGTCCTGTGTCCAGTGCTGGGCTCCCTGGGATAAAAAAGACAGGGACCTTCTGGAGAGAGTCCAGAGAAGGGCAACGAAGATGATTAGGGGCCTGGAACATCTCCCCTGGGAGGAAAGGCTGAGGGAGCTGGGGCTGTTCAGCCTGGAGAAAAGAAGACTTAGGGGGGACCTAATTAGTGTTTATCAATATCTTAGACTTGGGCTGCAGGGGGAATTGGGCAGCCCCTTCTCAGTGTCTGTGGGGACAGGACCAGGGGCAATGGCTGGAAGCTGGAGCACAGGCAGTTCCACACCAACCTGGGGATGAACTTTTCCCCAGTGAGGGTGAGGGAGCAGTGGAACAGGCTGCCCAGGGAGGTGGTGGAGTCTCCTTCTCTGGAGAGATTCAAGTCTCCTCTGGATGCCTGTCTATGCAATATGAGATAGGGAGCTGCTTTGGCAGGGGGGTTGGACCCCATGATCTCTTGAGGTCCCTTCCAACCCCTAAAGATTCTGTGATTCTGTGATTTACAAACCACAAATCCAAATGAAGTTAAACTGTGTGACACTCCCTGGATAAGAAGTAAATAGAATCACAGAATGATCTGGGTTGGAAGGGATCCCAAGGATCACAGAGCTCCAACCCACCTGCCACAGGTAGGGACACCAACCTCCAGGCCTGGAGCTACACAAGGTTGCCCAGGGATCCATCCAACCTGGCTTTGAACACCTCCAGGGATGGGGCACCCACCCCCTCTCTGGGCAACCTATTCCAGCCCCTCACCACTCTCTCTGCAAAGAGCTTCCCCCTAACCTCTCATTTAACCCTTCCCTCCTTTAGCTTTAATCCACCCCCCTTGTAAATACAAGTTGTTTATTATTTAAAGCCTGCTCACTATTGTATTACACCCTCAAGCTCCTCCTAGCCTAAAGATATCATGGGGGCAACTGAAGTTTACTGAAAGAGCTCCCATCAGACCCAGTGGGATGAAAATCAAATCCAGCAGCAGCCTCCCAAATCCCATTCTGCAAAGCAGAAGAAAGCTGACATCCTCTTCCTCACCCTGTGCAAGGCTCTGCTGCTTATACTGGGTTCTGAAAGATCTCCTAAACATCATCATGCTGCTCCCAACAAGCTGTTGCAGTTATTTTATAAACAACAAATAAATCATGATGAAACCAGACATTGAAAGATTATATGCCTTGGGGAAGATCACAAGGAAAACTTGGAACCAAAGGCAGGTTTCTCCATGCTTGCTGCCAGCACAGGCACCATAAAACACAGTGGCATCTGAAAAACAACTCCTAGAGCTTGCTAAAAGCAACAGCCACCTTCAACCATGCACAGCCAGACCAGCAAGGCAAGGAGAGATTGGAAGTAAGGAAATGACTCTTCAAGTTTTACAAAATCTCAGCCCAGAGCCCATTTTCACACACCAAGGCTCCCAAACTCTATGCAACCACCACCAGCTCCCCATCAGGGCAGCATTTGCTTTCAAGCCTGTGGAGGAAAAAAGAAATCAGTGTCTGCTGAAGTCTCACAATTATGCCATAAAAGAAAGAAGAAAGATCTTCCTAAACCAGATCTCAAGATCCTTACCTCTATCTGGAGATGCAGATATCTCAGGTAGACTTTTGGGGGCTGCTGCCTTTATAGAACTATCCATCTGTAGGTATAACTCTTTTTTTCCTGGGTATTTTTCCTCTTTGAAATCCTAAAGATCAGGTTAAAAAAAAAAACCTCCAAAACCTGAAGTTAAAAGAAAAAACCCCAACTATGCCAGTTACCAAAAGAAAAAAAAAAATAAATATATATATAAAAATAAAACAGGGAATGGATATTTATCCCTGGATCTGAGAGGTCAAGTCCTCTCAATCCAGGAGAAGAAATGGCATGGTCACTTGACCTGTGTGCATGTCTATATAATGTGTGTCCATGCCTCAGGTCATATGAGTTTTGACTCACCTGAGCACTCAGCCTGAGAGTCAGCTCCTTTCTGTGCCTGAGGCCAAAACTTCCAAGCAAAAACCTATTTAATCATTGAATCCATTCATTGTTCCAGTACATTCTACCCCCATGTAATGACATTTGCATTGCCATCAGATCTGCACAACTTCTTTTTTTTTTTTTTTCCTTTCTCAAAGATATTTAAACCTTGGAGAAATAGAAATGTACAGAAGGATGACCAAGACTGTTTTCATTATCAAATAAAAGCAGTTATCAATGGCACAGCAGATCTTTATGGACACTGTCATTTAACACAAGACTTCAAGGAGTTGGATTAAACTACAGGAGAAATTTTACCCAAGTGAAACAAGCAAAAGAAGAAGTGGTCACAATCATTTGAAGTTGAAAAATCATTAAATATGTACTTTACCTATGACATTCATGGATGGTGTCATGTAATGTCAGGCATTCACCTGTGATTATGACTTTTGAGCAGCTAAAAACCATCATTATTCTATTACTTTTGTAATTCTCCTCTCCTCAAATTGATATTAAAGAAACTTCTAGCTCTCATCTACTGAAGATGTTCACATTTTGCCTTCTATAAAATGTGAACTAGATGATCTTTAAGGTCTTTTCCAACCCAAATCATTCTGTGATTCTATGAAAACAGAACCTGGCCTTTGCTTCTCTCTTGTTAGGTCACACAGCACCACTGGAAGACATCATACTTAAAGCTGTGCAATGAAAAGTAGTGTTAAATACACCAACTTCATCTCTGATGTAAACAGGGAGCTCAAAGCTAAAGCCCAAGTAGCTCAGCTATTGTCATTCAACATGTTAAGGTATTTCCTAAAGTTCTGACAAATCCATTCATGAGATGCAGAGCTAGAGGTCTTTTGCCCTTCACACACAGCTGGTTTGCCTCCAGGAACAATTACTCAAGATTCAGGATCTCTCTCCTCCTCCCATGAGTGGTGAGGTCAGAACAAAGTCAAAGTTCAGCATGATGTCATCCCCATTCTACTCCTTCTAAACCATGACCAGAAGTTCCACGTGTAAGAAGACCCAGAACATTAACAGGTCTGTAAAACACAATGAAAATAATGCAATAAAACATGCCATTCCTGTCTTGCTACCCAGAAGAAAAAACAAACCCCACACAAAACAAATACAAAACCCCAAGAAGAAGAGATGCAAGACCTTCACAATGGCATGCAAAGGATTAGACTGGCAAGGAAAAAAGAAAACCAAAACAAAAAAACCCTAATAAAACACAAATAGGTTTATAAACCTCAAGTCCACAGTCACTGTATGCAGCAAAAGACAAAAAGACAACTAAATGGAAGAGAAGCCAATGAATTCCTTCATGTTGTTTTAAAGAAGCACAGGCTTGTCTACAGATCTGTCTACAGACCAGATGACACACATGTTCTCTTGCAATCTGGGCTCCACACCATTATCCACATTCCTTAAATCCCCTCTTTTTTTGATTTTTTTAACACACTTACCCCCCTCCAGACTGAGTGCAACACCATTTACAGCTACACACAGCAGCACAGTGCAAGAATGAGGATCCACAGCAAAGAAACACAGATTATCTTTCCAGCAGCATCACCAGAGCATTGTATAAATTCTTTAGCTGGCACATAACTCAATGGCTGCTTCTATTAAAAGGGAGTGACTCATCTCCTCCTGTGAAGTGCTTTGAGATCATTCAATGAAGTGTACACACTAATTACACCAGGGTAACACACTGGGAGAGGATGCTGTCAGCTCAGGAACAAAACATCACCCCTTCGCAATGTGGCTACCTCAGAGCCTATGGAGCTTGCATCACAGATTCTTCTCACCTGCCTTTGCTATTTGAGAGCTGGAAATGGGCTTTTACAGGGGCATGTAGTGATAGGATATGAGGTAATGACTTTAAAGGTGAAGGACTGTAGGTTTACTCCAGATATTAGGAAGAAATTCTTCCCTGTCAGGGTGGGGAAGCCCTGACACAGGGTGCCCAGAGAAGCTGGGGCTGCCCCTGGATCCCTGGCAGGGTTCAAGGCCAGGTTGGATGGAGCTTTGGGCACCCTGGGCTAGTGAAGGGTGTCCCTGCCCATGGCAGGGGGTTGGAACTAGATGGACTTTGAGGTTCCTTCCAACCCAAACCAGCCTGTGATTATCCACAGAACATTCCTAAACACTGTTCTAATGTGTTGGTGTTTGTTTACTGTATTGTTCTTCTCCAAGATTCTACAGGGCTGTAACCTTTGGTTGTTGATTCCTAAAGCTACCACCTGGCAAATTAAGAATTTAACACACCTGTGAGTCCACCAACCCTCATCATAAAAACATTTGTAAGGCCCATGAAGGGACTCTCCCCTTGTTTTTAATTAAGGGTCTAAGACACAGTTCCATCAGGTTTCTAACTCTACAGTTCTCCAAATTGTGCTGCAAAACACAAAGTAGTCCAGGCTGGCTCTCCAAGAGACACGGCAGACAAAGACCCACAGAACCTCTCCATTATGGTATACAGAGAAACTCATCTTCCCTCACCTCTAAAGTCCAACTAAAGAGCAAATTTAACCTGAGGGGTTTCTCCACATCACCATCTTTCCATCATTCCATAGGAAACACATTTTGACCCCATTTAATTTCTGATACAAAAGCACCTCAACAGAAGACCAAAGTCCCACCAACCTCTCCCAAACACATTTAAGCATAGGGCTGCCTCGATTCTCTTCCCTAAACCCACATCAGCCCCTAGAGCATCCAGATTAAACCTCACGAGCCTTTCTTTCCATCTGGACCCTGCCCGAGAGTCTTTGACCACAAGTATAGCCAGGGCATGAAGAAGCCTCTCTTTACCTACAGGCAAAAGCTTCAATGCTCCAAGCCTGTCAGTGTTCAAGGGACACTTGGACAATGCCCTTAATAAAGGCCTTTAACGTGGCCTGCCCTGGATTGGACAGGCTCGATGGTCACTGTAGGCCCCATCCAAGTGAAACAACCCAGGCTGTTCAGACCCCCACACCTTCCCCAAGGCCAGACCTGCCTCCCTCTCCCCATCAACCACCCTTTTCCTTCAGGTCTACCCTTCCCCTACCAACCAGGCTCCCAAATCCCCGACCCCATAACCCCCCAAACTCCAGGCCAGGCACCCACCCCCTCCCCTAGGCCAGGCACCCACACCCACCCCCTCCCTTAGGCCAGGCACCCACCCCCTCCCTTAGGCCAGGCACCCACCCCCTCCCCTAGGCCAGCTCCCAGCCTCCCGCCCCACAGGCGGACGGGCCCAGCCCACCCACCCGCGCCTTCGCCCTCCGCCTCACACTCACCTCCCGCAACGCAGCGCGGCCCAACTGCAGCTCCCGCATCGACGCTCCGCGCCTGCGCCCGCCGCGCACTTTTATTGGCTGCGCCGCCGTGACGGTGCTCTGCCCTTCTCGTCCCCCCCGGGATCCCCACGCCCGGCCTCGAGGTTCCGGGAGCGACCGTGCGAGTCGGTCAGTTCCCCCCCCCCCTCTACCTCTCCCCCCCGTCCCCAGCTTTGGCTACCGCCGCTCGCCCTGGGGTCCGGCCCCGCTGGTGGGTCGGGGGTGAGTATCCGTCCCTCGGTGTCCTCTCCGTTTCGGCGGGCTGTGGAAGCGCGGGAGGTCCCCAGAGCCCGGCGCAGGGATGGGGGTGTCCGACGCTCTGTGGCGTCCGGGTCCCCGTCCTCCCCCCTCCCCTCAGAGCTCCGTTAAGGGGGAGCTGCCTCACGGCGGCCCCGCTCTCCTCCTCCACACGCTGGTCTCCCCTTCACCCTGTGCCCCCCATCTCCCGAAGCCCATCCCTGCAGGGTGTGTGGCCTCATTTACCCTCAGGCCTCCTCCCTTCCCCTGTATGCTCAGCCATCCTCCCTCACCCCCTCCCAAAACATCTCCCTTTTATTTACTAATATTTACCTTTTATTTTACCTTTCATTGTCTCCTGACCCATAGAGAAAGGTCTGGGAGGGGGTGAGGGGGTGGTGGTGAGGGGAGTGGGTGTGGAATTGCCAGCACTTATATCTTCTCCAGTTCAAAGGGGGACACCCCAATACCATCACTGGACTGCAGCGGTTTCCCAGAGCCCCAAATATTAACAGGATTTCCTTCCCTCCACCCTCATTTACCAGGGGGATCCCACTGAAATTAACCTTTCTGCTGTTTTAGGAAGGAACCAGCCTTTGCAGGTCATCCTCCCCGACAAAGGAAAAGCAACACCTTCACCATCCCTAGGGCGGCTTCCTTGTCAGACATCCCACCGGCATTGAACTTTATCAGCTATGGAAGATCCTCATTAGCCCGGCATGGTGGGATGCTTCTACACAACTTCTTGTTTTACCTCTGGCTGGTTTATATCTCCCTGTGAGCTTTCATGGATTTAGAGACTCAAGTCACATTTTAAAGTAGGGTTGTTGGGTTTTTTGGCCCTAGGACAGGACAGCAGCTGGTCAACACTGTCTTGGCTACGCCAGGAAGAGTATCCAGCCTGCATGGACAGGGCAACATTTGCCTGTTCCACTGCCTTTTTTCGTGACTACAGCAGTTCATCTCAGGGTGCATTCTGCCTCCCTGGAGGACACGTTGACTTTATTGAAAAAGTAGAATCATTCACTTACTCCGACTTTTTCCGGGATTATTTGATTCCAAACCATCCCTGTATTTTCTCAGCTAAATTCACTGAAGACTGGGGCAGCAGGAGAAATTGGGTTACTTGGGATGGAAAGCCTAACTTTGATCATCTGCTGCAGAAGTTTGGTAAGCCATGACATTTTTAATACCTCATTAAAGTGCATATGCTAAATGACCCAGCTTTCTTTTAATCATAGGAACAGAACCACTAGACAAACCTGAGCAATACTTTTTTTTTTCCTAAATTAATGTGTTCTCTACTTACTCTTTATATTTCTCAGATTCCAACCTCAAATTATTTCCACCACAAAATGAAATCAAAAGTGCTGTATAATTCAACCATACTAATTCATATACCTGCTAAACTTTAACCTCAAGAAGCTGCCTGACACTTTCTCCAGGGAAGGGGAAAGTATTTTGCAGTTACAGTGAAGTATCTCTTCAGGTTGTGAATCATTAGTTTATTTTATTAGAATGAATACCTCACTCTTGGTGTGGTTTTAAGGGGAAAATTCTGGTCACAATTAAAATACTAACTTCTGGTCTTAATTATGTTTGCCTAGATTGATGGCATTGGGAGTGAAAGCTGGGGTAAGAGTTGCTAGTTCATGTGTTTGCACTGTATTTGGAATTATATTGGTGTTCTGCTATATCCCAGATGTTGGAGACTGTGCAGGGGATAAGCTAAAGGAGTTCAGATTCAGCATCAGTTATTCTGTCTCCACCTGGCCTCAAAAGAATTTCTGTTTCAGGAGATGCTGTAGTACCTGTTGCCAACTGTGATGTCAAGGAGTACAATTCTAACCCAAAGGAGCAGCTCCCTTTCAAGGAGTATATAAGTTACTGGAAAGAGTACATTAAAAACGGCTACCATTCATCTCGAGGGTGCCTTTATCTCAAGGACTGGCACCTGAGCAGGTAAGAGCACCATGGAAACCCCTCCATACCTCACCCAGCAGAGAGCTGCTGCAAAGTCTTAACACTCACCTTTTAATGCCTCAGTGTTTGAACACCAGTAGTGCTGTTTGTTAGCATCTGGCCACCAAAACACCAGTCTTACACAGCACAGTTCTTGGTGATCCTTAAACAGGTCATTGTTTCCTGACATTCTCAAGCACTTTCCTTTCCTTCTGCTTTTGAAATGACTGTGTGTTATCCCTGTGGAAGCTGTGTGTGGTTCTAACATCTGGCTTTTGTTTGTCTGCCACAGTGCAAACCTTACTTCTTACAAAGAAGGGGGACATCTCTAATGATGGTTCATTCCATGAGCGTGTGTCAGTTATAACCCCTCATTATCCATTTTCTTTTCTGTTACTCTTCCCAATCACTAAAGTTCTCTTCACCCTGTCCTGGCTTTCCTTCTCCTCCAGCCTTCTGCTTGCAAGCCCATTCCTCCTATCTGTGGGGAGCTTGTGTCTTTTCACTTAAATCATTTCTTCCTTAGATATACCCTGTTCTTAATCCTACTTCCCCATGGTCACCTCTTGTTCATTTTTGAGTTTGCAGTGACTTACAGTAGAGGCAGGTTGTCAGTCTCTGCCTCCCTGTTTGTCTCCTTTCCAAAACACCAGTGTTGTGGCTTCAGAAAGTCTGTACACACACCCTGGGGTGGCAAAGGGGGAGCATATTCTACAGGAGGAGGCCACATGCTTGTCAAAATCCCACAGCCTGGCTTCCCTCCTAACCCTCACGCTCCCAGCCTGCCATCCAGCTTGCCAACCAGACTTGCAGGTGTCTCATCTAAAGAAGATGTGTTTATTAGGATTTGTCTCTGCCAGAATTAGGAGTTTCCCAAATAGCAGTTAACAACCTTCCTGGGAGACTAAATGCATTTCACATACAACACAGAGCTCCCAGGGATACAGAGATGGCAGCTAAGTATTAATGCCCTGTGAGAGACTTGACTAGTCTCTGTCTCTGGGCTTGGGGAACTGAAGTAGAAGGAGCAACACTGTGTTTTACTGAGACCAATTTCCAAAACCTTATCTTTTTAAGAGCTTTCCCTGAGCAAGATGTTTATACAACCCCTGTGTATTTCTCCTCTGACTGGCTGAATGAATACTGGGATGCTGTTGCTGTGGATGATTACCGGTTTGTCTACATGGGACCTAAAGGTTCATGGTAAGGCAGCGTGGTTTCTGCCATTCTTATGTACTCCTTTTGGTGATTTAGTATTACAGGGGAATTACCACATTGTACTTCAGGACAGCATCATGCTGCAGAGGCAATGCTGTACCTGAACCCAGCCAGCCTTGTTTCTCAAGCAGCTTGTTCAGCTCTGCAATGTGAGCTGCCCATATCTGGTCAGCTAAAGTGGTTTTGATTTTTCAGAAAGCCCTGAATTGCACTCAAAAAATCTAGGAAAAAAAAAAAAGTTATCAGCTAGTTTATATGAGTTTTTTTACAGCAGAAACTCCCTGGGGATCATCAGCCCCTTGTGATTTGCAGAGTCAACAGAAGCCTTGGAGGGGCGCTGATGAGTCAGTCAAATATTTTGCAGGTGAAAAAGTTCAGCCCAGCCTTGATGATGAAGTTGCTTTTACAGCATTCCCATCAGTTCACATCACAGCATCTCCTGCTGTCGAGGTGTACGTGGTACAGGTGCAAAACTAACTGATGGGGAAGTACAGAGGCTATAAAATAATGCAGTACTGCATAGATATAGTGGCATTCTAACAGTTAAAACAGGCAAAATTAAATGAAAAAGGATGACAGTTTGGGGGTGGGTTTACATAGTAAAGATTTCTTTCCCTGTGTGTATGCCTAATTCTCAGAGACTCCTATTCACCTTACAGCTTTTAGGTGTTGTGCTTACTTAAACCTCTGATTTACCCCCCCCCCAGGACTCCATTCCATGCTGATGTCTTCCGTTCCTATAGCTGGTCAGCCAATATATGTGGGAGAAAGAAATGGCTGTTGTACCCAGCAGGTCAGGAGGAGTACCTGAAAGATCTCCATGGCAACTTGCCCTTTGATGTGACTGCACCCAGCCTTCAGGACAGGAGTGTTTACCCTCGCTACAACCAAAGTCAACCCCCTGTTGAGATCGTGCAGGAAGCAGGGGAGATAGTCTTCATCCCCAGTGGATGGCATCACCAAGTTTACAATCTGGTAAAAAAAATAACCCACACCAAGCTTTTCATAACCTAGGGAGCTAATCAGGCAGCAGGCTTGAGTCTGGTCAAACTGGTGTGGATGCTAAAATCTAACTGGTCTGCAAAAGAAGTGTAGAGAGATTCAGGGAGGAAAGGTTTATTAGTGGCTGCTCAAGATGATGGCTAAAAGCAAGCCTGAACTCATAAGCTCCTTGTGTTGTTGACCACTAGAAGCTGGGAGAGCCTAAAGCCAGAGAAACTGCACCCTCTTTCCTTATGCTTTTCCTCATTAGATGCTCCTATTTCACTGAGAAATAGGGTGCTAGGTGAGATGGACTCAAGTTGAGGCTGCTAATCTTAGTTTCTGACAACAAACTGTAATTTAATAAAGGAAAATGCTAACAAATTGGTCTTGGTGATTACAAACCAAAATTTGACAGCATTAGTCCTTTCTCCCTGCTATGTTCTCTCACTCTTCTGCCCTTTAGAGGTTCCTCAGAGGAACTGGAGACATTTCCCAGTTTACAGAGTGAAACAAGATTTTGCTGTTGAGGAACAATAGAAAGAAGTGTGGTGGTGCCAAAGCAGCATCTTCCATGCTGAGGAATATGAGTTTACATACTGCATCATTGGTGGTGCTACAGTTGTTTTCTCTTGCTTTCCTACATCATGCCAAGTAACTGTTTAATTTCTTCCTTCAGGAGGATACCATTTCCATCAACCACAACTGGGTGAATGGCTGCAACGTGGCTATAATGTGGTGCTTCCTGCAGGATGAATTAGCAGCTGTCCAGAGGGAAATCAATGAATGGAAAGACCCTATGGATGATTGGCACCTACAATGCCAGGTATAACAACATGATGCAGGCTGCCCAACTCCTCTGCTCTGCCCTGCTCAGGCCCCAGCTGGAGGGTTGTGTCCAGTTCTGGGCTCACTGGGATAAATCAGCCAGGGATCTCCTGGAGAGAGTCCAGAGGAGGCTCTGGAGATGCTGAAGGACCTGGAGCATCTCCCCTGTGAGGAAAGGCTGAGGGAGCTGGGGCTGTTCAGCCTGGAGAAAAGAAGCCTGAGAAGGGATCTTGTAGTGTTTATAAATTTCTGAAGGGTGAGAAACAGGGGGCCATGGGCAGCCTCTTCTAAGTGTCTGTGGGGACAGGACAAGGGTCGATGGCCTCATGTTGGAGCACAGGGAGTTACACACCAATATGCAGAAGAACTTCTTCCCAGTGAGGGAGCCCTGGGCCAGGCTGCCCAGGGGGGTGTGGAGTCTCCTTCTCTGGAGAGATTCCAGACCTGTCTGGATGCTGACCTGTCCTAGGGACCCTGCTTTGGCAGGGAGGGAACCCGATGATCTCTTGAGGTCTCTTCCAACCCCTGTGATTCTTTGACTCTATTAAAGGGTAATATATATTCCAGGGCACATTGTAAAACCTTATGACTTTGAAGACACAGAAGTCCTTAACATCATCCCTGGAATTAGTGTTTCATGTGGATAGTAGGAACTGGTGACAGCTTCATTTTGCAGGAAATCAAATACTACTTTAGTAAGATGGGGAAGACTTGTACCAGTGTGTATTTGCCATGTCAAGGAGCTTAGGATGTTGTCTAAAAAAGCTCATACTTCAACTGTTCTTCAACTTAGCATCAAGATCAATCTTTTGTGTAGCATTTACATTCTTCTTTATAAAATACAAGTGTTTTTTTTCATGTAAATAGAAGAATTGGTAAGACAGACTCCATGCAGAACTGGTTTGAAGATGATTCATGAAAAGACCAGCAAATCTGGTCTAACAAAATTAAAACAAAATGTCTTCAAAGTGATGCCTTTAGAACATGTAACTATAGCAAACAGTATTGTATCTTGTATGCTTCCAAAATCCTAAGCATGAAACAAATGTAAAGTTTATTTCTGGAGCCTATTGCTGCTGCTTGGGTTTATATGGTTCAAAACTAGTTTTAAAAGCCACAGTCATTTAGTACTTAGAAGAAACAGATTGTTGCTTTTGGGGCTAGGAGCATTTCAAGTAAGGAAGGAAATCACAGAATCATAGGGACTGGAAGGGAGCCCCAGATCACATCGGGTCCAACCCCCTGCCAAAGCAGGGTCCCTAGGACAGGGCACACAGGGCGGTGTCCAGACAGGGCTGGAATCTCTCCAGAGAAGGAGACTCCACACCCCCCTGGGCAGCCTGTCCCAGGGCTCCCTCACCCTCACTGGGGAAAAGTCCTTCCCAACATTGGTGAGAAACTTCCTGTGCTCCAACTTGCAGCCATTGCCCCTTGTCCTGTCCCCACAGACACTGAAAAGGGGCTGCCCATTTCCCCCTCTATCCCATACTCAAGATATTTATAAACATTAATTAGGTCCCCCCCCTTAGTCTTCTTTTCTCTAGGGGCATTGGAGAATTACAAAAATAACATGATTAAACATGGTTACTTATGATTCCAGATAGTTATAGCTTAAAAAAAAACATGTTTTTGCAGTTCTTACTGTAATTAAGACAGAGCTGTTTCCATTTCAATGCTGAGTTTGTTGTTGTTTTTTTCCTCTCTTAGTTGATCATGAAGTCTTGCACGGGTATAGACTATAAGGAGTTCTACAACTTCCTCAAAGTTATTGCAGAGAACAGGATTTCTGTCTTGGAAAAGGGTCTGGATGATGAAGCTTCAGCAAAGAACACTCCAAAAGCTGCCATTTCCACTTTGGGCATGCTCCATGCAGTGTTTGATTTAAAGAGGACTGTGAAGGTGTTAACATCATTGAGTGCTAATGAAGATTTCAAGAAACTAGACCTGACATCACTTTCTCCACCTCCAGAGGCATTACTCCACCACTTGAAAGCAGCAATAGATACAGCCCTACTCTAACTTCCTATTTATTCAGCTCTTTGTAAAATGAGCCTTTTGCAAAAATGGGGTGTTTGTAGAAGGCTGACTCCTCCCTGTTTAATAGCTGTTGCAGTTGAAGTACAAAGAGCCTTAATAGAGAGTGGGGAGAGAGTACATTCATTAAGACAACCTGAACACTTTAAGTTGACAACATTTGTTTAGATTAATAGGACAGGACAAAAGTCTCAGAGAAAAGAAACTCAAACCATGCATTTCAGTGTTATGAGCTCTACCTGTGAGGATCATTCAGGGAAGGGGAACAGAAATTCTCAGTGGATCAAGCTTAGGTCTGTCAGGGTTTAACACTGACATCTCAGTGGTCTGCACCAGATTCCTTCTGAGGGCACTGCATCCAGACAGCAAACCTGCACTGCAGGCTTCAGCATTTAAGCTCTGCTTTGTCTGCTCACACCTAAATTGCTTCAAAGCCTGTCCTACTTCCAGGTGCAGCTTAGCATTTCTTTTCCTTTTCTCTACTATTAGAGGGCCTTAGGTCAGCTAGCTTCCCTTGAAGCCTGAGCTGGCTCAACAGCTGTAGCCTGGATAGAGAAGAGCTGACTAGTATTTTCCCCCAATACAGTGGCATCTCTCCAAAGCTGTAAGTCTCAGGTAGAGTCAGCTATCATTGCTGCTCCAGGGTCTGCAGGATTAAATCTACCATATCAGGAAGCTGGAATCCTGATAGCACATCTGCCACAGGTCATTTAAAGCACATGATCCAGCTCAGCTCATAAGGAGGAGCTCAAATGTACTCTCCCATTTCACCACGCTGTTTTATATCAAGTGGAGATTTGCTTAATCAGGGAAGCTTGCAAGTAGCCTCACCACTCTCTCCCTAAAAAGCCATGCTGTTAACACACCAAATAGCACTACTGCATGGTTACATAGCACAATTTGCAACCTGAATGCTACCCTTGGGCTAAAAGAATGCTTCCAGTGAGGTATCCCTCTTGCTTTTACTGGTTAGTGAGAAAGCCTAGAAGCACAAATGGCTGCACACTGTTAACCTTAGCTGCCCCTTTAGGGCTCACTTGAATTATAGCTCAAGAACTTCCTCACTTTTCAACAAGATGACTGGTAAGAGCAACTAACCACCTGGATGTTTAGAAAGTGCAATAGTAGAAATCTCACTGTTTTCTAGATAATCCTGTGGAGTTTGTACATGCATGCATTTTGCATGTCCTGTTTTGTAGTAGAAATTTCTCCATTTTTGAGTAGGAAAATGGTACCTGAAATTAAAAATCAATACCCAGAGCATGGGAGAATGGAGAAAACAGATTACTTGGGTTTTCTTTTTTGTTTTAAACAGCTGTGACTACATCTCAGTGATTCAACCTTCTGGCAGGCTGTTTCTTTAGACTGGAAAACTGCCAGGTTTAGGCAAGTTTGGCTGTTTCCATTCTCAAAGGCAGGCAAGCTGGAGCTTTCCTTCCTTACATGAAGGAGGGGAGATTTCAGAGAGGTGAGGAACGATGCTTTAGAGAAGACAATCAGTAGGGAAGCATGTTTTTTTGGTCTTGTATTCCCCAGTCTCACTGCATGCTGTGCAACTCAGATTGGCACCAACCACTTTAAACACTGCAATTTTATAAAAGGGTTTGCTTAGCCAGACAGGTTTTTTTGTCCCATGAAGCTGGAACTGCTGGGCTTTGCTGTGTGAAAAGAACAAAACTCCAAGTCAAGTGTTTACACCAAGAACCCAGGATATCTCAAGATACCCCTAGACTGGGTTTAAGCACCTTTCTGCCCAGCCTGCCACATCCTCACTTGGATGGATGGCATGAATTTGCTGTGATACAAAAATTCAGGCAGCAGTTCTCAGGGAAGGAGGCATCATTTTTGCAGGTGGTTCCTCTTCCCTGTGGAAAAGCTGGTAAGGAAGAAGATAGGCCAGGATGGCAAGGTGGCTAAAGAGGTGCTGAAGTAAATATTCTCTTCACCTGAGCTGTGTCTGCACCACAGTATCTTCAGCTCTGAAGATGTCTAACAGCCATCCTTCCTAAGGCATGCTAAGGCTTGGCTTAGCATGATCAGTGCCAGACAATGGGGTAAATCAGAGTAACTTTAATTGCAAGAAATGAGCTTCAAGTTTAATCCATGTTCTCCTTACTGATTCAGCAGGGAACAGAAGCACAAAAATTAGTTCTATTGATTCAGCCTTTCAGTATTACAGCAGGAAACCAGTTTGTAGTTCAAATTCACCATTCCTATGGATAAGGCAGGAAGGGAGCCACATTTTCTAAAGTTAGAGAGGAAAGAAAACTCTCAAAAGCCTGAAAACAGCACCAAGATTGGAACAAGACATATGTGAGTCTGGAATCTCTCTTAAAAATTAGACAGCTTTATTTAAATAGAGTTTACTGTAAAACATACATTAGGATTCTCTCATACCAATATATTAACTGTTGTAATCAGTGTACTATTTATTAAAGCATAATACTTGTGATAAACAGGAGAAAACTGTACAGTTTTGTTTTGTTTTCCTGAAGCCACCAACCTGGACAATTTAAAAGTCAATGTGTAAAATAAAAGCAGGTTAAAAAAATCTAGTTGAAAAGAGCTTTTTGCCCTAAATATGCAACTCAGACTTCACTATTTTTGTCTGACAGGAACAGGATACTGAGTATCCTTTAGCCTTTTCTAAAGGCAGCATAAAATCCAGCCCAATTCTTACCTGATTTGTACCCAGCTGGGTACAGTTGGTGGGTGATGTGTCAGCACAAAGCTGTGCACCCCCAGGAAAACCAGTGTTTTCACAGCTCTTGTCAGTGCAGAAAGCCAGGTGGGTTTCTGTTGTGTCTCACCAGGATTGGCAATTTCTCAACCCCAGGACAATCCATGGTCCTTTCTATAAGGCACATACAAACCCCTGCAGAATTCCAAAGCGGCACTAGCACATCCAAGGTGCAAGTGTGATATCCCTGAGATATAACAGGAGTCTCCAAGATTATAAATATACACTTTGAAGTATCATCAACCAAGGAAGTTAGTCAATAGCAGCTTTACAATGCAGTGGAGAGGTACTGAGTTTGAGATAGGTAGGAAGAGGAATGGAAAAGCCTTCCTCTTTAGGGATATAAGCAAAGCCACCTCGATCCAGGAACAGGAGGATGGAGATGGCTTCTATCCATGCCACGTCTCTGCCAGCCAGGAGGGGTCCCACCAAGACAGTTCTTGGGGTTTCACTGAATCACTTTCTATAAATTAACTTCCCTTATGTCAGTTCACCAGTGCAAAACAAACACAGCATCCAAGAGAACAGTTAAATGAGGGTGCAAGGCAGGCTGCTCCCTGCAGGAAAACAAAGCCTCAGCCACTTCCCACAGAGATTCCCAAACTACAGGCTGAGGTTGTGTTATCAAAAGGCTTTTAACCAACAGCATCCATACAGCCATACTTTTGTCATCATAGTCCCAAGAGAAAACCCAACAACAAAACCTCATTTTAATAAATTAACCGTTCTCCCCTTTTTAAAGGCAGCCAGGACAGCGGTGACTGGATTGCTTCTTCCTCCAACAGTGTTTGGTCAAGAAAGTGCATCAGGGAGGAACGTCCCTTTGGGTCCTGGGGCTCAGGAGCTGTGAGTGACGTGGCAGTTCTCTCTTTGGTGGAGTCTCATCCTCTGTATGTGCTCGTAGCATGACTAGGCAGGGAACAGAGCAACCCATTACAGAGAAGTTTTGGGGCAACTTTGGGGCAAAATCTGGTCTCCTGCACACAAAGTGAAGCTGTGATGCCCCCATAGAAGGAAAATTAAATCTGCACATTGTTAATTAAAAGTAGACTAGAAAGAAAATAACCCATACTACACTTCTAAACACCCCTCTAAAATTAAATGAGAGTACAATGTGTGTCTCTACTACTCAGGAAAAGCTAACACAGCTCACAACTCATTGTTGAAAGGTTTTCTTACCTCCAAAGCTGTCAACAGAAAGTCATACAGTCCTCCTTGATTGGTGGGGTCCATCAAGTCTCTGATCAGGTGGATTTCAGCTCCCAGGTGCTGTATTCTAGGGGGAAAAGAAAAAAAAAAAAGTCATAACCAGAAGAAATCTCTGGGCACTGGTGCCTGTGGTGCTTGAAATTAGAATTTGGAGAGAAGGAAACAGATCTGGAAGTTCAGTGCTGATTCTGGAAGTGCACTGCTGATCTGACACTCATTGTGAGTCACCTTGATATTCTGGAGGCTGAGGCTTTGAAGTACCTGGCATGACTGGATCTCAGCAAAGATGCTCAGCCATAAGAAAATCTAAACTCCTGCATTTTTCCCCTCATTTGTCTCATTCCCCTCCTTTCTCATCTACAGCTGAGAAGACTCCTGAGCCAAGAAACCTCTAACATACTATATGACTGCAGGATAAAGGGGGAGAAGGCCAGCCAAGGGGGCTGAGGCAGCGGGGTGGGGGGAGAGAGAAGGCCGGCCAAGGGGGCTGAGGCGGCAGGGTTGGGGGGGGGAGGGGGGGGAGAAGGCCAGCCAGGGGGGCTGAGGCAGCGGTTGGGGTAGGGGGGGGGGAGAAGGCCGGCCAGGGGGGCTGAGGCAGCAGGGGTGGGGCGAGAAGGCTGGCCAGGGGGGCTGAGGCAGCGGGGTGGGGGGGTGGGGGGAGAAGGCCAGCCAAGGGGGCTGAGGCAGGGTCAGGGGGGGCCAGGGGGGCTGAGGCGGTGGGGGTAGGGGGGGGAGAGAAGGCCGGCCAGGGGGGCTGAGGCAGCAGGGTGGGGGGGGAGAGAAGGCCGGCCAGGGGGGCTGAGGCGGCGGTTGGGGTGGGGGGGGGGGGGAGAGAAGGCTGACCAGGGGGGCTGAGGCGGCGGTTGGGGTGGGGGGGGAAGAAGGCCGGCCAGGGGGGCTGAGGCTGCGGTTGGGGTGGGGGGGGGGGGGAAGAAGGCCAGCCAGGGGGGCTGAGGCAGCAGGGGTGGGGGGGGGGGGGGGGGGGGAGAGAAGGCCGGCCAGGGGGGCTGAGGCAGCAGGGGTGGGGGTGGGGGGGGGGGGGGGAGAAGGCCGGCCAGGGGGGCTGAGGCGGCGGGGGGGGGGGGGGGGGGGGGAAGAAGGCCAGCCAAGGGGGCAAAAAAAAAACCCCCCAAAACTTCTGGATTTCAAGGTCTTGAGTTTGAACATTTCACCCTTTTTTGGACATCCAGCATATCCAGGAAGTCAGTCAAGGGTTTCAATTCAAATTTTCCAGCAAAAATAAAATAAATTTAATAAAAAAATTATAGTTTCTTTCTACTGGATGTAAGCAGGTTCCTGCAGTTCCAGGGAAAGCAGCACAGACAGAGCTGCTTCAGCAGCAGTGTTAAGTTTACAGTCATTCTGACACAGGAAAAGTCTAATTACTAGGGTGGTCAGTGTTCAAGACCTTCCTCATCTCTGGAACAAGTCACAGCACCACAATGAGAATGGAAAATAGATGTATGATACACAGATGACACCTTGAAGGCATCAATAATTAGTCTTCAAAGGCTTCATGTTCTATTTCTACAGTAATCTGAGACACAGGTAAGAGAGTTTCCTATGACAACCCTGAATTATCCTCTCAGATAAGAGGTGGACACTCAAAAAGTCCCTAGCCACTTTATCTCATGGCCAGCACCATCACACCACAGCTGGCAGGCAGTAACACACAGAAACCCAAATATAGCTCAGGAAAAAGCATGTTAAGACACAAACCCCAGGTGTCATTTCAATTATTTGGCCTGGAAACGTGGCTGTCCTTTCTCTGAGGTACCACAAAACAATGGGACTGGGAAGTTAAAAGCTTCCACTTACTTTGCTCGGGATACAACATACATCAGTAGGGGCAGGAGATCATCCATGGGGAGCTTGTAGTCCTTCTCTACCACCCGGGACACTGTGTTCTCTATCTCCTCATATGTCTTCTGGAGGATCACCAGCTTTTCCCTGGGATCCACTGTGGTGCTGTGAAAACAGCCATGTCAAAGATGCTTCCACTATACAGATAAAGAGATAAAGCAGCAGAACTAAAACAAATCAGAGCAGACCCATCATGCTACAGAAAAAGACTGTCCTGTCATCTCAAATGGCTGCACAAAAAGGGTCAACAAAAAGGATTGTGCCAGGAGGCATCACCAAGGTGTAATGTCATCCAGATAGACCTTGAGTGAGTATGACCTGCTCACCCTAGTGTCAGTCTTTTGGTTTAGGACTAACCTGAATCACCATCCCTCAAGTAAAAAAACAAACAGCATGGGGAAGAAAAATCACTTTGGGCAGTTCTATCAAGATATTTCTTTTGCAAGGGACTATTAGAGTTGTTACTTCTACAAGGTTGTTTTTTCCTGCCCATAATGCCCTGCCAAGGTGCATGTATCCCACACTGCCTTCCCCAGAAAATAAGTCACACTGTGTGCCATAGGAAGGGACCCACCAGGACTAGTGTGCTTCAGGACCCAAGAGCTCCTGTCTGATGGATCCTGCAACACTTCTCTGCTCCCCTTTAGCTTCCTTCCCACTTGTTACTGCAGCATCATCCCCTAAACTGGGCTTAATAAATCAAGCTGACCTTAATTGAACTCTACTTTGCTACATTAACTTATTGGGATGCCACACTTGATGAATAACCCTCACACAGCTCCATGTGTCCATAACAACAGGCTCCATCATGACCAGGCAGTCACAGCCAGGCAAAATTTCCCATATATACTGAGTAAACTCCATTTCAAAGTCAGATTTGGTGTAGGAATGTCTCCACAAAACTAAAGGGAGATATTTTCCAGGGGAAGGTTGCACTTAGACACACAACCACCTCACATTCTTCTCTAGAAGTTAATCTTTCAGTTGAAGAGAAAGAGTATCACAAAACTTGTATTTCAACTCTCTTGTGGGCTGACCCAGATAGGTTTTTGTTAACAAGTTCACAGCATTCCCAGAACACAGAAAATCTCCATCAGCTCTGGTTGTCAGTCAGAGGTAACGAGTGGTGACTTACATCAGCTTCTGGAGGCACTCAGTGGCAGACAGGAAGCATTTGTCTTTGATAAGGGACCGCCTCTGAAAGACAAAGAGGTGTTTCTCTTCAAGAGCCTCCCTCAGAGAGCCACCACTGAGCTCCTCAGTGCTAGACCCAAAATAAGCATGCTTGCTGCCCAGAAAGGTGGGTAAAACAAAGCTGTTGTAGACAGTGCCACTCTGAACACACTCAGATGTCTACAGTGCCACTCTGAACACAGACATCTTTGAAACGCCCCAGAGCAGAGCACTATGCAGACCTCACATTGTCACCCATACAAGAATTCATGTGCAACATCTAGAGAGCATAACTGATCAACCCACATCATGTAGCTCTGACTTCCAAAGTGCAATCTGCACGGTGGTTACTTTGGTGAAGCTCCATCGTTAGCCAGCACCAACAGGTAGCCTCAGTGCCACCTCACTAACACACCAAAACTAACTCCTAGGGTGCTTTCTTTACCTGGTTGGTTGTCAGGGTGAGATCTTTCAGAGGCCAGAGGTGTCTGAAAGGAGAAGAGAGATATTTAGGAGGTAGACATCCATGTCTTAACTCCACCCTACATCAGCCTTGACTGGTTTTATCTCCTTATTCTAGGTGATGCTGAAGTCTTGTAGGTGCATGAGGCTGTGTTTGCTCTTCTCACTACTGCAGGAAGAATTAATAGACTCTTTAACCCAAGTGTAGGGTTCATTTTACTCACAGAAGCTCCTGTAATGATCAGTGGAGAGATTTTGGCACTTTCAGATTCAATTCCTCTCACTGTGCCTAGACTAAATCAAATTGCCAATCAGAGACTCTGGGCCTTCTGCTGGTTTTCTTGAGCCCTTGAGCTACAGATGATGCTGCATTCATTAAAAACCTTCACATGCCTACTGAGTCCAAATATTTGGTCCTCATCCATCACTTTCAAAGTTGGAATTAGCTGCAGGAATGGGTGAAGGAAACATCTGGCTCCATAGCCCTTCCCCTGTGTTGAGACTGTGTGCCCACACTGTTATAAGAAGTGCCACTGGTTGGACTACAGTTCTGAGACATTCATAGACTGTATCTGACCAGGGAAAACTTCAGTGCTAGTCAATGATAGACCCAGGAACAGGTTACATGTCTTATCTATCCCTCCTGTGGCATCAGAGCCTGTCCCAGACACTACCTTGCCAGCTGGTATCATGCTATGGCGTTGCATCCTGGGATGGAAAACCATCACTTACTTCTGCACATCCAGAAACTCCAGGAGCTTGATGTCAGGAAACAGGCTTAGGTCCACAATCCCTTGGCAGTACAAGTCATCTTCTCTTTCATGATAGAGCATGTAGAGCATGAAAAGCTCAGGGTAGAAGCAGGGCAAGATCAGTGGCAAGACAACACTGCAGGCCTTCTGGTCACTATGGCAAAGAAAAGCAAAGCAGAGTCCTGCAGTGAAACCTGTAACCTTGAGGGACATGGGACACAATGGAAGAGGCTGTTCTTGTTCTCCCCTCCTTCCTCCACCTCAGAGTTCAGTGTCACAGCAGGATAGTAGTGACCTATATAAACACTCTCATGCTGAAGATACAAGCTTGTGCTGTAGGACAGGACAGAGTACTACTTCTCTACATGGTCTCCTGAGTCACTGGGAGAAACCTAGAGCACCACAGACCTATCCTTTAGCTGTTCTTCCTGAGCTATTCCAGTAGACCATTTGCCTTTTCTTGAGAAAGACAGACCAAATAAATTCAAATAAAGCTCTTTTCCAGCTGTTTACCACTACACCAACCTCTTCTTGGCTTCATCCAGCCCACATGGAGATGGCTGCAGACTACAGTGTCCTGGTTTCAGTCAGGATAGAGTTAATTTCATTTGTAGCAGCGGATGGAATGCTGTGTTTGGGAGTTAAAATGAAAACAGTGCTGATAACACCCTGATGTTTTTAGTTGCAGTCAGACAGTCAATGCCAGGACAGGTGACCCAGATGGGCCAAAGAGAGTATTCCATGCCAATTACGTCCTGCCCAGGAAAAAGGGGGGCTGATGGGAGGAAGAAGCGGCGGTTCCGGGACGCGAGCGGCCGGGACGCGAGGGTCTTGGGGGACGGTCGGGTTCCGGGACGGCTCTGGGTGGTACGGCCTGAGTTGTGTGGTTCGGTGAGAAACTGCATTGTGTATCAATATTTTCATATTCTTTTGCTCTATAGTCCTGTTAGCATTGTATATATTTTATTTTTCTGTTATCTTAGTAAACTATCCTTATCCCAACCCACGGGCCTCTTAGTTTCTTGGTTTTGGAGTTATTTGCCCCTTCCTTTTCCCTTCCCTTGTTTCCCCCCCTCCCCTTTTTCCCTTTTCTCCTGCTCTTTTACTTTAAGGAGCAGGCAGCTGCGTGGATCTCGGCCCAAGCCGGGGTGAAACCACGACAGTCTTTTTGGCGCCCAACGTGGGGCCCGAAAGGTTGGGATAACGGTAGATCTGACCCTGACGCGATTGCAATTAAGACAAAGTTGTGATAAGAACTGTTGTTTAAGCAGTCTCCGATCATGATGCTGTGTTATTTATTCCTATGTCTCTTGTTCTTGTATTTTATGATAACAGTCTATGATACAGGAATATCGAGGATTGTGAACTTGTGCTGGTATTTATATGAGATCTTGCTGCCCTGTCCATTCCTTGGACAGGGAGGGTTTAAAAACGGCAGCTGGTATGGTGGGAGTACTGCTTTCTTTTCCTTTGGGCTAAATACAACAACTCTGCTAGCAGTTTTTAAAAACTTCCAATATCCCTGGGATATTCAAACTAGCATTTTGTTGTTTTTAGCTTTGGTGCAGATGGTTCAGTTGTTGTCAAATATTAAGCAGGGGTTTATGAATACCACTCAAGAGTTTTCTGCGAGGCCAGATAAACATGAGTGGCAGGGCATGTGGCAGAGCATGGGCAGGTACCTAGGTACTTTCTCACTTCCAATGGCTTGGAGTTTCACTCCTGAGCAGTTACAGGACCCTGGTAAAGTTACTGCATATCTGAAAAGGAATTGCTGTAAGTTTACCAGAGAAGCACACCTTACTGCACTGTGCTGGGCCCTGGCCACTATTTACAAAACACTGCTTGATAACAGGCAGTACTGTCAGCACTGTCAGAGGGAAAGGAATGAAAACAAACCAGCAAAGACTGCAGCTACTGTAACTTCTGTGACTAGTACTGTGGCTACCGCAACTAGTCCAACCAATGCTGCAGCTGCTGCAACCCCTATGACTGGCACTGCAGCCACTGTAACTTCTGTGACTAGCACTGTGGCTACTGCCACTAGTCCAACCAATGCTGCAGCTACTGCCACCCCTACAGCAGATACTGCTGATAAAACAAAAAACCAACCCCCGCCAGTGTCTGTTGCTCCCGTACAAAAGAGGAAACACACAAAGAAATCAGTTCGTGTAGTGAAGGATGATGATGATGAAGCAGGGCCATCTGGAGCATGTCAGGATGGAGCAGGGCCATCTCAGGCATCTCAGGATGGAGCAGGGCCAGAGATTGTCACACGATCCCTGACCCTGAGTGAGCTGCGTGAGGTTCGAAAAGATTTCAGCCGCCGCCCAGGTGAGCACATCATCACCTGGTTGCTCCGATGCTGGGATCTAGGGGCCAGTAGTCTGGAATTAGATGGCAGGGAGGCCAAGCAGTTGGGATCCCTAGCTAGAGAAGGAGGCATTGACAAGGAAATTGGGAAAAAGCCAGAAATCCTCAGCCTCTGGAGGCGACTACTGTCAAGTGTGGAGGAAAGGTATCCCATAAAGGAATATATTACATGTCACTCACCCAAGTGTAACAGCATAGAGGCAGTTATCCAGTACCTGAGAGAATTAGCTGTACGGGAGATCATTTATTATGATCTGGACAATTCACAGAATCCCTCTGATCCTGATGAAGTTATATGCACCCCAGATATGTGGCGTAAGGTTGTACGAAGTGCACCAGCAGGGCACACCAATTCACTAGCATCAATAGACTGGGAGGATGCATATCCACCAACTGTAGAACAAGTGTCCTGGCGACTCCGGAAATATGAGGACAATGTTTCCCACTCTATGATCGCAGCGGTAGAGAAACTGGTCAAACGATTTGACCAACATATGTGCAACTCCCAACCCCTATGGGGCAATGTTGCAGCTACTAGGAGAAAGCGTCCATCATCCCAGAAGGGAGGATACAGAAGGTACACACCACGAGACACGGTGCGAGGGCAGCTGTGGTCTTACCTGCGGGACCATGGTGAGGACATGAGGAAGTGGCATATGCAGCCCACCTCAGCCCTCCAGGCACGAGTAGATGAGCTTCGAGGTAAAAGAATCGCACAACGCAATGTTGTCAGGAAGAAGGCTGCACCAGTGAGCAGCCAATACGATCAGCAACAATAGAGGGGCCCTGCCTCCAGCCAGGTGGAGGAGAGGGATAACCGTGTTTATTGGACTGTGTGGATCAGATGGCCTGGCATGTCAGACCCACAAGAGTACAAGGCTCTGGTGGATACTGGTGCCCAGTGTACGATAATGCCATCGAATCATGTAGGGACAAAACCTGTCAGCATTTCTGGAGTGACAGGTGGATCCCAACAATTGACTGTGTTAGAGGCTGAAGTGAGCTTAACTGGGAAGGACTGGGAGAAACACCCAATTGTGACTGGCCCAGAAGCTCCATGCATTTTAGGTATAGATTACCTCCGTAGAGGTTATTTTAAGGACCCAAAAGGGTACCGGTGGGCTTTTGGAATAGCTGCTTTGGAGACAGAAGGCACTGAGCAATTGCGTGCCTTGCCTGGACTCTCTGATGATCCTTCTGTTGTGGGGTTATTGAAGGTTGAAGAACAGCAGGTGCCAATTGCTACAACGACGGTGCACAGGAGACAATACCGTACTAACAGGGATTCCCTGATCCCCATCCATAAGCTGATTCGTCAACTAGAGAATCAAGGGGTGATCAGCCGAACCCGCTCACCCTTTAACAGTCCCATATGGCCAGTGCGGAAGTCCGATGGAGAGTGGAGGCTGACAGTGGATTATCGTGGCCTAAACGAAGTCACTCCAGGTATGAGTGCTGCTGTACCAGACATGCTGGAACTGCAGTATGAATTGGAGTCAAAGGCAGCCAAGTGGTATGCCACAATTGACATTGCAAATGCTTTCTTCTCAATACCACTGGCACCAGAGTGCAGGCCACAATTTGCTTTCACTTGGAGGGGCATCCAATACACGTGGAATCGTCTGCCCCAGGGGTGGAAACACAGCCCCACCATTTGCCATGGACTAATTCAGACCACACTGGAAAAGGGTAAAGCCCCAGAGCACCTGCAGTATATTGATGACATCATTGTATGGGGCAATACAGCAGAGGAAGTATTTGAGAAAGGAAAAAGGATAATTCAAATCCTTTTGGAAGCTGGTTTTGCTATAAAGCAAAGTAAAGTCAAGGGGCCTACCCGAGAAATCCAGTTTTTAGGAATAAAATGGCAGGATGGGCGTCGTCAGATCCCAATGGACATTATCAATAAAATAGCAGCTATGTCTCCACCAAGCAACAAAAAGGAAACACAAGCTTTCTTAGGTGTTATAGGTTTTTGGCGAATGCATGTCCCAAACTACAGTCTCATTGTGAGCCCACTCTACCACGTAACTCGGAAGAAGAATGATTTCCAATGGGGCCCTGAGCAGCAGCAAGCCTTTGAACAGATCAAACGCGAGATAGTCCATGCAGTGGCCCTTGGGCCTGTCCGGACAGGGACAGATGTTAAAAATGTGCTTTACACTGCAGCCGGGGAGAATGGCCCTACCTGGAGTCTCTGGCAGAAAGCACAAGGGGAGACTAGAGGTCGACCACTGGGGTTTTGGAGTCGGGCCTACAAAGGATCTGAGGCCAATTATACTCCAACAGAAAAGGAAATACTGGCCGCCTATGAAGGGGTTCGAGCCGCTTCAGAAGTGATTGGAACTGAAGCTCAACTCCTCCTGGCACCCCGACTGCCGGTGCTGGGCTGGATGTTCAAAGGGAAGGTCCCTTCTACACACCATGCCACTGATGCTACGACATACAGCACAGAGAAACCCAGATGAAATGGGGACAGCTGAACAAAGACACCTCTTCCCACCCCAAAAGCCCTAAACTTAGATCTCCCACAATTATTCCTACCTTCTTATTCTAGAAACATCATGCCTTGTACTTCTGCTACATTCCCCACACTGCATTCCCTATTTTCAGGCCTTGCCTTTCCCTCAGCACTGGTAAGGAAGTCACCAAGAAGTTCCCATAACTAATGGAAAACACACAGCAGAGCTGGGACTACTGCCTCACTACTGCTCATGTAGGCAATCTTACAGTGTGGGGTACCACACACCTCCAATTCACCACTCTATTCTGCTACAGAACATGATTAAGAGAAGTTGCTGTCATGCTTCAAGCAAAGCTACTGAAATGTCTACTCAGAGGAAAGTGTAGGCACTAAGCCTGGCTCAGATGGAGAAATACCATCAGCTCAGCACTTAACGTATTTTAGAAGACACCCCACACCATCCACACAGTTCAGCATGAAACAAGCAGTGACACATACCTTCTATCTCCATCCACACACTTTGCAGGCATTTGACCTTTCTGTTCCAGTGCCAGATGGAGCAAACCCCTAGAAGAGAAGAAGAACTAAGGCTCAGTTATCTCCCCTCTCTTTAAGCATGATTTGTTATTTACAAGTGAGGGGCTCAGCTGTCTGAGCATCAAGTGGAGCATTAATTAAGCTCTCAATAATCCTTGTGGTGGTGTTGGTATTCAGGTTTCAGTGGACCTGCTCCACTGCCAGCAGAAGCTGCCAGGAATAAATAAGTGTTCCAAAGATCTCCACAGCTTCTGAAGAGTAGGGTGGTCACTCTGGAGATCCTAACTGGGGTCTGCATGGAGCACCATCTCCTTGTATTCCCACTCAAGGGAGATGAGACTTCAGGACCTGTGATACCAACTGATTCTCCAATCTATCTATGAACATTAGAGGATGTTCATACTCTCAAGAAGCAGCTTGGGGTTGTCTTGATATTTCCAAGCCAAATCTTCATAACCTTAAAGTGGGGATTAGGGAGAGGCTGCCCTTTTCTGGTGTAGAAGTATCAGCCTAGAAAACTTAGGCAGGAGCACAGCAGAGCAAGGTGGGTCTCCCCCTCCACACTGCATCTGGAAGGTTCTTGAGACATGAAACAAGCTCTCCATGGTATGCTCTCAGCTCAGAAGCACCTTCACAGCTCAGGGTGTCAGCAGTGTTGTACTGCTTGTGAACACAGCTTAGATGAACTGAATCACACCTGACTTGTTGCCATCAGCTGTCCTGCTGTTCTCAGGCTGCTCTGGGGGAGATAACCCTTCATCACAGAGCTGGCAGCCTTGCTCAAATACATAAGGCTCACTGATAACAACAGAGCTTTCACCCAACCTCTTCTTTTTAAGGCATTACCACCCCCAAGCACAGCTAGAGGCAGAGCTCCCAACCTCTGCCTACTGTGGCATGTCTTCCAAAAGATGCTCAGACAGCAACAGGACCCCACTCATGCCTTTGACTCAGTGCTTAGTTACCCACAGGCACCACCACACAACTGAACAACCTCATTTTAGAGTCACTACCCACACCAGCAGAGCCTCAAGAAGGTGCCTACACAACATGTTCTTAATTCCTGTTGAGTTGAGGCATGTTAAGCTATTTTTCATTCAGACAGAGATATCAAACACCACTTTGCTGTTCCCATTGCTTACTGAGGATTCTTCCTCTCATTTATGATTGTCTAACTGAAGTCTTATTATAGGCAATAGCCCATGGAGCTTCCACAACTCAGGGAGACCCCTGGGTCACATACTGAGTGATGGGCATAATAAAAGTTTTCCAGGTCACAGAATCACAAGGTTGGAAAAGACCTTTAAGATCATCAAATCCAACTGTTCCCTCCCTATGGCAAACCATCTCCCTAAGTACCTCAGCTACCCTGTTTTTTAACACATCCAGGGAAGGTGACTCAACCCCCTCCCTGGGCAGCCTGTGCCAGGCCCTGACAACTCTTTCAGTAAAACATTTTTTTCCTAACATCCAATCTGAACCTGCCCTGACAGCTTTGTGCCATTTCCCCTTGTCCTATCTCCTGTCCTCTGGCTGAAGAGACCATTTCCCACCTCTCTACAACCACCCTTCAGGTAATAGTAGGCAGTGATAAGGTGTCCCCTCAGCCTCCTCCTCTTAAGGTCAAATATCACAGCTCCCTCAGCTGCTCCTCAGAGGATTTGCCCTCCAGCCCCTTCCCCAGCCTGGTTGCCCTTCTCTGGACTCACTCCAGGATCTCAATGTCCTTCTGATGGTGAGGAGCCCAGAACTGGACCCAACACTCCAGGTGCAGCCTAACCAGTGCCCAGCCCAGGGGCACAATCCCCTCCCCAGACCTACTGGCCACACTATTGCTGACACAAGCCAGGATGCCTTTGGCTTTCCTGGCCTCCTGGGCACACTGCTGGCTCATGTTCATCCTGCAGTCACCCAACACCCCCAGGTCCTTCTCTGCCTGACAGCTCTCCAGCCAGTCTCCAGCCAGGTCCATAAAGCTTTGGTTACTACAAATGACTATCTAACCTAGCACCATTCAGAAGCAACTACCTCAGGAAATGCACTGTGAAATGCAGCAGCCCTGTCACCTGAAGAAGTGATCCAAGGGGTCTAAGCCCACAATCCCTCTGTGCTCATACCCACTGGAAGGGCTCAGCATGATTGACTTACTGGTAAAACTCCCATATTTTCTTTGCATAGTACTTGACTTCCTCTTGTGCCATAGTCAGCAAGTGTCTGTTGGCCCCAATCCCAGAATATGTTGCCTGAAAAGCTATTGTCAAGGCCTTCAGCAGCTTTCCCAGAGGGTGGAGGGAAGACTTCAATGCCTGTGTGATAGAGGAAAAATTCATTTTACAAGTCAGCCCTTGTCATTAGTAGAAGATAACACTGAGAGGATGCCCAACCTTCTGTCAGCAAAGAACAACAAGCCTAGAGGTAATTAACTATCATTTTGTCTATTTTTGCTGCCACAAGCCCATTCTCCTCCCATTAGCAGGTAGAAATATGCTTAGTAGAATTGCTGTTCTGATGAGATTTGCTGTGATATTCAAGAGAGCACAAAGGGTGCTTCAGGGAAAGGCTGGTTGAGTGGAATAACAACCACTGAGAGTGCAGAGAAGTTCTTTAATCCTCCTCTTCACACACAATTTAGTGAAGACTCCTGAAGTCCCTGGCAACGCCATATGTGCTAACAGAAAGATGCTAACAACTTGTGTCTGTGTCTGGTAGACAGCCATGGATCATTATGCCCTTGAACTTTACCTTCTCTAAATAACTCTGTAGTGATTCAAGCCCCTGGTGCTGGACAAGCTCTTCAAGAATATCTTCTATCTTCCAGGACACATCCTCAGTCCCCCTGAAAAGATGAGAGGTGAAGAAGGAAGACCACACAACGCAGCACTGGGATAAATCCAACCTGATGTTGCAGGTCGATTCCAAGGGGACAATGAGCTATTAGAAGAGCTTTAGTGTTCCTTCACCCTTTTCAATGCCTGTGGTTATCTAAATTCATTACCTTCAGCTCCCCTTACAGCACCCCCAAGTCCTTCTCAAGGTCCTTCTCAATCTCAATTCATCCTCCTGTCTCATGAGCAGGAACAGATGGATAATGCTTGGGTTTGCCACTTGAACACACAGCAGACCTTCATGTAATCTACTACCCCCTCTACACAAAAGGGCTCCTCTGCTGCAATGAGGGCACAAAATACTCCTACCTTTGGCAGAAGAGGTACTCCTGAGACTTCCGCAGCTCCTTGCTCGTTTGTATGTGGAACCCCACAAAAGACTCCTCCATTTCCTCTTTGCAGCCAGAATGGATGAACTCCAAGAACTGGTCATAGATTCCCTTCCATCTCTTCTCCACTGGGAACTCCTCAAGGCCCAGCTGACTGCAAAACATAACATGGCATTAGGCTTGGCTGTGTCCCTCCTCAGCTATTTCAGACTCCACCTTCAAACATGGAAGGTTCTCCAGAATCAGGTATTAAACACAAGGATTGCAGGAGCAGAGAAGTACAGCAGTGCCTGACTGGAGTCTGTTGCCCTGACAGTGAGGTACTTTGGGTGAAGAAAATCTCTTCATGTGTGCAACATGAATCTGAATCTTTGCTGGTGAATTGATCACAGACATTCTGCTCCAATTACAGATATCTCTACATACAGACTATTTATTTCAACTGAAAGCCTTCAGAAAAGACCAATAGCAAGAAGAGAGTTGAGGAACCACCACTAGTCACTGTTGCTGCCTGAAAAGCACAGGCAACAGAAGCAGTTTCTGCAACATTGATATTCTGATGGACTGGAAATGGGCTGAAGATGAAAGAAGAAGAAATTAAGCTGGAGTGAATTCCCCTCAGAGGACAGGAAGCTGTCTTTCTCCACCAGGCCTCATTCATATGGGTTAATCTGGCCTGAACCCAGGCCCTCCTGCCTGGCAACCACAGCACCCCTTTGCAGGGTTCACCCTGAGGAGAAGAGTCCATGCCAAAGGATGTGGCCTGATACCTTCAGCTCAGCTACTCCTGCCCTGCATTCACACCACTGACTACCAAGACAGCATCAGCATGCTGCAAAGCTTTGACCCTGGGTCAACAGCCTTCCTCCCCACAGATCACTACCCAATCCAAGCTCTTCAGAGCTTCAAGCACTGTGCTTCACTGCTTGCTTCCTGTGAGCTTTCCTACCTCTATAATGTCAGTTATAATTAATGTAGGAGCACAGAGGGACAGGAAAGGAGCAAGTGATGATCCCCTGTACTCCTCAGCACTGGTGAGGCCCCACCTTTAGTGCTGCATTCAGGTTCAGGCCCCTCACTACAGAAAAGACACTGAGGTGCTGGAGTGTGTCCAGAGAAGGGCAACAAGGCTGGTGGTGAGGGGACTGGGGAATAAATGTGATGAGGAGCAGCTGAGGGAACTGGTGGTGTTTAGCCTGGAGAAGAAGAGGCTGAGGGGAGATCTAATTGCTCTCTACAACTACCTGAAAAGAGGTTGTGGAGAGGGAGGAGATGACCTTTTCTCCCTAATGACAAGGGATAGGACAAGAGGAAGTGGCATCAAGTTATGTCAGGGGAAGTTTAGATTGGATATTAGAAAAAAACTTCTTCACAGAGAGGGTTTTTAGGCATTGGAACAGGCTGCCCAGGGAAGTGGTAAAGTCACCATAGAATCATAGACTGGTCTGGGTTGGAAGGGACCCCAAGAGTCCCAGAGCTCCAACCCCCTGCCACAGGCAGGGCCACCAACCTCCAGGCCTGGAGCTACACAAGGTTGCCCAGGGCCCCAGCCAACCTGGCCTTCAACACCCCCAGGGACGGGGCACCCACCCCCTCTCTGGGCAGCCCCTGCCAGCCCCTCCCCACTCTCTCTGCAAAGAGCTTCCCCCTAATATACAATTTAAACCTTCCTTCCTTTAGCTTTAATCCATTCCTCTTTGTCCTGCCTGGAGGAATTTAAAAGATGAGTAGATGAAATACTAAGGGAGATGGTTTAGTAGTGAATGACAGGGCAGGGTGATGGCTGGCCTTGATGATCTAAAGGGTCCCTTCCAAGTAAGATTCTCTGATGAATTTTAGCTTTGCCTGTACAGCTTCAGACCTCTGCATGTGTATAGATGGAAATGCATCTGTGCACACACATGTGCAAAAATCACTGGGAACAAGAAGCCTCCAGAACTCTCTCCAGTCTGAAGATGGGAATAATTCTGTGTGGATGGTGACAGGATGGGGGTAGAAAAATCTCTGCTCCATATATCACATCAGTTTAAATGGCAAAGCATTGTCACCTTTCCTCCTTCTCTTGCATATAAACCATTTTTTTTAGATTAAATCCTTCAGGCAAGGACTGCCTTGATCCCTCCTATAGGGATTAACCTGGTACTTCTCTAGGCAGAGTCAAAATAGAAGCCACAGCCCAAGAAGTCAGCTGTTGCTGCTCACGCTTTGGTTATCCTGTCATCCAGCTGCTCGTTCGACGTGTTCAGGATGCCGTGGGTCTGAAGGCCTTGGCCCAGTTTGTTGGTAAAGGTTCCCTCCAGAATGAAGCCATTGGCAAAGGACAGCTTCCCCTGCAGCAGAGAAAGAAAGGGTTATTCTGCCAAGGTCTCATTAGTGAGAGGAAGCACTCTGGACCAAGATCTCAAGTTCTCTCTTCAACTGAGCCAGCTCCCCAAACAACGCTGGAAGAACAACTTCCAGCACAGAGCTGCACATTGCATTGGCAGCCTCCTAAGCAACACTGAGTAGCATTCACTGGAGAAAACATGTCCTTGCTATTGAGTGGCAGATGTAGGATTCTGGACAGGCACAATTAGAGTAAAACATTGGCATTATTTTTTACAACTACACAATATCTCCTTTGACCTATAAAATTGTCTGGCTTAAATTTGACAGTAGTTCTTTCTAAGCTAGAGCATGAAGCTTCCAATTTCTCCTCTGTTTTTCCTCTGCTTGATAAAACCACAAGCAAATTTGGCTTCACAGGTAAAGGGGGGGGAGAATCATATGATATTCACCATAAACAGTTTCAAAATGTTTTTCTGCTACCAAGAAAAAAGAAAAAACACCTTAAAATTCTCTGAGGCAAAAAAACCCAGAAGACATGCAGTAGCTTGATTCAAACTTAGAAGTTTTAATTAAATATAATCCAAAGCCAAACAATATGGTAACTTGGATACAAGCCCAAGATCCTCAGTGCTAATAGCAGCAGGCATTCCATCTTTAGATAAGCATCAGCTTTTTCTAGATTAACTACTCAAGCTAAACATTCATTTTGGAGGAAGCTGGGTCTAAGCTCTATATCCAGTCTCTGCAAAACCCACCCAAGTCTTCCACCTGAAGAGGATGATTACAAACTCTTCCTCTCATGACATGTCATTAAGTGACAGGGCTCATTTGCAGTCATTACCAAGTAGCTATTTTGACATCCACTCAGTCTGATACAACCACACATTTCCTCCCAGAGTTCTCTAACAAGCCAGAGAACTAGTTTCCCCTGTAACAGGGCACTTCTTGAATGCTTTAACCAGATATTTCTGTTCAAGACTAACCACAAAGTGCTGAACGTGTCAGTGCAGCATCCAGATTGCAAAATTAAGCTTCCAAGATCCCTCAGTTATGTTAACATCTTGGTTACGTTAGCATAGTGCTGGTGCTGCAACTCTGTTGGGGTTTAAACATCATTTCCTGTGTTCCCAACCACTACAAAGGCTAAAACATTTGTTTGAAGAACACAGAAGCAGCTCAACTGCAGCTGCAAAGCACAGCCAAGTGTCCCACAGGCAGCAAAACAACCAGAAGCTCTCAGTGCAAACAAAACAGGAAAAAAAAAAAACCCCAAAACAATGCCCAAAGCTCCCAGTGACTTGAAGTGTCTCAGCCTTCAGCCTGAACAAGACTGATGATTTAAAAAAGACCCTCAAAAACAAACACACAAACCAAAACAAACCTCCCATCCCAAAGAGAAAAGTGTTATTTTCTAGGGGACTGGGGGGAAATTGAGCATGAGAGTACAGATTTGAAGACTAATCCATCAGCCCTTCTAGAAAACAAGCAACTGTATAGAAAGACTAGGTTGAATGGGGCCCTGGGCAACCTTGTGTAGCTCCAGGCCTGGAGGTTGGTGGCCCTGCATGTGGCAGGGGGGGTTTGAGCTCTGGGACCCTTGGGGTCCCTTTCAACCCAGACCATTCTATGATAAAAGGCTAAGATGAAGTGCTCACCTTTCCAACAAATGTTAGATCTTCTGTGAAGTTCCCTTCATAGACAGAGTCATCTTCCAAGAGCAGAATCCCAGAACCCTTCATTTAAAAAAGTGTAATTAGTGAATCCATTAAATTAACTTCCTACCTGGTCAAGTTCATCTAGAAACAGCCACTGGCTTGGAGTATTCATGGGTTGACAATTCTGAGAACCTTTTTGAAAGCCCAACATAGGATTGCAATGCTGAAGAGAAAAAGCAAGGAGGTGTTCTAGAGATAACCCATTAATCACTGCTGTGCAGAGCAGTCCTTGGAAGGTCAGGAGGCTTTAAGCAACAGCACTATTACATTCACTTCCCTAAAACAAGGAACAGAAGGCAGGTTCCTGTTCTAAGAACAGTCACCAAGCGTTGCCATCTGGTCAAACTCAAGGCCTCTCCAATCATATGACCTTTAGGTGAATGTAGCTGATTGTGTCATGCTTTGTAAGGCAGTTAGGGGAAAGAGAGGAAGCCAACTACTTGGTAGAATTGTCCCTTGCTGTGCAGTCACCAGGACTTCTACAAGCTACCCCTAACCATTTGTAAAATAACTCATTCCATTGCCTTCCAGTTCCCATGACTGCTGACAGTAGCACATGTTTCAGGGCAGGACTAATGAGATACAGAACAGACACTGCATAATTCACAGGATCACAAGGTTGGAAAAGACCTTTAAGATCATCAAGTCCAACCGTTCCCATCCTAAGCTAAACCATCTCCCTAAGTACCTCAGCTGCCCTTTTCTTAAACACCCCCAGGGCTGGGGACTCAGCCCCCTCCCTGGGCAGCCTGTGCCACAGCCCCACAACTCTTTCAATAAAAATTGTTTTTTTAATATCTGAGCTGACCCTGCCCTGGCCCAGCTTGAGCCCATTGCCCCTCCTCCCATCTCCTGTCCCCTGGCTGAAGAGACCATCACCCACCTCTCTGCACCCTCCCTTCAGGTAGTTGTAGGTGGGGAGAAGGTCTCCCCTCAGACTCCTCTTCTCCAGCCTCAACACCCCCAGCTCCCTCAGCTGCTCCTCAGAGGATTTGCCCTCCAGCCCCTTCCCCAGCCTGGTTGCCCTTCTCTGGACTCGCTCCAGGACCTCCATGTCCTTCTGATGGTGAGGAGCCCAGAACTGGACCCAGCACTCCAGGTGCAGCCTAACCAGTGCCCAGCCCAGGGGCACAATCCCCTCCCCAGACCTACTGCCCATGCTATTTCTGACACAAGCCAGGATGCCTTTGGCTCTTCTGGCCTCCTGGGCACACTGCTGGCTCATATTCATCCTGCAGTCACCCAACACCCCCAGGTCCTTCTCTGCCTGACAGCTCTCCAGCCAGTCTCCCCCAGCCTGTAGCGCTGCCTGGGGTTGTTGTGTCCCATGGGCACCACTCTACACTTGGCCTTGTTAAACTTCATCCCATTGGTCTCAGCCCATGGGTCCAGTCTGTTCACATCCCCCTGAAGAGCCTCCCTGCCCATTCATACCAATGGAGCAGATTCTTCATGTTGGGGCTTACTTAGCCTATGGTTTGAGCCTGAAGGATCCAACATACCCAATACCAGCCAGAAAATGTGGTCACTTTTAAAACTGTAACACATTTTCCACTGGAATGGTTTTCTTGATGGAAAGTGCCCTTTCTGGCAAAAATAAAAGGTTTCCAAGGGAAGTTTCTTGGCCATACCAATTTTCCACTAGGAAAACTGAAGTTGACTGCTCCCCACCCGGAAGCCTTGTGAAGTTAAAGGAGCTTTTGGCAGCTGGCAGACCAAAAGACAGCTTTATTTTTGGTTCCCCACAGATGGGAGGTTTTTATGGCAAGTCCTTCCACCCAAGTTTCCATGCTAAACATCTTGTCCTAACACGGTGAGTGGGGAAGGGGTTGTTTTTTTCTTAAGTGTCTATTTTTCATGAGAAGAAATGCTTTTATTTCCAAGCCAGTCCTCCTAGTGATGCCAATTCCTGTTGCTTTCCCCACCAACACCTAAACTTGCAACAAACTGGGCAACCAGCTTGTCATAGGTAAGCTCATGTTAGGAAGGTAAAGACTTAATGATCTCCAGGACAGATACAGTATCATTATAGAACTGCACATCTCTTTACATGTGAGTTATGCTCTATAATCCTGACCTAATAGTAAGCCAAACAGCCAGACCTATAACATGATTCAGCATGGGCAAGTGGCAGCATCTAGTTCCTACCTGCACCTCATGAAGGTGATGATAAACAAGACCTCATCTATGCCTTGCCTTTCAAAAACACCATTGTGATAAAGAGTCAATGCTTAAGTCTTCTTGATTGCTCTTCTTCCCTCAAAGATTAATTATTAAATGAAATCTTAATCTTGCCCTTGATGGGGGATTCCATGTTCCACCAGCCTAGAGAGTCCACTGAAGATGGATACTCACCACCATTTTATCAGCATGAAATGTTCTTTGATAGCAGACACCTGACTGGGTTACTACAATGCCTTGTCCATGTTTGTGGTCATCAAGCCACGTCCCTATGTATCTCTCCCCTCTGGAATGTAACAGAATACAAATGATGTTTTATTCCCTGTTTTATTAGATCATAGTTAGTTTGATGTGTAACTTCATGAGGTTAGTTTTACCTGACACAGTGCTCTGGGCAGCACAACTGCCAGATGTACTGCACAAACTCAGTTTGCATAAAGCTTCTCCAGGAGCTCAATCCTCACACCAGAGATTGAACATAACCTCCCTTCACCCCCAAGCCCCCCACATATAGAAACCCTTCTATCAGAAGGATACAACCCTCAGAGGGATAACACTTAATGCCACCTCTGATCTATACCTCCCTTACCTATCTTTGTCTTCCCAGACTCCATATCCATTCTTCTTGTCGTTCTCCCACTGTCCTGTGTATTTAAATGGACGTTCAGCTGAGAGGTTCTCCAGTACCCCAAACCCTTGACGCACGTTGTCCTTAAAGTAGCCTTTGTAGACCATATCATTCCCATACCTTCAGGGAGAGAGGCAGACAGAATTTAAAAGTCTTTACAGAATTTAAAAGTCTTTACAGAATTTAAAAGTCTTTACAGAATTTAAAAGTCTTTACAGAATTTAAAAGTCTTTACAGAATTTAAAAGTCTTTACAGAATTTAAAAGTCTTTACAGAATTTAAAAGTCTTTACAGAATTTAAAAGTCTTTACAGAATTTAAAAGTCTTTACAGAATTTAAAAGTCTTTACAGAATTTAAAAGTCTTTACAGAATTTAAAAGTCTTTACAGAATTTAAAAGTCTTTACAGAATTTAAAAGTCTTTACAGAATTTAAAAGTCTTTACAGAATTTAAAAGTCTTTACAGAATTTAAAAGTCTTTACAGAATTTAAAAGTCTTTACAGAATTTAAAAGTCTTTACAGAATTTAAAAGTCTTTACAGAATTTAAAAGTCTTTACAGAATTTAAAAGTCTTTACAGAATTTAAAAGTCTTTACAGAATTTAAAAGTCTTTACAGAATTTAAAAGTCTTTACAGAATTTAAAAGTCTTTACAGAATTTAAAAGTCTTTACAGAATTTAAAAGTCTTTACAGAATTTAAAAGTCTTTACAGAATTTAAAAGTCTTTACAGAATTTAAAAGTCTTTACAGAATTTAAAAGTCTTTACAGAATTTAAAAGTCTTTACAGAATTTAAAAGTCTTTACAGCCTGCTTGAGGTGATCCTGCTCTTGCAGGGGGGTTGGACTAGATGATGTCCAGAGGTAGTAGCTATCTTTGATAGCTACTACTGGAGTAGCAAGCCAGGAATGTGAGTAGATTAGGCTCATCTGCCTACTAAATATTCTAAATATTTGACTGATTGATCCAGAGCCTGTAGGTGTTCCCTATTAGGAGCATGCATCACCCAAGCTAGTCACTCCACAGTTAGCTTTCAGTGTTAGCTAAGGACACAACACTTGGGCTTGTAATTGTCCTGGGTGAGGCCACTCAACCATTTGACCTCTCACCACCCAAGCTGCAGTGACCACTGGTTAATGCAGAGTGGGAGGAGATAAGATCAAGCAAGAAGCCAGATCTTCCTTCACCTTTCTACACTTGCCAATATTTCAGGGATCATCCCAGCTCTGTCCACGCTGGCCAGCAGATTTTCATTGCTACAACACAGAAAGCACCTACACTAAACAGAAAACACATCTGTCATTATCCACATGCTCTCACATTTGACAGAGACACTAGCACAGCACTGCCCAGTTGGCTCCAAGGTCCCTAGAGATTTCTGCATGTCCTGGACTTGGAGTTTGATTCATAAGGAGAACAACAAGCAGGTTGTCCTCCTTATGAATCAAACTCCAAGGTTTGAAGATCATCGTGGCAAGCAGGTTGAAGATCATCATGGCAAGCAGCCAGAAAGCTGGGCTCTCTGTCTGCTTTTCTCTTCCACAGTTGGCTCAGTGAAAGCAGGAGTAAGTATGTACAGTAACATAAGAGTCCAGTCTTCACATTGGCCAACCCACTTGGCTACAAGCCACACGTGACCCAAGCAAAGACTAGGATGCTGCTGTGCTTGCTGCTTCATAAACAAACCAAGCTGGTCCTGCCTACTTAACCCCACAGGCTGCAGATGAAACCAGTTTTTACCTACAACCTCCATAGCAGGCTTCTGCTGCCATTTCTGGCCTTCTAAATGGCAAGGCTGGGACACTGCCAATTGCCCACAAGAAAGTACTTGACAGACTGGGCTCCATACAAACTCCTAGCAGTGCTTTGAGAGGCAGATGTGCTAAGGTGTGTTTCCAGCAGCTTTCTGATGAGTGAAAAAAGGCAGCCTTGGACTCCACTTTTTAAGTTAAGATCTGGGTTTTGGCTCAGAATTTAAGTGAGCAAGAGAACAGCCCCCTTCAGCAGTTCAGGATAAGTTACAACTCCCAGACCAACCATCACTGATGGAGCTACTCTATACAAGGTTTAATTCAGACAGCATGGCCAGGGAAGAAAGTGGTAGACTCCAACTCTGTCCAGGGGTGATTGCACTGTAACCACAAGCCTGAATACAAAACCATATCCTCACTTGCAGGCACAGAGGATGCTATGTCAGGTAGTTGCAATGTTCACAGCTTGCAGAGAAGCTCTTACTACACTAATGCTCAGGAGACCTGGGGCTTGTGAAGAAGTCATACTGCCCATCTCCAAAGCAAAAGCTTCTGGCACCTGAACAGTCACTAAACCTCTCACAGTGAAGTGGGAACATTAAATACATGGAGTCCCTTTTCCCAAGGTCCATCTTTGAGCTTTACTTACTCACAGATTCCATAGCCTCTCATCTTGCCCTCATACCAGTGGCACTTGTAGCAGTCATACCGGTCTTCACTTCGTCGTGGAACAAGGCATATTCCAAACCTACAAGGTGCATATGGCAGAGGTCAGCATGGCAAAAGGCAACTCACTTGTACTGGATGAAGTTTAAAAACAAACTTAGGACCTTCCAAACCCCCCAAGCTGACATTCATGGTAGGGGGCAACTCTTCCTCTGACTCTATTTCCAAGTCCTAACAGACTTGACTCCAAAGAAGAGTCCTTTTCCTTGTGAACTGCAGTTGGTTTCCCATTGCTTCTTCTAAAGAGCTACATTCAGGGTTGGTTTTATCCTGTCTCTCCCCCCTTCCCCACTTCAGGAGCTGGATTAGACTACAGAATTAATTGCTTTGTTTCAAATGAAATATTTTCTTAATCCTGTCACAAAGTATTTGAAACATTATTTTTCCCTCTTAAAAACCTATCCTACCCTGGAACTTACATAGAATTGAGAGATCTGTAAGTCTGACTTGCAAAAAGTTTTAGAAAAATAATGTTTGAATTGCATAGTATAGTTTATTTCCCCTGTAAACTCCTCATTTAGGAGAGGTTTTTAAAAGATATCTAAAAATAACTGCTTTCAAGGTACTTCATACAAATAAAATTCTCCTAGATGTAGGGATCAGAAGTCAGATTTGTTCAGCTGAATGGAGCAGTCTGCATCAGAACTGGCCACAGGTGTACACTTATTTTATTGCACTCCCTGTTAATCCACCCACTCTAGATTACAACCTGCTCAGGCTGAAGGCAGGTGTCTAACACAGGTCAGATGAGTTGGGCTGTAACTGTGAATGACATCCTCCTACAGGACACCGGTGTCCCTGTAAGTCTGGGAGATACCAATTCCTTAGCTTATTTTAAAAGCAAGAAATGACAGGGTTTTAAGGCTTACCCATGCTCCAAGCCCTCTCTGAAATCTCCAACGTGGTTGCGTCCATCACGCCACTTCAGTGTCCCCCTGCAATTCAAAGCAAGCACTAGAGAAGGGAGATCACCAGCAATGTCCACAGCTGCAGTGGAAGGTGTCAAGCACAACCTATAAATGACTAACACTGAAACATCTCCTCAGGGATTAGACACACAGAGCTTCTCCAGGAACATCCAGGACATTGGTTTGTACTCTAAGGATTTAATAGCACAGTGTTCTCATGCCCCAGAATGAGCAGGAAGAATCCTTTTCCAAGTTCCCTAATCTTAAATGCTCTTTGTAGAGTTGCTAGGTCATCCATTTAGAATCACAGAATCGTAGGGGCTGGAAGGGACCTCCAGAGATCATGGGGTCCAACCCCCTGCCAAAGCAGCTCCCCAGCTCATATTGCACAGGGCTGGAATCTCTCCAGAGAAGGAGACTCCACACCCCCCTGGGCAGCCTGGCCCAGGGCTCCCTCACCCTCTCTGGGGAAAAGTTCTTCCCCAGGTTGCTGCAGAACTTCCTGGTCTCCAATTTGCAGCCATTGCCCCTGGTCCTGTCCCCACAGACACTGAAAAGGGGCTGCCCATTTCCCCCTGCAGCCCATGCTTAAGATCATGATAAACACTAATTAGGTCCCCCCTTAGTCTTCTCTTCTCAAGGCTGAACAGCCCCAGCTCCCTCAGCCTTTCCTCACAGGGGAGATGCTCCAGGTCCTTCAGCATCTCCAGAGCCTCCTCTGGACTCTCTCCAGGACATCCCTGGCTGGTTGATCCCAGGGAGCCCAGAGCTGGACACAACACTCCAGCTGGGGCCTGAGCAGGGCAGAGCAGAGGGGGAGGATCCCCTCCTGTCACCTGCTGCCCACACTCCTCCTGATGCCCCCAGGATCCCAGTGTCTCTCTCAGCCCCAGGACACACTGCTGCCTCATGGCCACCCTGTCCCCCACCAGCACCCCCAGGTCCTTCTCCACAGAGCTCCTCTCCAGCAGGTCATCCCCCAGCCTGTCCTAATCCCAGCAGTTGCTTGAATCAGGACCTTGCACATGATCCTTTTGTGACTGCAGCCCAGCATGCAGTTCAGCCAAGCTGAAGTTCCAGCATGGCACATTCCCACAGACAACATAATGGCACCACGGTCTGGAATTCCATTGTGCCAGGCACTATGAAAACAAGAGAGACAAGCACTGGTCTAGAGGGGTGGTATCTCCCCATCTGTTTTGTGAGGAATGTTGCAGATACATGAGTTCACAATGCAACAACCAGACTGGGATGGTCAACACTGTGACAGTATGCTTCCCCTGATACCCCCATGTTTTCTTGGCTTTCCTGTAAATAGGATTGATAGCCACTGGTGTTGATTGGGATTATCTGCATCCACCTCACAGTGAGTGCAGGAAGACAGGTAACACCACAACAGCCAAGGGTTATCTATGCTAATGTGCCCACCTGGACACTTGTCAGTGTCCACTGGCATCTATGGGTGGGATGTGAATACGACTATGAGCCAATCATCTTACTCCATAAATAGTGAGCAGCCCAAGAGCCCTCTGAGCTCTCCTGAGACGACAGCGGACTGCATGACAGGACCTCCCCTTGAAAGGGACACCTCTCAAGGTTACTCCTGGAGGTCAAGAGAATCCTTGCCCCAAGAGATCTGCAGCAGATCCTGGGTAAATGAGTTGGGAATAAGTGCACTAACATTTATGATCTTAGCTAAGAAATATAAAGGGTTGAATGTATATATAATCCTTTAGACATAAACCATTGTCCAAGTCTGGGACTAAGACTGAATCCAGCAGCACCCAGGCTCCTCTCTGAGAAGGAGTTTAGAAAGCAAGGGGATTCTTTCTGAACCTCATGACTCAAAGGGGGGGGTCTCCCTGATAAACTCATCTGACCCTGTTCTCTCTGCACTAACTAATCAAGATCACCTTTACCATCCAATCTTAATCATTGTCATGTTTATTACCAAACACTGTTACATCCTTTTGTTTTATATCAATAAACAGATTATTGCCTCTCTCAAAGAGTGAAGTGCATCCCTCTTCTCTATCCCATCTGTGACAAACACGCTGGTTAAATCACTGCCCAGTTCTGAATGCATCTCCCCTCCCTCCCAGCCTTCCTCTCCAGCCACCACCCACTCACTGTTTTAATTCTTGCATCACCCCACACACCCTGCCAGCTCCTGACACCTTCCCCAACCAGAGACAATAGGAAACGGTGCAGTACCATAAACATGACACATTTGTTTGCTTTTCAACAAGTTTTTGGTGCTTCAAGCACCTGCCTGAGACAAGTTCTTCTCCTGGTATTCCCAGGGAAGCCCAAAGATTCATTTTAAGTGGGTTTTAAATACATCTCCTTTTGCTTTGCTAGCATGAACCCTGGCAAAGGAAGGCAAACCAGAGAGAATACCTGCTTCAGCCATAGGGATGGTTTAACATGCTTCTCATCTCATTCCCCCCCACAACAGATCATCAGGAGGACCAGGACAGCACAGTGTGAAGGAGGTTTTTGACTGGGACCATTTAACCTTTGATTTACAGACCATTCCCTTTTGGCAGAGCTCACCCTTAAATTTTAGTTGGATTTAGTGAAGAGTTCTCATGTCTCCAAGAGCTGTGTTTGAGCCTTAATTTTTTTTTTTGCATTTTATTTTAATTCCTTCCATAATAGCATGGATGTTAAAACAGATTTTGATAGCAAGGGATGAGACTTTCCTCTCCTTCACAAGCAAAGGTTTTCTATTGGGTCTTCTTATCTTGGTGGAAAGGTTTTATGCCTCAGGCTGAGATTTTGAAAATAAACAGTAGCTCAAGTCTTGGTCCTAATTACAGGCATAAGCTGATGCAGTGCTTCAATGTGATGGTTACCCCATTATTAGGGACAGCCTCCACAATTTATTGCACAGACCAGTAGCACTAGAGAGACATCTACAATACAATAGATCACATGTCAGGGCTCGTGCTTTGACTAAGTCCTGAAATCAAATAAACATGTCCCAGCTGGTCCCTGAATCCATTCACAATACCAGATTTCCTCTCTAGAAACAAGTGAGGCAGGAACCAGAGAGCCTGGCGACCCTTGGAGATCACCAATCTAGAGTCTATGGTCCAGAACCTCAGCATAGGATGGATCACACCACACCCACAGCTACTCTGTGGCATCTATACCTCCCAACTAGTTCATCTACCCAGGTCCAGGCAGTGCAGTGCAAAGACAACAGGGCCACCCTTGCATGTCCTTGCTTAGAAAAAGGGAGGGGGGGAGGGGGGGAAAGAAGACAGAAGGGTCCTTACTTGCCATGTGGCTTTCCCCAGTGCCACTCGCCCTCGTAGGACGCGCTCTTGAACCTGCCCTCCAGCCTGAAGACGTAGGTGAAGAAGCGGGAGGCCGGGGGCTCGGTACCTTCCCCAGTCTTGCCCCACAATGGGAAATCCCGCTTCCCATTCAGTGCCTGACGCACAGCCTGGTTCAGCTTCCACTGCCAAACAGCCTGGGCACAGAGGAAGGAGGAGGAGGAGTGTTGGACTAGAGTGGAGAAAGGAAAATACCTTCCCAAGACGTACTTCAGAAGGAACAAGAAGCTGTTGGGTTCCCATCACCTCCGTGGGGTTCAACTGGCTGGGCTGGGGAGTTATGGCCCCCACACAGCATCAACAGGAAGGGTTACCTTGGGTTCTGCAAGTTGGATGCTGCACCAATGCACAACACATCTGTCTCATTTTAAGCCTGACTGTCACCAGCACTAATTGGCCTTGGCACAGGACCATGCTAATGAGGCTGGACTGTCCCAAGCTCTGAAAAACACATTACTGCCCAGAGCAGATCGATTCCAGCACACAGATATTTTTCATCTGCCACCTCTGACCATCTAACACACTATTAGCTCTGTGAAGAACAACCCACCAAACCCCACATCCATTATTCTGCTTTAAATAATAATTTAAAAAGACCAAAAATCACAAAGCAAAGGCTTCAGCATCATTCCAGCAGGTGCAGAGCACCGTTCTGGTCAAGAAGCTAAACTCCTGGCACTTAATGGGATTTCAACTTCCACACAGTAGTCAGTATTTGGTGTCCACTACAGAGGGCCTCCCCCCCCACAATGCCTTTTCCCTACTTCAAAGCTTGGTGCACAGCATATCAGGTGGAACAGAAACACCCTGCCCACTGCTAACCTTCATCTGTGGGTCTTTGGCAGAGAGGAAGAACGTTTCTTCTGGGGTTGTAATACGGAGTCCGTACCTGTGAGGCAAGAGACATTAGAGAGACTATGGAAAAAAACACATTCAAGCAGCAGTTCCTGCTCTTCCCATTCCTCTTCAGAAGGTAACAGTGCCTTTACAGACACGTTTTTCCCTATGAAGAGGTTCTCAACTAGTCTTTGTTCTCCAGGTCTGGAGGCAAAACCATTTTATTACTGATTTCAGTACGACAGCAAAGGCAAGCCACACAAGTCCAAGCTACTCTGATCCCCTTTGAGAAGTTCCACAATTGCCTGTAGCCCAGAAACAATCCCTCTGGGTGGAAAGGAGATGGGACAAAGTTTTAAAAGTATCATTATCTCTGTTTCACAATCAAGTTCACCACTTTTTTTTTTTTTAATACCTCCAAGTGGAAATTTTTCACTTACAGTCCTGGAGCTGATTTCTCCCTGCAGTTTTCATCTACCCACACAAGCTTCAGATCAAAGCTCTGAAAGCTGTTTCCCTGGAATAAAAGGGAGAAGATGTTCCTGTTATTGATGAGAACATCACACTTTGGCCTTGCTCTCTCACTCATTTGAGTAAGACTGGCAGCGCTGCAAATTCCCTCTGTTGTGGTCCACACATCTATCCCACACCACAATGAATCATAGAATCACATGGATCAGAGCTCCAACCCCCCTGCCACAGGCAGGGCCATCAACCTCCAGGCCTGGAGCTACACAAGGCTGCCCAGTGCCCCATCCAACCTGGAATGGGCCTCTGAGACTGATGGGATGGACCTCTGAAGGACCTTAGAGACTGAAAAAGTATAGGAGAAAGAATAAAGTTCTTAGTTTCACACTTCTAAATGGCTTTCCACAATGTCATGGCTACAACTAACACTCACAGACCTTCTTAGCACTTATCTCTACAAGTTCTTTCCCTGCCACATGACAACACTTCCAAATCAGCTCTGGCACCCACTATGCCCTAGTTTTTCTCATGATCTATCTAATATTGGGACTTCAGATGGCACAGACAACGGTGTCCCACTAGCACAACATTTAAGGAATCACTTTTTTCATCACTAGCACACCAAACTACAATAAAATGGTTGCAACACTAAGTAAAGATTGCATTTAACATTACTTCTGCCTTCCCTGGCTGCAGTAGAGATGCACACACTACTGAGCTGCTGTCTGTAAGGATGTAGTTGGCCAAAGTTAGGTACTAGCACTATGGAGTTCACCGCTGTTAATCACTATGTTCACCACTATGGAGTTAATCACTGATGTGTCTACCAGATTTGGGGAAACAGGGAAGGGAGGAAGGTTCAGATTTCCAGCACCAGACCCCTCATTGGCAGATACCTCCTGGTAGCCCAAGCTAATCAGATTGGTCCCAGACCAGTTATGTTTCCTCAGCCTGTAACAGGCTGCCCAGAGAGGTTGTGGAAACCCCATCCCTGGAAGTGTTTAAGGCCAGGTTGGATGGGGCTTTGGGCAACCTGGTCTAGTGGAGGATGTCCCTGCCCATGGAAGGGGGGCTGGAACTAGATGATCTTTGAGGTACCTTCCAACCTAAGGCATTTTATGATTCTTTAACCATATCACAGTAGATGGGACATGGTAGGTGGGAACAGTTGAAAGAACAGCAACATCTACAATGTGAGCTAGCTACTCTGTGCTCTCACTCTAGTCAACAGAGTTGAGGACATGATTCAACTCATCCTAATTTTGGCATCTTAAATAGGTCAGACAAGCCACACCCAGACAGTGCATGTTTCTCTCCCCTGACTATAAATGGAGCCTGGGGGCACTTGCTCACAGCAAGATCACTACAGCACTGAGAAATCCACAATGTAAAGTTGGAGGAGATAATCACCACCTTATTTCCTCAGGCCTAGACCATGTGTAGGACTGCCTGGTGCTATCATAAAGGTTTATGTCTGGAAGAGCCCATAAAGTCTACCAGCTCACAAGACAGTCATGTGTTTGGACACCTGAGGGGCTGGCATGTGTCTAAAGAGCAGAGAGAGGTGCATATGAAGAGAGCAGTGCTAGATTACAGGAGCTGTCATTCAGAGCAAGCCAAGCTGCACTTAGCATGCTGCAGAACAGCTTTGAACACATATTAGTGCTGTAGATACTCCCTGTCTGCCCCACACCCAGGCCCTAAATCCCTTAAAGAACCCAAAAAACACCTGCAAATTCTGATCCTGTGCCCCTAGCAGCATCAACCATGAGAGATCATTTTCAGTTCTACACAGGAGTGTTGACAGGATAAAAGTCTTTGACTATCAGGCCCCATTTGGGTAAGCAAGGACAGAAATCAACAGACTCATATGCAGGCATGGGCTTTGGTTATTAGAAAGGTGCCTGTGCTGGTTGAATGGTTCCTCTACTTGGGAAAAAGTCATGGGGATACTTCTCTATTCCTTCTTCATTAGGCTTTCTTCTATTCTCCAGTGTAACTGCAGGTGCAGTTTTGCCAACAAGTTGAGGGCAGGTTTTGCCTACAGCCAGGCTCTGCCATATTTTTAATACCAAAAGGAACCTGAATTTTACTCTCATTTATCTACATTGCCTTTCCAATCCCTCTTAAAAACTGAGGACTCACCTGAATTAGCACAAGGACATCATCAAAGAGCAAGATCCGGTCAGATCGATTGGTGCTGGCAGAGATGGGGAGATTTTTGCTATCTTCCAGCAGCCTCCTCTCAGGTACACAGAGCATGTCCTGAAGAGGGAACCATAGCAGTCAAGAGGGAAGACCAAAAGGATCAGGAAACATCAGGATTTGGGAGAGGACATACAACTAAAGCCAACAGTTCCTGCAGAGGCAATCTGACTCGTGGCACAAGCTGATGGTGATAGAAGAACTAGAGACAGCATTCAACTTCTAAAGCCCCCAGTGACCATAATGTTTCTCCCCTCTGCCCTGCTTTGTTGGCTTCAGACCAAGCCTCAAGTGCTTGACCCATATTAAATTTGCAGCAGAAATGTAAGACCTCAAGAAGAGCTCTCCATCAAGCCACCTTCCACCTCCGTGACGCACCGTGAATTTGTAGCCCAAGGATTTCCACAAGGACTTGGTGAAACAAGCTTCATCCAGGACTTGGCTGATGAAAGACTCAAGCTTCACATACTCCTTGATGGCACTGGTAAAGATGTCCTTTTCAGAACCCTGATAAGAAAAAGGCAGGGCTTGAGCAACGGCTCAGACACGGCTGTGCAAAGCATATAACTCTGGGCTACAGCTCAGCAGATCTGAATCCAAAGGGCTAATGACAGTTAACCCCCCAACCCCATTGCCAAAGAGAGCATCTCAAACCTAGCACTATCTGCCACCAGCAGAAGTGTGCAATGTTAGGCCAGTTAATTGCCTCTTCACAGCTCCTCCTGTAGCTTGTACTACACTGGAGTAGCCACCATCCATTGCCTTGAGACCTCCAGGAGGGCTGCATTCCCCTCATGCTGGTTGCCACCACCCCAGCTGTCCACTGGAAACCCTTTTCCTTCCAGGCAACCTTGGATTTGCTCACATCACCACAAAAAACCCACCACCACTGGGTAAGATGACAGCATAAGGCAGCTAAACACCACCACAGAAAGCTCCCTACCTCTTTGAGCCCCTCATTCAGCTTGGTAAGGAGCAGTATATATTGCTCAATGTGATCCCGGAGAGGTTTGTGAAGCACAGTGTATAAGGCCAGGGACATGGAGGTCTCAGAGGTGAAGTCTGTGAGGAATTGTTTCAACACAGTCTTATGGTGCTTCCAGGCTTCACTGCAAGGTGGTGAATTAAGACAAAGGTTCATTAATTAGTTTCTCTGTAAATTGCCACTCTCTTACCTTCCAAACTTTATGTGTCACCTCACTGCCAGAGAGGGTATAGAAAGACTGCAAAGAGCAGGAGGCAATGTAGCTGCCACAGACTCACAGAACTGCAGGGGTTGGAAAGGATGATCCCTTGAGGTTGGACCTGATCATTGGGGGTTAGACCAAACGAGCTCCTGAGGTCCCTTCCAACCCCTACAATTCTATGATTCTGTGACCTCCAGAGCCCATGGGGTCCAACCCCCTGCCAAAGCAGGGTCCCTAGGACAGGGGCTGGGATCTCTCCAGAGAAGGAGATTCCACACCCCCCTGGGCAGCCTGGCCCAGGGCTCCCTCACCCTCACCGGCAACAAGTTCTTCCCCACATTGGGGCGCAACTCCCTGGGCTCCAACTTGAGCCCAGCGCCCCTTGTCCTGTCCCCACAGACCCTGAGCAGAGGCTGCCCATGGCCCCCTGGCTCCCAACCCTTCAGCTCTGGAGAACCATGGAGCAGATCCCCTCTCAGGCTGCTTCTCTCCAGGCTCAACAGCGCCAGCTCCCTCAGCCTTTCCTCACAGGGGAGATGCTCCAGGCCCTTCAGCATCCAAAATCATCTAGTAATCCTGAGTTTGGCTAGGATAAGGTTAATTTTCTTTCTAGCAGCCAGTGGGGGTTAGGATGACAGACTTTTCAGCTTTTCACACTGCCCTGCTAAAGAGAAGGGGACAGGGGACACAGGCACCCAGGGAACTAGGAGGAGACACAGCCAGGAGAGGTGACCCAAACTGGCCAAGGGATATTCCACAGCAGTTGGATCAAGGCCAGCATAAAGGGGGGGCTGATGGGGAAGGGAGCACAGAGCTCCAGCACACACAATTTGGGGATGGTTCAGCTAGAGGATAGCTTTGAGCTGTACAGTCCAAGTTGTGCAGTTTGGTGAGAAACTCCATCATGTATCACCAGTTTCATATATTTTGCTATAAAACCCCATTATTGTTATCATCCATCCATCCATCTCTCTCCACCCCCTGCTCCCTTCACTGTCCCAATCCCAACCCACCAGGTTTACCTTTGTCTGGCCAAGGTTTTTTTTTTCTTTCCCCTCCCCTTTTTTCCCCCCATGGGGTTGGGGTTGTTGGGAGAGGGAGGGAAGCAAGGCAGTGAGACAAACTACAGCTCCATCCATCCTGCCTCTGGCCCAGCCATCTTTGCAAACCACAGACATACAGAACACAGCATGACCTTCATGAGGTTTGCACACCAAGAGGGTGACTCAAAGCAGCTGTGAATCTGCTCATACCTCATGCTCATGTCTTCATTTGCTGTTTCCATGAAACTCTGACCAAGCACTGGAAATATCCTGCCAGATTCCCACACCATCTTATCTCCAGTCCCACCTTTATTTAACACCCCAATTTCCAAATTTCACAGGCTTTCTCTCCTACAAAAGGAGTTGTGCATGGCTAAAAAGAGGTGGAGAGAGAGATCCATGGAGAAAACCTCCCAATAGCTGCTGCCATGGTCTCAGATGATGTCAGGAGTGGCCACCGTGACCAATTCAGGGGAGGGGAAACTGAGACCCCTGCAAGGTGCAGCGCTCAGAGCAGGTTTAGAGTCTTAACCCATACAACATCACTGTGTTCCTATCAGCCCTCTCAACAAGCATTTTCCAGCCCTTTTTCACTGACCTTTTGCTCTTTGTGGCATGTTCAAAGCCGTGGACCACAACGTAGTTTGCAAAAGTGACAAAATATCTGTTGGGGGGAAAGGAAAAAAAATAAAGAAATATGGAACAAAACCAGAGAAGCAGGAGCTGAGTTAGAGATTCACATTAGCTACAGAGTTTGAGCAATAAAAAGGAAGAAGTTTGTTTGAAGAAATCAGGTCTATCTTCCCAAGGGAGGCAGAGAGAAGCGTAGATAATTATGTCTCTCCTTGGCTCACCCCCCTTTCATCCCCTTTACCAGCTCCTTGGTTGAACTGCCTTGTTGACTTCAGCACTGGTATCATCACAGGAAGTCTAAATCATCCTGGCATTGAGCATAAGCAGAAGGAAACTTGTGCAACTATCCTGGAAAGCAAGTCTACAGAGGCTGAGCTTAAGGTTTCAGCTTCAGATACTTCAGCCAGCAGAAATTCATGTATCAGGTCTGCATTACTGATGGCAAAGTCAAGGTGTCCCATGTCAATGTATCTCAGCTCACACTAGAGGGAGATCAAGCCATACTTAGTCAGCAGTTGCCCAAAAATCACTACTGGAAGAGAGGATGCTAAATCATGCCTTCTGTCCAGATTAATTAATATTACATCTTTCAGAATCCTGTATTTACTGCTGATTTTCAAGCCACTGGAGAAGGGGCTTTGCTTAGTCCTGCATCACTCCAGTAAGGATGAGGCTGTAGTGTCAGGACTGCTCAGAGTGAGTCAGCAGAGGTGGGCAGGTAGGAAGCAACTCTTTCTTTATTATGCCCAACACATAAAAAGGCTCTAATTTTCAAATGAGGGGAAATGAGAGCTTAAGATGAACCACTCCTTTCTGTTACTTGAAACCTCAGCATAAGTTTTCCTCTTTTATATGCCTTTTTAAAGGGAAACCCATTTTAATTCCCTGAATCACTTCCCAAATGAAGAGAACCCATGGATCCAAACTCCATCCACACAAAGGCAAGGTTTGTTGTGCACCACTTCCTAAAATTATGTTGTCCTATAATCATAGAATGGTCTGGGTTGGAAGGGACATCAAGGGTCCCAAGAGCTCCAACCCCCTGCCACAGAGGCAGGGCCACCAACCTCCAGGCCTGGAGCTACACAAGGTTGCCCAGGGCCCCAGCCAACCTGGCCTTCAACACCCCCAGGCACGGGGCACCCACCCCCTCTCTGGGCAGCCCCTGCCAGCCCCTCCCCACTCTCTCTGCCAAGAACTTCACCCCCAATGTCTCCTCTCCCCCTTCCCTCCTCCAGCTTCACTCCAGCCCCCTTGTCCTGCCAGGCTCTGCCCTTCCCAAGAGCTGATTCCCCTCCTGTTCCTCGGGTCCCTTCAGGGACGGGCAGGCTGCAATGAGGTCCCCCCCAGAAGCAGCCTTCTCTTCTCCAGGCTGAGCCAGCCCAGCTCCCTCAGCCTCTCTCCGCAGGGGAGCTGCTCCAGCCCTCTCAGCATCTCCGGGGCTCCTCTGAGCCCTCTCCAACAGCCCCACATCTTCCTTGTGTTGGGGCCCCAGCTCTGGGCACAGGACTCCAGCTGGAGCCAGCAGAGAGGGACAATCCCCTCCCTGTCCCTGCTGCCACCCCTCTGCTGATGGAAGGTCCAAGTAAAACCAAGACAAAGCAGTCTGTCCATCTGTCCTTCCTCCTCCCTCCACATGCATATAATCCACCAAAACCAAAACTAGATCAACAGCAGAGTCGAGGAACCAGAGTGCCCATCTCTCCTCCCTGTGTGGATGCCAAACAGCACAGACAGTACAAGCCCATTTGGCAAAGGTTTTGGCCACATTTATGCTCATGATGAATAGAGGACCAGGCACTGTCTGATCTTTCTGTCATCTCAGATATCCATAAACCATTTTTCATGCTAGGGACATCACAGGTTACACAGGCTACAGTGCTTTTTAAACATTTAATTTTAGGTGGCAGGCAGATGGGGAAGCAGATGTAATTAATTCCAGCCACAGCAACAGGGCAGGGTGCTTTTCCCATCACACTACAGCCATCACCTGCTACCAGAATCCTTGCCAAAGGGGTAGAAATGTGGCACAAACACATAATGTGAACTCTGTGAAGTGACATCTTCTCTACTCATTCCTTATGAGTCCTTTAAACCTGCTAGTGCATCCCTTTGTGTTTATACAGACAGTGCAAGCTTCACCCTCCTAAGTTACCCAGGCACCAACTCTATCCCCCATCCTCTTCCTGGTTTTTTTTAAAGATTTAAAACCCCCAAAACTATACTTGCAATTAAAATAAATTAAAAGCATAATTACAGCTACAAAAATAGAAGAAAAACCCACTTATTTTGCTGTCTGCAAGGATGCTATGTTCTGTAACACTTCTTTTGAGCCCTGAATACAACCTCTTCCCTCACCCCACAACCCAACACTAGTAAGACAGGGCTGAACAAATTAAATACACAAATTAATTGCAGCAACCCACTAAGGCAAGCTGATAAATTGGGTTCCAAAAATGCTTCTGTACTTACTGGATGTAGAGGCTTAGAAATAGGTCTCCTTTCCAGACAGTGTAAATGTCCTGGATGCAGCATGATTCAGAGGTGCTGTATTTTTGCTTCAGGATCCGGTAATTTTCTTCTGTGAGGTTCCAAAGAGCTTGAAATCGATCATTCAGGAGGAGGAAGAGCTTAAAGTTCTCCTTTCCCTTCTGGTCACTAGGCTCTTTGAGGAAAAAAAATGAAGGAACAAGTTTACCAGAAAGCCTTGCCTCCAAGAAATCTCAGAGGAAACATTTAATACTCAGCCTAATTTTTCCAGAGTAAACCACATATATTATGACATTGCCAGGGAGGAAGGAGATTATGATTACTGAGGGTTGTGGCCCTGAGAGCCACTGCATGGGATGTCCATGCTAATCATAGAATGGTGTGGGATGGAAGGGACCCCAAGGATCACAGAGTTCCAACCCCCAATATTCAGGCTTTGTCCTTCCCATTGCTGTGGGCTATGTGGCCAGGGCAGCCTGCTAAGGCTCAGCCCCAGCTCAGACACCAGCACCAGAAGAAAGTTCCCAGTCTCCTTGAAGGCTCAACCAAAAAGTTGGTGACATGAGAGGGAACCACCCTACGGGGTCTAATCCAGTTGCACCACTTTTGGCCAGACAGGCTTGTGAATATTTATATGGATTTGTTATTTCAAATTGAGCTGCTCTGATTTCCTGCCAGCTCAGAACCTGCACTCACAAGTTCTCCCTTCAAAGATGGGCATGGCTGAGAGCAGGGAGGCAGAACAGGCACAGTTTAGGGGTCGTGTATGTGAGGGATGTGTTTTGGTTTCCCACACACCAGGCTGGAAACAAGCCCTGGAGCAGGTGTACAGGCTGATATTGGATACCATCTGGATTAACCTCTTAAAAAAAACCCAGGAACCACAATCCTGGGCTCAAATGAAAGTATATAAGCTTCTTAAGAGCTCACTATGTTAAATGAAACATCTCCACATACCACTTACTCCAGAAAGCCAGCCTCCAGCAAGTCCTCAGCCATGGAGCTTCAATTGTAAATCCCTTCATAGGTGTGCCAGGGACTTAAGGCAAGAACTACAAACAAAAAAGGTTGTCTTCTCTGACCTACCTGCCTGGAGCAGAGGCTTGAGGATGAGGGCATCTATCCGTGCCAGGCATGCTGAGAAGGTTTCTTCTGCCTGGAGCAGAGATGCTGTTGCTTCAGCCGTGCACATGTCCTGGAGACAACACAGAAGACACACTTAAACTCCCTTAGCAAGAAGATGTATCTACCAAGTTTTCCATCCTCATTGCAAACAATCAGCCTTTCCTGCTCTTAACAGCAGGCACAGGTGTAATTGCTGTCCCCCAGAAAAACATCTGGAAGCATCAGAAGAAGAAACAGAAGCCCCATAGGCCAACATGACCTGGTGTCACAGAAGACCACAGCCCACTTTCCTGATGCCCCAAATTGATGATCTTCTCAGGTGGGCCACAATATCTCCTCTTCCAGAGGACTCAAAAGACCCTAAACCTCTTGGGAAGCGTTAATCCTGCTAAGTGCCAGATTTCATTCTCCCAGAAGAAAATCCCTGAAGTACAAGGCAGCAGTAGATGAAGCAGAGCATCCCTTCCCATATCTCTCACCAGCTTTCTTCCTAGGTGCCTCAGCCTGCACCGTTTGGCATTAAGGGCTATTGTCCGGAGCTGCAGAGGCGTCCCCGCCATGGCCAAACACCCAACCCTTCAGAGGAACAGATGTCTGGTGTTACTCCTTTCCAAGGAGGACACTGCACTGCTGACTCTATGTCACAACTGCTACGTCAAAAAGGAAAGCTTGCCTAAAGTGGAAGTGGGTTTGCTGCCTTTTTTTTTTTTTCTTTCTCTCTCTCCAAGTGCTGCCCATGTGAGCAACGTCCTGCAGCTTCCTCCTTCCCAGCCTTGCCCCCCTGAAAGAAATATATCAGAGAAAAAGACCACAGCCTGCTAATCATAGAATGGTCTGGGATGAAAGGGACCCCAAGGATCCCAGAGCTCCAACCCCCCTGCCACAGGCAGGGCCACCAACCTCCAGGCCTGGAGCTACACAAGGATGCCCAGGGCCCCAGCCAACCTGGCCTTCAACACCCCCAGGGACGGGGCACCCACCCCCTCTCTGGGCAGCCCCTGCCAGCCCCTCCCCACTCTCTCTGCAAAGAACTTCCCCCCAATGTCTCCTCTCCCCCTTCCCTCCTCCAGCTTCACTCCAGCCCCCTTGTCCTGCCAGGCTCTGCCCTTCCCAAGAGCTGATTCCCCTCCTGTCCCTCGGGTCCCTTCAGGGACGGGCAGGCTGCAATGAGGTCCCCCCCAGAAGCAGCCTTCTCTTCTCCAGCCCGACCCAGCCCAGCTCCCTCAGCCTCTCTCCACAGGGGAGCTGCTCCAGCCCTCTCAGCATCTTCATGGCCTCCTCTGGACCCTAATAGGATGTCATAAGGGACTACTCTGGAAAAAGGCCAGATAGTGAAGATACCATGGGCAGAATCAACTAATACTACCAATGGAGATAAAACATACAGCACAACTGAGATGCTTTCACCTTTATGAAGCAAAACAGCAAACCAAAGGGACTGAATATTGTTTGTCTGTGTTTTATCCTTAGCCTGGTTTCTGGTTTGACCTCACAATCAAAGGCTCAGCTCACAATAGGGAGCAAACAAGGATACAGAATTGTGATACAGATTTCCATTGCTAAACTGGTGGAAGACTTTGGCACAGTTTTGATGTGTTCCAACTCACAACCTCTCCCAGATAATGCTCAACCATGGTCCAGGAACCATGTGATATGGGTTGCTTGCCCACAGCCATGCTGTTCTGGGAGGTAATTAGCAATAAGCTATGTATAGGCTATGCAATAATCACTTGGTTATAGGACCAAACCTAATTTATTTATTAATGGAGATGTAATTAGTCTTTTTGCACTGTTTCCAGGAAGAGCTAAACTCAGACTATCTCCTGGTGGCCTACTCTAAGACATCCTGAACTCTGTCCTGATTGCTACAAACAACAGGTGAGATTCATTCTTTGAGTTGAGATGCTGGGAGCTTAGACACAGAAGCCTAACCCTAGTTTATCTTTCATGGGAAGAAATGCCTCTAGCATCTCAGCATGGGACTCTAAAAAGGTCACTCAGGTAGGGTGACTAAGTTAGGTGGGAAAGTCTCCTTTTTAAAAGGTTCACATGTGGGTGGATTCTTTACTAGAAAAGGGGTTTGAGCCCCTTGAAGTCACCAAATTCATTTTAGGAATTCCTTTTCCAAGCCATCCTGGAGCTTGGGCTGAAGTGGTATCATAGAAGACGATGCTATGCAGCTTGAATGGCTAGCTAGCCTGGTTTTAAGTGGTTGCTCAGATCTAGACACAACTGACTACACAGATGAATGACAGTGTTTTCTCCTTAGTAACTGCTGCCTCATAAGTTTCATTTGTCTGAACAATGGGAAACATTTTAAAAAGTCCATAATCCTATTAAGTTTTCATACATCATCAAGGTCTGCATGGCCACAAGGCTTTTTTTTTTTGCAGGAACACCCAGGAGCAAACTCTAGGCATGGCAACAGGTCAACACGCTGCAATCCAAACTCCTCCTGGCCCCTCCCAGGGAAGGAAACTGATCCAGGAAAAGCAGCAAAACAAAAGAGCAGCCAGACAACTCTCACCCCAGAGCACCAAGAGGACAGGAGAGATCTAAAAGGTGGGGTTATTTGCCACCCCTTAATCCTCTGTCTTGTAGGCACAGATAAAAAGCTGTTTCTCCCAGGTCCTAGAGAGCATTCAAGGTTGTTAGAAATGTCTACACCTAAGTAGCTTGCTTAATCAGGGAGTAAAGTCAGGTTGGGTATGTGACAGCATTGAAGTTTTGAATGCTTCAACAGAACATTATTAGGGTCACTGAATAACAACCTGGTTGAGGTTCTTCTGTATCTAAGTCTACTTTGTCTAATTTTGGAGAAAGGGAGATGATCCCATCATTTCGCATTGCTCAGTTGTGAGAGGGGCTTGTTCTACACCTGGTCCTCATCTAATTCTGCAAGAAAGAGTTTTATCTCGTGCAAGACAAGAAGAATGGGTGTTAGATGCCAAACTCAGGAAGTCTTCCCCAAACTCTTATCAAAACAACCAGAAGCACCACCCACTTGTTACATACAGATGGCTTAATGTAAACCAAGTGACTCAAACCCACGGTGCAGAGACCAACAGGCTTGCTTCACAACACCAGCACAGTTCATGAGCAGAGGCAGGAGGCTGAGGAACCTCCTCAAGGCTGAGGAACACATGTGGAACACCATGGGATCATCACTGCCCCAGCCCAAGCGTTATCTGGTTAGTTCTGTAATGGTCCCTTAGAAGAAAAACTGTCTATGTCCAAGGTGACCTATTGATCCAGACACAGGGCTACCACTTCCAACCACGAGCTGATCCCAAACTCTGCCTCCTGCCCATCTGCAATCCTTATTTGTTGAAAGCTACCCATGAAGACCTTCTACCCATAAAGACCTGACCTCAAACCATACAGGGATGACCCTACAGTATTCCCATGGTGCAGGACACAGGTTGAGAAACCCTTGCAGGTTGGAAGACTTGGATAGTCTTTTCTGTTATGCCCTGGCATGGAGCTAGCACAGTGTTTTTTTGTGTTGGGGTTGGTGGTGTTTGGTTGGGTTTTGGTTTTGTTTTCTTTTTAGCAGCTGGGTTCTTCACCCTCCTTGTGAAAACTTGTGGGTTACCTCTGGTCAGGACACGGCAGTCAGAGCTCATTTGCTGAATGGGTGAGCAGCACCAGCCAGGTTTCAAAACAGCCCTTCCAGCACCACTAAAGAGCTCCAAGTTGCTACATCACATCACCCAATAAGGTAAGTGTGAGTTTCAACCACCATGTCCAGGCTTTCCCCATCTGTCTGAAAGAAGGTTTGCACCCTTGTTCTAGCCCAGTGAGGCAAAGCACCCTCAGAGGGCAAAAGGAAACAACTGGGACCATCCAAGGGCACGTGAAAGTTGTGTCATGCATTCACACATGCCAAAATCTAGCTACCAACTGCAGTGCTGCTGGGTGATGGGACCACTGAGAAGAAACCAGGGGGCTGCCACGTGTTGTCTTCCCCCAGTTTGGACCCAGCTTTTGCATGACTCAGGCATTTTGTAATTCTGAGTGAGCTCCATGAATGGCAAGGCAAGCTTGAGCAAGCCACTCTGGAGCCTCTTCACCTGGTTTTAGTCTGCTCCTTGTGGATGGCTCTGCTACTAAGGAGTCAAGACCTTTGAAGATGGTGCATTCCTGTACAGTCAAGAGCTGGAGGTAGTGCACCTCCAAGGTAGGGTCTACTAGCTGTGCAGTGCATGACAGCACATGCTGTCACATGCAAAACCAGGAAGTTTTTGAGGATGGACAGAGACTTCCACTGGCAAAACAAACCAGCCATCAGTCTGCTCCAGGCTCCCTTGAGAAATGACATCATCTCCCTACAAGAACATTTTCCAAGGTATGAGGCAGATCTGTTTCTTCTCCCTAAATGAAGCTACAAGAAAGCTGTGCAGCACAGGCCTGTAATTAGAGAAGGGACACACACAATAGTAGTCATGTAGAAACAGGAAAAAGACCTTGAGAAACAGCTTCTGTAGAAGTCACCAGATCTGTGTGGTTCATCACAGCCTTGGCCTGTCCAATGAGCATGACAATGGGGGTAGAAAAAAGGGTGATGCAGCAGCTAATACCAACCTAAGCAGCTGCTGAGCATCCAGTATATGGGAGCAGCCTGAGTCATCTGGAGGAACATTCATCTTCAATAGGGTCTGTCCAAAGCTGATGAATGCACATTTTGACAAGAAAATAGACATTTTGAGGAGCCACGACAGGTTGTTGCACCATTTTTCAAGAAACTGCCCTAAAGGTAGGTGGAACAGGTAAGAAACCAAGCAAAGAAACTGTTTTTTTGGGAAAATGCTTAGCCACATTTTTAGCTTTGCTTAGAAGCCCTCTCTACTTGAAGTCTGAAAGAGCTGAGGCAGCTCTTCCACCAGGAAGGAGTCTGGAAAGCCCCATCCATTTCAGACATGACACAGAGTTTGTCATGGAAACACACATTTAGTCAAGCAATCACACCAGCCTCTACACATTAAGGAACAAAGTGGCCATCCACAGGACAGTTCATTTTCCATCTTTCCTCTTGCAACTCCCCCTCTGTGCAGATTGTCAGTCAACAAAATTACTTCTCAGGTGGGAGAAACCAGTTGTCAACACCAGATTTAGGAAGTTCTTTGAGCATTTAATACTACAAAACCCCTGGGATGTGAATGCCATGGCCATAGAACCAGAGAATGTTTAAGGTTGGTGAAGACCTCTAAGATCATCAATTCCAACCATCAAACCAACACCACTATATCTACTAAACCCAACACCACTCTATCTACTAAACCATGTCCCAGAGTGCCACATCTACATGTATTTCAGACACCCACAAGGATGGTGACTGCACCAGCTCTCTGGGCAGCTTGTTCCAGTGCTTGACAAGTCTTTTGATGAAGAAGTCTTTCCTAATATGCAACCCATGTTTGTTGTAGTGCCTCCTCTCCTTCGAGTCTTCCCTTTGCCTGCATCAGCCATCCTAAAGGGCAGTGCATCTTTGTAGGGCTTGCTATCTTATCCACCATGATTTTTCTACTGCTGACTGCCTCAGAAATTAGGCCAGTTGGTTACTCTGTCACATAGTCCTCAGACATGCCAAGTTCTCCCCTCCCTGACAATTGTGAGGCAGTCAAGTCGTTACTGCCATGTAGCTGAACAGCTACCTTCCTACTGCAGCCCATGTTGAATACATGACCTTTGCAGGGATAAAACTGCTTTAATCCAAGCTCTAGTTCAGAAGTAAATAAAAAAAATCCTCCAAATTGAAGCCAAGAGGTACTAAAAGATACTTCTCTGCCAGGGTGAACCTGAAACTCTTCCTCAGATAATGCTTTTCACTCTCTAGGTCAATTACATTCATTCCAGTAATGGTATTATTTCTAAATAAAGCATCTAAGAATGCAATATAGATCATGGGCACTTACACCAGGACTGGTAAATGCTGTTTGCAGCAGCCTGAAACACTTGAAATTTAAAACTCTCCCCTTTCCAGGCTGTTTTCTAGAGTCCCAGAATTCCTCTCCTGCTGTTAGCCACTCACCCTCTGCACCAGCATTACATCTTTCCTCAAGCAGCTCTAAAAGATGCATGTTACAGGGCAGAATAATATACATTTTGCACAAAACCTGCCAGCAGGTAGTTTCTCCCATGGAAGTTAGCAAATAAAAGTTTGTTAGATTGAGTCAGGACAGCAGTTCATGTCACTCCACAGTGAGTGATGTAGTAGACAGGTCTCAGGCCCTTAACCCAGAAGGAACAGAGCCCTGTTTCCTCCCCTTGATCAGCTCAGCATCTGTGTAGACATTATTAATATGATTAAAAAAAATAGTGGGGGGAAGTGTTGAGGGGAAAAAAAATGGCTATTAAGGTCTTAAGGAAATAAGGGGACAGAAAAGATTTGTTGGAGCTCAGACCATGGATCCTGTCCCTCTTTGCCAGATTACTTTTTAACCTGAGTCTGCTCCCCAGTAGAGTTTAACATGCCAGGACATCAACATGCCCCACAAGCAGGGTGGGATCTCCTCATTCAATCAGCAGAGCCAGTTCAGAGTCCATAAAACCCAGGAGCCCCTCCAGCCCCAGGGAGGAGGGGGAAAAAGTCTGGTGGCCAACATTAAGACACTGCTCTCCTTTCTCACCCAAGCCTTTGCTGCTTTTCTCTGGAGGCCAAGTATCCTCATGCATCCTAATTGTGATTCCAAAGGACATCCCCCCCCTCTCCCCTCACGTGTCACACTCCAGCTGAGTCTGCATTCAGGCTGGCACAAAGACCATCCTGTCATGTGGAAAAAACACAATTCCAGGCTTTGTTTAACCAACACCAACACGCTGGAGCAAATTCTCCCATTCAAATTCTGCTCCCGTCAAGCTTCAGATGGTGAGGACTCAGCATGAATTAAGAGTTCAACTTACTGGAGCCACCTCATAAGCAGAGGGAAACACACAATGAGTCAAGAGGTAATTGGGAATAAACAGGGCAGAAAGACAATTCAACTCTCAATTCCAAGCCAGCCCTTTGCAGCATACAAAGAGGGGAGAGAACAGAGGTAGAAGTTACTTGAATTAGGCTTTAGCATGGGATACAGAGAACACATCAAGGAACCAGGCAAGATCTGGTTCAACATTTTCCTTACCAGTGGGGAAACTGCTGAGAAAGACAGCAATGGAAGTAGGTAGGCACAGTGCACCCCATAGTTTAAAAAACACACCCATCAAGCTTCCCACCCTGAAGAAAAGACCCCCAGGCTTTTGGTCAGTGAAGGTTCTTACACAAAGGAGGCCACACAGCAAACTGTGTGGAGGAGCAGAGTGCAACCACATCCACCCTCACATCCACCCTCAAGCAATGGGGCCAGCTCAGGACAGAGGGCAAGACATCCAACCTCACCATTAACCCACACAACTCGCTGCCACAAGGCTCTATTGTTGCTCTGAGAATACTACACAGGCATTCAAAAGCAGCTGGACAAGTCCATGGAGGCCAAAAAAAAAAAAAAAAAATCAATTAAAAGCTAATAAAAACAAAGGCATCAACTCTCCAGCTCAAGAAGTCCCTGGGGAGGCAAGAAGCACAAACAGAGAAGGTATTACAACTCCTTCTAGTTTTGTGCTGCATGTGTAGATGAAGTCCTTAAGGACATGATCTGGAGGTGGACTAGTCAGGCTTAGGCTATGGTTGGACTCAATGATTTAAAGAGTCTCTTCCAACCCAGGTTCTATGATTCTGATTCTGTATTATTATGGAGATGTGAGGTAGCCTGGCTTGATACCAATTCTTTCATTTGTCAGGGTCACCTGCACAACAGGGCATCAAGCACTGAAAGAAGAGACAATGGAATCACAGAATCATAGAGGTTGGAAAGGACCTCCAGAGATCACCAGGTTCAACCCCCTGCCAAAGCAGCTCCCCAGCTCAGTGTCCAGATGGGTCTGGAATCTCTCCAGAGATGGAGACTCCACACCCCCCTGGGCAGCCTGGCCCAGGGCTCCCTCACCCTCACTGGGGAAAAGTTCTTCCCCAGGTTGCTGCAGAACTTCCTGGGCTCCAACTTGAGCCCATCCACCCTTGTCCTGTCCCCACAGACACTGAGAAGAGGCTGGCCATTTCCCCCTGCAGCCCATGCTTAAGATAATTATAAACATTAATTAGGTACCCCTTAGTCGTCTTCTCTCCAGGCTCAACAGCCCCAGCTCCCTCAGCCTTTCCTCACAGGGGAGATGCTCCAGCCCCTTCCGCATCTCCAGAGCCTCCTCTGGACTCTCTCCAGGAGATCCCTGGCTGCTTGATCCCAGGGAGCCCAGAGCTGGACACAACCCTCCAGCTGGGGCCTGAGCAGGGCAGAGCAGAGGGGGAGGATCCCCTCCTGTCACCTGCTGCCCACACTCCTCCTGATGCCCCCAGGATCCCAGTGTCTCTCTCAGCCCCAGGACACACTGCTGGCTCATGGCCACCCTGTCCCCCAGCAGCACCCCCAGGTCCTTCTCCACAGAGCTCCTCTCCAGCAGCTCCCCCCAGCCTGGCCTGATCCCAGCAGTTCTTCCTTCCCAGGGGCCAGACTCTCCCCTTGCTCTTGTTGAGCCTCCTCTGGTCTCTCCCTGCCCAGCTCTCCAGCCTGGCCAGGTTGAGGAAAGTTGTCAGAAGATCATCCACAATAAAATCTCAAGACATTGAGGATAGCAGTTGTGTGGCCAGGAGCTCATGAAGAGCCAAACAAGCATTCAGTGCTCTCCTCAGAAAGCACCGAGCTTGCTAACTGATTTTTCAGCTGAAGGAGAAGCTTTCCCCCTCCCTCAACAGACCCTTTTGTCTTGGTTGATCTTTAACACACAAAACCAGGGAAAACAGGAAGCTTCTCTGTGTGTGTGTGTGGTGGGGGGGAAGAGACTGTGTTTTTCTTTATTTTAGGATGGGGTTTTTTTGTTTGTTTTGGGGGGGTTGTTTGGGTTAGGGGTTTTTTGGTTTTTTTTTTCCCCCAAGAAAAAAAAGGAACAAACGAAGGAAAAAACCTTATCTGAAGCAACTTTTTTTCCCCTCTTTCTTCCCTAAACCCAGATTGGAAGATTGTGTCCTTAGGAAGTTCACTCCTGAGCCCATATAGAAACTAATTGGAAGACCTTCCTTAGGAAGTTCACTCCTGAGCCATATAGAAACAACCATAAACTTCTTGTTGACTTCAAATGGACAAAACCCATCTGCCCTTTCTGGATGTCTGAAAGCTGGAGTACCCACCCCAGGCTCCCTTTGTAACCAAAGGGGCACAGGAGAAGCTCAATTTAATCCAGAGTGAATGAGGTGGATGGGCCTTTGGGCATACCTTGTCTGTCTCCACTAGTTGCAGGCTTGGCCAGCCCAAATAAGCCCCTTGACATGTTGACAACAGTGGCTGGAGAAGATTAAGGCTGATTAAGGGTATCATTCAGCCATAACAAGGCAAGTATGACATGGCCCACAGGTGAGATGATGTTTACTTAAGTGTTTTAATGACCCATGGTCTTGTAGCTCCCACTATCATTATCATTATCACTTGCAAGCAGCTTATGCATGTAAAGCACAACTATTTTGACCCAGTAACTCAGATGCAACACAAAATGACTTGGTGTTACTGGATGAAACTCCATCCCAAGCCTGGAAAAAAAACCACCCCACACATTTTATGGGGGCAGCAAAGGAGACTGGGAGAAGAAGAGGGGACTCAGTAATTCTCCATGGAATTAGAAATAGGAGAACACCAGAAGACAACAGCTAGGGACAATTTTTGTGTCATAGCTCTGGTAGCTTTGGGAGCAGGAGCTCATCTCCCTCATCTCACACTCCAATATGCCTGTTCTGCTTTTCCCAAGCCAACAGAATTTCATCACAACCTCAAAAAGCAGGAAAAACAGCCAAGCACTAAACATCTGGCATTTAGAACACATGGCGCCATCTACATTGAAGCATTTTTGAGTCAGAATCTGATACTCAGGGTCTGAATTACAGCCTGGAAACTGAACCAGAAGCACACACAGTATCAGAGGAGCATCCCTTGGGACAATGGAAGAGCTGGTAGCAGAACTGCTTCACAGGTGAGGAGGAGTTAAATGTACTCCCTGGAACCATCTTCACTCAGGACCTCCAGAATTTGAGTAGGACCAAAGAGGATTTCACTTCCTTTGTGATGAATGACAGAAAACCATCACAAAACTGTGACAATAGCCACTTCTGAGATGTCTGGCTCCACCAAATATTCACAAGTGAGGCACTGGATCCATCCTCTAGCTGCCCTGCCTTTGGACACCACCACTTGCCTCTCCTCACATCTCACAGGTGTCAGCTTCTGCTAGAGGCAATGTCCAACAGCTAACAGCAACATGTCACCACGAAAATACCACTCCAAAAAACTGCCAGATCTGCCCTACCAAGGTGACCCACACAAAGTTTCAGCACTTCACTTTACCTCCAACACTTGTCAGGAACAGGGCAGGGCTGAAGTTCATCCAAAGGAATGGAAAGAGGTGGGGGAAGAAAAATTAAAAATAAATATTTGCTTGGATTAGTTAATCTCTGCACCCATCCTTTCTCTGCATTCTGTTTGGGTCCCTTAAACTCACTCATGTCCAGGAACATTACCAACAACCCTGACTGAAGAAATACCAAACTCTTCTTCCTCTCTCCCCTAGTGCTTTTACCAAGGGCTGAGCATAGCAGGAAGCTTCTAGTGTTTCATCAATCCCTTCAGGTGCTTTTGGAGGACAAATTACAAGCCACTGGAGGCAGGACAGACCTGCAAAGAGTCTTTGGTGCTTCCTAACCTCTGATCATCATTGTGAGACGCCACAGTTCACTGAGGTGCTTTGAGTGCCAAAAACCCCAGGTCTTTTGATGACCTGAAGAGCTGGTCAAAGCCCTGACAGAACTGTTTCACAAGAAAATTCCTGTTTGTTGAGCCCAAAGTACTTTGAATGAGCCTTTTCCAACCCAACAGGAATGTAAGCATTACCCAACCAGCTCAGGCCAGTGGTCTAGCTAGTCTTGCTAAAAGAATAAAAGCATTTAGAGAATAAGAATTATTTAGAGGACAATCTTGGCCATTTTGAGATCCATGCTTCCTGTATTCCCCCAACAGCCAACTGTTGTGTTAAGAGATCTCAAAGGGCACAACCTTAATTCCTAGTATCTTCCTGTGGACCTGTTGCTCCTGAATTCACCTTACCCTCTTGAGCTCACCAATATTCTTGCCTCCAAAATGCATTGCTAAATTGAAGGTAGGGTCTTGACAGATAACCTACCAGGCTTCCTTGCAGATCCTTAAAAACCATGTCTTGCAGCTCACTGGGAATTGAGGTCATTGAAGTGACAGTAATGAAATTACCAAGTCCAGGGAGCAGCTGCAAGGTCCAGGAAGCTTCCAGGCCATAGGAAATTTCCAGAGACAAAGCTTTGGTTCCGGTCCAAATTAAACTAAAGCCTAAAAACAGTCCCTCCTGTGAGCTGCACCTCCTCCTCTTCTGGCTTTAAATCACACAGCTGTTTGTTTGTTACTCTTTAAAAGCCTTGTGTGTTACTGTTCCCCTATAATTGGGCCCTTTGACCCAGACTTTTCACTTAACACCTAAGACACCTGCAAGCTTTTGATGGCTTCCCTCCCTTGCAGAAACCCAGGCAAGCTTATCAGCCTCTCTCACCCTGACTAATTAGCTGGGTATTGGTTTCTTTACACTGCCAGGCAAGCTGTGCAACCCCAGTATGAATGAATGCATGGTTTCCAGCCTTACTTCATCAGGCTTGTGCTGCCAAGTGAGGCATGCCCAGCATGGGTACAAAATCCACACACACCCCCCTCCCAAAAAAAAAAATACAGGAGCAAGCCCCAACCCATAGGATCAGGCAGGTGCCTGCAGGAGAGGTACCCTGCCTGCACACACTTCTCCAGCATCCCTTTCTGGAAAGCACAAGGTGAGAGCAAGCAGAGGAGAGTTCATGCCACAAATCCTGACCATCCTGGGAATTAAGACAACATGCCTTCTTTACACCAGGCTAAAGTGTTGTCTAGATAAAGCACAAGGGTGGGAGGGATTCTAAGTGCATTTTACACTCCTGGAAAACGCTCTCCACGCCTTTGGTCACTGGTGCAGGTAGAGTTTCTACCTGTAGACAACACTCCCAAACTTGACTCTGCTTCAGTTCTCCTTAGAGTGCATTACCTTCAACAGTCCCTTCAGCCTGCTCCAGCTGATCACAGAATCACAGAATCTTAGGGGTTGGAAGGGACCTCAAGAGATCATCGGGTCCAACCCCCCTGCCAAAGCAGCTCCCCAGCTCATATTGCATAGACAGGCATCCAGAGGAGACTTGAATATCTCCAGAGAAGGAGACTCCACCACCTCCCTGGGCAGCCTGTTCCACTGCTCCCTCACCCTCACTGGGAAAAAGTTCATCCCCATGTTGGTGTGGAACTGCCTGTGCTCCAGCTTACAGCCATTGCCCCTGGTCCTGTCCCCACAGACACTGAAAAGGGGCTGGCCAATTCCCCCTGCAGCCCAAGTCTAAGATATTTATAAACACTAATTAGGTCCCCCCTTAGTCTTCTTTTCTCCAGGCTGAACAGCCCCAGCTCCCTCAGCCTTTCCTCACAGGGGAGATGTTCCAGGCCCCTAATCATCTTCGTTGCCCTTCTCTGGACTCTCTCCAGAAGGTCCCTGTCTTTTTTATCCCAGGGAACCCAGCACTGGACACAGGACTCCAGGTGGGGCCTGAGCAAGGCAGAGTAGAGGGGGAGGATCACTTCCACCTGATCTTACACCCCTCCTCACAATACACACGTAAACATAAAACTAAGCCTCAGGATCAACGGGAAAGCAACCAACTGGCCACAAAACCCATGAAACAACCAGCGTGTAGAGTAACATACCTTGCATAAGGCAGCCAATTAAAATTCCCCCGTGGTTAAAGTCCTACGGCAGCAGCTCCTCTGAGCCGCCGAGTCCTGAAATACTTGGTGCTCCCAGAGCCGCCGCTCTCCCCTCCCACCTCTCCCTCCCACATCCACCCGCCTTCCTTTGCTGAAACACAGATCTGGGCCTGTTCATTTGAGATGAGACACCCACAGAGCCCAGAGAGACAGTTACGAAACCCGTGAAAATAGGGGTTGTTTTTTATTTTCCCCTAAAGCAATTCCTTGTTCTCCACCTTTTTAAAAGGCTGAGGAACTGGGGGATCTGTGCTCTTGCAAGCTCGCTGCGTTGAGGAAACCTAAAAAACCCAGGGAACTGAAAGGGAAAAGGGTAGGATGCATGGTTCTTTGTGGCTCCTTTCCACCTACAGCGAGCTCCCAGTAGCAGTTTGCCAGATGACAGCTCCTGAGCTTCTTTTTTTCCCCCCTCCCTCCTTGTTCTTCCTGTTTCTCCCCTGGTACAACCTCAGCGCTTGCTGTAGCTCACAGAAAGGCTGTAGCTCACTTCTTGTGGCTCCCAGACAGAAATCCTGGGAAATGGGATGTTTCCTGCTATTCAGAGCCGACCCGCTGAGAGCGTGTGACAGCCCACGTGCGGTGTGTGCAAAGTCTGTCCTCTAGCTACACTTAAGCCAGCAGTGACTCTTTCCCTTCCTACTACAAAAGGAAAGCTAAAAATAAACCCCAAACCCCTCAAAATCCATCTTTCAGGAGCATCCAGAGTCCTCCCTGGCATATATTAAGAGCTCAGCCACTACCCCTCAGCTCCTAAAGCACGGGAGCGTTTTTCCAGTCAATCCACAGCTACAACAAATCCCTGCAAGTGTTTTGTCAGAACAACAGGCACCACAGTGCACTCTCTCTCCACATCAGAAAAAGTAGGTAAGGCTGCCCAATAAAAGCCCCCATGCCCTCCTGTTCTCCTTCAGAGCACTTATAAAAGCCCCTATTTCCCAGGAGCTCCAGCATGTTACTACTCAAGACCTTGCCTCTCCTCCCCAGCTATATAATTTCCAAGACTTTTACAAACTACTGCAACTTACTGTGGGCTGAAGGATCAGTACAAGTGGGTTCCTGGAATGAGGGTACTCAGGGTGCAACAGGAGACAGGATGTGCCTCAATCACCTGTTGTTTTGGAGAGGTTCTTCTCTTGTGGTGACATCTTTCCCACTTTCCTGTGGTCTTTTCAGAGCAGGATAACTCACTGTCTGCCTCAACACCAGTCAGGCTGGGAAAGCAGCAACCCTTGTACACAGCAGGGAACAATACCAGGGAAGGATGAAGCCAGAGAATGGAAAGGATGAGTGAGTAATGAGCTCACTACCGGTCTCCTACCTGCTCTGCAACCGTGAAGTCAAAGAGCTGGTGATCAGGACTTTGGCACAATTACAGGCTTTTTTTTTTCCTTCCAGTCCAAAGTTTGGAACTAAATCAGATTTTCCACATCCTGAACAAGTGCTCACCCACAAGGGACTAGGATGGCAGACAGGTGACTCAACTCCTTTCAAAGTCTTTGCATTTAGTGTTTGAGTCAGGAGGAAAAGTCTTGTGAGGAACAGCTGAAGGAATTTGGAGTTGTTTAGCCTGGAGAACAGGAGGCTGAGAAGAGACATCACTGCTTTCTACAGCTACAAAGAAGGAGGTTATAGTGAGGTGGGGGCTGGTCTCTTCTTCCAAGTAATCAGCAATAGGTTGAGAGCAAATGGCCCCAAGTTGTGTCAGGGGAGGTTTGGATTGGATATTAGAAAAAACTGCTTCACTGAGTGTTCAGTCATTGGAACAGGCTGCCCACAGATGTGGTGGAGTCACCATCCCTGGAGGGGTTCAAAAAGCCTGTAGACATGGTACTCCAGGCCATGGTTTAGTTGTCATGGTGCTATTTGGACTTTATCTTAGCAGCCTTTACCAGCATTAACCTCTGTGACTTTCCAGCCTCCAGACCCTGTGTGGATGGAAATTGCTCCCTGGAAGAGCTTAGGGTAGCACCTAGTCTCCAGGGTTTCAGAGGTCCCAGTGCTGAGCAATTCCCTGTTCAGCACAAAGGTTTATGGATGTCCACCTCCTCCACAGCATGCTGTGAAAGGCCTGGGAGCTCTGCACCACCCTGGGGAGAGATGGACAACGAAGAGCCTATCTGACATATAAGGTCTTCTGGTTCAACCCACTAAGTGCATTTAGGTTTGAGCCTCAAGCTCAGCTTTGTGGCTTGTTTCTGTGGAGTTCTGCTTAAGTGGGTTCATTGTACATGCTCTGGATTCATGTTTCCTACCCCCTCCCGTTATTCTGTTTAACCTATATCTGGTAAAGCTGTGCTGAAACTGTGCTGACACAGAGCAGCATGACAATTTGGTTCCAGGCACCTCTTTTACTTGTGTTTCCTCAGCAGAATTGTGTTTCCAAACACTCAGGTAGTTTTTCCTCAGAATTTGCACAGTGTCACGTTTGGCCTGAGCCCCCTGAGCTGCTTCTCACTCTGATAAGCAGCAGAAGCCTCAAGTCCCAGTGCTTGCAACTCCACATTTCAGCTCTGAGACATGCTTTATGGAAGTGGACAAGGCAAGACATGATCTGTACAACCCAGCTCTCTGTACACTCCCACTCATTTGCTGCTCTACCTCTTCTCCCACTTCTCAGCCCTTGCTCTTCTGGATGCCTCCAACAGCAGGCCAGACAGCCAGGATATTTCTTTATCTTCCTCTGGACAGCTTCACATTCCTGCTCCCTACATGATGTCCTCAACAGAGGTAAGATCTCCAGCTTCCAGACCAGGTTATTTTCCACCTGTCCCCATTGCACAGACAACTCAGCTGGTCACACAGCAGCTACCAGATGGCCTCAGGTTACAACATGAGTTGAAGTTGTTTTGCTTTAAACCACTAGGCCAGAAGTGACAGTGATTTGTTACTACTTGAGCAACTTAGAACTAGAACCACTCTGACTCTGCTAAACCCACAATGGGAAACCCCTCCAGCCTTTAGGACCAGGTTAAGTTTGGGCTGGATATGGAAGGTGAGAAACAGCACAAGCCATCACTTGCATGGGCAGTTAGTATTTGCTTAGCATAAAGACTGATACAGGGTAAGCATCAGATGTGGTGTGCTGTCCAGGATATTTCTGCAATAGACAGGACAGTGATGAGGACACAGATGTTTCAAGAGCATCTACACCTGCTTCTCACCTTGTAAAGGCAGAGCTGCAACTGCTTCCCCATCCTGCTTTAACTGGTGGAGGGGAAATAAGGGAAAAACCTACCCAAAGACATACTTTGCACATAGGTGAGTTTTGTCTCTAGGTTGATCTAGGACTAGAGATCTCTGTTTTGATCTTGGGAGCTCACTGGTTTCAAAACTTGAGGCAAGAAAAGGAAAGCATCACAGAATCACTAGGTTAGAGAAGACCTAGTTGTCTCAAGAGACTTTCAATTGTAAAAACAGAAACCAACAAGATATATCAAGGGCATATTGACAGATGGAGTTTTTCTGCTCCATCCAAAAGTGGGGGGAGGGAGGGATGTCTATGCCTGGAGTTGTGTCAGACCCAAGCTGCTCCTAACAGGTTTTTATTTAATGAACACAGTGGTTTTCCATGGAAGCCTTTAGCAATCTCCCCTCTCAGCTCTAGGTCTCTCTCCCACTATCTGACCAGATCATTATTAATGAAATTGTCACTGGCTATCTGCAGCCACAGATCTTAAAACATAGAGAACGTGATAGAACCTCTAGACAGGAGGTTAGAGGATGCTAATTAGCATTGATTTATCTACAGAGAACGACTTCAGGGTGGCTCAGGCTTTATATTTTGCTCACCTGCCTGCCCACAATTTTAAATCTCTGTTTCCTGTGCTTGTATGTGTCAGTCTGAGGAACACAATTTAAAGCCAGGCTTAACACTGACACTAGAAACATCCACTCAAGGGATCAGTGCAGTGGACTCCATGAACATGCTGTCTCCAAGAGGTCTACCCTTAAATAGATAGGGCAGCAAGTTGGCATTCAATCACCTATGGCAATTAAAAGCATTTACCCCTCTAGAAATATCAAGCCAGCTTTAATCAGGAAAGCTCTTAAGAGAAGAGGTCCCCCTTGCCTCTCTTGCTTAGGGTTTTTAGCCATGAAACCAGAAATCTCCACCAAATCTCACCCCAATTTGTACCTTGTGAAAAAATAAAACAAACCAACTCTTTTTTCATAGAATGGTTTGGGTTGGAAGGAACCACTAAAAATAGCCTAGTGCAACCTCTTTGCTATGGCCAGGGACATCTTCTGCTAGTTCAGGTCCCACAGCCCCTTCCAACCTAGCCTTAAATATTTCTAATGATGAGGAATCCACAACTTCTCTGGGCAACCTATGCCAGTGTCTCACTACCCTCAATTATCCACAAATACAGCTTCACTGGAGTAAGTTGGTTTTTCCATCAAGGACTTTTTGGTTCATTAGTTTTAACCATAAACCTATTTTTAGTCCATGTTCCTCCACTGAGGAACTATGTCCTAGGCAAATTCTTGACTTCTGGGGCCAGTGATGCCAAGTCAACTCTGCTGGCCAGCACATCTATCACCAGGGCAATACCACCCTGCATTAGAAGAACCAACCCTTCTGGAAAGAGCTGCTTTATGACTCACCCAGTTACAAGAACATCCTTCACTATACCAGCTCCAAGGGGTTGCTGAAACATGCCCCAGGGTAGCAGCAAACAACCAGCAGCCTCCCATTCTCACAGCATCGCTCAGTGAAGCCTCAGCTCCTGCTTACCCCTGGGTAGAAGCTGAAGATAGAAGAAAAAGAAACCTTTCCCCCTCCTCAATAAAAGATAATTCCTCCTAGCATACATCCCAGTGCCATATAGCTTTCTTGTCCTTCCAAAAAGCTATTGGAAAAGAAATCAGCATCTTCAGTTACCCCCCCTCAAGACATCCCTAGGGTTTCAGATGCACATTAGTGAGAAGTAAAAAGAGAACTGAATTGAGAGCTGGAGGAAGCAATGCAAATCTAAGATGGCACTAGGCCCACAGCCCCAGCTATCACCAACTTGGTATTTCTGCTGCCTAGATACATGCAGGCCACAGGACCACAGAATCATAGTATGGTTTGGGTTGGAAGGGACCTTAAACACCATCTAGCTCCAACCCCCTGCCATAGGCAGGGACACCTTCCACTAGCCCAAGGTGCTTGAAGCCCCATCCAACCTGGCCTTGAACCCTGCCAGAGATCCAGGGGCAGCCCCAGCTTCTCTGGACACCCTGGGCTAGGGTCTCACCACCCTCACAGGGAAGAATGGCTTTCCTTATCTCTAATCTAAATCTCCCCTCCTTCAGCTTCAGGCCATCCCCCCTTGTCCTATCACTCCCTGCCCTTGCCAACAGCCTTCCTCCAGCTTTCCTCAAGCCCCTTAAGTACTGGAAGACTGCTGTAAGGTCCCTCCAGACCCTTCTCCATGATGAACAACCCCAAGCATCCAAGGCTTTGGCAGGGAATAGGGCAACCAAAGCTACTTGGACCTTACTGGATCTATTGTGCTTTAGCCAGCTAAGGGTCTGACACAGCACAGTGTGTGGAATCAGCTGGAGTACTCAGATTTGCTCACCCAGGGGACTATACAGTAGAGACAGATGTCTGATCCGAGGACATACTCTAACTCATGTGCCCTGCAAGCCCAGAAGCACAGTATTTGTGCATGCCATTGGGAAAGTATGCATGGAAACAGGAGCTAAGTGCAATTATTCATATCTCATGCAAAAGAAGTTTCACAACCTTCTTGATAGTCAAATTTGTCCTGGTTCTTTTCACTGAAGCAACACAAGCATTTTCCCTAAAGGGTAAGAGAGGCATGCAAGGGAGGAGTGACTAGAAAAATAAGGAACAAGAAACTGGGACCAGCAATGGGGACAGGTGTGTTTTCTGCATCCTAGCAGCCACTCAGCAGTAAACTGGTACAGAACTCAGACTTTCAGAAGTTCTCCAAACTCCTGCCAGGATGCACAGAAGAATTCAGGTAACAAGCACTCCAAACACTATCTGCACCTGTACTCATGGCCATCAAGTGAGATGACCATCAGACAAGAACAGACCACAATACAAGACTGTGCAGGAGCAGGATGGGCATAGAATGAGCATAAGAAGAGGAGGCATGGAAAAGTTAGTATCATGTACTCAACATCTTTGCTTATACTCATTTCCTTATGTAGGAAAGCTCTGTACAGAGTTAAACTGACTCTACCCACCATCTCCATTCTCAGTGTCTACTAGTGGGAATACTCAGATGCAAACTAAATGTCACTATACTGATTCCACACAGGCTCTCAGCTTGGAGGGTCAAGAGTTAACCCCTGAGGTGTGCACAGTCTAGACCTCTGGGTCTTAGTTGAACAGCCAGATAACCTAAATACTATTTCCCTAGCTGTTTACATGACCTTTGGCAAGTCCACCCCACCTGTGCTCTCCTCTGCTAGACAGTAGTTGGTCTTCGTACTGTCTCTAATTACATGTCCTCAAAGTGCTGGGTCTGTGGCAGACACAGTTCTTAGCATCAGCATTCCTAAATGTCTACAACCAGTAGGGACTCACTGCAGCTTCTTTAACTGGTAGAAGCGCAAGGTCATCCAGAACACATTGAAAAGACCCTGGACAGACCATAGCTGTTGGTTGGCTGATGGCCTTCATCAGGTTCTCTTTAGAGAAAGGAAGAGCTGGAAAAGAGCAAAACCAATCAGAAACACAATGGTCATCAGCATAAGGGACAAAACTTATGTCCTTATCCATGGACCAAAAATACCCCAGAGTAACATGTCCCCTTGTGCCTGTTAGTCAAGCTGTACCAGTTTCTTAGCCCGTTGGACAAACTCCAGCTGCAACAAGGTGGTGCTGAAACCATGCACTGTAAGCTGCACCAACTGGTCCCATTGTCTTCCTGTCCCAAACACCACACATTAGGCTGCCAAAGCAGGAGAACTAGATGGTTGTGGTGAGGATGGTCAGTATGTCAGGATGTGCCTCCTTCATCTGACCTGTAGTACTTGCCTCTACCCCTGAGGGCAGAGGAGCCAATCAGTATGCCCATCCTTCTGAGCCACAGTGCCCTCCAAAGGTCAGGGTGTTACACTGTTCTTGGAACTCTGGAAAGCCCAGATGATTTATCGACATTTTGGGAAGATACCAGGCACCTCTGCTCACTGGGGACACCATACCACATGGTGTTCCACAACTGATGTGCCTGCTGCTCACCAAAGCAATTCTTACTCCGTAGAAAAACCCCAAACAGATAGAAATACCAGTCCTTAGACCAGCTACTTTTGCCAGTGACAGCTGGCCAGCCCAAGAGAGACATAGGGACTCTTCTTGGAGGATTACTGTTCTGTAACAGACAGATAGAAACAAGAAAGCCTTTTTTAAATAAGCCATGATGCCCACTTAGTTACAAGAATGAAGTATGACTCATGAATCCAAACTATTTATTGCTCTGTTGTAGCTTGTCTAACTAAAGGCCTCACTGAGGAGGAAAACAAACACTAGCCTCTGGCAGTCAGTCCTAATTCCATAGGAGATGCCTTACATGTGGATAGCAAGACGACAGGAAAACAGACCCAAAACTCCCCACACACTTTCCTATGTCAACACCAAGCTGGCCTTTTTCAGCTCAGAATAACTTCTTATCTGCAGTTAGCTGAAGCCAGGAACCTCTCCTTAGTCAGTTGGATCAGTAAGTTCCCAGAAAAATTGTGCAATGATACAAAAGTATTGTATTGCCCTCTCGTTGTAGTGGAATGATCACAACTCTTCAGGCTCTGAAAGCAACAGAAAAATATGCCTAGGATGGAGCAGAGAAGTGGTACCAGTGAGATAAGTACTTAATTGCTCGAGTCTTTTGGGCTGAAGAACAGCCCAGCTGGGAAATGGGACAGAGGTCTACGGTGACTTTTACTGGGGCTCTTCTAAATGCACTAAGCAGAGGGGCACAGCCCCAGCTGCCATGCTCAGGCCTTGTTCCTGCTCCTTGGCAAACTGTGTCAGATGCACTCAGGTGGTGGATCAGAAGAACCCAACAGCCAGAGACTTCTGGCACCTGGAGACATGGAAGAGGGGTAAGGGTGCAGAGCTAGAGAGTCACTGAAGGAGGATGGATAGCAGAAATCAAATAGATTTTCTTTCTTAATGTATGAGGCATCTTTGTGGCCATTATGAGTCTCCCTCATCACCCAGACGGATTTAATGTCTACCTCCTGAGAAAGCCACCATTTGGTGTGAGAGGGCTAGGAAAGGCTTTCCTTGAACACAGGCAGAGTGGGACATGAGGGCCAGCCTGCACATGAGTAACTCTGAAGAGCAGAGCAAGTCTTGGCCCAGTCTTCACCCCGTTCCTGGTTCCCAAACCCCCCCTTGAGATAGCTGCATAAGCCCAGAGAGCCCTTCAGCAACCCACCTTCTCTGTAAGAGCAATGACAACCCCCTACAACACTGTCCCTGGACACAGAGCAAACCATTAAAGGAGGTGACCTTCCTTCTGTGGCCCTCTCCTTACCTTCAATTGACCTTCCCAGGGCACCACATTCACCATATCCAACCTCTTCCTTCAGCAGCTAAATGGGGACAGCAAGGCCCTGTCCCACTGGGCTGGAAGCCACCTGCAACCAGGAGGCAAGTCAGCTACATAACAAGTCCAACAGCCTGGAGACACGGTGCTGGAGAAACAAAAGACACCTTGTCCCACAGCGTGGTGGTGAATCACTCCATTCTATCCCAGTCCTGTAGCACACGCCCTCCCAGCACCAAGAGGGATTTTGTGAATATTTCCCTTGATGCAACTAGGAAGCAGGCAGCATTCCTGTCTCATGGAGGCAGCAATGGAAGGATTTGACTGAATTCACAGCCTCCCCAAGCTCTTTTGGGTCTTAAGCACGGGTGCATCCTTCCCTAACCCTACCCAAGCATTAAACCTTGGAGAGAGACACTATCACCCCCCACCCTGTTTCCAAAACTGGAACCCCCTGATGTTCATCACAGCACAGAGCCAAGTCTTCTGCCACAGGACCACAATCTCCCCCACAAGACCACTTCACCCAGAGTTTGGTAGCACCTCCTAGCAGCCAAGCACCACCTGAGCCAAGAAAAAACAAGCCTGTTTTACTCACAGGTTAAGCTGTCAGCCAGGATACGTAGCCATGGGAATGGAAAGAGGAGCTGGGGATGAAAGCTGGCTGCTCTAACTTCTCAGCTGCTTTATTTACTCACTTTAAAGGGGAGGGGGGGGGAAAGAAAGAGGAAAAAAAAAAGGAGGAAATAAAAAAATCAAGGAAGAAACGTTCCTCTCCCAAGGTGCACTGCAAAACATTCTTGGTAGACATGGAAACGCCTGGCAGGCTGCCATCCCTTGGCCAGCCTCCACATAAACATTTCAGCAAGCAACTCAATCCTTGAATGGCTTTTAGAGAATTTAAAGGGGAATGGCAGCTGCAGACAGGCGCTGAGGCTGCCACTCCCTGTAGGGAAGTGTTAGGGGCGGTTCCTGGGTTTGCCTTCAGCTCTTTGGGGAAGCTTGTCCTGCTTCTGAAGGGAAAGCAAGTTCTAACCCAGCCAGCTGAACACAAATGCAGCCTCTGCCCTTCTAACAAAGGAGGTTTCCTGGCCACAGCCTGCAGAGACTGAGGGCAACCTCCAAATACCTGAAGGGCACCTGTGAAGGTGGAGGGGGAATACATTTTATGATGCTCTGGGAATTAAACTGCAGCTAATGGAGTTTCAGAAGATCTGTTCCCCCATTCTCCTGGCTTCTCCCCTCTCCTGGTTCCTGGCTTGCTTCTCCTGCCCTGGGGTGGCTCCTCTTTGCTCATGGTTTGGGCAGTGAGTGATGGGGAACTGAGAGCTTGGTCTTCCAGGACATCTCTAAACACCCAGGAGGAGAAAGGAGGTGCATGGGCTTGGGCCCTTGCTGCTACAGGGGAAGAGCAAGGACGGCTGAGAAAGCCTGGAACTGATTTCTGAGGGACATGGAGGCTCTCAGGGTGGTCGGGCAGAAACAGTCCCACACTTGGGACTCCACCTTCCCCTAAATCTGTTCTTCCCACTCATTCAGGAATATGCATCCTGCATGGCAAAGGGGGCTTTCCCTCTAAACTCTATGACCTTGCACAATGCCCATCACCATGGCTTCAAGGTGCTTTGAAGCATGTGGAAGAAGGGAATTGCTGTGCACCCAGTAGAATAAGCAGCAGAACAGAGCTGACACACACACAAGAGTTACTACTGGTCCAGATTTCCATCAACAGCACAAACAGTTGTGTGACATGTAAGTGAGCACAAGAACACATGGGACACACAGCTTCTCTCTTCTGGAGCATCCTTGCAAAAGCCTGTTGCATTAGAAATCTCTCTTAGGAAATCCCAGCTACTTGGCAGGGATGCAGGGGGACATGGCCAGCCCCTTGTCAGTGACAGGACAAGGGGCAATGGCTGCAAGTTGGAGCATAGGAAGTTCCCCAGCAACCTGGGGAAGAACTTTTCCCCAGTGAGGGTGAGGGAGCCCTGGGCCAGGCTGCCCAGGGGGGTGTGGAGTCTCCTTCTCTGGAGAGATTCCAGCCTTGTGCAATATGAGCTGGGGAGCTGCTTTGGCAGGGGGTTGGACCCCATGATCTCTGGAGGTCCCTTCCAACCCCTGTGATTCTTCAATCAATAAAGCAAGGAGGCTCAATTTCCCCCCCCCCCCCCCCCCCCCCCTCTTCTTGCATGCTTAGTGAGACCAGACCTCAAGTCCCCCATGTCGCTTCATCCCAAATGCAGACAAGGAAGCCTGAGGATGAGGGAAGAAGATAAAGCAGACAAGAGCCACATCCCCTTTTCAGCTGTCTCACCCCTAGGACTTTTGCTGCCATGCTGAGCAAACACCCACACTTCAGGACCACGATGTTCTCCTGGGTATCAACACCACCAGCGCAGCAGTGACTGGCAAGGTGACAAGTTTAGTAAGGTCCATGTTTCCTTTATTTCCCAAGAGGATGCAAGAGGCACAGGCTATAAATAGCAAGGTGACAACGTTAACAGTGCCTGTGGTTTCACTAAGAGATTGGTGGTCATCCACTAACCAGTGACTACATAAAAGCATGTGCAATCTGGGCTATGAGTAACCTTATCCGGTGAGGGGTCACTGCTGGTAGGGCTGTATATGGGAAAAGGCAACTATTTCCCCTCTCTCTACAGAGCCTGCTTCCTCACTGTTGCTCAATCCAGAAGTTTTGCAAGACTTTTTTGGGTTTTTTTCCCTCTCTAAACCTATCCAGCTGGAGGGGTCAGGTCAGCAAATTAAAAGTAGAAGCTTGGTTCTGAAGTGTTTGTTTGTCCTTCTCCTCCCTACAAAGGAGAAACAAAACAAACAACCAACAAAAGCAACAGCCACAAACCAAAACACAAACCACAAAACCCCAGAAAGGCCTGAAAGATTTAAAATAAATAAATAAATAAATAAATAGAAGGGCTGTTTTAATTTACAGTTTAAAATCCTAACAAGAGATTCTGCTCTGATCTGCTCCAGCTAGCTTTCAAATTGCCCCAAGAAAAGGAGCTGAAATGAATTTATGAAGTGCTGAAAGGTCTGGAGCCTGCAGAAGCCCATGTTTTTCCCCCACCACAAAAAACCAAAGGGAGGCAATTCTGCTTCAGTGACCCATATATAGTGTAAGAAATCTGGAGGTTGGGAAGGGAAAAAAAAGAAAGATCAGGTTTGTTTGTGCTATTTTTGCACAGTTCTTGGCACAAATGTTTTCCAAGAGTGGTTTGATGCCACAACAGGCCTGGTTCATGAGCACACAGGGAAGGGAGCTCCCCATCAGCCACAGAAGAGTCCCAGTCTGGCTTGCTCAGTGCATTAAGAAAAAAAACACCACCTCTACACCCACAAAAACCCCATGCCTCTTGATAACCCCCAAATAAGAGGATGGGAGCAGTGTTGAACTCCCAATGCATTGGCAAGGCTATAATAATAAACCACGCTCTGGAAATAGCATCCTGGAGGCTTAGTGCTTGTGTCTGACCCAGTGTATTTCCCCAGACTCCTCTTCAGCAGGGTAATCCTAGTGCTCAGACAGTGTTTTCACAGGATTACAGAGTTGTAGGGGTTGGAAGGGACCTCCAGAGATCATCAGGTCCAACCCCCTGCCAAAGCAGGGTCCCTAGGTCATATTGCACAGGTAAGTGTCCAGGTGGGTCTTGAAAGTCTCCAGAGGAAGAGACTCCACACCCCCCTGGGCAGCCTGGCCCAGGGCTCCCTCACCCTCACTGGGGAAAAGTTCTTCCCCACATTGGGGTGCAACTCCCTGGGCTCCAACTTGAGCCCAGCGCCCCTTGGCCTGTCCCCACAGACACTGAGCAGAGGCTGCCCATGGCCCCCTGGCTCCCACCCTTCAGCTCTGGAGAACCATGGAGCAGATCCCCTCTCAGGCTGCTTCTCTCCAGGCTCAACAGCCCCAGCTCCCTCAGCCTTTCCTCCCAGGGGAGATGCTCCAGCCCCTTCAGCATCTCCAGAGCCTCCTCTGGACTCTCTCCAGGAGATCCCTGGCTGGTTGATCCCAGGGAGCCCAGAGCTGGACACAACCCTCCAGCTGGGGCCTGAGCAGGGCAGAGCAGAGGGGGAGGATCCCCTCCTGTCACCTGCTGCCCACACCCTCTTGATGCACTGCCTTTTCTAGAAGGCAGCCCAGTTTGCCGTGGATTTATGCCCTGTGGTTGCATTCACTGGTTTCTAGGAAGATGCAGGTGGAAACCAAAGCTCCCCATGGCTCAGCTGATCATAGCATCTCTGCCTAGCATGGCTACTCTGCCATTGATACTATCCTTTTTCCTTCTGTGGGCAAAGATATCATATAATCTTTTAAAAAATTAGATTTGTTGATTTTTAGCTAAATTAAAACCACCACAAAGTTTTAGAAGTTCAGAGGAGAGCAGGTAGGTAGGGGGAAGGCAGGAGGAGACCAGCAAGCAAAGTATCACCTCCAACAGCCCATTTCCTTAAGAAATCACCCAAAAAAAACTTCCAACCAGCTCATCAAATTACTGCTTAGGATCTCAGAGCCCCAAACTGGATTTTCATCAGGGAGAGAATCAAACTGCACAACTCCTGAGGCAGATGCATAATTCCCTGCCTCTCTGCTGCCACCGCCTGTTATCTATGATGACACCTCACAACACAGCATCCTCTGCACACAATTCCTATACCAGTTTTCCAAGCAAGCCTTTTCCCATCATCTCATGCCTGGGAACCCAGTGACTAACCCCCACCACATGAGTCTGCAGGAGCACAAACACAGCAGAGAATCAGAACAGCTGCTTTCCATCCAAAGGGATGCACAGGATGGCATCACTCCACTCTAATCTTCACAATCTAATCAGGAATGCAAACCTTAAAGCTCGCCTGCCTATTTGAGCTTGTGAAATATTCATTTGCTATGGAGCTTATTTTCCTTGAAGTTGCCTCCTTGCCTCTACAAGTGCTACACCACAGCAGCAGAAGCTACTACAGGAGCTTATTTTCCTTGAAGTTGCCTCCTTGCCTCTACAAGTGCTACACCACAGCAGCAGAAGCTCCTACATCCTCTCAGATCTCATTGTTTGTTCCCTGACCTAAAATCCCAGTTTTTTCCCCCCCATCAAGACCACCACAAGGAATAATGAGAATATAGTAAACCCAATTCATCCAGTGACTCTCCTCCTGACTTTCCTTCTTCACTCCATGGTGGAAGGTTTTGTTTGCTCCTTGGTGGAAGGACAGTCCAGCTGAGTGTCTCATGCTCTCTCAAGCTGTGCTTTCCCTGCCCATCTGATTCAGATAATTGCTTTGAGCTCAACTGGAGACAGTGGCCCTGCAGTTTTAGCTTCTACAACCTGCTATGTACATGCTTTTCCCAGTTACCTTCAGCTCCCTTCAGAGACCGAGTCCAGGTGATGTTTCAGACTGTAACAACACATCTACCAGACCCTTCAGGGGTAAAAGATGCTTTTAAAGTCTCAAGATGTCAAATATTAATCTCCAGTAATGCTGGACTTTGTTAGCAATAGAGTAGCTATGATGCTGCTGATGCATCAGCTTGGCATACAGCCCTTTTTCATTAAGGGAAGAGAATTATCTCAACAGCCCAGGAGAAAAACAAGACCAAGAGAGCTGGAATCAGCCAGGCAGCTGGTTTAAAAAAAAAGAAAGAGGAAAAAAAAGCAAAGCCAGGGTGTCTCAATGAGTGAATCTCCTTCCTCTACAGGAGCAGCAAGAGCTGTGAATCCTACTTTGCTCCCTTCATCACACATATCACCCTCCCCCCCCTTCATGAAGCCCAGCTTGAGGAGCAGCAGAGCACTCTTGTAAACGACACCAGTCTAATTAATTAATGACTCCCCAGCGTGAGCTCTGTGACTGCTGGGTTAGAAAGGAAAGCAGGAAAAGAAGGGCCAGGACAGCATGAAACTGCTTCTGGTAAATGCTGACCGCTGCTGAGAGCTGGCTGGGTTGTTCAGAACCTGGCTCTGCGCTGGGCTACAGCTCACAAGGGCAGAAAGCTACTGGGGAAGAGAAGATGGCGGCGTGGGAGCCACCCTTGCAGCATCCTCTCTCCTGGGCCAGGTCTTCCTCCCTCCTCTTGTCCTGCTCAAGAGCTGCCATGGCACAGCTAATCGAGGTAAGGAGGGACTTGTGTTACAAGCTGGTGGGGGGGGGGGGAGAGGGAGGGGAGGCAGTCAGGGGTGTCCAGAAATCATGGGTTGGGGTTTTTTTTTTACCATGTTTACCCAAGGAGGACAGGTGGGGCAGGCAGCAGGGAATTTAAGGTGGCTCCAAAGAGTTAGAGGCTTCTTTGGGAGATGCTTGTTGCTTTCTGCAGGTCCAGCACTAGAAGGAAGGTGTTTGGAAAATCTAATTGCTGCTGAGGACAGTCAACGCTTCAGGGCAGCTTTAAGCCCCAAAAAGGACTTGGCACAATGCAAGGGGCTAAAGTCATAGCATGGCATTTTCTAGCCCAGAACTCTGTCCCCAACATCAGAGGCTCAGGGAAAGGAGGACCAGGCACGACCCAGGCAATCCTATCCCTGGATATACCTGCCCACATTGAATTTTTGGGCTGCATTTTTCCTCCCCTCCCTTCCCTCATTTCCCCTAGCCCAGCAAAAAAAAAAAAACAACCCACCCAAACATTCGTGTTTGAGGTGACATTCCTCACCCACAGCTCAGTTTCAGAGCTTTCCCCTGAAGACTTGGTCCCATGGCCTTGGATCCCCATGGCAAAGCTGGGATGAACCAGGAGGGAAGAGCAGCTTCACAGGCCTGCACCCTAGCAGCACTTACTGCCAGCAGTTTCAAAAGTGAGAATCCTACCTGGTAGGACAGCCCCCCCCTCCCCCCCAAGAGTTACAGCTGCCAAAAACTTGGCAGCCTACCTGTTTTCAACCTCTTTGTCAATTTTTCTAAGGCCTGAGCCACGCTGGGGCTCTGACCCTGGACCACCACAGGCACCTCTAGAGCTGCAGCACCAACAGTGTGTTGGTCAGCAGAACTTGCTTTGCTCAGATCTCTGGGGTTGGCTAAACTGCTTGAGAAACACATTGTGCAGGCATAGTTAAGGGCTCTGGTGGGCTAGCAGAAGAACATAAATGTTTTTTGAGCATTTTAAAGCTTTGCATCCTTGGGTGCCCTGCCCCTCACTTGGCCTGGCATCAAACCAGGTCTGATCTCTGCAGCCTCTGCTCTGCAGATTTTAGCAGCTCATCACCAACATATCATAGACAATGACAACCCTGCTGAGTTCATATCCCTGCCCCATGATCCATCTTCTGCCTTCTGACCCTCTAATGTCTCGTTTTAAAGCTATTTAATTCAAGAGTTTCAAATGGATCCACCAACCTATCCTATCTGACCCCCAATATGACATCCCCAGCAAGGCAAATGGAATCACAGAATGACATGGGTTGGAAAGGACCCCAAGGCTCACAGAGCTCCAACCCCCTGCCACAGGCAGGGCCACCAACCTCCAGGCCTGGAGCTCCACAAGGTTGCCCAGGGCCCCAGCCAACCTGGCCTTCAACACCCCCAGGGATGGGGCACCCACCCCTTCTCTGGGCAGCCCCTTCCAACCCCTCCCCACTCTCTCTGTAGAGAACTTCCCCCCAATCTCTCTTCTCACCCTTCCCTCCTTTAGCTTTAATCCATCCCCCTTGTCCTGCCATTGTCTGCCCTATTAAAAAGTTGATTAAAGCTCCTTTACAAGCTCATACATCCTCTGCTGTAGGCAGTTTTCACGTTTTTTCCAAGTTCTTCAGCCTGCAGCAGCTCTCAAGGTGACAAGTGAGGCAGAACTTCCCCTTACAGTGCACATTTCACACAGCATGCTTCGCTGAAGCCAAGGCGACCTGCAAACACAGCATCCACCCAACCGGGAAGATGTTCCCTACAAAGAGAGGCTGAGGGAGCTGGGCTGGGTCAGGCTGGAGAAGAGAAGGCTGCTTCTGGGGGGGACCTCACTGCAGCCTGCCTGTCCCTGAAGGGACCCGAGGAACAGGAGGGGAATCAGCTCTTGGGAAGGGCAGAGCCTGGCAGGACAAGGGGGCTGGAGTGAAGCTGGAGGAGGGAAGGGGGAGAGGAGACCTTGGGGGGAAGTTCTTTGCAGAGAGAGTGGGGAGGGGCTGGCAGGGGCTGCCCAGAGAGGGGGTGGGTGCCCCGTCCCTGGGGGTGTTGAAGGCCAGGTTGGCTGGGGCCCTGGGCAACCTTGTGGAGCTCCAGGCCTGGAGGTTGGTGGCCCTGCCTGTGGCAGGGGGTTGGAGCTCTGGGATCCTTGGGGTCCCTCCCAACCCAGACCATTCTATGATTCTATGATTAAGTTTCACAGATCCACACTTTACAGGAATTGTCCTCACACCAAAGCAAAACCAAAGATAAATGGCAAAACTACAATAATTGTTTTAAAATTACACCTGTTTATGGTCTGGTTTACATATACCAGGCTCTCCTGAAAACTTGTCCAGTACTTACAGTACATCAGAGGGAGCAAATCTCATCTGGATACATAAAACTTATAGCAGATTAGATACCACTTATCCAAAAATGATATTAGAAGAACAATAAATTTCTTTATTTCTAAGAGGAGATGAGTTGCAGGCTGCCCTGAAGCTCTGCAAGGACTTTTTTTTACTTCCAATAATTATACAATGCAGCTATCCCAAATAATTCAATTTATGCTAAGCCAGTTCACTTAAGCAAACAGAGAGAAGGTCAAAGAGGGTGGACAGGAGAACATATCAGTGAGCTAAAAAAACCTAAAAAACCCCACAACCCAAACAAAAAAACCCAATGAATATAAAAAACCAGCAAGGTGAAGTAAGGAAACAAGGAGATGCATTTGTTTAATGGTGTTCAAGTGTTTTCAGATGTGCAGGTTTCATGTGCACTTTCCACTTAGGAGCAAGAGGCAATATTAGCTCCTGAATATTGAGTCTAATCACAATGATAAAAAGCTTTCCTCTTTCATAGGCCTTCTGGAAGAATTCTCAGTCCCACAGGATGAAAAATGACTGGCCAAGGATTAGCCAAATACCCTGGCACTGGGTAGATTTGGAAATAGCTCCAGAGGTTGCCTTGGGCACTGCCCAGGAGCCCTCCTGTAAGGTGCTTTGCAGAGACCTCCTTCACCTGGAGAAGCAGGCTCTTCCCTTCCAAGTCCCTTACTCAACTTGGACTGCAGTTTTGTATAGGTTTGGGTAGACACACACCCACGTAGCTCTACCTAGGTACCCCTTAGTGGCTCCATATGCCAACCTTTAAAATGCATTCACATGCTCAGACATTGGTAGGAGCTAAATAAACACCTAGAAGAACAGGAAAAGGCTCTCTTCCAGCATCACACCAATGCTCTAGTGTAAAGATGACTGAAAAATAAGAGAGGGGGCTGTGGCATCCCCCCACACCCCCATTTTGCACAGGGCTGCTCAGATAGTTCATTCACCTCCCATAAAATAATACCCTTTACATGAAAGGCATAACAGCACTGGCCCATTACTTAGCTTTCCACCTTCCCTATGATTTCTCCAAGAGCCCCAGATGGGACAAAACATACATTTCAAGAAGGAGGTAGCTTACACAGGGAAGGAGGGATGAGGGGATAGCACAGTTCATGCTACTGCTGCTGCTTTTGCCCATTGCACCTTTGACATGCCCAAGGCATGCTTTGGAAGCAGAATTAGGACAATTTAGGACAATAACATTTCTAGCACCTCCAGAACAGAAGTTTCCTCTTATACATACCAACATAAATCCCTTCACTTCTTACATTCAGCTCTCTTTTGGACCAGAGCTGAAAATTAGCACTATAACTATATATGAATATTTTATAATTGGCTTAAGGACCAGTCTATTCCACATCAGAAGAGGAAAACTGTCAGGACTTTGCTTTGGGAAAGCACAGGGAAGTGTCTATGCTTATTTCAGCAACTTTATTGATGCCAAGGGCTGATAAACCAGCTGGAATAGACCATATTTTCCTCAGTCTTCCTCACATGGCTCATTACTGAGTTCCTTACTGACATCATTATCTTCTCATTCCTACATCATTATCTTCTCATTCCTACATCAAGGCTTTTCCCAGCCTTTATTTACCCATGTTTTCTCCTTTCTTTTTTTTTTAATAAACTTTTCTGTCTCACTGAAAGTACCTAAAGGAAGGAATCAAGGTAGCTAAAAATACATGCAAAAAATAAATAGCTGCCTGAAAACTGGACCTTTGCAGCCCCCCATGTTTAATAGGGGAGGTCCACCTTGTTTTGGCAGAGTTTAGGCCTATCAGTCTTATAGGTTATTACAGGATGTAATGCATGCCTCAAAAAAACCAACCAGGATGACCTGATAATGTGCATCACATCAGCTCTTTAAAGGCTTGGACTGTGTGTGAAGTTGGACTCTAGGATGGGAAGACAACATCAGGTGTTTGGGAGGTAGCATCTGGTTTAGTCAATGATCCTCCTACTGACTCAGTTCTGCATCTCTCAGACTTTTTTTAAAGTTCTTAATCTCTGGATTGGAGTTTGGAGCTTTCTATTCAGGGGATTAAACTGTCCTAGCAAGTCACAAACTCTTCAGAAGCTTTATCAGACTAGAAAGAGGTGCCCCTTCTCTCTACCAACATAGGAATTAACATAAAGATCTGGTCTCCCATCAATTCTAGCTTGGAGTCCTGGGAAAAGCTACATTACAGACTTGAGAATAGGGAAGGAAAACACCCAACTAATACATTTTACTGGTTATGAATAGATTCAGTGGAGGAAAGGGAAGTCCTGATGGAGAAGATCACTGGAAGATACACTGAAGGCTATTTAAGAAGAAAAAAGAAAAGGAGGGGTTGATTAAAGGAGGGGTTGATTAAAGGAGGGGTTGATTAAAGGCTTTCAGATGTTTTCCAAGACCTTCCACTTTGCCATGTGGACAAACAATATGGTCAACACACAGGGTGCTAAGTGGAGCTCAGTTTATACTACCCTTAGCTGTGTATTGCTGGGCTCAAGGGTCAGTAACCCACATTTGTAGCCTCTGGGTAAACGTTCTGGGTGTGATGCTGTGTGTAATAATCTAACAATGCTCTTTTGTGATTGCAGTTTAAATGAAGGCAGGTAAAATTACTGAGTAATTATAGTGGACTCCTGGGATTGATTTCCCATGTGGATGAATAGATTTAGCTCAATAGCTGATGATAACAAAATAAAAAGCAAGAAAAGTAATAGTCCAGAAGGACATACACAAACAGGCTGCTCAGAGAAGGGGTGGGTGCCTCATCCCTGGGGGTGTTGAAGGCCAGGTTGGCTGGGGCCCTGGGCAACCTTGTGGAGCTCCAGGCCTGGAGGTTGGTGGCCCTGCCTGTGGCAGGGGGTTGGAACTCTATGATCCTTGGGGTCCCTTCCAACCCAGACCAGTCTGTGATTCTGTGATGATTTGAGATAAAGATGCTGTTCTCAAAGCTAACACTTAAGGAAGATACCAGTATTTGTATCAGCTGGATTAAAAATATTCTAGAAAATTATAAAATCCATCTTCTGGAAGACTCCTTGAACCTGCCTCCTCAGATGGACCATGACAAGAGAGGGATGGAGATTGTACAGGGTACAAAGCCACCAAACCATCCCAGGCCCAAAACCACATAAATATTAAGGAAAAACCTAGATATCAGCACTGTTTTTTTCAGTGTTGCATCTGGACCCTGCCAGGGTTTCACCACCACTGCAAAGGATTTTGATGGCCTCACTAAGTAGGTTTCACCTGCATGGAGATCCACTGTCAGATTGTCCATCTCCTTATCCCTTAGAAGGGGTGGGAGAGAGTACTGAGTCCTCCCAAACCATCTATGCCCTTTGGATATGTGAAATCAAATGCAATTAGGAATAAATGTTAATTTTCCAAAGTCCAGCCATGCTCCAAGGAAAGCAGCCACACCAGCCAAGCCTAATCCAAAGGGGCATTTTAAAAAAAAGCTTTTGACAAGCATTGTCTTTTATACTTCTTCTTCTCTGCTGCTTAATAAAGTGAATAAAAACCCTGTGTCCAAACAGCCATCTCCTTTTCCTCTGGGCACACCTCTGCTTCCTCCACCACTACCACCACTGACAGCTTCTGCCTGCCTGAAATGAATCAGAAACAAGGAAACCATGTTTTTTCTTTCTTTTTTTGGTTAGAAGAACCAGTGTCAAACTGTTCTGACCTAAAACATGCAACTTGCCTAGGAGTGATTTAATATTTTGGGCCTTTGTAGATGTTTTACAGGCCTGAGTGTCCAATGTCAGTTTTGAACCAGCTCCTGACAGAATAGTTTTTCCTCCTCCCAGTCCTTGCTGGGCACTTAGAGAAGTTGGAATGGTGATGCCTGCAGACAAAGCAGAGATCCTGCCTGGGGTGCAACTGAGGCCTGGGGTGCAACTGAGGCCTGGGGTGCAACTGAGGCCTGGGGTGCAAGATTCAGGTACCAAGTCTTTGGCATAGTCTAGTCCTCACTGGAAGCAGATGGTTTGCACCCACACCTAGGTGGGCCTGCCATGTCAAGGGATAAAGCAGAAGAGAGGCCAGGGTACTGGGGACACAGTCCAGCCTTCTCTCCTACTTTAGATCCCCCTTTCCTCCCCACCAAAGCAGCTGTAAAAACCAAAGCATGGGGCAGCATCTATCTCTTACCAGGGAGCCACTTGATCCCTAGGACATCCCCAAATCCCTCTTTCTCTCTTCCCTGCTGCTACACCAAGATATCAAGCAAAGAACTGGACACCAAGGCTGAGATTTACCTGCTCATAATTGGGCATCTAGAAACCAGACACCCAAATCTGAGCTAGTCACTTGCAGGTTCAGCTAATAGTCACTGAAGAGAAATCATTTATTCATCAGATCAGTTTCCTCAATGGGATGAATAACCTATTGAAGAGCCACTTTCAGTCCTAAATAACCTGAGATTAAACACCTGAGGCTTAATTACTTGTACCACTCACCATAAAGGAAATGCTTTACTCCAGTAAATCTAGATTTACTTAGGTGCTTACAAGGGAGAGATTTAGCCTGAAGGTTAAGGCACAAAAATACATGCCTACAGTATTGGAAACAAGTGATGTGGGTGCTTCAGCCTCCCTGGGAGATGTAGGCAGTGCAGTCACCAGCTAAAGAGTTATTCCACTGCAAGAGACACCCCCAATGACTGGTCCATCCTCAGTCTCAATATTCAGTATCAGTACTGGATTGGAGATGGTTTCACTTCCCTAAACATTGCAGTCTAACCTTATTTTAGATTTTTTAGCTGTTCCCCAGCTGATGCTCTAGAGAGCCCAGGTCTTCCCTAAGTATTACATGGAATACTTACCTAGGACCTACATCATTAATTCCTTTACATTTAAATTTAGCAGCCTAAACTAAGTCTGTCTTTTCTCTTACATAATTATACACTTTTTCAGCCCAGAGCCTCCACATTACTCTTTTTCACTACATCTTTTTCCTCCTGGAGCCCCTACCTTTTCCTATGTTTGTAGGCTGCCTAGACAACTAAGTGGTCACAACATTGTAATGAGACTAACCCTAGGTGTGGTCTGCATCCTTTTCTTTGATATTTTTCACCTAGTTGCCTCCACAAGACCTTCCATGCTGAATTCTTATCCAGGTGCTGATAATGCTGCTTCTTCCCTGTATTTTCTGTGTTCCTAACATCTTCCCTCATCTGCAGAGGATTCCTCTAAATCCTGATACCTCTTGTAGAAGTCTTGTTCACTGCTTCCAGTCTTCCTTAGTCTCTTCTTTAGTGCAGCTGCTTTGCATTGATGAAACAATGCTGAGGTACTCATAGAATCATAGGGACCTTCAGAGATCATTGGGGTCCAACCCCCTGCCAAAGCAGCTCCCCAGCTTACATTGCACAGGGCTGGAATCTCTCCAGAGAAGGAGACTCCACACCCCCCTGGGCAGCCTGGCCCAGGTCTTCCTTACCCTCACTGGGGAAAAGTTCTTCCCCAGGTTGGTGCAGAACTTCCTGGGCTCCAACTTGCAGCCATTGCCCCTTGTCCTGTCCCCACAGACACTGAGAAGGGGCTGCCCATTTCCCCCTGCAGCCCATGCTTAAGATATTGATAAACATTAATTAGGTCCCCCCCTTAGTCTTCTCTTCTCAACACTCAACAGCCCCAGCTCCCTCAGCCTTTCCTCCCAGGGGAGATGCTCCAGGCCCTTCAGCATCTCCAGAGCCTCCTCTGGACTCTCTCCAGGAGATCCCTGGCTGCTTGATCCCAGGGAGCCCAGAGCTGGACACAACCCTCCAGCTGGGGCCTGAGCAGGGCAGAGCAGAGGGGGAGGATCCCCTCCTGTCACCTGCTGCCCACACTCCTCCTGATGCCCCCAGGATCCCAGTGTCTCTCTCAGCCCCAGGACACACTGCTGGCTCATGGCCACCCTGTCCCCCAGCAGCACCCCCAGGTCCTTCTCCACAGAGCTCCTCTCCAGCAGCTCCCCCCAGCCTGGCCTGATCCCAGCAGTTCTTCCTTCCCAGGGGCCAGACTCTCCCCTTGCTCTTGTTGAGCCTCCTCTGGTGTCTCCCTGCCCAGCTCTCCAGCCTGGCCAGGTCTCTCTGGGTGGCAGCGCAGTGTCCTGTGTGTCACCCACTCCTCCCAGCTCTGGATCATCAGACACTTGCTGAGGGTGGGTACTGTCCCCTCACCAAGTGCTCAATGAAGATGTTCAACAGGACTGGACCCAAACCCTGAGCTTGGGGGACGCCACAGGCCTCTGTGTCAAGCCAGACTCTGCTCCACTGCTCAGCACCCTCTGAGCTGGGTCCCACAGCCAGTTCCCAACCCATCTCATTGTCCACTCACCTATCCCATGCTCTCTCAGCTTTGCTGAGAGCTATTCCACCTCTGTCAAGGTTTCTACAGCAGCACTTAAGAGGAGGACCTTGTTATCCATTTCAGAGCAATTAATCCCTGCCATGATCTTCAGATTACTTTTAATTGCTCATCTCAGCTGCTTTAGTCTGTACTGGGGAATATTGCTTCTCTTGAACAAGGATAATGCAGCAAGTGCTTTGAGATGTCCAGAGCAGAAAGACTCAAAGGTTCAGCAGGCAAAAGCAGCAAGTATTTCTGGTTCAACAGCACTGTGTGTGCTGTTGAAAAGCAGTTCCATCACTTCCAAGCCATGGACCTTGTTCCCTCACCTTCAGATCTGTGATTTGCATTCTTTTTCACATTATCCTGGATTCTTTGAGGACACTCAAAGATTATTATTATTATGATTAACTGCAAGAAAAAATAGCCCAAAGATCATTAGGTCTGGAGGATGAGCTACACCATGACTGGTCATAAGACAGGAAACCAGGTTACACCACCCACAAGAGGTTGCTCTTCACAGCTGCAGACAGGGAACATACCCACCAGCACCCACCTCTTCAGAGCACACCCTCAGGAGAAAACACAGTTCTTGGATGCAGAGTAACACTACAGCATCTCTCTTGTCTTGGGACTTTTTGGGACCACTCATGCTGAATGTTCCACCACAGCCAAGGAAGCGTGGAACATTGGTGATAGCACAAGGGTAGATGGCCTCAAGCTGCCCCAGGGCAGGTTCAGATCAGGCATGAGGAAAAGAACTCTTCACTGAAAGGGTTGTTGGGCATTGGAACAGGGTGCCCAGGGAGTCACCAACCCTGGATGTATTTAAAAAAGAGGGGTAGATGAGGTGCTCAGGGATATGGACCTCTAAGTAGTTTAGTAGTTGGCCTCTATGATCTCAAAAGGTCTTTTCCAGCCTAGTGAGCCTATGATGGTGTTGCTCTGTGCAACACAGCCCTGCAAGTGCCACCATGAGGCAAGTGGAAGGAAGGACAATTGGCAACATGCAAGGCTCAACCAAGGAGGCACATAACTACCAGAGCTGCAGCTCCCCTCGCTGCCCTATTGTTAGGTCCTTCAGGGACTTGTTCATAAGACAGTCTCAAGCAATAACAACAGTCAACCTTAAACCTCCAGCCATCTACAGACCTAATGCTTCACTTCTGACCCAGTTTCATATAACCTTGGTAGGACTAACACTAGCCATGTCCCTGTCTGCCTCTTTTTCTTTCTTGATGTGTACTTCAGACATACCTAGATATGCAGAGTTCCAGCAGAACCTCCCCCCTCCCCCAATTTCCTTTTCTCACCAGTTTTCCTCTTTATATCTGGCCCCCTTTCCCACTTGCCCATCAGAGACAAGTCTGGAGGAAGAGACCAATCCTTTGGAGACCTGAGCTTCATAAAGCATGAAGAATCATGCCACCTACTGCAGAGTATCTCATATGAATCAGATTGAGGCTACCCTAGAAGTTAACTCCAGGATGAGTAGTAAGTGAGGAAAGCTGGATCTAAGGCAGGGATTAAAGTTAGATCTCTGAAGTCAGCACTTCTAATTAGACAAAGTTTTCTTGCCAGCAGGCAGTCTCATGGTCTATTTGTGTGGAGGCACTAAATGAGAGAAGCCAGGACCTTCTTCCTGGGCTCAGAACACAACTGGATTGTCTCTACAGATTTAACATATTCAAGTGATACAAGGGCTCTCAGCAAATACAGGTTATCATACTATCAGAGGGGTTGGAAGGGACCTCCAGAGATCATGGGGACCCACCCCCCTGCCAAAGCAGCTCCCCAGCTCATATTGCACAGGGCTGGAATCTCTCCAGAGAAGGAGACTCCACACCCCCCTGGGCAGCCTGGCCCAGGGCTCCTTCACCCTCACTGGGGAAAAGTTCTTCCCCAGGTTGCTGGGGAACTCCCTGTGTTCCAACTTGCAGCCATTGCCCCTTGGCCTGTCCCCTCAGACACTGAAAAAGGGCTGGCCATTTCCCCCTGCATAAGATAATTATAGACTTTAATTAGGTCCCCCCTTAGTCTTCTCTTCTCCAGGCTGAACAGCCCCAGCTCCCTTTCCTCCCAGGGGAGATGCTCCAGGCCCTTCAGCATCTCCAGAGCCTCCTCTGGACTCTCTCCAGGAGATCCCTGGCTGGTTGATCCCAGGGAGCCCAGAGCTGGACACAACACTCCAGGTGGGGCCTGAGCAGGGCAGAGCAGAGGGGGAGGATCCTCTCCTGTGACCTGCTGGCTGATGTTCAGCTCTTTTCCTCCTTCCCTTCTTCCCTAGCCCAAGCAGAGCAGGTGCTGCTGCAATGCAACCTGTGAAAGAGTTGTTGGGTTTTGGTTTTTTTTTCAAAAAACTAAATAAAAAGCCATGTTGTACCTTGTAGCTGAGTCTTAAATGTCTATTTTAAGAGACAGGAATAGAAAATATAATACATTGCCTCCTGACCACAATAGATGGACTCTAGAAAAATTTGGGATTTGAGGAAATAAGAGCAAAAATATTTGCTTTGCAGTCATGAGAACTGTCAATACCTCAGATAACCCCCAAAAGTGGGAAAAGCTTTAGAAACAAGCTTTTTAGTTGTAAAGTCCCTCAAAAAAGTAGTTGTAGTTTGGAAATCTTTCGAGGGACTTCATTAAAAATTATTGGGGGGGGGGGGGGGGGGGGAGTAAACTAGGGTCCACCACCTCCTGTACTACTGGCATTTTTCTGACTGCTTTAGGGACCATTAAAACCTTAAAAAAATACATTTTTCTTTCTTTTTTTTTCTTCTTTTTCCCCTCCCTCTTTCCCAGGCCACCACAGAACCCCCAAAAAAGAAGCCAGACCCTGTAACTTCAGAGACGGTGGTGATCTGGGGGCTGCGCCTCTGGCAGGTGATTGGTATCTTTGCCATCTTTGTCCTGTCAGTCAGTAAGTTGTAATTCTCTGCCTTGCACCATAACCACAGCATCACCTCAAGTAGGACCTGTTCCTGGAAGACTACAGAGCAAAATGGCCATGGAGGTTGCGAGCTGAGGGTCTTTGGATACATGAGGGAGGGGGTTTTGCAGCAGGGTCTTTGAAAGAAAGACAGGTGGGCCACCATACCTTCACCTTGCAAAGTACTCATCTACAGTTCCTAGCTGGTGGCATCCCAGAGAAGGGGGGGATGATAGTCAGCCTGTGCCACAGCTAGGACCACGTTCTGCTGCAGTACCACATCCAGACCCAAATGCATGTTTATACCCATGGTCCTGCCCTGTTACACAGCCACACAAACTCTAGGTGATCTCCTGCTGTGCTGTCCCACATGCCACAATAAGAAGCCTCAAGACATCTTCAGTCGCATGCAGATCTGCCACTAAGGTCTCTAACTCCTATTGTGGATACCAAGACTTTCAACTTGGTTTTAGCAGGGCTTTCAGGACTTTAAAAAACCCCTTTTTTGGACCCAGGCACTGGGAAGCCACTGGTTCAGACCTGGTGACTGCAGTGGGATGGGATCAGACACTTTCCCAGTGTACTTTGGAGACCTATCTGGGTATGGATGATTCCTTCCTGAGTCTTTTCATCCAGCTTCAGACCCTTGCAGTTGGCTCTCTGGGAAGAGCATAAGACAGCTTCATTGTGCATTTCCAACTCCTATTGTGAGCATCCTTACAAGGATATCACTTAGGACTCTATCATAACCACATCCTTCAAAGGAAGGATCTTCTGCTCTCCCCTTGAGCCAACTATAACTTCACACAAAAATAGATCAGCCTGGTAAGAGTCAGACATGAGAAACCCATTTCCCCCCCCCCATCATCTTGCTTGGGTGGGTTTTTTCCTGCCAGCAACTGAAGTTTCACTGACTCACCTCCAATTCCCTTGAACCTCTTTATTCTACTTAGGGACAGGTGAGCAGAGGGACAGAACCTGTCCCCAGTCCCTGAAGGTAAAACCCAGCAACTCAGAGATCACCTCAAATCCTTACCCACTTCAGGAAGAGCATCACCCAGCCATACAGACACAATCTAAATCTTCTAGGCATTTTTTAATCATTCCCTTCTCATTCTGGCCTTGTGGCCCTAATTGCTTGTTCAGTTTTGTCAGTGGAGCAATGGAGCATTTTAAAGCAACAGAGGGAAGGTCTTGAGTGCCTGCATCACTTCTCCCCTCATCCCTCAGAAATGATGAGCACTCTCCAAAAATGAGTGGCCACATGCAAACTCCTGGCAATGAACATCCATAGATGATGCCAACCCTGACCTTGGTTAGAACCCAGCTTTTCTGGGCCAGCTCTAAAAACCCCAGCATTGCACTCTAGTGCTCCCCATCACTTTTTAGTTTGCTTGCTAAACTCCATCTAGGTGTAGCTCCAACCCAATCAAAGAGCACAGCAGTCTGTGGTATTGTCTGTTGATCTCAGGGGAATCTAGATGCTTCTTGGTGGCACATCCATCCCTTTGGCTTCTGTGGGTAGCCTGTATCAGCCCTGGTAGCCTTCCCATTTCCATCCCATTCTCCCTTTAAACCCCACATTCACGTTTTCAAAGCAAGTCCCAGCATTTTCTTCTGTTTTCTTTTCCCCTTTCTGGGCAAACACCATCCCCCACACCCCAAGTCTGAGGGATAACAACTCCCACAGCTTGCCTGCTCTCCCTCAGGGAGGCTTATGCTGATTCATCACATGCCACAACACCCTTGGCAAACAATCACTTGAAACACCATGAAGCAAACACAGCCAAGTGTTTAACCCCAGTGAGTCTGCACACCAGGTGAAACAGGCATCAACACCAACAGCAGGGGCTTTAGAGTGCAAGAAGGCTACTGAAAGGGGTTATTTAGCTTGTCTTTTCTTGGATATTTTTGCTGGTGGGGAAGGCCCAGCACAGAATCACCAGGTTAGAAAAGACCTTTGAGATCATCGAGTCCAACCATTCCTGCCCTAATGAGAAAGAGTCTTTGCATGGGGATGTAAGAAATGGGAAGTGTGCACCTCCTTATGGGTGCTTGAAGTTTGAGACAGGTCTCTGGGAGTTAAAAATAATACATTTCTGTAACTTTAGTATTTTACAATACTCAGCAACAAAATTCCAAATTATACATTAGCACAGAAATATGACAGTGTCTGTGTTATGGCTTTCACTGAGCTACAAGTCAACACTCCAGACAACACAGCAAGAATTCACTGAATCACAAGGTTGGAAAAGACCTTTGAGATCTTTGAGTCCAACCATTCCCATCCTAAGCTAAACCAGCTCCCTGAGCACCTCATCTCCCCTCTGTTCAACACCCCCAGGGCTGGGGACTCAGCCCCCTCCCTGGGCAGCCTGTGCCACAGCCCCACAGCTCTGCCAGGGAAGAAGTTGGCCCTCCCAGCTGAGCTGAGCCTGCCCTGGCCCAGCTTGAGCCCATTGCCCCTTGTCCCATCTTCTGTCTCCTGGCTGAAGAGACCAGCACCCACCTCTCTGCTCCCTCCTGGCAGGGCAGGGTAGGCAGGGAGAAGGTCTCCCCTCAGCCTCCTCTTCTCCAGCCTCAACACCCCCAGCTCCCTCAGCTGCTCCTCATATGATTCACCCTCCAGCCCCTTCCCCAGCCTGGTTGCCCTTCTCTGGACTCACTCCAGGACCTCAGTGTCCCTCTTGGAGTGAGAATTTCAAACTGTAAAGAAATTTCCACACAATAGCTCAGTGTTCTTCATTGCTAATGAAGAGGTTGTCTCTGGCACTACCAGGTTATTTAGGGTTAGAAACATAGAAAGCCTGCTGTGCTAGCAACCCAGGACATCAGGTGGAAATTAATTTGGGGTTTTTCCTTCCTCCTTCCCTAAAAATATCAGCACCAAGAAGCAAACACCCATGAAAATTTGCCTGCCAAAGTGACAGCCCAGAAAGGAAATGTACTATTCAAGCTCACCACACAAAGAAAGGCACTGCTGAGGTCAGGAAAGCAGCAAGTGAGGAGAAACCCAAATATTTTCCAAGAACTGAGTTTAGACAAGCAAATGTGCAGGTTGATAAAGCAGCATCTGCTTTAAGGTTGAAGCTGCCACTACTGCACACAACAATATCAGGCCATTATGTCAGCCTGCTACAGGCAGATGTGACTGGAGGGGTAGCAGAGTATTTGTTAGGAGCTCACAGGGTCTGGGCTTGCTGGGTCTCAGAGGAATAGATGGATTCAGTGTATCATAACATGTGATGGAGTCAGTTTATGGCTCTACTGCTCCTTTAGAGACTTGGTGTTTGGAGAAGCTTTCTTTCAAGGAGTAGAGGGGATTTGAGATCAACAGCACCCATTCAGGTCAGCTCTGTGAAAAATAGTTAGGTGGTGATGACAGCAAAGACAGCAACTACTAACCAAATCAATGCTCCAAGTCAAAGCAAGACAGGTTCAAACTTGATGACATGAGAACAATCTGATCAAATCAGTGCTCCAAGTCAAAGCAAGACAGGTTCAAACTTGATGACATGAGAACAATCTGACCAAATCAGTGCTCCAAGTCAAAGCAAGACAGGTTCAAACTTGATGACATGAGAACAATCTGACCAAATCAGTGCTCCAAGTCAAAGCAAGACAGGTTCAAGCTTCATGACATGAGAACAATCTGACCAAATCAGTGCTCCAAGTCAAAGCAAGACAGGTTCAAACTTCATGACATGAGAATAATTGAATCAGAGAGGCAGTTCTCACCAATTTCTCATATCTTGCTCCAGCAACATCATCATCCTGCTCCTCCTCCTTTGCTTGGAGATCCCCAAAGCACTGATGGTTCCCCAGCTTCACCAGCACAGCTTTACCTCTCAGGAGCAGACACGTGTTTTTCTGTGAGCAGTCTCTTGAAGGTTGTCTTGGTATCAGTCCAGAAAACTAAGCAAAGTTCTACTTCTCAAACGAAGCAAGAGGTAGAGAAGAACTTAGGCTTGGCTTCCTTTAACCCAGTTCCAGGAACACCCTTCCCAAGTCAGAGCAAGAAGGTAACAAACCCTCTACACACAGAGGCTAAAGAGCATCCCTTCCAGGGCTTCTCAAAAGCCTTCACATGATCCCATTGGCTTATCACTTCACCTCGTTATCAGGTCTTTAAGGGTGTGTCTGCTTTGTCATGTGAATTCAGGCAAGGAATTGAGATGGTTTTAAAGTTAATGCCCTTAACTTCTCTGCTGTGGGTCATTAGGAAGCACTTGAGTTGAAATAGAGCTAAAAGGTAGATGCTCCAGAAAGATGGCCCCAGCTCTGCAGGATGATTGCTGAGGGCAGCTACAAGACCAAACTACAGTACCCCACCTGAAAGAACAGATTCCCCATCCTCTTTCACCCCCACAAACCTGCTCCTGCTGAGTGACAGGGCACGCAAATGTAGGGATGACCTAGGTGTGGTTCCCATCTGATGTTCTCAGCATCTTCCACAAGATGGCATTAGCACATAATAAAAGGCAGAAAAACCGGCCAAATCCAAGAGTCTTTTGCTTGTCCTTTATGAAAACTAACAAAAGCCTTACATAAAGGCATCTCATAGGTCAGCAGGCACCACTGGAATGGGCAAAATGTCTCCACGGAGATCTTCTAACTCATAAAAAGGGTTTTCAGCAGAGGACAACTCCTAGCTCTACCCAGCAGAGACTTGGAGGAGATTAAATGCTGGCACACCTATTAGCAGAAGGTTTTTCTGCTTGTCCTGCAGCAGCTGATAACCAAGGTGCCATCTGAAAGCATCCCTCTGTGAGACCCATCCATCTCTATCTTATTCCTTTGTTTCATGTCTGTGATAGGACATGTCACAAGAGAAAACTGAGGGGATGTGATTCATATTTATAAATATCTGAAGTGTGGGAGACAGAGGGAAATGGGCAGCCTCTTCTCAGTCTCTGTGGGGACAGGACAAGGGGTGATGGGCTCAAGTTGGAGCACAGGGAGTTCCACACCAATCTGCAGAACTTCTTCCCAGTGAGGGTGAGGGAGCCCTGGGCCAGGCTGCCCAGGGGGTGTGGAGTCTCCTTCTCTGGAGAGATTCCAGCCCCATCTGGACACCGACCTGTGTGCCCTGTCCTAGGGACCCTGCTTTGGCAGGGGGTTGGACTCGATCTCTGAGGTCCCTTCCAACCCCTGGGATTCTGTGATCTCTGAGGTCCCTTCCAACCCCTACAACTCTGTGGAAACTGGGAGTAAACCAGCCCATGGTGGAAAATCTATCTTAGTAGCACATGCAGAGCATCAGTCAGGCGATGTTGGAGACAGAACCCTCATGGATGTGTGCATCACTGCACCATTCTCATTCATCTACTAAAATATCAGTAACATCAGATCTTCTTGCTCCAGCTGGAGAAGGCACAGAAGAGCTCGTTTTTCCAACCAAAAACAACCTCTGCAAGAAGAAAAATCTGTAGAGAAACAGAGGGAAAGGGACATTTCTCAGGTACCACACCCACAGCAGGTCAACCCAGTGTTACTCTTCCACCCCAGAGATTTCAGCTTAATCATTTTATCCTTGATCAAAGGAAACCTTCCCTTTTGGCTGTTTGAAGCAGGTAGAGCAAGGCAGGCCATTAGGCTGGTGAGTGTCCTGAAATCTTTATCAGGGCTGCCTCCCAGCACCAGGAATAATTCAGCTGCTCTGGATTGCTTCTCTGAGTGCTGGTTGATAAGAAAAGAGACCCCATGCAGGCTGGAGCAGAGACAATAGTTACATCTGCCTGTCTCTTTCTTGGAGAGACTTTGATGTGACAACAACAGGCAACTAAAATGAGATTAGCTGCCAGGAGGTTTTGATTCACTCAGGGGAGCTGCTATCTGGTTTCCTGGCCTCACTTTTCATTTCTTTTTTGGTCCCATGAAAGCTGTAAATAGGGAACTGAGACCCAACTGAGACCCTTGATAGGACAGGATGGAGTCATAACCTTGGAATCTTGCACAGCCTCTTTCATCCACAAATGCTGAGGACTTTGTATCACAAGTATGACCTTTTACAAACTTCTGTGCCCTGATGGAGGAGGAGGTGGTCTTGATCCATCCCTGGGAAAGCTAGCAGCTGTCCCAAGTCTTGGCCAGCACGTTCTCCACCCTTTTCTTTGGCACCAACATTTTAAAGCAACCTTGAAGATTGTTTATTTTCCTCTCTGGTTGTTAGGTTGATTTTAAGGTCTGCTGTTTTCCTTGTTTGTGGACACCCCCAGGTCTGTTGACAGAAGCCCACCAGGCAGGATGCAGGCAGCATGTCTTTGAGTGATGCCCCAGTGATTTCTACAAAGGCAAGCCAAAAACTGGGTCTGGATACAGGGCAGAAAGCCTCAAAAGCCCTGCTGGTGTATCCCTCTGGAGTGAATCATAGAATGCTTTGGGTAGGAAGGGACCTCAAAGCCCATCTAGTTCCAACCCTCTGCCATGGGCAGGGACATCCCCACCAACCCAGGGTGCCCAAAGCCCCATCCAACCTGGCCTTGAACCCTGCCAGTGAGCAGCCACAGTTCTTCTGGGCAGCCTGTCCCAGTGCCTGCCACCCCCAGGGGAAGAATTTCTTCCTAAATCTCCCCTCCTTCAGCTTAAGGTGCTCAAACAGGTTGCCCAGGCAAGTGTCAACCCCATCTATTTCAGGTGGCACAGCCAAGGAGAGACAGGTTTGAATCTCTGTTGAATGGAAAATGTGAGGGAGAAGGTAGGGTGGGACTGGAGCAGGAGGCTCCTATGTGAGGTGGGGCAGCAGCAGAGCTGTTACTGCATCCCACTGCTTGGCTGAAAGCATGAGCTCACAACTTGTGCTCAAGCTGAAGACCAGGTTGGTTTTGGATGATACCTGGTTATCATGGTAAGGAACACCATAGCTATCTAAGCTGATGGTGGACTTTAGACCACCCTTTGTTTGTGGTGGGCCTTATATTCTTTGGGTGCTGGTGGTTTTAGTGGTACCATAACAGCTCCAGGGCCATGGAAACAGGTGTTCACTGCACATCCTTACATGTAGTCCACACCAGGTCTAGTACTACTAGACCTTACCAGGGCTTACCAGGATGAGGACTGAAAAGTCAAGGGCTAAAACAGAATCTGATTGCAGAAGTGGGAGGCTCAGTTCACAGATATCCAGAATGGCAGGAGATGGAGGGAACCTCTGGATCACATCAAGCAGGCTGCACAGGACTGCACACAGGTGGGGTTTGAATGTCTCCAGAGAAGGAGAATCCACAATGTCTCTGGGCAGCCTGTCCCAGGGCTTGGTCACCCTCAGAGTGAAGAAGTTTTTCCTTCTGTTGAGCTGGAACTTCCCATGTTCCAGTTTGTGCCTGTTACCCCTTTGCCCTGTCCCTGGGCACCACTGAGAAGAATCTGGCCCCTTCTTCTAGACATCCACCCTTTAGATAATCTGTAAACCTTGATGATCTGTATATAATGATGATCTATTATAAACATTCTGGTCTCTCTTTCCCTATCATTGTGGTGTTCTGCAAGACCTACCAGAGACACTTCCCCATCCTCACTGAAGCCAGTCAAATAATAACCTGTAGTCCCAGACATGAGCATCAGTAATTTTTCTCCTGTCATGTACCCATGGACATGAAAGCTTGAAGAAGCAGCTCTGTGATCAGGAGGGATGCTCAAGAGTCACAAACCCAAAGCTTTTGTTTCTCTCCTTGTCTAAACTGGGGATCCTTCCCTTGAACCTGTCAAAGGTTCAAGAGGGGTTTAAAATAGTGTGGGAGTCCAAGGGAGGCTCACACTGAGGGAAAAATGCTCACAGGCAGCAAGGAGTATTTAACAAGCACCAACAAAGCTGTTCAACATCTTGAATGCAATTAATTGAGTGCAGTTTAATTTGTAGTGTGGGAGGTTTTATTTACCAACTTGCCATGGGTGTTGAAATATAAATGCCAGGCCAAAGATTTACACTATTAAATAACCATTACTTTTTGGATGGCAAAACTACCCAGATGTTTCCATTAATGTGCAGGATTTCCAGTGAGGCAGAGGAAATTTCACTTGGCTCAGGGATGCTCCACATGGTGCTTTCTGACAGAGGTTTTAGCATCCATCTTCAAATAATGCATCACCAGCAGCGCAGCGTGCAAGAAACCTGCATCAGTAGATCAGTGCCCCTGGACTGGGTACTGGGGAGGCTGCAGCTGGAGTGCTGGGTCCAGTTCTGGGCTCTTCAGCATCAGAAGGACATGGAGGGACTGGAGTGAGTCCAGAGAAGGGCAACCAGGCTGGGGAAGGGGCTGGAGGGTGAATCATATGAGGAGCAGCTGAGGGAGCTGGGGGTGTTGAGCCTGGAGAAGAGGAGGCTGAGGGGAGACCTTCACCTGCCTGCCCTGCCCTGCCAGGAGGGTGCAGAGAGGTGGGCGCTGGTCTCTTCAGCCAGGGGCCAGGAGCTGGCAGGAGGGGCAATGGGCTCAAGCTGGGCCAGGGCAGGCTCAGCTCAGCTGGGAGGGCCAAGTTCTTCCCTGGCAGAGCTGTGGGGCTGTGGCACAGGCTGCCCAGGGAGGGGGCTGAATCCCCAGCCATGGGTGTGTTTAACAAAAGGGTAGCTGAGGTACTTAAGGAGATGGTTTAGCTCAGGATAGGAATGGTTGGACTCAAAGATCTCAAAGGTCTTTTCCAACCTTGTGACTCTGTGATTCAGGTACAGAGAACAGTATGTACAGAGGTGGATGTGAAGGGAGCAATACTCTCCTCCTTCACAGAAAGGATCACTTTGGGGCAAGAGATGGCTGCTACATAGAGACAATAGATTGAGCTCCTCTTTTGTTCTTGGCCCAAGTTGTGTTGTGGAAACCCTGTTCTCACATGTGAAACATTTTCTCCTGTTTTATAGCTGTCCCACACTTGCAGGCCTACAAAATAGCTCCACACCACAAAATTATTGGCACCAACATATAGATAGCTCAAGCTGAGCATAAAACAGGGTCCTGAAGAGGAAAGTTAAGTGTCTTTCTCAAAGGAAGGACATTTCTTTACACACTCCAATTAGTAACAAGTAAATATTCTTTCCTCCTAATTGGTTTGGTAACAAATAATCTGTGCTGTTCTTGTTTTGTATAATTAAACTTAAACTTCCATTGTGCATGTTCATGCACAGGTGACCAAGGTTGCTACAACATTGGTTGATGTGATCCCTATTAACTAAAAAGCTCTGAAGATGCCATTGCCTGAGCCTGGGTGCTCTAATGTGTGGCAGCTACCAGGACATAGAGATGAGGATGTGCCTGGAGTCTGCAAGAGGAAGAACTGGGGTGTTGGACTATGGTGGGGCTCTGAAACAGCTCCTCTATGTCGGTGTCCCCCCCACCAGCTGGAAGCCTAAACTGCTTCTTCATCTAACCACGATGATCTCCTAGTCAGCTCCTCCCTGTGGCAGCTCATTTCCTTGCATGAAGGCAATGGAGAGGATTCAATCCCAAATCCCTCACCCCTTGGAATGCTAAATCCCATCCCTACTCCCAGTTTTTGAATTGGGATGGACAGGAAAGAAAGTTAGAGAGCTCCACCCTAGACTCAGGAGATCTTTCACTGGGCATAAAAGAACTCAAGAAAGCAATACAAAGCATGAGCAACTAGGAGCTTTTGGGGTTTTTCTTCTTAATTAGGGCTTGTGTTAGTTAATAGCTCAGCTTGCCAGCCAAAACATCTAATGTGGACTTTGTCACTATGACTCATCTCTTCTATCTGGAGACACCTTCAGGTCAGACATCTGGAGTGACCAGGTAAGACAACAAAGGGAATAATTAACCTGTTTGCTTTAGATGTCTAACTGAGGATGAGATGACCCATGTCCTCAGGTGTCCTGGCTTTTCCCCATCTGGATCTACAGGGATGCTCCAGGTAGCTCCCAATAAGTATTGTCCCACACAGTGTTTCCAAGCTCAGAAATCTAACTGCTCAGATCAGTTACCTAAGGTAGCACTTGTTCTGATCAGAGGTCCAACCCTAATTCATGTTTTTAACTGGTGAGCTCAGTTTAAAGCTGTTCTTCTTGAAATAAATGAGACATTGAAGCACCATTCAAACAAAAAGCAGTGAGTGACAGCAAAAACAGGGATCTGTGGTTGGGAAAAGGGAATATAGACCCCAGCTCCAGGATAAACAAACACTGAGTGACTAAATGATAATTAGCAACTGTTATCAGAGCACAGGGACCAGTGAAGCAATGCAGTTGAGGGTAACACTGCAGGAAGGACTTACTTGAATGTCTTAGTGGGGGTTAGTGAGAGGAAGGAAGTTTGTTGACCTCTTTATGCTACCCTGGTGAGATGCTCATGCCTATGTATGAAAATAAATGCTGAAAAAACAAAGGTTTACAGGAAAAAAGGGGGAAAAAAAAAAAGCTCAAGGATCTTCACCTCTGTTCATTGCCTGGAGAAAGGTCTTCACACAAGACTCTTGCTGTGTTCACTTTGTTTATCTGCTTGGAAAGAAGGTCAAAAGGCCACTTGATTGCAGCATTTGAGGAACTCAGAAAGCAAAGAAGAAAAAAAAATAAGTATTAAAGATCTTAGTTTGGGGGATAGAGGCAAGAGAAGAGTGTGGAAATTAATACCCAGTCAATTCAAGTGGGAATTTGAGAAATAAACGTGGCAAGGAGGGTGATTAAACATTCCTACACTCTCCACCCCTGAACAGCTGCCCCCAGAGCAAGGGGGGACTCACTCCACCATGAGTTATTTCACTGGGGCACTAATTAAACATAATAACCTGTAATGTGCAGAGAGGTCAGGTGATGTGATGTAATGGTGTGGACAGACCTTCATTTCCAGACACCAGGAAAATATCCCACTGTAGAGGTGTAGTTAAGCTTGATGGCTGAGCAAATATTGGAGCAGCCCTGACCCTTTGCAGCAGTTCCTTCAGCAAATCCTCAGGGTGTTTTGCAAAGGCTTTAACACCTGAAAAACATCCTCTGCTTCAACTCATATTGGCCCAACTACTGAGACTCCAATCTGTATCTCTTCATTCTTGCATTCCTGGTTTTGGTTGTTAGGAGATTAGTACATTAACCCAAGTACAATACTTGCTTGAAAGAACAGCCATGGAACAGGATAAAATACAGGATTGAGAAGGATTTTGAGAGGGCATCTAATCTACCTCCAACCTGGACCTTAAACCTGACATTTTCACCACCCATGTCTCTGGAATAAAGTAGATCCCAAATCCCCATTGCCACGACCTGGTCCCAAGTCTGACCCACAGCCAGTGTACAGTTCCATGCCCATAGATGGTTGCACATCCTTTAGGGGGGAAAGCCTCCTTCTTCTGGATCCAGGTCCAGGGACTTCTTCTGGATCCAGGTCCAGGGACTTCTTCTGGATTCAGGTCCAGGGACATCTTCTGAGACACTAGAACAGAGCAAGAGCTCTGACAGGAGCACCTTTCAATGAGGTGGTTCAGGCACCAGCATCACCTGAGCACTCAGAGCAGACCAGTCCTACAAGCAGCCACCCAAGCACTAACTAATTTTCTTGGGAGTTCCTCAGCCCTCACTGATCGTTGCATTATCACAATTAGCCAGTTATTAACACTGCCTTGAGTAGCTGGAGCAACCCAAATATGCCTGGCTCTTTCCTTAAAGCATCATTGTAGTTACAGAGTAAGCAACACTCCAGGCTTTTCAAAGAGCATTTTAACACAAGTGCTGCAGTTAACTTGCCATTGAATACATCTGCATTAATTGCTTGCATTATTAACAATGGAATGGCTGCCTAATTAACTCAGGCATTAACTTTGCTAAATGTTAATTAACTTCTTCATTGGCAGGCTATTTTCTTTTTTTTTTTCAGCTTCAAAGAGAACAAACCTACTGTGTATTGCAGCCAGTTTCCATTCAATGTGTAAAGCTGTTGGATTCTCAGTCCTAGCTCTGCTGAAATATTACACCAAGCAGCCTCTGGAGAAGATGCTTCATTTACATCTTCTCCAGCTCCTAGGAGAACCACATCCTTTCTTGCCTTCATTTTGATTTTTAAATTTACTGCCCACTAGGAGCAACTGTGTTACTGTTGATGAGCTAAATTCACTTAAGTGAGAAGACAAAAAAGACACCATCTCTGGTAACTCTGCCACATGGATTTTTATTTGAAGCCCATAGAGCTTTTCTCATGTTTAATTTTGTGTATACCCATAGCTTGCTTCAATGGCAAATCAAAATATTTTAGTTTAAGCCAGTGGGAGTAAACACCCCCCCCCCCATTATTTAGTAGCAAAGGTCTACTTGTGTATGGTGGAAACAGCAGGTTTAATATTGGCTCTGTTGTTGTATTTCAGATAAGAGGGGTTTGGGGCCATTGCTTAGCTCCTCCAACCTGAATAGTATTGGATATGAATATTAGTACCAGGGATTCATTTATACCAGGGATCAACCAGCCAGGGATCTCCTGGAGAGAGTCCAGAGGAGGCTCTGGAGATGCTGAAGGGCCTGGAGCATCTCCCCTGGGAGGAAAGGCTGAGGGAGCTGGGGCTGTTCAGCCTGGAGAGAAGCAGCCTGAGAGGGGATCTGCTCCCTGGTTCTCCAGAGCTGAAGGGTGGGAGCCAGGGGGCCATGGGCAGCCTCTGCTCAGTGTCTGTGGGGACAGGCCAAGGGGCGCTGGGCTCAAGTTGGAGCCCAGGGAGTTGCGCCCCAATGTGGGGAAGAACTTTTCCCCGGTGAGGGTGAGGGAGCCCTGGGCCAGGCTGCCCAGGGGGGTGTGGAGTCTCCTTCTCTGCAGAGATCCCAGCCCCTGTCCTAGGGACCCTGCTTTGGCAGGGGGTTGGACCCCATGGGCTCTGGGGGGCCCTTCCAACCCCTATGATCCTGTGATTCTGTAATTCTGGGATTAGGAAGACATCATCCCATGGGGAAAAAAAATGAAAACACATTAAAAAGGAAGGAAGGGAAGGGAAGGGAAGGGAAGGGAAGGGAAGGGAAGGGAAGGGAAGGGAAGGGAAGGGAAGGGAAGGGAAGGGAAGGGAAGGGAAGGGAAGGGAAGGGAAGGGAAGGGAAGGGAAGGGAAGGGAAGGGAAGGGAAGGGAAGGGAAGGGAAGGGAAGGGAAGGGAAGGGAAGGGAAGGGAAGGGAAGGGAAGGGAAGGGAAGGGAAGGGAAGGGAAGGGAAAGGAAGGGAAGGGAAGGGAAGGGAAGGGAAGGGAAGAAGCCTCTGAGGCCTCTAGTATTTCCCAAGTCAGTTCTTTTTGAAGATTATGCTGAAGAAAGAAAATACATCACCTACAATACCTCTTTTGTCATGGCAGATAGGAAAAGGTTGACTCCTTTAAAATACCTGCCCCATAAAGGATCACCAATTATTTGCTTCCTTCTTGAAAAATCCCATTTTACATCATCAGCCTGGCAGGAACAACAAGAAATCCTTTGAGAAGTTGTCAGCTTGAATCTTCAGCGTGGCAAGAAAACATCATGTGCAGGATCAGAGCTGACTTTTTAAATAAAGAAAGAGATTTGCCTTCAGAATAGGTGGCTGAATTCAACTGTGTGTGTCAGGTAACTAAAAAGGAATGAAATTAAGAGATGGGAAAATGATTTTTAGGCCAAGCAGCAAAGCAATCTTCAGCATATTATTGGGAAAAAAAGAAAAACCTAGGGTTTAATTGGGCAGTTGACAGAGGATCCTTATTGTCACAGTATCAGGCCATATGTTATTAATATAGAAAAAGCTAAAGAAATTGAGAATTGAAAATTGCTCCACTACATTTTGTCATACAGGATGTTTCTTCTTCTCCTTGATGTAGTTTGATAGCAGAGCAACCATGAATAATGTCACCATTCCAAGTCTGGATGGTGAATATTTTAGTGGACTTCCCATGGTGCTAATGGGGCTCTGCTACATGTTATGAAGATTGCTTCAAGTCACTGTAGCATCAGACAGCCCATAATTTACTCAGGCTGCCTTTTAGAAGCCTTCTGGATGATTAAAATGAAAGCTGGAATCCTGGAAAGGGAAAGGAGGCTGAAGACATGAAAAGAAAGGACTAAATGTTGTTTGATAGGCGTGTGATTCAAGCACTCAGCTGGGGAGTAAGGGAGTTGGTGAAAGTTTAATACAAAACAGACATTCAAGGCTTGAAGTCAAGTAATCTGCCTGCCCCTCTCCCTCCCCCCCCCCCCCCCCCAAAAAAAAAGGTCACCCAAACACTTCATCCTGTGGACCCAGAATCAAAAGAAATTAAGTTAGCACTATTCAACTGGGTTGCACAAGAGAGTACAGTCCAATTCTTGATCTGTTATCTTACAGGAAGGGAAATATTTACTTATCAGTCCCCATTACCAACCATCCTCTCATGATGGCTAAGTGGAAGTGGTGTCTCCCAAATTGGCAGAGACAGAGAAGGTCTGAGCTGAAGCTAGAAAATCACATCCATGGATCAGGGTCAATCAGTGGGACACATGACCAGGCATGGGCACAGATACAATATCCACTGCAGCAGACAGAAGCATAGAATCACAGAATGGCATGGGTTGGAAGGGACCCCAAGGATCCCAGAGCTCCAACCCCCTGACACAGGCAGGGCCACCAGCCTCCAGGCCTGGAGCTCCACAAGGTTGGAAGAAGCAGCTGCATAGATTCCAAAGACACCAGCTTTTCATTTATAACACTTTTCAGGGCTGGGGGACACCCTCCAAGACCCCAAAGTATCAGGAAGGGCTTTTTCTGTTCCCATAAATTCTGGGTTACTGGTGTGTGGAGTCAGAGAATCCCAGCCTGGGCTGGGTTGGGAGGGAGCCCAAGGGTCCCAGAGCTCCAACCCCCCTGCCACAGGCAGGGCCACCAACCTCCAGGCCTGGAGCTCCACAAGGTTGCCCAGGGCCCCAGCCAACCTGGCCTTCAACACCCCCAGGGACGGGGCACCCACCCCCTCTCTGGGCAGCCCCTGCCAGCCCCTCCCCACTCTCTCTGTGAAAAACTTCCCCCTAAGATCTAATATCTATCATCATCTTAGGAATCACACCAAGCAAAGCAGGAGCCTCCACTGAGGCTTCTAACTCCTCCTTTGAAGGCTACCAGATCCATGACTTTTCACCTGGCCCTGAACCCAGGTAGACCAACCCCAGAAAGTGTAGTGGTGGTGAGGATGCTCTCAGGACCTTTACAGGCACGTTTGGTTTCCTAGGTTGTCCTTCAGTACAAAAAAATGCTCAGCTTTTCCTGTGGAAAATAATGTTAAGGTTGGTTTTCCCAAAGGCCTAGGAGACATCACCAGTTACATTGCTTTCTGGTTCACTTGATGGGTAAATTATCAGTGAGGCAAATATAATCTCACTGGTTTGAAGCAGGAAAACACATAAAATACCTACCAGGCACAGCAGAAGTGATGCTAGGATAGCTCCAAACTTCTAGTATGTCAAACTTCTAATATTTTCACTTTTAATAGCCAGAGTAGTTAGCAAAGATTCACTATGTCTCACCAAAGGAAGAGTTCACATGCCAAAATGTAGATTGCTGATGCCATTTGGAAGCCTTAAGGCCTCTGTCTTTCACTCTGGGGGGTGGCAGCTCTTCCATGGTCCAGTGTCAGCCTGATCACCTGGGGTCTTTCTGTAGTTAAATGGGAGAAAGGCTGCTTCAGAAAACAATTTATTTGGCCTACCTTACACTTCTGCCTTACAGTGAGATTAATCACCCTGTAGAGATGCTTTTCTCTCCACCAGTGACAAAGGGAGCCTGGAGTGACTGTATGAGGCCATATCCTCTAACTTTGGGATGTGTGTACCAGAACTATTGAATTCCACTCACTCTATCTCCTGTGTCTGAGAGGGGAAAATCAAAGCTATCAAACAGGCAATAACTTCCCACTAGCAGTGAAATGATCGTTTCTGGCATCAGTTTCAGTGTCCTAAAGCTCCTGGAATCAAGTCTTTGAAATAGACAATGGCACCTGTCCAGTTCTTGCCTCCCTGCACAACTTGAACCTCACACTTGCAAGGGAGGTAGATAGAATCACAGAATCACAGAGGTTGGAAAGGACCTCAAGAGATCATCAAGTCCAACCCCCCTGCCAAAGCAGGTTCATTAGGACAGATCACACAGATAGGCATCCAGGTGAGCCTTGAATATCTCCAGAGATGGAGACTCCACCACCCCCCCTGTTCAGCCTGTTCCAGATAGGAATAGTATTGCATTATTTCCACATCAGCCTCTTGCTCCCATGGCTTGTGATGAATCATTTCACATCCCAAGACAACATAACTTCCCAGTACCTCAGTGTAACACTTCATCTCCTTTAGTAAGTTAAGCAGAGAGCCCAGCTCATGATTGTCATGTAGCAACTACCATTTTTCTCCTTAGTAATCAGAACCAAGTAGAGCTGTGAGATACAGATCCCTACTCCTTCCTGCAGGGATAAGTGAACTGCTTTGATATTGGCAGGCCTTGTGTCCTTGGGTTTCAAGGCCATTGAGTGTTTTCTTTGTGCTTTACCTGAAAGATGACAGTCCCATCCTTTATCAGTCTCCAGCAAATAGGGTGCCAATTTTCCTGGCAAATTTTTCCTCAAATGTGAGTAGAGGATTTCCTAAGTCAACAACTGATTTAAAATGGGTTAGAGAAAAAGGCACATACCCCACTGCCCTCAGTAAATTGCTTTCCTGCTTGCTGTCACTGTTAAAAATGCATAGTTTGACCTTGCCTTGAGTCCTTGCCCAGCTACTGGGTGTTTCTTTGTCTGCTAGGCTGGGAAGGTCTGTGCCACCCATTGGTTGGGATGTAGCTGGAGCAGGCTCTGTGAGCAGGTGCACAGTGAAATCCTGATGCCCTGAGCAGCAGGTCAGACCCAGATGTGGTCTTTCTAGATGTCACACTTGCAAGCTGCCAATAACACCACACGGGTACCTTGCTTTCCTTTGGTAAGACCAATAAAAAGCCCAATCACCCTCAGCTTGTTGCTGACCTTGATGAAAGAAGCAGGAGTAAAAACATCTCGATTGCTTCCCCAATTAGAGGTTACTACAATTTGATGTTGGTTTAGTCAATTCACTTCAGCTTCACGTGTCTCCTCCTGTTGTGACATTTAGATGGCTGTGGTGGTTGAGCCCTGGCCAAAGGCCAGACACCCACCAAAATCAGTCTGTCACTCCCCTTCTTAGTTGGACAGGGGAGAAATAACATAATTGGGCGGCTCAGGAGGCAAACTGGTTAATGAGGTGGGCAAAACAGACTCAGCACAGAGTGCTGAAGGGAAAGTGATCTCATTTATTACACTAAAGAGAAACAGTGAAAAGGAACCAGAGTCAGGAGTGCAACCAACAATCTGGAAACAAATGCAACCAGGCAAACACTTCCCCCACCCCCACTCCCTCCTCAGCAGCTGGAGTTAGAAGTTTGCTCCCTTCTTCCCTCCCGGTCGCAGCCCAGCAGGGGCAGGGACTGGGGAAATGGGGGTCTGGGGAACACCTTCCCCCCACCCCTCCATTCTAAAGCAGACTGCCCTTTAGCCAGGAGTTTGCTCCCTTCTTCCCCTCTCCTGCTCGCAGCACAGGACAGGGGGGCAGGGACTGGGAGATGGGGCTTCGGTCAGTCCCTTGCAAGATGGTTTCCTTCTCGGCCGGGCTGGGGGCATCCATTCCACACAGCCTCCCCCTGCTGCACCCTAGGATCTCACCCACGAGAGCCAGTCCTCCAGGAACTTTCTCCAAGGCAAATCTCTTCCCACCGGGCTCCATCTCTGCCCTGGCAGGCAGCAATCAATCCCAGTGTCTCTCAGTCCCAGTCCTCCATGGGGCTGTGATGCCTCCTCCAGCAAACCTGTTTGGCTCATCTCTGTAGGTCGCTTGTGCTGGCAGGGGCTCATCCCAACGTCAGTCACGGCATCTTCTCTATGTCTCCCCCGGCTCCATCCAGCGTGGAGCCTCTCCACCGGGCAGGTCGGGTCTCTGCCTCCTCCATGGCTCCTTTCCTCCGGCTACTCCACATGCTTCAGCTCTGGCTGCAGGGGCATCTCTGGCCCGGGTACCTGGGCGCCTCCTCCCCCAGCCTTCCCAGCCTGTTTTGTCTGTCAACTGCTCACACTGATATGCAAATAGACATCCCAATGCCCTGAACGGGCCAAAACTGCAGCCTTCCTGGCACTCCGTGCTCTGGTGGAGTCTTTGTCTCCTCTATGTGACTCTCAGAGGCGCTATCAGCAGGCCTGCAGAGGATTCCAGCAGCCATTTTCTGCAGCCCCTGGCCCTCTCTCTCAGTAGCCAACTATGCACAACTGCAACAATGGCCTTGAGCATTATCCCACCACAGCGTCTCTGCAGCAAACTGTTTTAGGGGAGTGATAGTTTTGGCAGCAAAATTCAGCCCAAAATTCAGGGAGAGAAGGAACTGCTACACTTTGCTTGGAAACTTTACACTCTCCTCTGAAGAAGGCTTTTGAGAAAAGGCGTATTTTTGTTGCTTTCCTTTTCTCTTTTGTGATATGGAGAGGCCATGCAGAGCTGGTTCCTGGTTAACATGATGCCTGCTTACTCAAGAGAGGCTGGACAGGTACAGGACAACCTTTTAGGGAGTAAAATTTATACTGGGGAACGATCTGTATCCCTGTGTTGTGAAGGTTGTCTGCAAAATGGTTTTACTCTTGGTGAGTGAGAAATGCTTACTCTTGGAACCACACAGGTTACCACTCTCATTTCCTTGGTTTGGTCTCAAAGGTCTAAAACATTGCTCATGATGATGTAAAGCTGGAGGAGATTACCTGCTTTTTGAAGTGTACAGAAAATTGGATGCTTTCTAGTTTCTTGTAGCATTGATGCAGCATGGGGGGGGGGGGGACGGACGACTCCAGTTAAAATAAGAGGCAGAGCATGCAAAACTGATCATACAACATCTTTCCAAGCACAAAGCTCTGCCTGCCTGCAGAACCCATTTTCCATAAGGTATATAAATGAGGTTAAGAGCTTAGGTAGGTTGGAAATCTGAGCTTTTATTTAGAGCTGGAGAATCCCTCAAACTATTTTAAAGATGCCCACAGAAAAGCAACTCAAAAATTCATCGAGACCCTGAGATCTCATGCTTTTTGACATGTGTTTACGACCCATGGGCCAATAATTTTATGATTACCTGTTTCTGAGTTTCCTTGATCTTTCCCTTGATGTTGCTGCTTTGTTGTTGTCAGAAGTGGTACATGGGTACAGTGATCTGCTCAAGCCTGTGAATTCCTAGTCCTAAGAACCCAAACAAGAGTGATTTCTTTACAACAAATTGCCTGAAACATGATTAGATTTGCAGATGGAAATTCTGAAATAATATATGGGTTTAACCATGAAGGAAAAATAATATTTCTTCCTAAAAGTAAAAGCATCAGCTGCATCTTTAACTCATGTAAAGAAGCCTAGCCAGTGGGAAAGAGCATGATGGAATAGTAAGAGCATGAAGGAGGGATTTAGGGAATCTGGGTCCAATCTTGTCTTGCACTAAATGGATTTGGAGGAGTCAGTTAAGGCATACATTGAGCTCTTGTACTGGGTCTATTTAGAAGGCTTTACAGTGTTTCCATGCCAAACTCAGCTTTCTTCAGCTGGAAGTCCACAGCCTCATTGTCCACCAACCACAAAAATGAATGGCTAAGATGTGTTTTCAGAGATCTCTACCAACAATGTACTGAAGAGTGACAGTACACCTTAATTGCTGCTGCCATTTCCAAATAGATAATGAATTTAAATTGTTGATGCTCTGATGCTGAGAAACAACAGTGGCATATATGTAGTTTAAGGCAACGATTTACATTGGTTTTGGTGGGAAGGACATGCTCAGTCCTTTGCCACAGCTCAGCTGAAGAATGGTTAAGTCTTTACTTTCAGGTATCTCAGTTGCTTTAGATCACAGAACCAAAATCAGCACTGAAATCTGATTCATTATCACTCTTATTTTTGGTGCTGAAGTTTACCTCAGCCACAAAGTGTGGGAGGCAGCAGGGAAGTTTCTCCTTTGAGGATAGTAGCATCCATTGAGTGTACAACTCACAAGTTCCCAAGGGAACTGGGAAATGGAGAAATTTCACCTGAGTTTCTTGTGCCCTGCTGTGCTGTCCTTACAACAGATACCAGGGTGCTGGCAGTCCCCCATGAGGACCAGGGATTGTGAACCCAAGGCTGCTCTTATGTGTCTATAGAGGGCCTCATCCACTCTGTCTCCCTGGTCAGGTGGCCTGTACCAGAGTATCCCCTGTCCCTACCCTCCCTTTAATCCTCAGTCCTTTAATTTATATGATTAAATGTGTTTTGAGCAATTAATCTGCCATTAGAATGGATAAAGGGTCAATCAATCTGGGAAAAGAGCATATTGCTCATTTGAAGGCACTTGAACTGCTGTTTGAGTTGCTCTAGAGGATCCCTGCTGACCACTGGTTTCTCATCCAGGAGAACATCCAATCATGTTTACAGAACTGCATAAAATTGTGTCTGTATCAAAACACAGCTTGCCTGAACTACAAACACTACTTGTGATTGCCTTACCACCCCAAGACTCCACCTCCTTTCCTTTCTAGGTGACCTGGCCCTGGCACAGATTTACTTTTGCTCACTTTCAGACACAAAAAGTTGCTAATGCATCAACTTCCTGGGCTTTAAATTAGTATACTCTATTAATTATTCTGTCTCCCTTTCTTATTTAACCCATGTTGTTACTGATTCTTTGTGTAAATGAAAATGCAGATGTACTCATTTCCCTTTGTGTTGCTCATCCTGGGTATCACAGAATCCCAGGGGTTGGAAGGGACCTCCAGAGATCATGGGGTCCAACCCCCTGCCAAAGCAGCTCCCCAGCTCATATTGCACAGGGCTGGAATCTCTCCAGAGAAGGAGACTCCACACCCCCCTGGGCAGCCTGGCCCAGGGCTCCCTCACCCTCACTGGGGAAAAGTTCTTCCCCAGGTTGGTGCAGAACTTTCTGGTCTCCAACTTGCAGCCGTTGCCCCTTGTCCTGTCCCCACAGACACTGACAAGGGGCTGGCCATTTCCCCCTGCAGCCCATGCTTAAGATAATGATAAACATTAATTAGTTCCCCCCTTAGTCTTCTCTTCTCCAGGCTGAACAGCCCCAGCTCCCTCAGCCTTTCCTCCCAGGGGAGATGCTCCAGGCCCTTCAGCATCATTGTGTGACTGTGTCTCTCAGGGAGGCACTTCCACTGATGTAAAGGTCTATATATTCCCACAGGAGGAAACTCTTCCAGAATTACTTTTTCTCCCCACTGTAAATAGACCAGCCTGCACTAAACAGAGAGCTGCTGACTAAACCAAATACTTCTCCTTCCCTCTCTCTTCTCCCAGTTATCACACTCTGCTGCATTTTCAAGTGCCGGATTCCCCGGACAAAGAAAGAGATCGAGGCACGGTACGCCCAGCGCCAAGCAGCCAAGACATATGCAGACAAACTGGAGACTGTGCCACCACTCAACGAGCTGACAGAGATCCCTGGAGGTACTTTCCATGCCCACACCTACAATGAAACCCATTTTTTCTCCTGGGGTTGCTTTCTCTATGCATGAATGCCAAGGGTTAGGCTCTCCCTTAGTTGAAAGCACTATGTGGCCTTGGGCACGGTCATTAAGACGTTGTCATGACTTGGTAGAAACACCTCCAATGCCCATGCACTAAACCTGCAGCATTTGTAGCAGGAGGCATAGTTATTTAGATGAAAGGGACAGCTTCTCCTTTAGTACAAGTCAGGGTCATTCCTTTAAAGTTCCTATTTAAATCTTTCAGAGAGTCTGATTAATTTTAAAGTCCAGGTCCTGGTTTGGAGGGGGAGGGGGTGTGAAGGGGGGCAGTAGGAAGAAAAAGAGGTTGCACATTAAATGGCTTACCCCATTTGGATGGCCAAGAGTAGTTCTGTCAGTGGTCTCCACTCCTCTCACTCATCTTTCCTGATTCTGTACCCTAGGCTCTACTGAAACTCTCCTAACTCTCTCTGGTCATGTGCAGTCCAGACCTCTCAACTCACTGCCTGTGGTGAAAGAAGAAGATGAAATGGCCCTGCAAGGAAATTAGGGGACTGCCTTCCTGTCTGTCCATCTATGGCTTCTCTTTTCTGATGAATTCCATCACACTTTGGACTCTCTGCTTCTCAGTTCCCTTTCTGAGTTTCACCTCTGTTTTCTCAATACCTTTTTATGATTTTTTTCCTCTCTTTCCTCTGCCTCTGCAAGCCCTGGGGACAGTAGCTTCCTAGAAACTTGGAGTTTCCTTGACTCAAAATGTGATCCTTCAGTCCATGAACCTGGTGGAAGAGGCAGAAATGTAGTTCTGTACCAGCAAAACACAGAACTAAGTGCTGAAAAGGTAGAAACTTGCACATACCTCAGTATTTCAGAGGTGTTCAGACATCTGACCACTAGAAACTAAGGATGGCCAGACCTTTCTCTGGAGCTGAACCCAACTGGCACGAATAAGCCCTTGCCCATATCATTAAATTATCTTAAACTACTTTAAAGTCAAAGATCATCCAAAGGTCTAGCTAATGCACTTATACATGTATGAGCAATCACAGATGGAAGTGCTTAGCATTGTATCCTTCAATTTCCTGTCCAAAAGCCCAAATTCTGACTCTGTAAGGATCAGTGGATCCCAGAGGGTGTGAAGGTTTCTGCCTGTACACAGCAGAAAGCCAAATCCTCTCCTCTGCTGCTACATCCTCTTCCTGCCTGACTGTGACTTCTGGAAAACCAATAAATTAAGCATGAGAATATCCAGAAGAGGCAGAGAGGGTATTTGGGCAGCAGAATGGCTGTTTAACCCCAGAATGCTAATAAATTTTCATCATCTCCTGTAAGTAGCCTTTATATCCTACAAACATGTACATGTACTCCATCCAAAGGCTGGCTACACTGCTGTAGATTTAATCAAGCCATGGTGAATTATTGCAGTATGAAGTCATGACTAAATTACCACAAGAAAGCAATGTATGGGAAGTCAACCCCACCATAAACACTAGGCAAAATTTTTATCCTTTTAAATGTGTAAATTGACCACTCTTTGACCTTTTGAGAACTGCAGTTATGGACCTGGCACGGTGCAGGGCAGGAGGTTGGTGGATAACACATTGCTGAGTGGCTGCTGATGTCTGCTAATGGCTCATGAATACATCTGCTCTGAAGGACCTAGTCCTCTGGGTTTGGATATAAATCAGTCCACATTATCCTGAAGGAACTGGGACTGGGTTGGGAGTCATATAGCCACAAATTCATGAAGGGTAGCCAATGGCAGGACAAGGGGGATGGATTAAAGCTAAAGGAAGGAAGATTGAAATTGGATCTTAGGGGGATGTTTTTTCCAGAGAGAGTGGGGAGGGGCTGGCAGGGGCTGCCCAGAGAGGGGGTGGGTGCCCCGTCCCTGGGGGTGTTGAAGGCCAGGTTGGCTGGGGCCCTGGGCAACCTTGTGGAGCTCCAGGCCTGGAGGTTGGTGGCCCTGCCTGTGGCAGGGGGTTGGAGCTCTGTGATCCTTGGGGTCCCTTCCAACCCAGACCAGTCTGTGATTCTCTGATTCTATCCTCCTCAATGGAGAAGTCTGCATCAGCACTAGTTGTCTCAAATTTATTCCTTTATTCATGGTGGAAAATAAAAAGGATGTGATTTTTATTTTATGGTAAGGGAGGTGCTAACATGGAAGAGATACATTGTGCCTTACAGACACCTATATGTCTTCAATCTTTGGGACTGGAAAGGACTGACTCAGCTGTCAGCACCAAAAGTGTTAGATGCAAAAGCCAAGTATGATCAAACCCACTGCTTTGCCCTCCTTCTGAAATCACAGAATCACAGAGTGGTCTGGGTTGGGAGGGACCCCAAGGGTCCCAGAGCTCCAACCCCCCTGCCACAGGCAGGGCCACCAACCTCCAGGCCTGGAGCTCCACAAGGTTGCCCAGGGCCCCAGCCAACCTGGCCTTCAACACCCCCAGGGACGGGGCACCCACCCCCTCTCTGGGCAGCCCCTGTCAGCCCCTCCCCACTCTCTCTGCACAGAACTTCCCCCCAAGGTCTCCTCTCCCCCTTCCCTCCTCCAGCTTCACTCCAGCCCCCTTGTCCTGCCAGGCTCTGCCCTTCCCAAGAGCTGATTCCCCTCCTGTTCCTCGGGTCCCTTCAGGGACGGGCAGGCTGCAATGAGGTCCCCCCCAGAAGCAGCCTTCTCTTCTCCAGCCTGACCCAAACCCATCAGTGTGTATCTTGTCCCCCTCCCCAAAAAAAAGTTTCACTACATAATTTAAACATGACAATGGAAAGTATGCAAACCTCTGGGCTCCATCTCTGTGCTGTTATTTCTCAGCTGTACAGGGTGCTGATGCTCTGCCACGTTGCCCCACTGGCATTTGGCAACCCACCTTGATTTATGCAGTCATGAAATATCTGTATTTGTCAACTCTTCATGTCCTGTGCCAACTCCTGGTCTACCCATTCAAGGCCAGAGGCATGACTTGAGTGATTTTAATTACTGAGTGGCCATTAAATGCTTTAAAGATTTCTGTGAGTGTCAAATGCTATTAATCATTAATATATTTCAATGCTTAAATACTCTTTATTTTTTTGGCAGTATTTTACCCTACTTGGCATTTAGTATGATGGAATATTCTAGCTGCCAAATGGCTCTCCATGCAGTTTTTTGGAGTGTCATATATGGCAAGCCCTTTTTATTGGACATAAATAAAACAGACTTTAGGGTTCAGTGTATAAAATGTTATATACAAATTGATTCATCTGTGCTCTGTCTCCCAGTCTGTGGGAGAAGTACAAGCAGAACTTGGCCTTTGTCTCTGGATGGAGATGTACTGTCTGGGTCTATGGCCTAGGAGATATTAAAGTATTCTAATCTGAGGCTTCTCCAGCTGACATTTTTGGGAGTTCACCTGGTTCCTACCATATTTGTCCAGGAAAAGAGACAATGTGGGGGTTTGGGTTGTTTTTATTCTTCCCTGTTCTTTTTTTTTTTTTAATATGAGATCTCAGGATGTACCCTGAGCTTGTAAAAAACCACTGTGCTGTCCTATTCCCACCTGTATGTATAAATGAATTTGCCAAAGTTCCCAAAGCCAAAGGATTCTATTTTATTTTAGGGTGTAGGTTAAAGGAATATGTTAAAAAAAACCATTAAAAATTCAGCTTTGATTTGCACATATAATACATTGCTGCAGTCTGAAAGTGACACTGCACACATCCAGAGCAATGGGAGATTTGGGGCCACTTAAACTTGTTGGAGTCCAATGACTCCACATAAGGGTTGAGACATCTTAGCAAAGGTCCCTACTAAATTATCTCCTAAATCACTTCACTCCCATCTTTACTTAGCCTGGGATGAACTTGAAATAAATTGACTTAGCCTATGTGGCAGCTGAAGAAAGCTAAACAGTGACCTACCATCCTCCTGAGGTCACTCCTAAGTCATTGCTAATTTTAATTAATAGATTGTGTTGTCTAATTTTAATGAATAAGATGAGTTACCATGGTTATCTATTTACATATCTGAGTTCTACATTGGGGGGGTCTTCAGAGAAGGAGGTCAGAGGAAACTTGACATGTTTTCCACTTGTTTTTTGCAAGACTTTATACTCTGCTGCTCTTGAGCAAAGGAAAAGCTTTCCCTCAGAAATAAATGAAATATGATCTGTGTTTAAGTGTCAAGTTGCAGCTTGGGATGAGAGTTCAGGGCATCAAGGTCTGATTTCAGAGATACTTTGGAGAAAATTAAGCACCTCTAGCAGAAGGAAAACTCCAAAAAAAAAAAAAAAAAATTGAGATGAGGAAAAGTTTTCTGCTACCAAATCTATTGTTTGAATACAAGGCATTCCTAAGTAAAAGTATTCCAGCAAGTCACAGGAGGGGATCCTCCCCCTCTGCTCTGCCTGCTCAGGCCCCAGCTGGAGGGTTGTGTCCAGTGCTGGGATCCCTGGGATCAACCAGCCAGGGATCTCCTGGAGAGAGTCCAGAGGAGGCTCTGGAGATGCTGAAGGGCCTGGAGCATCTCCCCTGTGAGGAAAGGCTGAGGGAGCTGGGGCTGTTCAGTTTTGAGAAGAGAAGACTAAGGGGGGACCTAATTAATGTTTATCAATATCTTAAGCATGAGCTGCAGGGGGAAATGGCCAGCCCCTTCTCAGTGTCTGTGGGGACAGGCCAAGGGGCAATGGCTGCAAGTTGGAGCCCAGGAAGTTCTGCACCAACCTGGGGAAGAACTTTTCCCCAGTGAGGGTGAGGGAGCCCTGGGCCAGGCTGCCCAGGGGGGTGTGGAGTCTCCTTCTCTGGAGAGATTCCAGCCCTGTGCAATATGAGCTGGGGAGCTGCTTTGGCAGGGGGTTGGACCCCATGATCTCTGGAGGTCCCTTCCAACCCCTCTGATTTTGTGATAAGTAAAAATATTATAAGCTTCCTATAACTAATATGGCTGGTGTGTTAAAATAAACCAAACCAGCACTAACTGTGCTCTAGAGTTAATTGCTCTGTGCCCATGGTATGTTGCTGACATTAATCACAGTGATAGAGATAGGCAGCCAATCCCATGGTGACACGAGCTGAACATGCTTGGTGGTCCTCAGCTGGGCAAGCCATCTTCTGCTTGCCTGTCTGACAGGAAGAATCCCCAGCAGAATCCCTCCTGCCTGCTCTCAGCTGCAGGAGACATAACCCATACAGGAAAACAAAGAAATAGAAAAGCCAACCAACCACAAAAAAAAACCCCAAACCAAACCCAAGCCAGGTCTGAACCTCATTGCATGAGAGATGTTTCTGTTCCTTCTTGTGGAAGAAGACAACTCTACATTGAATATCATTTTCAGGGAAGTGCTTATTGCTGGTGTTTATACATTTCATGGAGCAGTTCCTAGGAACAGGAGCTATTTCTTCCAATAGATCCACAGCCCAGCTCTTGAAATTCTCAGTTCTACTTTATCCCATTTGTCTACCTTCTCAAAACAAAGCCATGAAAAGCTGGTGGTCATTAAGATAAATAAAAGAGTTGTATGGACAAAGCCCCAGTAGAAGTATTTTGCTTCCACTCAAGATTTGCCAACAGGGAGCAGGAGCTTTGTCCTTTTCATGTCTACTGTGGACCCAAGGTAACCACTTTCCTGTTTTCTTTTTCCATCCTTGGAAACAGCTCAGGTTGCAGAAGAAAAAAAAGAAGAAGTGCCCACTGTATCTGGAAAAGTGGACAAGGCTCAGGGGAAGAAAGATGGATCCAAAGGCTCCAAGAAGAAGGATGGTGAAAAGGACCAGAAAGAAGGCTCCAAGAAAGAAGGGAAGGATGGGGCCAAAAAGAAAGAAGGAGAAAAGGGAGAAAAGGGGGAAAAGGGAGAAAAGGGGGAAAAGGGGGAAAAGGGAGAAAAGGGGGGAAAGGATGCTACTGACAAGAAACAAGGTGGTGGGAAGAAAGGGGAAAAAGAAAGTGAAGCAGGAAAATCAGGAGGAAGTGACAAAACTAATGGCAAAGCTGGTGGGAAAGCCAAAGCCCCAGCAAAAAAGAAGTGACCCAGTGCTGGCAGTCTTTCAGGGAGGACACTTAAATTCCTGTGGGTAGAGCACTGGGGGCAGGTAGGACATGCAGCTTCCATACCCTCAGGCTGTTGAGTGCCACTGAATGTATGGGTTTATTACCTTTGGAAAACCAAGTCACTGGGGTTTTTTGTCCACCAAAGGCAAACCTGGCCATCTGACTAGACAGTACCTTGTAAATAAAGCATCACTGTGCAGCACTGCATGCTTAACACCATCTGGAACCAAACTGCAACCTGGAGTCAGGAGAAGCATGGAGATGCACAGAGATGAAGGTTTAATCTGATGGGAGGACGTGATCAATTCATAATTTGTCCTTCTTGAGGGCTTTAAGGAGTTTGCTAAATATTTAATAGTGCTCATCTCCTCCTAAATAGGATTTGCATGTGGGTAATTTTAGAGATTAAGTAAATTATCAATGCTTAAACCCAAAGAGTGGAGTTTTCTAAGCCATAGCTCATGATTTCTGAGAGGTGGCTTGGACACATGGGAGAAAGCTTTCCTTCTTCTCAGATGCCTCTTTCTCTGGATTGCTGAAAGAAATACAAAGAACTACATATCTCCCCAGAAGATTTACCCACCTTTTCCTCTTCTCTGATGAAAGACATATAAATCAAGCTCTAGCAGGACGTGCACAGAATAAAAACCAGACTGCATCTGTGCTGCTTGTAGGCAGTAGCTGTCCTCAGCTCATCATCCCTGCAGGAAAGGCAGCAGACAAGGAGAGCCCGCTGGGACGAAGGGGATGTGAAGATGCTCAGCCTGTTGCAGCAGAAACTCAGGGTCTCAAGGGGAAACAGGACTGAACACCCTCAGGGCTCTGCTCTCTCCCTCAGTGGTTTTGAAACCAGGGGTTTTGGCACATTTCTATGTGGCTGCTGTTGCTCTCACCTCCTGGAAAGTGGTTTTTATCAGGAGCAGCTTTTCTCCTAATGTGTTTTGTAAATATCTCAGCAATTTATGCCTTAAGATTAACAGCCATTAGGTATTTAGCTAAAAGCTAATGGGGGATAGTTTACAAGCTATTATGATGACTAAAGCTCTGCCTATTGTCTCTGCTGAGCACACCATCTCCCAGTCTGTGCCCTGGCATGACTTTGGTTACTCCATGGGGCAGGGAGGGAGTTATCTCCAGTAGTTTATTCATCTCAGGCCCAGTGAATTAAATTTATATTAATCCTGCTGCTTTCTATTCACTCTGTGGTTTCAGGACAGGCAGAGAGCTGATCTATCACTGCAATGACACCTCTCATTTGTCTCACCTTTCCTTTCCCCTCTCTCCTTTCCTACCCAACCCACCTTGGTAGAAAAAGAACCCAGCAACAAAAAAGAGCATGTTCTGCTGTGTTAATGAGGTCAGGCAGCTCATAAAAGACCCCAAAAGCACCAGAGCTACTGAAGGGGTGGTGTGGGACTTGAGGAGGAAGGGTGGGAAAGATATTCACAACCACATAAGTATTTATTAAGAGCATGAAGGGTGGCAGTTCACTGCCTTTGGGTACAATCAGTGATGCTGGAGGACAACAGAGGGAAGTCAGAGCCAGAAATTCTGCCCTTCGTGAGGACAAGTGGTTGGAGCCCTAAATCTCCATCCACTCAACAATGCCCAGGGATGAGTGTCAATATTTATGTTACAGATATCTATGTTTAAGTCTGAATTTCTGCCCTACCCCTCATTTTTCAAAGGCTGAAGGTGAGTGGGGATTGCAGCTTCCAGGCAGAAGCAGAGGGCTTGTTTTCAATTCCCTCCTCAGCCTGAGAAGTCTCAGATGTCCAGGTTCATGGGTCAGGACAACTGCTGGGCTACATCTAAGATGAGGAAAAAGCCTTTTCACCTCTTTTTTGGCTGGAACAAAAGGGAATACAGGTCATACATCCAGCTGGGGAGGAAGCAACCCTGGAGGAGCACAGGTCTGTAATCCAGTCTGTGCATGCATGTGTATGTGCACTTGTAACACCTCATGAAGCATCATAGAATCATAGAATTGTAAGGGTTGGAAGGGACCTCCAGAGATCATGGGGTCCAACCCCCCTGCCAAAGCAGCTCCCCAGCTCATATTGCACAGGGCTGGAATCTCTCCAGAGAAGGAGACTCCACACCCCCCTGGGCAGCCTGGCCCAGGGCTCCCTCACCCTCACTGGGGAAAAGTTCTTCCCCAGGTTGGTTCAGAACTTTCTGGGCTCCAACTTGCAGCCATTGCCCCTTGTCCTGTCCCCACAGACACTGAAAAGGAGCTGGTTGCTTCCCCCTGCATCCCCTGACAGTGCACACTCAGCACACCTTGACTCAGGGATCTGCAGAGACTCCTCAGTGCAAGAGTTAATGAAAGCATATTGATCCCAACACACAGAAACGACAGGTATCAATCACTGTGTTTCACTCATCTCCCAGTCATCTCCTTTCTTCTGTTCTCTCCCTAATTAATTTCCTTTTTTTTTTTGTAATAAGGAATCAGAAAGAAAAGAAAGGGAAAAGAATATTTAAAAAATTGCATTCAGGCCATGCTATTTGCCTGTGTGCACACACATCCCTTCCTGGGATCTGCACTGTGGATATTGGGGGAGCTGATGTCTTATAAACTCCAGGCAACAGGTAAAGCAGCTGTAGGATGAGATCCAGCTGTGACTTGGGCAGGAAGGACTGTTTCCCTGTCCTGTGGCTGGAAATATGGTGTGATGCAGTTAATTCAGCTGTTAAAGCTCCTTGTGATGTAGAGAATGAGGGTGCATGTACCCCTTTGGTAAGAAGGAAGAGGAACAGATCTACTCCTGGTCCAACAGCTTCAATAAAGAAAATCTACTGCTTCACTTTGTCATTAAGGTCACTATAACACAGTAATATCAGCATATTGCCTATCTGTGCCATATGAGCTGGGGAGCTGCTTTGGCAGGGGGTTGGACCCCATGATTTCTGGAGGTCCCTTCCAACCCCTGGGATTCTGTGATTCCTTAACCACCTCCTCTGCAATACAACCACTCTCTCTTTCACACACACACACAAACATTAAAAAAAAACCACCCCAATAACCTTCATCTGGAACTGCTGGTGCCTTTACCCTTCATCCTGATTTTTTCCTGCCAAGGTCAGACAGAAAATACATTAAAACTCACACATATTGGATCATACTACTTTGTGGCTGTGTCTTACTGGGGAAAAAAAAAATGAAAGGTGCTGTTTTTAATGACAAATAAACTCCAAAAAGCCCAAAAAAACAAAAAAGAAAGAAGGTTCTCCTCTGAGAAGAACCAGCCCTGGGTCATCTGAGGGGATACATTGACTTGTTCCTCACTTGTCAGAGTGAGAGTGTAGGGGTGGGATGAAGGGAATACATTAGTAGGGGTTGCTGACTGTCAGGGAAGCCTAACAAAACTTACCACAGTGTCTGAAGTGGGCAGGGAGGGAGGTAAATTTGCAAGGACAGTACAAAGCTGGTGCTTGTTTTCCACTAGCTCATGTCACAGCAGTGAGGTGGAATCTGGAAGCCAGGTCTCCTGGGTGTAAAAGAGCCCTGCTGGGGTGGAGCACACTGACCAGCTACAGCTTGGGAGCTGCTTTTTACACCACCAGATGGAGAAATTGCATTGGGAAAATGACATCTGCAGCTGCAGAAGCTTTGCAGTATGAATCATTAATGCCAAGGTTGGAGATGCACTGATTTCTCTGAAAACATTAAGTGACACAACAGAACCCAGAGGCCAAAAAACAGAATTGAAGAGCAAAATCTCAGATACCCAGGTAGTGATGACAGTAGCTCTGCTTCCACTAGATTAGCCTGGTGATGTGTGCATGGCAAGGGTGGTGTAGAGAAAACAGAGATAAGTACCCAGCCAGGGCAGGGAAGGATCTCCTGCTTGACATATTCCATAGTTTTCCACTAGAGGGGACCTTGTTCTTCCTCTGGAATCTGTGGAGACAAAAAGTAGTGTGTGCTGGAGAAGTTTTGTCTTGTTTCTGATGTTAAATCAAGTCTAGTGTTGGTAACATCTCTTCTTTGGGCCAAAAAGACTTTCATGGCATTGGTTTATTTACCTGAGCAATCACATCCTCTTTTCTGTATCATTTTTCCACTGGTTAATGGAGGTAAGAGCTCAGCTGACAGCAGCTTAATGCCCCAAGGACATAGTTGATGTAAGAGATCAAGAAAATAGTCATTGGCTTTGGTGGATAAAACTTAAGTCAGCCATTTCCCCAGGGGGCTGTGGTGGAGATCATAAGTCTAGACAAGAAGGTCAACAGGAGGAGGTGGGAAGCTGAAGTTTTTAACTCAATTCCTGGCTCATTTGGGAAAGAAGCCCACGGAAAAAGCTATCTTCATGATTTTCCTTCTGCTTCCTTTTCCTCCTTGGTTTTGCTTTTAGTATTGATTAAAAGCAGTGAAAAACTAGCCATAGGTTCTGTGCTGGTCTTCCAGGAGATGCTACACACAAGGTGCATCTGTTACTAGGAAATTTCATTACACCTTTTCACCACTAAATTGCACTTTTCTCCAGAGGTTGAAATTCTCTGGAATAATTAGAGCTGCCCTAGACACTCTCTAGGAAAAATATGGTCCTTTTTTATTTTCCTCTGTTTTGTGGATTTCCTTACCTAGTAGAACTCTGAATAAGAACTCCTACTTCTCACTGATTTCCCAGTATTAGAAGTATCTTGCATCTACCCCCTGAAAGTAAACACTCCATGCCCAGTTACCTTTAGACCATGGAGAACAAAAAACATCTTCATTGGGACTGGGATATTCCCCCTTCCATCAGGTGGCATGTGGAGTCCTGAACCTGAGGTAGGGCTGTTAAAACCATGTGGTGTTCTTTTTTTTCCTTTCATTGCCAGAAAAAGAAAAGGATTAAACCCCAAATATTTCCAGGACTGGAGGTGGAATTTTCAGCTGTAGGTCAGGTTGGACTTTATACTGACTTGGGTTGTTGCCATGCTCAAGGAGATAGCGTTTTGTAGGCTTAAAGAGTAGGGTCTTATTGGTGCAAAAGTTCTAATTTCTCTCTTTTTCTACCTTTTTGGGGGGAGTTTTGGGGAGAAACAAGAGGTCCTTTGTGCATGTTCCTGCAAATGCACCCTCCAGCTAAACACCCCCATGAAGCATAACTCCACAGCCCCCAAGGTGTCTTAAAGATGCACCAGACAATGACTGTGAGGTAACTGTGGCTCTCTGCTGTTCCTAATTTCATGTGGCATTTTGCATGACACTGCTCATTTCTGCCAAAAGACTTTTATGGTCCTAATCTTTTCTGGCTAAACAACATACATCCTTTGCTCTTGCTGAATCCCTGGTGTACTGAGTCCCTTACTCTGGACTCCTGCAGACTGAGAAGTGTCATGCAGGGTAACTGGGGCACAAAAGGCAATCTGCTTAATGTCAGAAGCGAAATATGGGACAATAGATTGGGACCTGAGCACTGATCTTGTGAAACAGGGCTTTGTGAACATTTCCTTCTTAAGATGCTCCAGGGATTTGATCTAAAATAATAGTGGTGAAGCCTCCCTGAGCTTCACTATCTTCTCTTACCATAAAACTGCCTGTCGAAGCAAAGTTATTTGCAGGGAGGTCATAGGACACAATAGAAATTCTCATATTTAAGACACAATAGAAACTCGTGTTCACTTTCCAAATCTGCTGTTGAGAAACTAAAGAGGTGACACAGTGCACTGGAGGAACTCATTTTGCTTTGAGGATAGCGAAGGGAAAAGGGAAAACAAGGCATAAAGACTTGTGTAGTTTGCCTTTCCTTGGCCTGTTGCTCACAGCTCTCTTGAGTTGGATCCTAAGGAAGATATAGACTCCTTTTACTGTAAGACTGTGAGACTCCTCCAGAAAATCTTCAGTCCATACTTGACCTGTTCATTTTACCTTTTCTGGGCATTTTTGTGGTGCCATTCAGGACAAGAAGCTGGGCTGCAGGGGCCTTTAAGTAGTCTAATGCTGTCGGGATACTGGATTTTGGTGGCCTTTGGGCAGATAGCCTGTTCTTATTATCCTCTGTAGCATGTTGTGGTGGTTGAGCCCTGGCCAAAGGCCAGACACCCACCAAAATCAGTCTGTCACTCCCCTTCTTAGTTGGACAGGGGAGAAATAACATCATTGGGCGGCTCAAGAGGCAAACTCGATAATGAGGCGGGCAAAACAGACTCAATACAGAGTGCTGAAGGGAAAGTGATCTCATTTATTACACTAAAGAGAAACAGTGAAAAGGAACCAGAGTCAGGAGTGCAACCAACAATCTTGAAACAAATGCAACCAGGCAAACACTTCCCCCCCCCCCACTCCCTCCTCAGCAGCTGGAGTTAGAAGTTTGCTCCCTTCTTCCCTCCCGCTCGCAGCCCAGCAGGGGCAGGGACTGGGGAAATGGGGGTCTGGGGAACACCTTCCCCCCACCCCTCCATTCTAAAGCAGACTGCCCTTTAGCCAGGAGTTTGCTCCCTTCTTCCCCTCTCCTGCTCGCAGCACAGGACACGGGGGCAGGGACTGGGAGATGGGGGCTTCGGTCAGTCCCTTGCAAGATGGTTTCCTTCTCGGCCGGGATGGGGGCATCCATTCCACACAGCTTCCCCCTGCTGCACACTAGGATCTCACCCACAAGAGCCAGTCCTCCAGGAACTTTCTCCAAGGCAAATCTCTTCCCACCGGGCTCCATCTCTGCCCTGGCAGGCAGCAATCAATGCCAGTGTCTCTCAGTCCCAGTCCTCCACGGGGCTGTGATGCCTCCCCCAGCAAACCTGTCTGGCTCATCTCTGTAGGTCGCTTGTGCTGGCAGGGGCTCATCCCAACGTCAGTCACGGCATCTTCTCTCTGTCTCCCCCGGCTCCATCCAGCGTGGAGCCTCTCCACCGGGCAGGTCGGGTCTCTGCCTCCTCCTCCATGGCTCCTTTCCTCCGGCTACTCCCCGTGCCTCAGCTCGGGCTGCAGGGGCATCTCTGGCCTGGGTACCTGGGCGCCTCCTCCCCCAGCCTTCCCGGCCTGTTGTGTGTGTCAACTGCTCACATTGATATGCAAATAGACATCCCAATGCCCTGACCGGGCCAAAACTGCAGCCTTCCTGGCACTCCGTGCTCTGGTGGAGTCTTTGTCTCCTCTATGTGACTCTGTGAGGCGCTATCAGCAGCCTGCAGAGGATACCAGCAGCCAGTTTCTCCAGCCCCTGGCCCTCTCTCTCTCTCAGTAGCCAACTATGCAAAACTGCGACAAATGTTTTGCTTGCTGCTTGGGGCCTTCAGCCATTTGGGACCATCACTTCCAAGCATGTTGGTGTTTTGCCCTGCCTTTCTGTCTCTCCAAACCAGAGACCCGTTGTGGTGGTCACTACCTCAGGCTATTTCTAGCATTCAAAGACCTCTTGCCATCCCCTTGCATGTGAAAAAGTTCTGTCTGCGGCCGACCAAACGAGGTCTGGATTGTTTGTTCCTTGTTATGAGGAGGGGTGACTTTGAAACAGAGCTCCCCAAAGCCAAAAGAGAGCTCTGTACTTTGCAGCAAGGGTCTGTCCCTTGCTGTTTGTCCCTCCTACATCATGTAGTACTGCTCTCCCTCCGTTCCAGCCTCAAACAGCTCAGCTCTGAATCTCAGTCACATCTTTTTCTCCGCTCAAGTGATAGGAAGTAGCTTACTGGGGGCTTTCTCCATAGGCAATGCATTCAGGATACCAATTTAATGAGTTTATTTTACAGGCTTTCAAATATTCCCTGGCTCCACGCTATCACACAGTGGTGTATCTCACTGATGCCAATGATTCCATATGGGGATTATGATTTTTTAAAAAAATTCATTTTAAACATCCCTGGGGACTTTATTAAGACTTCCTGTAAGAGGACAGGGAGTCTAATACAGAGGGAGAGAAACAGGAACTTCGATTTTCACTAGAACAGGGCTCGACTTTATAAATGAAATGCACACACGCTCTCCCCCACCCTGTCCCCATCCCGTTTCCCCCCTTCCCCAGCCCATAAAACAGACCCCAGGATCAATGCCCTATGTGTATAGAAATAAAGACTAATCGTTTAATTTCTGTGGCTTTCTGTTTGATGAGTCGTTGAGCTGGGAGAGGGACAGAACTGCTGTGTAGGGCCCAAGTCCTGTCCTGGCTGGAATGTGCCGTCAGGGGTGAGTTGCTGGGGATGGCAGATGCATGGACAAGGGTAGGGAACAACGCATTCATTGAGGGTCACTTGTGTTGTGTGTTTCTGGTTATTAATGAAAGGGCTTAACACACATTTTCCCTTTTCTCTCTTAGTGGAGAGCTGGGCCTAGCTGACCCACTGGGTGGTGGCATGGTTGAGAAGGAGAGATATAAAGGAGATGCTCTCCATTGCTGGTGGGGAACCTTTCTCCTGGGGAACACAGGAGTGATATGGTGTGATCAAGGAGGGGAAGTAAAGTTTTTTTCATTTGCCTAAAGAGTTGTATTTGCTTTTCATAGAATCACAGAATAAATTTGGTTGGAAAAGATCATCAAGTCCAACCATTAACTTAACTCTACCAAGTCCCCCATTAAACCATGTCCCTGTGTATTGCATCTACACAGCTTCAAATCCCTTCACAGATGGTGACTCCACCATTTGCCATGGCAGCCTGTTCCAGTGACTGACAACCCTTTTTGTGAAGAAATTTTTCCTGATACCTGATTTAAACCTCTCCTGGCACAACTTGAGGTCTTTTCCACTTGTCCTACCACTTGTTTCTTGGAGAAGATACTGATCTCCACCTTGCAACAGCCTCCTTTCAGGTAGTTGTAGAGAGCAATAAGGTGTTCCTGATATGATTTGTTCTCTAGACCTTTAATTAGCTATGTTACTCTTTTAGGAACATACTCTAGCACCTCAACGCCTTTACTGTAGTGAGGAGACCAAAGCTGAACAAAATTGAGAGCATCCACCTCTAAATCTTGCTTTGAATGCTAGTTGGCTTAGTTTGGCTCCTTCCTGAAGTGTGTGTAGTGGAGAAGAGACACCAGGTGAGACAGAGATGTGTAGGAGCAGGGTAAAGAAGAACCTCCCACAGAGCTGAACAGCAGTAGGAAAAAACCCTAGAAATTCAGAGCTAGAGGGGGCAGAGCTGCAGTTTTGTCTTCAAAAGCATGAACCAGGCCAGAGATCTGGGAAAGGGCAAAGAAGTCAACTGATCCAATGAAGGAGACAGTAAGCAGTCTGACATGTAAATGGAAAACATTTCCAGGCAGAAAAAAAAGACCCAGACATATGGTAATAGTAGAAGCAGGGATGTACACATCCAACAGCTTGACTTTCACAGTCTATTATGGCCATAACATAATGAAGCACAGTATAATTTAGGGTAGATGCTTGTCAGCTCTGGGCACAGTTCCTGGTCTCAATGCACTCAGAGGATACACCTAGGAAGGTAAGCAAATGAGCCAGCATCCGTTCCCTGGCTGAGAAGCCATCTGCCTCACCAGGGTATACATCCACAGAGCTGAAACCTGAAATGGTGTGGTTACATCCAAATTGCACAGTTGGAAGGATTCCTGGCTTGTGAACAATACCTTCCTGAACAATACCCAGGAATTGTTTTGGAAACTATTAGTTAACCTGTGTCAAACCCATGCTAGACAATGAGCTAAAAAATTAACATTATAGGTGGTATTAGAACAATCTTTGGCCCATCTCCTGGTCTTGTTGAGTTGCTGCTAAAAAGACAGTAAATGTGAACAGTTCCAGCAACTGCTGATGGAAGTCACAGGTGATGGCAGACCCCACATACTTGGGGCAGTCTCTTCTTTTGTGAGCTCATTAGGTATATTGTTCTCTGATACTTTCTAGACATATGAAACTCTGGAGCAGGTTATAACTTGTTTCCAGTGGAGGTAAAAATGGGCTACCTAGCTGCAAGAACAAGAGGTAAACCTGCCAGAAATCATAACCAGGAGACTAGTGGACTTTGGATTGGTGGCACTCAGGAGTTAACACCTGCATATCACAGGTGGCCTTTATATACATTTCAAGGTTAAGCTCATTAAGCAGAGCTACCCAGTTAAAAAAAACCCCAAACATAAACCTGCTTGGTTTTCCCTGAGTGCATATTCTTACAAAATTCTGGCACATATGAAGCCTAGATATTGAATAGAACTGAAACGTTAGCTCAAGGAGTGAATAGAAGCCAAGGCTGAACGTGGTGGAACCATGCTGGAATAAAAGGTGACCTTTTCTCTTCTTGGGGTGTTCACACCTGACTTAAAAGAAAAGCAAAAGTCTCTGAGACAACTAAAGTGAGCATTTTAGTTGGTGCATGACAGCTGCTGTGTTTACCCAAGACAATATGTTCAACCCCAGACAACTAGGCCGAGCTTTCAGAAGAGGAACTTCTTTCTTCAAGAACCTACAGTCCCCCTGTAAAATTCTCAGTGGGGCTTTGTTGTACAATATAAGCTGTAACCAATGCCCTAGATTTCCCAAACAACATTCTTTTTCTCCACTCAGGACCCTAGCAAGCATGAAAGTGGCTTGAGGGACACATTGCTCATGGAAAATCCTCAAGGGAAAGCAGTTTCCTGTCAGCAGTAAGGGTGTAAGTAAAAGTAAGAGCCTTTCAGACAGCAATCACTCTCCTCTGCAGACTTTAAAATCTCAAACAAGCACGAGAACTGGCAAGAATAAAGGAAATGTGACTTATGTAAGCATTGACCTGTTGTCTGTTGGGATTTTACCCATAAAACTAACTGTAAATTTACAATATGATTTAGGCCTAAAGACTTAGGCATCTAATGACTTAGATGTTGAGTGTGAACTTCTGAGGAAAGAAAAGAATGCTGGAAAACAATTCTGTTTTCATTTCAGACTAACATGTTCATTGTGTGTGGCATCTGAGGACCTTTTTAACTACACACGTATAAGCAAGCCACCTAGCCTGTATAATTGGAAAAATACCCACCAGTGGAAATGAGATCTCCAAAACACAGTTCTGGCAAAACAGCCATATCACATCTGATCCAATAATACAGTTTAATTCTTTCAACAACTTCTTAGCTAGTTTGCCAATTCAGATTGTCCCACTGGCCAAAAAAACCTCAGAAGGCTGCCAAATCTTGTCAGACAAATTCCCCAAATTGAATATTTTCTCCTGTTATGTACTGGAAAGAGACAAACAGAAAGATGAGTCCCATTTTATTCTACTTGCTGAGCATATACACAACAGTTAAATCTCAGGGCTTTCAGGGAAGCTTCTCAGTGATGCAGGAAGCTAATGGCTGAGAGAGACTAGAGAAGGTTTGGAGAAAATCATAGCGTAGGACAGGAACGATTGGACTCCGTGATCTTAAAGGTCTTTTCCAACCTTGTAATTCTGTGATTCTGTGAAAATTAAACCCTATTTTATTGGGTGGTTTTACTTCAGTTCAACTTAAACACACTTTTCCAAACACTGTTTCAACATTCACACATTTGTGGATAGGAAAGGAGTGGCTGAATGCAGTTCCTTTGTTGTAAAAGAGTGGAAAATGATGGGAAAATGATGGGAAAAGGTTTAATGAATGTTGAAACAAAGAAAAACATACAGCAAATATCTGAGAATTTTGATATGTCCTACACTCCGTTTGGAGTCAGTGGTGAAGGTCAACGTGGTCCAGACAGAGGTGAGGAGAAGCATCAGAGAAGCAGAAATAAGAGCCTGTGAAGAAAGATGAAACAAAGTTTGACTGTGGAAAATGCCAAGGAAAAGCCTTGAAATAGCTTTGAAAACCCTCAGAGGTTACTAACTAGGAAAGAAATATTTTATTTTCCTGGTCCACTGCAGACAGAACAAGTGAAACTGAACATTTTATAGGAATAGACATTTAGGACAGTTAGTAGAGCAGATTCCAAATGATGAGAGTAATGAAGTATTAAAATTTCCCTCATTTTAGGATGTTAAGAACAGGTTAGATGTAAATTACAGTTTGGGTGGAGCTGATTCAATACTGAGGCTGTGACATGGAACTAGACAATGTATTGAATAGAAAGATGATGGTTTTGTTCACAGAGAATATGCTGGATTTCCATTTCAGAATAGCAGTCATGAGACTAGTTTAAAATTTATTTTGTTTTTTAAATATGGGGTTTGGGGAGTGCCTTTTTTTCCTAGGACTTTCTGTTTTCAGAGCTTCTCACTCCATATTTCCAGACCTTGTTCTTCCAATACAGAGAAAATGGAAAAAAAACAAAACAAAATTTTATTTTAAATCAATGATCAGCCCTTCCAAAATATAAGTAGTTAAATTTAAATTAAGAAGTGCAGTTAGAACCAGGTAATGCAATGGTTAGAGGGCTAGTTGAAATCTTGGGATCAAGACCCTCTTCTGTCACAGGCTTCATGTTTGGCCTTAAATAATTAATTCATCCTCCCTGTGTTGTGACCACAACAGCTTGGGAGCTGGGGAAAACGCACATGGTAGACAAGACTTAATTGCCCTGCATTTCCTAAAGCTGTCTCACATTCTCCTGCTTCTCAGGAGTCATTTTGTCTTTAATTTAATAAATACTGTGTTCTTGCTGAGTCATTTCCCAACTATCTTCATCACCACCTGTTAGAGGCTGGTTTAGAATGCCCCATGTTGCCAAAGCTAAGAGCTCAAAAAACAGGAGGCAGAGCTCAAAACCTCACCAGCCTGGTCAATAACCAAGAGGTACCTTCAAAAACCTAAGTGTAAACACACTTATGTGCATATATCCCATATATCCACTTTCTTTTACATCTGTGTTTTGGACTCCCCCTGCCAAGGCCTCCTTCCTGGACCAGCTTTTCCCAGGGTGTCCTCTTGGTAGACTGAAATAGCCATTGATTCTTTGAAAGCTCTCAGACAGGACCATCAGAATAGCTATTCCTGCCATGCCCAGTCTTCACCCAACCCAGCTGCCTCATCACTCTACTTCCCTCAACCATGGACGCTGCTTGAGCATTGCATCATCCTTGAGGTAGGTGTAGAATATCTGAGGACATAAGACAGAGCAGGCTCTTGGCAGCAGGTGAGTTCTAGAGGTTGTTCCTGTAGAATCCCACAGAGCTGTATTTGGTTTGAGTGACAGACTTTGCTACATAAGAAAAACCAAACCAAATTAGCTAGCCAAAAAACTCACCCTTACTGTGTAGAAACATGTGGAACTTCTAAAAGAATAAACCAAGAACTTCTGCCTCCTTCTTGGTAATACCAAGGCTTTCTTGATGACTATACTGATAAAGAATATCAAGGAACTTCCTCCACACATCATTAATGTTTTTTGCCCCTGGCCAATCCAGTTAGCATCCTTCCAGCAAATACTTAAGCCTTTTTTTGAGTTTTTCACAGGCCAAGGACTGTTCCTACTATGAAATGCATGAAGATACCCTGTTTCAGGTTGTCACAACCTCAAAGTAGGAACAGAGGAACTCAGCTACAGGGTTGTAGGCTGCACTGTGCATGTTTGCCACAGGACCAGCAGAAAGACCCTGACCCTTTCAGCTGTATCTACATCTAGAGTCAGGTTCAAACCAAAGAATGTGAGTGGGAAACATGGATGTCTCATGGCTTTGCTCATCCTCCAACTTCCTTTTTGTTTTACAAGTGTAGACACAATCCATGAAACCATGGGAGCGCTTCCAAGGGACCAGCCAGATCTAATATTTATAGGTTCAGCATAATTTACTGGTTCCCATTTTCTCAATATATGTTGAAGGTTTTATTTTATTGCTGTTCTTCTAAATTAATCATTGATATTAGACACACAGCCCACACAGTGATAAATGTTTTACAAACGTCAGTAACATTGTAGATGTCAGACACTAAATTTGCTATCTTGGAACCAGATGCTCTGAAGTCTACTACACAAGAATGTCAGAGAGAATGAGGGGTTCTGCATAACCTTGATATTCAAAGGCAAATGCAAAGCAAAAGGTACTCTAACAGAGTTGAAAAGGCACTGAATACATCTCTCAAGACCTTTTAGGGAACAGTCAACCTTGTGATACTGTGAAGATTCACAGACTGAACTGGTGTAAGACAGCTGACCTGTAATGAGGCACATGCTTCCAGAGAAGCATGCCTACCTTCTGCTGCTCCTTTAACAACTGATTGCTATTTTTTTTCCCCTGCCAGGGCACAATATACCCGTTCACAATATTTACCACCTCACAACCCAGGGATGCCACCAGTCATTGAAGCCAATGAAATCACAGAATCACAGAATCACAGAATCTTAGGGGTTGGAAGGGACCTCAAGAGATCATGGGGTCCAACCCCCCTGCCAAAGCAGCTCCCTATCTCATATTGCATAGATAGGCATCCAGAGGAGACTTGAATCTCTCCAGAGAAGGAGACTCCACCACCTCCCTGGGCAGCCTGTTCCACTGCTCCCTCACCCTCACTGGGAAAAAGTTCATCCCCATGTTGGTGTGGAACTTCCTATGCTCCAGCTTCCAGCCATTGCCCCTGGTCCTGTCCCCACAGACACTGAAAATGGGCTGGCCAATTCCCCCTGCAGCCCAAGTCTAAGATATTTATAAACACTAATTAGGTCCCCCCTAAGTCTTCTTTTCTCCAGGCTGAACAGCCCCAGCTCCCTCAGCCTTTCCTCACAGGGGAGATGTTCCAGGCCCCTAATCATCTTCGTTGCCCTTCTCTGGACTCTCTCCAGAAGGTCCCTGTCTTTTTTATCCCAGGGAGCCCAGCACTGGACACAGGACTCCAGGTGGGGCCTGACCAACGCAGAGTAGAGGGGGAGGATCACTTCCTCCGACCTGCTGGACACACTCTTCCTGATGCCCCCAGGATCCCATTGTCTCTCTCAGCCACCAGTGCACACTGCTGGCTCATGGCCACCCTGTCATCAACAAAATCTTTGCCATGAGAATACCACGTAACAAGGGTTGTCTCCCTGCAGTGCTCTTATACAAGAGTCAGTAATATTTGATGCAAAGAACGGTTTGAGGGCTGGGCTATCCATTTACTACAATGAAGGTACTGCATTAGTATGGGTAAAAATTCATTTTGCAAGATGCCAACTTGACCTAAGTAATAAGAAGCCTGGGAGCAAGGGACAATGGATTGGTAAGTAAATAACCTAACTGAATAAGGAGAAAAGTGTTCTCTAGAGTGTGAGATAAGACCTGTATAGAGTGTAAATAATACATTTTAAGGAGAGTTTCAGCCTCTTAAAAAAATAACCTTAAATCTTGCTTGGATTTAAATCAATGTGATGGACATCTCTGGAAAAATGATGGTAAGTATGAGACTATTGAACCCCATGGCCAAATATCCCAGAGACTTCAAAGAAACCAACCAGCATGAGTTTACTAATCCAGTGCTGCTCTTAACCTCCTTAGCTCTTTGCACCAAGAGTGACAGCTATACAAATGCTTTTTTTCTGAGCTGGCTTTTGTAATCAATGATGAGAGGGGGAAAAAAAATACACTGATTGACTCTCCAATGTTTTCTAGGGTCTCTAAATTCCTGGTGCTGGGTAAATGGAGGGATAAAAATGGGAGTTCTGTAACTAAGTGCAAACATATGAGCTCCCAATGTCTACAGTTAGTGAAGGCAGCCCAGGCTTCTAAAAGAAATAGCTTGCTAAAAGAAATAAATGTTCCTAGGGTACTGCTCTTCTCAGTCTGAGGTAGGTGATAGATCAAACAAAGCCATCTAAAAGCCATCTATTCCTTTCTACTGACTACAAAATGAGTCCAAGGTCACTAGTCTGGAGGCATATGGTTTCATCTAAAGGCATTTGAGGTTTCTCTTTCCGTGTGGTATCCTGCTCCAGAGCAGAGAAGGGTGGCAAGGACTGGCACTTGCACAAAGAAGTGATGATGAGTAAAGCTGCAGAGCCCTGGGATGCTCATCTCAGCATCACACACTTGGGCAGCAACAGTACAGGGAAACGTAAAACAGGTTCTTAAACCCAAGGGGCTGATCATAAAACACCTATTGCTAAAGCCTGATGAAGTGAGACAGAAAGGGAAATAGAAGAAATGCTCCACCATCAAGTTGACAGAGCTGCAGTTCCTACTTATCAATGGCATGGTGATCCAAAGCAACGTGATGTTGAGAGCAGGACTCCCTGACCACCTGTTTAAGAGAACACGGGATCTTCCCTGCCCTAGGAAGGGTAAAAAAGGAATTTAATGGGCTTACAGACCTTTCTGTGTTCATCTCCTGCTCTGCCTTGCTCAAGAGGAAAACAACCTCAAACAAGCCACAACTTGTGAGTACTTCATAAACCTTAAACCTCACAAGAAGAATCACAGTATTTGCTGTGGAGCAAGACTTTTAACTCAAGCCTTTGAAGGACAGTATGGACATTGGAATTTTTTTTGGGGGAAAAAAAAAACACCCAAGCATTGCCTTTTCATTTAAGTGAAGCACCAGGCTTTTACATCCAACCTTTAAACCTAAAGTGGCCCAGATGTGTTATTTAATGTCACCATTCTGCAACCTTAACAAAATGAAAATAGCCATGAATATCATCGATCTCTGGGCACAGATGCATTTCCACATCCTTCATTCCACATCCAGCAACCTCTCACAGGCCAGAACATGAAAGTCTAGCTATTCATCAGAAATCAGCTCGATAAAAATGGTGAGGCTTGGAATTCTGTCCTCCTCTCTGTTTGCACTCAATGGCTTCCAGATTTCCAAATGAAAGCTGTGCTTCCCCCCCCCCCCCCTCCGCTAATTAACGAGGGACACAAATTCAGTTTGGGATGAAAACCTTTTGTGTGTGCCTCTTAAGTCCTCCAGAAAAGTTCTGCCATTGGAACCTGGCCAACCATTTTTGTTGATGATGCATGAGCTGGAAGCGAATGGAGATGATTTTTCCATTAACGGCTTTGGCTCTGCAGAACCAACAGGAGTAAAATATTAGTTTTGCTTGCTAAAGAATCCACTCTGACTCAAAGACACAATGAAACAGATCTTTGGGGAAAGGGGCTCATGTTCCTAGAGAATCACTTTCCTAACTATAACCATACCAGTTCTCAAAGCTATATATATATATATAAAAAAAAAAAATCTTATGTATTTTATTACAGATGGTCAAGAGTCCAAAGGTTCAGACCTCCAAAAGGCCTTGAAAGACTCAGAGTGAGCAACTAAGTATTCTGTCAACAAGATTTGTTTGTGGTTTTTGCCTCCTCTACATAAAATGTTGATCTTGACTACAATACAGATTTAAAACCAATTAGGAACAATCAGGGTTGGGGCATAGTTTGAATTTTTCTAAGTCCTTGACTCCATTAGGAGAGTGGAAGGACAGAAGAGAGTTCTCTATTGGAAGATAAAATACACTGTGGGTTCATGTTAGCCACTGTGGTTAAAGGTATGGACTGGTGAAGACCTAGGTGAGTCTGGAGGTTTAGGGAGCTGGAATCCACCCAGAACAGAGGAATACTTATGTAGTAACTCTCCATTGCCTCATGGGAAAAGGCTGCTGTGTTGCATGATGCCTAACAGAGAAGCTACTACCACCTTTTTATTCCCCCTCTGGTGTATTTTTGCTTGGGATTAAAGGGAATTAAGGTTCTGGATGAAGCTACATGCTAATGAGGACATTCACATTGCCTGGACGTGGAAACTTGCAGTAGTGAAAGTGGTAATACCACAGGTCCTTTTCTGACCTGGAGGTAACATTGTGCCCCCTGCTCTTCCTCCAGAGCTCATGAAAGCTCAATCCCACCACAGATCCATCAGGTAATTAGGGAAAGATAGGAAAACTGTGTCTACATGATTATTTTCTTTCAAGTTCCATTGTGGCAAGCTTGGCTGAAGCATGATTTCCTCTCCCAGCAGTACCATGGGGAATGGTCTCACCCAAAACCTACTCTCAAAACCTATTTTGTGATCACTGCATCTCTTGTTGCATCCCCTTCACTGACAAGTGAGTCATGCTATTCCAGAAGGATCAATAGAGTGTAGCTTGGCATCAGCTCCTTAGGGTTCTCCATGCCTTAGTGGGGTACATCACTGTAGAGACACATCTTATTGTCAATATTTGCACTGCCCAGAGGTCTCATAATAAATTGAGATATCACTTCTTTCAACTGTGGCTGCAATGAGAGAGAAATGAGATTTCCCCTTCCCCATTCTGCCACTACCTCCTCAATTTTCATTTAAAAAAAAAAAAAAAAAAAAAGAAAAAAAGGCAAACTGCAGCTGATCAAAATGATGTTTTTTACAAACCATTTAAACCAGCTAAAAGCATCCAGCAATGTCTGGCTGAAGAGTAGCAGTGACACTTAATCAGTGAGTTTTGCAGAGCTAATCCAAACAGCCTTGCTTTTATCTCTGCATGTGTATGTGTGTGTGTGTGTGTGTGTGTGTGCATGGTTTGGCCTTTGGGTCCATTCCAGGCTCATTCCTCACGTAGTAACTTCACATAGCAAATAAAAAATAAGAATGTGTACCACAGCAACATGCAGGGGCCTCCAACAGGATCTGGGCCCCACGATGCTGCGTTGCACAAACATGTACTGAGAGCTGGCTTCTGTCCTCAACAGCTACAAACCTAAATAAGATGGCAAAAAAAAGAATAAGTAAAGAGGCAGACAGGAAAATATCTTCACTTTCAAGTGCCAGTCTGTAGGGAAAGGGTCTGTGTTTGGGGATTAGTGATGGACAGGGTGGAGATAGCCCACCCCTGCTGTCCATCTTGATAACCTTGCTGTTGGCTGCATTGGAAGTGCCCAAACATTTGTGAGAGAGCTGAATTTAAGATATGTGTTGGGCTGCATTAACGTGCACAGAATCACAGGAACACAGGGTTGGAAAAGACCTTTAAGATCATCAAGTCCAACTGTTCCTGTCCTATGCTAAACCCTCAGCTGCTCCTCAGAGGATTCACCCTCCCAGCCTGGTTGCCCTTCTCTGGACTCGCTCCAGGACCTCAATGTCCTTCTGATGGTGAGGAGCCCAGAACTGGACCCAGCACTCCAGCTGCAGCCTCACCACTGCCCAGTCCAGGGGCACAATCCCCTCCCCAGACCTACTGGCCACACTATTTCTGACACAAGCCAGGATGCCCTTGGCTTTCCTGGCCACCTGGGCACACTGGCTGACTGATATTCAGCCTGCAGTCGACCAACACCAAGGTTCTTCTCTGCCTGACAGCTCTCCAGCCAGTCTCCCCCAACACATTAATTCAACACATTAAGCCCCAGCAGAATTCAGACTTTTTCCCCAAATGGAGGTTTTTCTCCTTAAAAGCTGTGGCTATGAGCCTGAAGCAAATCTTGAGGGTTTACAAAGTGTATGTGTGATATGGCTGGTCTTAAGATTGGACTCACATTTGGGTTTCACTGAGGGTATAAACATGCCTAGCACAGCTTTTTGGTACTAACAGCTGGCTATCATTATCAGCAATTGACATTTTTTGACTTATTTCATACTGGACTTCCTGCAAATTCCATCCCTTGGAAAGCTGTGGAAGCTCAAGGGTAAAAGTGCTATGGTAAGTGATATGGGCATGAATGCAACACTGAAACTGGGGACTGGAAATACACCTGAGTTCTATCACAAAATTTTCCACAACTGGGCAGTGCACACACAAGGGAGGAGCTTAGAATGGAATACAAAAAGGGAAAAAAAAAAAGCTTTATCCAAGCAGCTTATGTAAAGTTGGTGGGTGTGATACTTAAACCAGGTCATGTTTCAGTCAAATAATTTGTGAATTTGTTCTGATTCCCATAGGAAAACTGAAAAAAAAAAAAAAAGAAAAGAAAAGCATCAGTGTGGTTCTCTCTCTCTTAATTGTAGAGAAAAATTCAGGCATCAGTTGAAACATTGCCTAATTCTTAGATAGCCACAGTCACCTGAAATAACCCCAATTTCTGACTAAATAGTTACAGAGTTTTTTTCATGACCTCTGTATTTAGGACATTTAGGACTGAGGACAAGGACAAGAAGTGCTTAGTCCTAGAGTTTAGATTAAATAAGCAGCTGCCCATGTTTACCCCCACACTGAATAGGTAAAGTTGCAGTAGTTAAATGAGAAGATCTTGGGAGTGGGTCCTGAGGTTCATGCTTTGTGTTTTACCTGCCCAACAGCCTGTGTCTTTCTTTGTGTGTTAGGCTGGGGAACAAGCCTGCAGTCCTGCTCCCCTCGATGGTCTTCTTCATTGGCTCTTACCTGGAGCAGCTCAACATGTCGAGCAAGCCCAGGTAGAGAGGGTGATGGAGATCATTTCATAGCTAAACCTACAAGGCACGTGGGCCAAACCATCTCACTAGCTTGAAACTCTTTGAGAATTTAGGGTTGAGCAGTTGCTAGTAGTGACACTGAAGTAGGAAGAGCCCAAGACAAGACACACCTGGGATGGATGATGCCCTAGATATTTTATACAGAGTTCTCACCACTTTCTTGTGAAGCAGTTTCTGCAGTTTTTTTGGTAGAGATGGGACACCAGAGTCATTTAGATCTGGTGCATAAGTCTAATGCAGCCCTCTGTGTCCTGTATCCATACTCTCCTCCCATTTTTCATGGGCAATGTGAGCTAGCAGCCCTTGGACCTCAGAAGCTGTGGAGTTCCAGAGGAAATTGGGGTAAACTCTGTGTGCTCTTCTTTCCAGCAGAGATGGTGACCCAAAGGCAGGTGTTCAGCTTGGAACCACTCTCTTCACTCTTGGGTTTCAAGCCTCTTTTCAGAGCCCCAGCTGAACTGGAAAGCTATTAACAATTACCTCTTTGGTTCAGGCTTGCAGACCAGTCTCCATCATCATCATCATTCCCAGACCTTAGCTTTATTATTCATGTAGTGCATTTTAATTAGCAAATTCCTTAGCCTTTCATGCACTTGCTCCAGTGCCAGCTAACCCCTTGGCCTCTTGCCCCCTAGCAGCTTCAGCAGCTTCCTACGTGTAGTAGGATGTTCACTTCACTTTACTTACTTCAGTGATCCTTTTTTTTCCCTGAATTAATTCATCTTTTGGAGAGATGAACCCTGACAGCACTGTTAATATAGGACTGTGAGCTGAATTATGCTTTGTTTAATGCTACTCACCTCAGACCAATTGCTCTGGAGTTTCTTTTTTCTTACTAAATCAGAACATTCTTCTCAGCAAGAGAATTTTACATTTTTTTTCATTTTAAATAGACTGAGGCACAGAGGTTAAGTGATCTTGGAGTCTGCATTGAAATCAGCTCAGCCCTCAAGGGGATAATAAATACTAACAATGATCGTAAAAACATCGAGCTGAGGAGAAGACAGCAGAAATATCTCTGTGATAGAAGACAAAACCATCACAAAGCTAAATAGTGAGCCCACATCTTGAATTCTTCTGGTAATTTTTGGTTCTCCTCCCTTCCACATGTTAGAAATGCAAAAGGGTCCTAAAAAAGGACTCGAGGTAGACACCTTAGTGAAGCAGTAATTTCCTATATGCTCTTGCAAGAGTGGGTGGCCTAACAAAGCAGGCACACTTTTGGTTGGAGTTTGTGGCATTGTTAGACAATATTCTGCCCACAATCATTAGGTTCTCTCCTGTGCCTGTACATATTCATGACCTGTCCCGCTTCGTAGAAGTCCTTGCCATAAACTCCTCCCAGTTGCGCCTGCGCACTGTCTGGTGGTGGTGGCCATCAGAGGGTCTCAGTGCTGAAGGCTCCAAGTCTTCCTCAGGTTGAACTTTTCACCTCCTTTCCCTGGCACATGCATAGTTGTGATTGTTCCAGATGGGCACAGTCATCCTTGGGATGTTTCCTTCTTATCTATCCCAGGCACAACCTTCCTTGGGATGCTTCCTCTTTATCAGTCCTGGATTGGTTTTAAATTATTCCAAGAACACTAATCACTCAGAACTCACTACACTAGAAACACTAGAGTTGTTCAAGTGAGACATTGCTTATGTGAGGTCACCTCTGACATAACCACTATGGCATTTCAAACCATCCTGTTAGTAAGCCCCCCCCTTAACAGGCATCTTGTTATCAAGCACCCTTTAACCCTTTTCTATAAGTTAGTAAATTCTCTTAATCCTAATATAACAATTCTTTGTCTAACTTTCAAAATACCTGTAAATTTCATCTGTATCTGTTAACAGGACTGTGTACTCTAATTGAGAGAGAGATCTTGCCATAACACAAGTAACAGCAAAACTTCATTTAACAGTATTCCCCCTTGTCTTATGGGCTATCTGTTGCATCCTAAATTCCCTACCAAGGATTTCTGAGAAGGCAGTCTTAATTCATAAGTCAGTAAAAGAAAACACAATACAGAATTTCAGTTTGCAAAAGCAACAATTCAGCATTTTCCACACACACAGAGGAAAAGGCCGCGTTGGGATCAGAAAAGGTTCAGAGAAAGGTGACAGAGACAATCAAGTGGCCACATCAGAAGAGAGGCCCCTTGTTCTTCAGCTTGTTAAATAGTCAAAAAGGCCTGTGAATTCCTGAAGGGTGATGAGGTGGGAGAAAAATGAACAGGAACATCTAGCAATTAAACGGAGAACCCGATGAATTTTTGGAGAAGCGTACTTAAAAAAGAGCAAATGAGAGGAAACCTGTTTTTGCCAAGCTCATATCCTGGAGCTCATTGTGTCAGGAAGCTGTGGAGTCCAAAGACATAGATAGGCTCGTAAAAGAAAGAAAAAAAAACCAACCCATGGAGGATCCATCTTGTGGGATTATTAAATTCAAGGGTCTGGATTCAACTTCCCGCTCAGGAAGCGTCTGAGCTGTGTAGTGTCAGATCCTCGGGGGGTTTACTCTAGACACAGGATCACTCTCTGCATCCCATGTTTCATTTGCTCTTTCCTTATGCATTGCCCTTTTGGACAGGCTATAACGAATTTTTGGTGTGGCTGATTCTAACCACCAGTAGAGAAATGGAGGAACAGACTTGTTCTCATAACCAACAGTTCTACTTCTGCTGTCTTCAGGGCACCAGCAGTGAAGTAGTTGTTTGTCTACCAGCCAAAAGATGACAGACCCAATCACTTGGGTCAGAACCTGTGATGTTCAGATCTTCCTACTTCAGTGCCTCCTGTTTCAGCTGCCCCTCTTATAAGAAGGAGCTTTCTTTATAGTACTGCTTCAGCTCTTTATCCATTTTGGGTCATAAGGAATTATATGACAAAGAAATGTCTAAGGTAAAATAATGGGACACTTTCAATGCACAGGCATCTCCTTCACAGTGAGTGCACAAGACTGATGAAGCTTTTTTTTCGACTCATAAACTCACAGCTCAAAATGGCAATTAACTTGTCTGGTGTAAGGATTGCCTGGGTCAGAGTCCCACAAAGAGGTTTGGGCAATGTCTAGCCCATCAGGTGGCAATGTCTAGCCCATCAGGCAGCAATGTCTAGCCCATCAGAGGACTCATGGGGAGTTGTAAAAGGACTCAGCCTTGGATTGCCTTGAGGCCCCATCTCAGCAGAGACAGCCCATGGGGAGCTGTGTAGATAACTCAGACTTGAGCTGTCCTGCAGAAGGGGATTAAAGGGGCAGTGCTGCAGAATTCAAGGGATGGAAACATGGGTTGAGCCTTGGAATTCCTTCAACAAACTATGCCCTGAGTGCCAATCAAGCCACTAAAAGCTGCCTAGCAGTAAAATAAAGGCAAGACACAGGGTCTCCCTTTGGCCTTAATGGGCCCAGACAATGCAAAGAGATGCAGCAGATAGGGCATAAGATAAGGGGAACACTGCTGAGGACAGGCATCTTGGTGGTATTTTCCACTGTCAATCCTGCCCACTGGCACATACATCAGACATAAAACCAAACAAAACCCCTGAGAAGGGGGACCTGCTTCTTCAGCTCTGTGAGGAGACCCTTCCCCCTTGGCCAGGACGCTGGAGACCCTTCCCCCTTGGCCAGGATGCTGGAGACCCTTCCCCCTTGGCCAGGACGCTGGAGACCCTTCCCCCTTGGCCAGGATGCTGAGGGAACATACTGAGAGCCCTCAGCAGAGAGATGGGTAAGTGAATATTTAATATGCTTTCAGATTTCAGTCTCTGGTGTTTAACTAACACACATGTGGTGTTTAGTGTGCCTGTGATGGTGTGTTCTGTGGATCTGCTGTGGCTGTAATATTGAACCTTGTGTCTTGCCTGGGGGCAGTGAGTGACTGTTGTGTTGTGACTCTCTTGTGGTTGTGATAAATGTAGTAGTACTTCTAAACAATAGTGTGTTTCTCCATTGTATCCATGAAACCTGCAGCAGTGAGGTGTTGAATGCATTTGGTTCAAAAATAAATTATTCTTTTTTTAAATTGTTATTATTTTTAATCCCCTGCACTCGGTTGTCTTTCCATCACATCTGGGCTCTGATCACCAAGAATTGGTCTGTATTTTCCCATGAGATAAATTAAGACTGAAAGGAACAAAAAAAAAAAACCCCAAACCTATGAACTTTCTTGGATTTCTTCAATTTTTAATTATTTACTTAAAATTGAAGCCAAGGTGCTAAAAGTCCATTTATATCCTTTAGCTGGATTGAGATTGATTGTGCTACTCTGTGCACCATGTCTTCATGTAGTCTAGCTTTTTTGCACCACCTTTTTCAAAGCACTTGAATGGTAGCCCTTCCCTCATGTCAAAGTCTTGTGAATAAACTGTTCACAGTTCCAGACTCAGTGCTACTAGCAGGATTGCAAGAGGTTTTATAAGATTTAGGTCAGTCATGGGGTCATTCACTTTGGAGATCCCTCCTTTCTTCCACAGGCTTCCATCCTGTGTTGTAACCCACCAGGTGCTCAATGCTCTGTGAGGAAACATAGCCCTCTTGTCTGCCAGAATAGGGGACCTTGAATTTCCCTGAATTGCTGCATTTTAAGAACTTCTTCATGGACAATGCTCAGGGAGAGGCCATGAGGAGAACTCATTCCTACTCATTCCTCTGGAACTGCACGTTCAATTTTGGGATATGGAAAATGAGGACTGGAAGGAGATGGAGAAAAAAACCAACCCCTGTCCTGTGCTGTGAGCAGACTTTTCTTTTTTTAATTTTAAATTTACTTCCATATCTTCCTCTATATCTTGTCACATGTTGTTTAAATCCAGGCTTGGCTCTTAGGGCTTCCCTGCAGTTATCTGATTTTCCTGGGGGATACTCTTGACATGACAGAGTCTCTTCATGATTTGAAAGCCTGGAGGTCATCCCAAAACTGATGAGACAGCAGGGAACAGACAGCCTGAGGATTGATACAAGTTGCTAGGAGAAGTGGTCTGAGTTAAAATAAAAATGATCATTTTGGCTTTCTGGCTTCAAAAATGAGGAATTATCTTTAAAAAAAAAATAAATAAATCCCATTGCTATTCCACTGATAGCTGGAAATCTTCCTCTCTTTTGCTTGCCTGGCAGCTGCTTAAACTGTTCAAATGCCTTGATGAGCCAAGACAATGTTTGGCAAGTCTCATTTTTATTTCAGGAGGGTTTTGTTTTGTTTCTTTTTAAAAAATAATCTTTTTGCTTGTTCTTTCCCTTTTATTCCTAACTCATCTGTGCAATGAGGATGTTAACACTTGGTGATGTCCTTTGGAAACGAGTTGTGCTACAGCTTGACAAGTCATGTGCCTGACACTACATATGAGGTTTATCTTGGCTAATGGTAACCATCAAAGGTGCCAGAAAAATAAGTCACTTAAAGCTCCCTCTGGAATCAGGCTGAGAAAGCTGATCCTTCCTGTGATGGGTAGGTGTCTATAAAAAAGATAAATCACCCACATATTTTCAAACAGAGAAATGGGAGTTTAGTGCTTGTGGAATGCCAGTGTTCTATCCAGTCTTACAACCCACTGGGGGAAAGGATCTGGGCTTTTATCAAGCCTTTATTCTTCAGATTGGAGGGTTGTTTTCAATGCACATAGTTTCCTCAGTAAGATTTGCAGCACAGTCCTTGAAACAGACCTGGTCTGCTAAAAGGGACTATGCTTGAGGCTGTGTGTGAAGAGGACAGAGAGTCTCAAGCTGCCTCTTCCACCCAGGAGAAACACTGAGTGAATGGCTGTTACAGATATGTGGAGACAGAGTTGGCAAAGGTGGCAGAGGCTGCTAAAAGCAGCCATCTAACCAACTCTGGTGGCAACAGGTGAGCCAATCTACTGGTCATCACTCAAGGTTTACACCCCTGAGTGCACTCTTCAGGAGCATCTGAATCCTGGAGGCTGAGGGACTTCCTGACCACCTGCTGCTATCTTGTTCCCTCATTCCTTCTGTTCTCAGCGTTGCACCAGTGCTACCATGTCAATGCCTGATCTCTTCTTGGTTTGCTCTAAGAACACAGCCAGAGAGGAAATGCTAAGCTCAAAAGTGCTTTGTAGCCTTGATTATTTCCCAGGATAGAGCAAAGATCTGTCTCCTTGGCTTGAAGAGAATAGATTTTGTAGTAAAGGCTGATATATTTTATTAGACCAGCTGCTACAGATGGAAATACCAAAGGACATCCCAGGGACTCAACCCCTTCTTCAGTACCAAAATAGGAGCAGCCAATGCACTAAATAGAAGATGTCTCATTCATACCTTTAAACCAGCATGGATACAAAATTGTATTGAATCTACATCTTGATCCAAAGCCCAGAAAGGGGCAAGGAAAAGATTGCCATTGGCTTTAGCAGCTTTTAAGCCATCCCAGGAATGCTCTGTATCAAGGTACCAAAACGTGGCAGGAGCTGAACATTTGTTTTAAGGAACATCTAGTGGGATGTATTGACACTTGCTTAACAGATGTTCTATGAGGTCCTCACAAGGAAAATGATATAAAAGCTTAAAACTCTTTTATTAATGGGTCACTGGATCTCACTTCTCATGTTTATCTGCTGCCTGTTCAATAAAAAGAACACCAGTATCTAAAAGATTGCAAAAAGGCAGTGTGTGTGAGTGTTAGATTCCTGTTTTGAAGGTGCTGAATGAATGGGGTCTGGTTGTTGTTAAAGCTCAGGGAGATTATTCTGTCAGGCCAGACTTTAAGCTTTTCAGATTGCTTGTACCTGGAAAGCTTTATATGTGTCTTAAGTGAATTTTTTCTCTGAATGCATCTCTTATATTAACTTCCCAGAATAATGAATTGCCTTAAAAACTGAATAGAGAGACAGAAAATCTATGACAAATAGCCACATGGCACATCTCTTGGTGTCACTGTGATTCAGGTGCTCACTCTTGACCTAGGAAAGAGGAACAGACCTGAGACCCCAAATGGTCCTTGTGCTTCATAATCAGGAGTACAGAATTTGAGACTTTTGTGGAAGGAGGCAAGACCAACAAACACCTAAGCATCTCTATGGACATAGCTATAGCCTGTTCCTGGCAAATTTTTATGTACTTCATGTTAGGGAGCCGAGGAACAGGAGGGGAATCAGCTCTTGAATAGGCCAGACAATAGCAGGACAAGAGGGATGGAGTGAAGCTGGAGGAGGGAAGGGGGAGAGGAGAGCTTGGGGGGAAGTTCTTTGCAGAGAGAGTGGGGAGGGGCTGGCAGGGGCTGCCCAGAGAGGGGGTGGGTGCCCCGTCCCTGGGGGTGTTGAAGGCCAGGTTGGCTGGGGCCCTGGGCAACCTTGTGGAGCTCCAGGCCTGGAGGTTGGTGGCCCTGCCTGAGCTCTGGGACCCTTGGGGTCCTTTCCAACCCAGATCATTCTATGATTCTGCTCTGGGTGTGTTTATGAGCTCTGTAGTCTTGGCTGAGCTGACACACCTAAATGACTATTTCTTATTAAAGTGACTTGAGATCCAAAAGCTAGAGGAGTTCACACTCACTTTTGCCTCAGAGACAACTTCACTCTGGGAAATCCCAGAAAGCACAGAGCTCAGATCAAAACACAGGCTGAAGAGGAGGGACTGTCACCTTGGTCTTTAACAGCTTCCAGCTGAAAGCACTTCCCTGTGTGGGAAACCTTGAAAATCTGGGCTTTAGGCTTTGTCAAATCCACCTCTTAATGAGCAGGAAAGAAAATGTTCTGATCAAAGGGACCCTTTGTCCTTCCTATTGAGTCTTCTGTTACAAATAGGAATAGATCAATGAGAGAGAGACAATATGAAGCATTTGTAGTTCAACAAAGGTCAGTGGGTGATGCCTGCTGGGATATTTCCAGAGATTTTGGGTTTAACAGTTGTCTAATGCAAAACAGAAGCATAGTTGGAGACCAATTTGTGCTTTTGTCTTTGTAAATTAGGAGCTGAATACTCACCACAAAAACATACTCCACCAACCATTAGGCATAATTATCAGTCTGCACATACCAGCAGTGCCAATAAAATCAAGCCTAGAATTTAATATGCAAAAAAAAAACCCTACAAGTGGCTAGGAAGTTACTTACAGGGGCAGCCTTGACTTCATGAATTACTGGAGATATTTAAGTTAATCACAGCACATGAGGTGCTTGCAATTGAAGCTCATAATCTCATCACATACCATGCTGTTGGATATACATTACTTTTCAGCTCTAACACAAAGTGAGTTAATTTTAAAAAAGCAATTAAATCATAAAAGACTCGAGCTACCAAGGTCCAGCTCTGGGCTCCCTGGAATAAAAAAGACAGGGATCTCCTGGAGAGAGTCCAGAGGAGGCTCTGGAGATGCTGAAGGGCCTGGAGCATCTCCCCTGGGAGGAAAGGCTGAGGGAGCTGGGGCTGTTCAGTCTGGAGAAGAGAAGACTAAGGGGGGACCTTATTACTGTTTATAAATATCTTAAGCATGGGCTGCAGGGGGAAATGGCCAGCCCCTTCTCAGTGTCTGTGGGGACAGGACAAGGGGCAATGGCTGCAGGTGGAACTTTTCCCCATTGAAGGAGCCCTGGACCAGGCTGCCCAGGGGGGTGTGGAGTCTCCTTCTCTGGAGAGATTCCAGCCCTGTGCAATATGAGCTGGGGAGCTGCTTTGGCAGGGGGTTGGACCCCATGATCTCTGGAGGTCCCTTCCAACCCCTGTGATTCTGTGATACCCAGGATGAGCAACACAAAGGGAAATGAGTACATCTGCATTTTCATTTACACAAAGAATCAGTAACAACATGGGTTAAATAAGAAAGGGAGATAGACTAATTAATAGAGTATACTAATTTAAAGCACAGGAAGTTGATGCATTAGCAACTTTTTGTGTCTGAAAGTGAGCAAAAGTAAATCTGTGCCAGGGCCAGGTCATCTAGAAAGGAAAGGAGGTGGAGTCTTGGGGTGGTAAGGCAATCACAAGTAGTGTTTGTAGTTCAGGCAAGCTGTGTTTTGATACAGACACAATTCTATGCAGTTCTGTAAACATGTTTGGATGTTCTCCTGGATGAGAAACCAGTGGTCAGCAGGGATCCTCTAGAGCAACTCAAACAGCAGTTCAGGTGCCTTCAAATGAGCAATATGCTCTTTTCCCAGATTGATTGACCCTTTATCCATTCTAATGGCAGATTAATTGCTCAAAACACATTTAATCATATAAATTAAAGGACTGAGGATTAAAGGGAGGGTAGGGACAGGGGATACTCTGGTACAGGCCACCTGACCAGGGAGACAGAGTGGATGAGGCCCTCTCTAGACGCATAAGAGCAGCCTTGGGTTCACAATCCCTGGTCCTCATGGGGAACTGCCAGCACCCTGGTATCTGTTGTAAGGACAGCACAGCAGGGCACAAGAAACTCAGGTGAAATTTCTCCATTTCCCAGTTCCCTTGGGAACTTGTGAGTTGTTCACTCAATGGATGCTACTATCCTCAAAGGAGAAACTTCCCTGCTGCCTCCCACACTTTGTGGCTGAGGTAAACTTCAGCACCAAGAAAGAGTGATATTGAATCAGATTTCAGTGCTGATGTTGGTTTTACTGTTACAGTTTTATACAGGCCCATCAAGAAATGACACCCATCCCTGATGGTGCTCAGAGCTTTAATTATTCTGTGTGATCTTGTCCCATTAGCTGTAAATACAAGGACAGTTGTGCTAGCAATCTGAATTGCCTCTTTTCAAAGCTGCTGTGGACTGATCTCTAATCTCAGAGGAAGACCTACAAATCAGCAGTCCCTAATCCTGTGTTTTGGGGAGCATTGAGGAACTCTTGATTCCCTGCTCAGTGTTCTGAGAGATGCTGGGGAAACCCTGGTGCTTTAGGACACAGGAAACCAGCTGACTGGGATGTCGTTGGTGTAACTGATGCTAGCTGAAGGGGGAGAAATAGGCACGATGACCACTGAAGTCCCTTCTCTCCCTCTTCCTCAGGCTCTTGCTGTATGAGCAGATGATGTGTTCAACTCTGGAACTGGTTCCTGGGATCCCTGCTGGCTGTGTGTGTTCTGTACCAGCTGTTAGTTACCTCCTTAAGCATTCTTTCTTTGTGAAGACTTGGCATTCAGTTTTTAAGTTTTTGTAAATCACCTAATTAACAAGTGCTTTGTACCTGAACTAGATCCCATTTTCCCAGCAGGTAAAAAGTGTCCTCTCAGTTTCTGTGAGCTTTCAAAAGCTCTTTCCATGCTTTCTTGTGATAAACATACTGATAGCATACAGAATCACATGGTTGGAAAAGACCTTTAAGATCACCAAGTCCAACCATTCCCATCCTAAGCTAAACCATCTCCCTAAGTACCTCAGCTACCCTTTAGTTAAACACATCCAGGGGTGGGGACTCAGCCCCCTCCCTGGGCAGCCTGGGCCACAGCCCCACAACTCTTCAAGTAAAATATTTTTTTCTAATACCTAATCTAAACCTGCCCTGGGGCAGCTTGAGCCCATTGCCCCTTGTCCCACCTCCTGTCCTCTGGCTGAAGAGACCATCGCCCACCTCTCTACAGGCTCCTTTCAGGTAGTTATAGGTGGTGATAAGGTCTCCCCTCAGCCTTCTCTTCTCCAACTCAAACACCCCCAGCTCCCTCAGCTGCTCCTCAGAGGATTTGTTCTCCAGCCCCTTCCCCAGCCTGGTTGCCCTTCTCTGGGCTCACTCCAGCACCTCAATGTCCTTCTGATGGTGAGGAGCCCAGAACTGGACCCAGCACTCCAGCTGCAGCCTCACCAGTGTCCAGTCCAGGGGCACAATCCCCTCCCCAGACCTACTGCCCACACTATTTCTGACACAAGCCAGGATGCCCTTTGCTTTCCTGGCCTCCTGGACACACTGCTGGCTCATATTCAGCCTGCAGTCACCCAACACCCCCAGGTCCTTCTCTGCCTGACAGCTCTCCAGCCAGTCTCCCCCAAGCTTTTAGGGCTGCAGACACCCAGCACTGAGAAAACCACAATGCTCCAATGTCTTTGTGGAAAAACTACAAGTGTTCCCTTTATAATTATGAAGCAGAATCAGCTTTGCTGCCTCATTACAGCTAAGATGATTTGTGTACAGGTAGTCACTTCTGTGTTCTTTTCTCCTGCCTCTGGAATTCACTTCGCATGGTTTCCATCCCTGCAATTACTGATCATTTCCAACCACCTCAAAGCCATAAAAAGAAACAAATCATCAAAACACTTTGCTTGAGCATAACAGGAAGCCAAGGAGGAAATCTTCTGCCTCTTAACAAGTGCAGTACCTGAGAGAAGATGTTTCAAAGCATCAGAGTCTCTCACAACGGCAGGAAAAACAGAAAATGTGAAAGATGGTACAATTCAGAGCAAGTTTATTGATCCCAAACCTCCTGGCACATCAGAGGGGGTTGAGGAACAGGCAAAATAGAAAATGTGAGGGGGGAAAAAAACGTTACAGAGAATTCTTGGGTGCCTGTCTGTGGTTTAAAGTCAGCTGTAAAACCAGGTCTGGGTATATTTCCTATCTGAGCTAACAGTGAAAGTTGTGAGACATCCTGGACATCACCCCCAGGTTTCTTCTGAGGTGTTGCCTTATTCTGATTACCCCACACAGAAGAAAATGCTTAAATCTTATCTAAAAATTTGTTCTTCCATAAGAAATGAGGCTGCAATCTGTTTATGCCCTGCTTGTTTTAGCTTTCTGTTCCCTCTGACATGCAGTGATCTGCCTGGCTTTGTCCTTAGGAACGATAAAGACATCTTTGTCCTCTTTTGGCACAGGAGTCTTGTGCAGGAGTCAATAAACAAGTGGATAAACTCACTTGTTTGGTATTCCAGGCCCACCACATGGAGCTGTAAACTGTTGGTTGCCCAAATTAGAAGAGGATAAACTTTGTTTGCCTCCGTTCACCCTTGGCTACACTTCTGAGCTAGATAAATCCTCAGCAAGCGCCAAGCATTACAGCTTCCTGAATTGTAATGAAATGAGATGTAAAGCTCCTGCAATCAGTTATGCCTCTTGAGGATCAGCCTTTTGGAGGCATATTTGCTTTGAAAGGAAGACTATAAAACTGTTTGCTCTGGCTCTTAATAGGAGAGGAGCAAAGTAGCAACATCTGTGCACTTTCTGCCCAAGGGACTTATCCCCACCAAGGTATTATCAATGGAGGAAGCTCTTGCTTGAGGAGGAAATACCAAAATCCCCCCTACCTTTGGAGTTCCTCTGATGATCTTATGTGATGATGCTCTTGCTTCACTCTCCATTGTATAAAGGTGAACAGGGGGTAGAAACACCAGTTTGTTGCAATTGTTTCTTCTTTCCTTTTTCATGAGGAGCATTCTGTAAGCCATACAGCTAACTGGCCATTACTGCAATTAAGAGAACATAGAAAAACAGATCAAACATACCCCACCCCAAAAAAAATACTCAACCTAAAACTAGAATCACTCCAGTCCTTCTTCTCAACTACAATAGGGTTCTGAACATCTACAAACAACAGAGAGATTGGAGGAACTCAAAACAATCAAAATTAATCTCAATTTCATAATTTTCATTGCATATTAATTTATTTAAAGATAAAGAGCTGAAGTTAAAAAAAAACCACAACTCCTTAGTGAATATGTCTAGCTGGTACAGAGAAGGTAGAGTGCCAGAAAGCTTTTAGAGTCATAGAATGGTTTGGATTGGAAATGGCTTTTATAAGCCATCTAGCTCCAAGCCCACTGCCCCAGGCACAGACACCCTCCACTAACCCAGGTTGCCCAAGCTCCATCTAACCTGAACTTGGACTCTTCCAGGGAAAGGCATCCACAGCTTCTATAAACAACCTTTGCCAGGACCTCACCACCCTCACTGAGGGGATTTTCTTCCTAATATCTGGCACAAATCTACATTTCTTCAGGTTAAAGCCATTAACCACTCACCCTATCACTACATGCCCCTGTAAAAGCCCCTTTCCAGCTCTCAAATAACAAAAGCAGGTGAGAAGAATCTGTGATGCAAGTTCCACAGGCTCTGAGGTAGCCACATTGCAAAGAGATAATGTCTGGTTCCTGAGCTGACAGCACCTTCTCCCATTATATGTAGCATCACCTTGCACCTGGTGTAATTAGCAATTGCATTCTCAGGCAGGATTTGCCTTCAGTGAAGCTGTATTGGTTGTCACCCATTACCTCTGTACTTTCCAGGAGCAAAGTACATATTTTCCAGGAGGATCTGCTCCATGACCTTATTGGGCCCAGAGGGGACACTGACTGGCCTGTAGTTCCCCAGTTCTTCTTTCTTTCCCTTCTTAAACCTGGGGGTGATGCTTCCCCTTTTCCAGTCAGCAGGAGCATCACTCCACTACCACTTCACCTGCCTCAGGACTCACAGATGCATCTCATCAGATCCCATGCACTTGAGCACCTTCAAGTTCCTTAGATGTTCTCAAACCTAACCTTTTCCTTCAACTCCCAGTCCCTGCCTTTGCCTCCTGTGACCTGGGCAGAGTGACCAGAGCTGGTGAAAACTGAAGCCAAGCATTTGTTGAGTACCTCAGCCTTCTCCATACCCTGGTTAACCAGGTCATCTCGTTTCATTACAGGGGCAGTGAGCTCACTGTGTGCCCCTCCTTGCTGCCCTGAGGACCTTCAGCTTCCTCATTTCATGGTCACTTCAGCCAAGGCTGCCCTTGTGTTTCACATCCCCCACCACCTTGTGCTGAGAACAAGGTCCAGCATGGCACCCCTCCTTATCTCTATCACTTGGAGAAGGAAGTTGTCATCAAAAAATCTTTTCAAAGGACCTTAGGAGTGGATGTAATTGATGATTAATTAGTCTGCCTGAGTGTTAATTTACCAACATTTTCTTCCTGCAGCACCACAACACAGGAAGCTCAGAGCATCCTGGTACAGGAGCCAGGGATGTCAACCCTCAGCCACAAACTGGTCTCAGATGGTGCTGTGAAATGTAGTAGAGAAGGTGTTCCTCTTAAATAAGTCTGTATGGTCATCACCAGGTTGGAGTTAGTCATATCCTACTACTGTGCTTCATCTTTAACTGCAAGGCATCTGACCAAGCCTCCAGCCTTTACAGCTAATGGAAAGAGTTATGATGAAGCCTTGCTGCTCTCACCATGGCCCAATTTCTACAGATGTTACTCAGTTATCCATTTTCTGGTACAACTGTCCCACGTACTCATTAGATTAGCAGGATCCACTTGCAAGAAATAAAGAGCAAATTACCTAATCTTTGCTTGAAAAATGAATCTTTCAGCTCACTGGTTCTGAATGATGCTCTAGAGCTTCCACCTCTCCAGCTTTGAAAAGTCATTTGTCTTTTCCATCAGCAGATGAGCCTTTTAGCACTGCCTTTGGTCACAATCCTCATGAATAATAATGTGGATTTAGACAGAACTCCTTCTCTCATCAGGCTGTACATGAAGGAGCTGTTCCCTGGCCCCTTGGGGTTAAGGGCAATGCATGAAAAATCACGTCTCTGATTGAAAATGGCAGGGAAGATTGAAAAGGGAGGGGGGAAAGAAGCTAGCTGAGCCTCTTAGTTCAGCTCCAAGGGAAGAAAGGCAGATTCCTCACAGCTGTAAGCCTTGTGGTATCACAGCTTTCCTTATGGCCACTGCTCTTGTATCTGAATAATGAGGGGGAAAGACTCTATTACTTTTCCTGTTAATAAAAACAGTTGACAGCTCCTCTGGATGATAAAGCAAAGCAGTTAATGGGGACTCTGTGGGCTGTGACATCAAAAATCCAGAAATCAAATTGCTTGCCTGAATCCTACCCTCCTTTGGAAAGGGAGGCATGAGGGGACCAAAGGGTAGAGATTCAGGGATGGGAATAGCATGAAAAGGTGTTGAGAGAGCATTGTTCAGAAGTGCTAAGCATCTTTTTGTGCTTTTCTGGGGATAATCCCACTGATAGGGATAGTAAGGGTACAGGGGACCACAGCAGCAGGACACAGTGGCTTCAGTCAGAACTCGCAGGGCTGGAGCATCTTGTCTTGGCTGGAGCATCTTGTGGCACATGGGGTCCCCCACAGTGCCAAGGGTTGGTGACAGAGCACCTGAATTATCAAATCTTGCAGGGCTAAAGGTCTGTGTGGGCAGATGCTTTTCCAGTTCCAGGAGCAAAATCAGACCCAGAATCTCTCTTGGGGGAGCAGGGTTCAATGCAGATCCTCCATTATCTCTGGCATGTGTTGTCTTTCTGATCCTCAAATGAAACCTTGCTGAAACTTTCAGATGATAAACCCATTCCAAACACATAGCAATACTTGTCTAAATTTCCTGCAACATCTTCCTTGACCATCTTCTCTCCCCAGTTCTGTGTATTTACCTCTCCTGTGCTGTGATTTCTCCAGCCTGTGTGTTTTTCAGGGCCAGGTGATGCCAAAACCCATGAAGATCAATGGCACTGAATCCACCAAGAGTAAATATGTAATCTTGAAACACTGGTACACTTGGTATGATGATTTCATCAATATCTTCAGCTTAACTGTGGTGTCTCAAGTGACAGCCAGGCTGCTTCAATACTCCTTTGTGTGATGCAGAACGTTTTGAAATCCTATCAAACATCTTCTGCTTCATTTTTGGTTGGTTGTTTGTTTTTTTATTGTGGTGGTTATTTTTTTTTCCCCTGGCTACTACAGCCCTGGTTTGTGTTGGGTGGGTTGTTTGTTTGTTTGTTTGGGTTTTTGTTTGTTTGCTTTTTTGGCTTTTATTTATTAAATAGAAGAAGAACAGAGCACAATTGTTCTAGGAGAGAAAGTACAAACCCCCCAGCTTTACAGCAACCTCCTACCCAAAGCAAACTTCTCTTTATTCCAATTGCAGTAAGATTTTGTTTTGTTTCTTCCAGAGAGACCTGAGTATCTAAAACATAACCATACCCAAATCATTCCTTCACTTGCCAAAGGTCCTGGCATTGAAATCTCCAGAGCAGATGACAGTTGTGATTCTTACACTACTTTTTTTTCCCCAAGATGATGTAGCACCTCTAGAGACAGTCCTTAAACTATTTTAGTTCTTTAGCTTTTAAATTACTTTCCTTTCCTTCTTGGTCTTTGATACCTTCTATCTTCCAGGTCAGGGTGAAACAGTCCCACCATCATGCCCCATCTAATGCAAGAGGCCAACAGTCAGTAAAATACCTGCTACTTCCATGCAGTCAAGATTTGGCCAAGCACCTTCAGAGAATGGCTTTGATAGCTGTGCCTCCAAAGAAGTGGGATAGCAGGTGCTGTGCTCTAGTTTTTGCTCTACCCATAACCACTTAAAGGATTTTCATCCCTCTTAGTTCTTTGCCAGTAAACTCAGACCTGGTAACCCTGCACTCAGTTGTTTAGGTGATCAGGAGTTGTTCCTCAGTGAAGAGAACACCTTCTACTTTCCAGAACACCTTCCCCACCCCATCCCATCCCATTCCACCATCTCTATGTTCTTCAAAGGTGGAAACTGAGTCACTGAATTTAGCACAAGTCAAATGCTAAATTGATGGGCAAGATATTTGAGGGCTCTTTACATCTGCCAGTTAATTGGCTGTTGCCTATGCAGTAGCAGTTGATAGACACCATCAAGAAAATAGTGCCCCCAGGGAAAACTCTCTCTTCTTTACACCCCTTGCAGTCACCTGGGAAATATGCTATTTCTGATAATGCTATGCATATGTTATGTGGGAAGGAGAGTATCCAATCTGTACTTTTGCCTCCAGGCATGCTGTATTGATCGTGCTGTCACCAATATATCACTTATTTACTTCAAGTCAGCTCAGAGAGGCCAGTCCTGGGAAATGCATCAGATGGGTTGCTTCCAAAAACCAATTAGCAGGTGATATTTCTTCTAAACTGAATTTTAACTCAAGCCTGGACAAGGAAGGTGCATTAAAGAGCATTGGTGAATATCTTATTTTGAGTTCCTCTCCACAGCTGTTCAGAGCTGCTTGTTCATTAGAAGCTCAGAAGGACAGACAGCTGGTGTTGAGGTAACTTGTGGGCTTTCTCCAGTGCACAGGAAGGCCTGAAATTTGAAACCCCAAAAAACCTGAGGTGGCCAAGTTCAAAGGTGCAGAATCATTCACCTTAAGGTAATGCAACTCCAAAATGTCAAGGTCTGATCAAGGGATCCTTCACCATTGAAGGATCCCAAGCCCATGGGCTGCAGGCTGAGGAGAGAACCCAGAGCTTGCAATCCAAACCACAGCCTTAACCACGTGTGGACCCTTTCCATCACATGTAGAGCAACCAGACTCCCAATGATGAAAGTGAAAACTAGACAAAAGGTTTTGGGGCAAACTCATGTTGTATCTCAGCTGCTGACTTTGGTCATTGTCATCTTTGTGTGACAGCTATTGTATTCAGGGCTCAGGGGCTGATGCCCTGTCTTACACATCTTCCATTCCTTAAACCTCAGGTAAATATGTGACAAATATATTATAAATCTGGCATTGAGAGATTCATCCTGCACCTGCTGTATTGGATGAAGACTGCAGAGAAAAGCTTGTTTCTTTGGGAAAATAATAGGCATCAGAGGGACCCCACTAACATACTGGGCCACCACATGTGTCTATAACCTCCTTGTGCAGGGGAGCAGCAAAGCAGGCAGCCATCTGCCTCTCTGGTGGCTTATCAGTGGTGGTACAGGAAGCCTCAAGCACAGTCTGATTCAGGGAACAGGAAGGATGTGGCCAGCAGCAGCAGCTATCAGCAGCACTCATCTTAAGATGCTCACATTTCTGCATGGGAAGGTGGCAAAAGCTCTTCCTCACACCACCCCATCCCCAGCTTATATGGTAATACTGAAGACAGAGCTGAAGTTTATCTCATTTTCTAAGGCATCTCATTTTGCTTCCTGTTTTGAGCAGCTACAGCCAAAACCACCTTGTTCTGAGAACCTTGTGTCCAGAGTGAGGGTTCAAACAGATTTCAAATTAAGGTCATTTAATGCTGCCACAGTACCAAAGCCTTCAGCTAAAGCCAGCATGCCAACTCCTTCAGTTAATAGGAACAGGAGCCTTTTAGCCACCTCTTCAGCTCAACACCAAGAAAGCTGTTAATACACAGCCCACAGTTGTTTCTTAACTTCATGTTCCCATACATCTTACTGCTTTAAGTGTTTAAAAGCACTGGATGAGTGGTAGCTGCTGTGCTCTTCCTTGCAGTCTAATTCACATTCATCCTCTCTGTTTGGTCAGTTTGACCTTTGCTTGGTCAGTCCACCTACTTCTGTGTGTTGAGTAGAGCTCAAATACTCTGCTTACTACAGATGAACAATGTCCAGCTCAGTCAGCATCTGATCTTGACAACTAGTTTGGTTTGTAAAAGAGCTGTTTTGCTGGAGAAATGGATAAGTGGGTAATCCAAATTTATATAAATGCATACCAACAGTCTCATAAAAATACTTTTTAACTAAAAGAGAGCAAGCCATTAAATTCACTGCACTCTTATTATGTCAATCTCCTATTCCATTCTTTTCACCCTAGCTACATTTTGAACTTGTTTTTGTTGAACCAAACATAAAAGCCCACCTTTCCATTCAGGATCTAAGCCCCAGACACAAGAGAAATTAGTTATAATCACAGCTGGAAGCTTAACTTGGTGCTGGCCAGAATGCACAGTGAACAATGCAGCCGTTGTAAGGTGGCAGGTTAAAACACACCTGCACATCAGGGCATTTCCCACTGACTAGATGTTAGGAAAAAGTTCTTCACTGAAAGAGTTGTGAGGATATGGAACAGGCTGCCCAGGGAGGGGGTTGAGTCACCATCCCTGGATGTGTTTAAAAAGGGTAGCTGAGGTACTTAGGGAGATGGTTCAGCACAGGATGGGAACGGTTGGACTTGATGATCTTAAAGGTCTTTTTCAACCTTGTGATACTGTGATTCTGTGACTGGTTGATCCCACCTTTCCAACACCAGCCACTAGATTCCAGACCTCCACCAGCCACTCAGGTATTGAAGTTCTACAGTGCTTTTGCACAGGAATATCAACTCTGACAGCAGGAGGCAGATAGTCCACCAACACATACTAACTAGCTGATAGACCTGAGCTGCTGGAAGGTAATCGTATCTATCTCCTTTCCTCATGGTATATCACAGAATCACAGAATTGTAGGGGTTGGAAGGGCCCTCCAGAGATCATCAGGTCCAACCCCCTGCCAAAGTAGGTTCCCTAGGACAGGTTGCACAGGTCAGTGTTCAGACTGGTCTTGAATATCTCCAGATTAGAATGGAAATGCTCAGGCTTGAAGGTTGCTTTGCATTTATGACTCGACACATCAGCCCTGGTGTTAATGGAGCTCTTGTTTTTCCCATGACATGTGGGAGAGGGTATAACTTGGGCATGGGATGGGAAAGGTACTCCTCCACAAGAACAGCTAACCCTGTGCCCACCATCATGTCTGTCTCCATTCATTTCAGGTGATGGAGAACTGCCATACCTCCATACCCCACATTCATTCATCCCCCACATTCATTCATCCTCCACCTACCCCACATCACTTCTCTCTGTAGGTCATGTCTCAGCTGCAGCTCCCCACCTTCTTCCCATCCCAGCAGCATATGTAAGTTATCAATCACTAACCTTTTTCCTGGTGCTTTCTTGAAGCCACACAGTTAAGCAGGCAAGTGGGAAGACTTCAATCTCAATCCAGTACCAACCCTCCAGGAATTTAGTCTGCTCTCACCATTGTAGAGTTGGTCCAAGTTTTTCAGGCAGGAGTTTTCCATTGGAAAATGCTGTCTGTGCAGTGCTGCAGTGTTCTGCAGGAATGTGATGACTCCTTCAAGACTGTCAGTGGAAAGTGGGTGGTCAGGTTAGTCTGCTGTTCTCCTGCCAGCCCACCTTCCCAGGCGTTCTGGCATCACAGCCACCTGTGTAATGTCCAACCCAGGATTCTGGATGCCAACTTTCCAACTCTGCAGGCAAAAGGGATGGTATGAAACTACTTGTTTCCACAGTAGACCAGGCCTTGGTACCTTAGCTTCTTGCTTATTCCCTAAGCTTCCAAGTTTTGTGCATATCTATCACAGCTCTCTTTGTTTACCTGGCTTCATGAGTATCCAGGCTCCACTGCTGTCTTCTAACCAGTTATGCAAAGCCAAGAAGAATAAACATTCAGAGGCAAAGGTTTCTCCAAAACTTACCAACTTTACAGGAAAGTAAGAAGAAACTTTGTGAATATATAAAAAAAAAAAATACCTGACTAAAGACATTGTGGGGAGGCAAGGACAAAATCATGATTTTCTGCTGATCAAGAACATGTTTTAGTTTAATTCCCTTCTCTTTCCCCAAACAATGCAAAGTTTGACTATATGTTCTATGGGACAGAAGCTGCTATCAAGATGTTCTCCACAAGGTTAGTTTTAAGCATTAAGACCTGCCTCCATGCATCCATCAAAACATTGCTAGAGGTCTTGAATGCTGACAGACTATCATTTTTGTGGAAAATTTTCCTTCAGATGGTTGGGAAAATGCCATCTCTTCTTTCCCATAGCTGCCTTGTGGTGGATTTGACAAACCAGCTTTTCCTTCTGATTCAATCCCAACTGGCTCAGCAGACTCACTGCACCTCAAGCCAGTGTTTCCTGGAGTTTCTTTTATCTAAGGAAAATGAATCAGCTTTAAGTAAATGAACCCTGATTCAGTGATGACCAAAAGGGTCAGTTTGCCTTGCAGTGTGGTAAAAGACATAGACTGAGGAGCAAAGACCAGGATCACAAGCAGAAGGCAGGTCAGGAAACCAGAAAAGGAACAGAATGGGAAGCTGGAGCACTGCAGCATACCAGAACAAGCTGCACCCTCAACTGAGAACAGTTTGAAGTTGAGCTATGGTTTTTCTTCTTCCTGATGTCATCTGTGCCACAAGACCCCTCTTGTGGTATCCATGTCTTTTATAATCTTCAGTTCTGTGAGACAAAACATATGGCTTTTTCTTTTAAGTTCTTGTGGAAACTATCTTAATTGCAAGTTAATAGCTCCTGGATAACATTACTTTGAGGAAATGGTTTGGTTCCCTTTTGGCTCCACCCCCCCATCTTTATTGCTTTCACTCCCAGAGGAGAAAATTAAGGAGAAAACACTGAAGATATGTCATGACTCCACTTTTATGAGTGACCACCTTTGAGGATGCTTTTATTGTGGATCTGAAAAATTGAATTGACTTCTTATGTAAACAGAAATAGTGGCCACAGAGTGACAAATGGACAAGGAATGTTCTAGCTTCAGAGATCAAAAAAGTAAGCTGTGAAGTGTTAGCTTGTTTTGGCATTGCTCTTTCTTCCTCCAGTGTAAATCTGGGTTGGTTCCTCTGAAAACTGAGTGTGGTCTTCCTCTCTACTCATTCTTGATATCCTAAATTTAGGAGTAAAATAAGAATATCTTCAATAAAATTACATATAATCTTCCTTCCATATGTACCCTATCATTAGACAGATATGCAATGCCTGGATTATTATCAAGCCCATAATCATAGATTGCTCAAGACATCTGAAGCCTACACAAGTCCTATATTACTCTTCAAGGGCTCTAAATGCTGTACAAAATTAGACCCACTCTCTATGGTGCTCTGGGTGAGATAACACAAAGATGCTACAAACATCAACAGGTATCAGTGCACCTCGACTGGCAGACCATCTGTATTGTTCAAATCACAGGTGCTGTGCAATTTTTTCCATGCCCTATTGAGTACTACCTCAGGAGTTCACAAAGAGCATCATGCCTCACCTGGTATGGAAAAAGAAAGTGAAGAACCACAAGGCTTGCAGAGGTACAGCAGTAAAGGTTCTGTCTTTCCAAAAGCATTCCAAAAGCCCTTGAACTCTTTACCTTGTGCCCACACAGAGAAGGTTTCCAACTCTGGTAAAGCAGAGCCTGGTGCTTGATTTCCAGTCCTTCAGGGAAGTTGGGCAACCACTCAAAACCAATCTTGGCATCCACCCTATGCCATCTGCATAAATAAGTGACATCTATAATAGTTGACTAAACAGAGTCAGGTCACACTGTCTTGTCCTGATGCCAATAGGCAGAACCTGGCCACATCCACACTGCTAAATTCTCTTACCCTCCCAAATGAGGTGATCACATCCAAATTGCTTATTGGGAATGTTATCTGGATTGTACTGACACCCAAAGCAAGCCCAGAAGTTGCCAGGGTGAACACTACTTGGCACAGGTCAAAAGCATGCCAGAGACCAATATAACTGAGCAAGACTGTGCAACATGACCTGGCACAACTTAATTTGTTGGGATAGGCACAGCCAAATCCTGGACTCAACTCCTAAATAGGAGGGAGTTGTTCTTGGTGATGTTTCCAGGTGAAAGTTAGCAAGCCAGAGCCCTCCCACCACGTATTTCTCACAGGCTTTGATCTGCCTTGCCTCATAACAAATAGCATTTCCTCGTGGGCCAGCTTGAAATTCAATCTTGCTGATCCCAGGGTCAACACAATGCAAGCCCTTGCCAACCACACAACTTCACACCACCCAAACTGAGGTCCTGAAAGAATGTCACAGTGTCCCACTCTGGGGGAGGTCCACTTGAAATGGTCAATGGATCCTGCAGAACAGATCAGCCAACCAAGTGATGACACAGGAGCATTTTGAATTGTTCTCTAGGATCCATGACTTGGGACTCTTGTTTCTAGACACACTTTGACACAGTGGGGTATCTAAGACATTCACAGGGAGTTGTCAAATATCACACAGGATCTGTGGACACTTCTGCATCCTGCACTAACAACTCAAGGCCAGACTGGCTGCATGAGATGAACTCAAACAGTACTAACCCCATGCATGGGCATCTCAGCTCACCTTGACACCCCCATTGACTGCAGCAGGCACTGGATGTCCAATATGCACAGAAACACCTATAATCTGATTCTTTAATTTGTGGGTGAAGCCACATGTGTGTTGTCTGGACTAAATTCATGCATGATAAGGCAGGAGATGCAAGGCTAAAACCTGAAATCCTTTTACCCCAAGTTGATGCTGAATTTCTTAAAGACATGTCCTTGAGATTTGACAAAAGCTAAAAGTCTCCTCTGTCACTGCAGAAGTTTATATTATTATTATTATTATTATTATTATTATTATTGTTGTTGTTGTTGTTGTTGTTGTTGTTGTTATTATTATTATTAAAATGTTTTTCATGCTTCTGAGCATGAGAAAAGGAAGGAAGGGGAAGGGACATCCCAAATTCTACCTTCCTTATGTCTACCTTAGATTGAGCTGCTGCTTCACCTTAGGGCAAGTGTCATCTTCATTTTTACTTACCTCAAGATCCCTTTTTCCATTGCCCAAAAGCTTAGAATAGCCTTAGAATCAAAGAAAAGCATCTGCTGTATACAAGGGAAAGCTCAGATTGGCACCAAACATTTAATTTGGCCTCCTCTAATCCATGTGGGGATCCTGATACACAAATCAAACACAGACATAAAACACTCCTAGTTTTCCAATCCCTTCCTATCTCACTGTGGATCTGTGCCCACGTTGCAGTGAGAAAAAATCACAGCCAATTATTCTTTGCTCCACAGTGCCTCTTGAAGCAAAGATAAATTCACCTGGCTCATCTAATTTGCCTGTGGCTGTTTGTGTTGATGGTTATGGAAAGCATAACCTGAAAAAGAAATGATCATGGGCATATTAAAGCTGATGCCATCAGACACGTCGTACTGATCCAGTGGCATGTTCAGGGTCTTGTTTGCTTCTGTTGTCAATTAAACACTTGTAGTGGAGGCAGTTAGAGCAAAGCAGCAGGTTGGTGTGCCAGGCTTCTGATCAGAAAGGTGTGAAAGCACCATTTCCACTCGATTATTTTGCTAACAAGGGAAACTCCAGCTTCCTTGCTGAGGGACCATAAAACCATCGTGACAGGACAACGGGAAAGGAAAGAACATCAGAAAAAAAGCAGAGATCAGCCTATGTTTAATAGTGTTCAGCAATGTAAAATCAGCTGGGCAGCTTGGAGTTAAAAACCAGCTTGAAGACACCATTAGGAAAGAATTCTGCCAAGTGTCTGAACCTTCTTGCCCAGGTGGCCAAGAAAGCTAATGGCATCTTGGTATGTATCAGAGGCAGCGTGGCCACAGGGCCAGGGCAGGGATTGTGCCCCTGGGCTGGTCCCTGGTGAGGCTGCAGCTGGAGTGCTGGGTGCAGCTGTGGGCCCCTGACTCCAAGAAGGCCATGGAGGGCCTGGAGCGTGTCCAGAGAAGGGCAACCAGGCTGGGGAAGGGGCTGGAGAGCAGCAAAGCTTGCGAGGAGCGGATGAGGGAGCTGGGGGTGTTGAGGCTGGAGCAGAGGAGGCTGAGGGGAGACCTTCTCCCCCCTGCCCTGCCCTGCCCTGCCCTGCCAGGAGGGTGCAGAGAGGTGGGTGCTGGTCTCTTCAGCCAGGGCCCAGGAGCTGGCAGGAGGGGCAATGGGCTCAAGCTGGGCCAGGGCAGGCTCAGCTCAGCTGGGAGGGCCAAGTTCTTCCCTGGCAGAGCTGTGGGGCTGTGGCCCAGGCTGCCCAGGGAGGGGGCTGAGTCCCCAGCCCTGGGGGTGTTGAACAGAGGGGAGATGAGGTGCTCAGGGAGCTGGTTTAGCTTAGGATGGGAATGGTTGGACTCGAAGATCTCAAAGGTCTTTTCCAACCTTGTGATTCTGTGAATTCTTGCTGTGTTGTCTGGAGTGTTGACTTGTAGCTCAGTGAAAGCCAGAACACAGACACTGTCATATTTCTGTGTTAATGTATAATTTGGAATTTTGTTGCTAAGTATTGTAAAATACTAAAGGTACAGAAATGTATTATTTTTAACTCCCAGAGACCTGTCTCAAACTTCAAGCACCCATAAGGAGGTGCACACTTCCCATTTCTTACATCCCCATGCAAAGACTCTTTCTCATTATACCAGTATCAGTTGTACCACATTTGGGATCAGTAAGCCATGTCTGCTGTGGGGGGGGGGGGGAGGGGAGAACCCACACAACCATAGCCTCACCAAGGAATTAGACATCTTCTGCAGCTTCATACCATTACTCCCTCCTATCACCCAGGGCACATCCACACTCATTTGTTGTGCATATTAATGGACAACGCCTGTTTCTGTACCTCACAAGAGGTTTACTGTTCCACCAAGCCAACTCCTCTCTCTTTTTCCTTCAAGTGAGGCTTTGGTCCACTTTCCCAGAAGAAGGGTAGAAGGGATAAACCATGACTGCAGGAGTCCTGAGGCCAGGAATGTGCAGGAGGTCTGACTGAGCAATGATACTCTGTGCTTGCTTTTTCCTCTCCAGGCCCCAAAGAGGGATCTTGAGAAATACAGGCTCACACTTCAGTGACTACACAAGCATTTCAGGCTGGGGAAAAAAAGGGGATTTCAGAAAGATTATTCTATGATCACCCATTAGGGGGCATCTCTCCTCTTTGTGTAGAGCATCCAGAGTCTGGATCTCAGCCTAGTGAGACCATCAGCCCCATCCTGCTCATCTGCTCCCAGCCAAGTCTGTTTCTGACAAGTGCTCAGGAAATTATGAAGTTTGTTCTCTGCCTCACTTCACCTCTGAGTATTTACAAATGTCATGGGCAGTGTTTGTTTGTGGAAGCCAGCCGGTTGTGGTGGTGGGGTGGTGGGGTTTTTTTTGTTTTGGTTGGTTGTTGTTTTTTTTCTTCTCCTCTCCCTCCTGTCCTTCTCTACGGCCCATTATCAAAACCACAGCAGAGATCATATTTAGCATGATCTCATCCAAACTCTGCAAGAGCTCAGAAAGCCTTTCCCAAGTAAAGGAGGGTTTGCATTTATTTGTGTCCCCAAAGGCTGACTATAAGACTCAAGGTGAGCAAGCAGGTTTCTGCTGTGGTGATGGGTTTTGTTTTCAGGGTGGGTTGGTTTTTTTTTCTTCTTTAGTTGGCTATATATATATATATATATAATTTTTTTGGGGGGTCTTATTTTATTTTTTTTCCATCCAGAAATGCTGATAGTTCAAAATGGAAATTTTTCATTGCATCTTCCCAGCTGCAGTCAAGTTCCTTCTCAAGGACAGGCTGCAATCTTTGATCAAAAGCAGAGTGAATAAGTACTACTACAACCGCAGGGGGTGAAAGGACTGCTGCTGAGATACTGAGGCTAACTTGTAAGACCACTTGGCATATTCCTCTAGTATATTTGGCAGCCTCCCTCCAGAAGACTGATCCTCTTTCTCACCCTCATAATCTCTACTGTTGGATTAAACATTTGTCTTAGCCATAAGGTAACTTTCCTGCTGACAGAGGCTAAGGAAAACTGTAGCCAGGACTGCCTGCAAGCATGGGTGGCAAGAATGAGTAAAGCTATCAAACTGCTTTTGCATAAGAAATACTTAAACATACTCAATCTCTCTTTCCTGGAAAAGAAATTACAGAGGAGGATGTGACAGAAGGCATGAATGGCCCACAGAAAGTGAGTAGGATATTCTTGTTTACTTTTTCTTTCAACACAAGAATTAGAAATACTAGAAATAGCATAAAAACTAGTGGGTAGCAAGTTCAAAATAGAATAAGGATGGACCTTAGAGATGAACTATAGTGAATCTAGATGTAGTATATGAAGTTGTTCATACCTCCAGTTCTTCTCCCTGGCCTGCTGCCTGCCATTGTTGTCTCTCAAACAGAAGTTGGATGATAAAGGAACTGAGAGGAAAACAGTCTGACTCAACAGGGTCACAAAACCTGCTTCCCACTTCTGTTATCCTTGCTAGAAAATAATGTGGGGATCCATCACATGAAACTGAACTTGCTGGTAAATGCTTACCATGGGATTAATTTTATCTAATTGCCTAGCTGTCATGTAGAAAAATGGGCAAGATAATGAGTCTAGACACTCTTTGTAGTCAGTGGAGTAATGATAAGCACAAATGTGAGCTCAGCTTGATCCATGTGATTGAAACAGGTGGGACGATCTACTCTGCAGAGAAGAAAGTCGTCATAGCTGAAAGAGAACCAGGTAGCCTAAGCAAGTAAATGATACTCTGAAGTACATGGAGAGATGCCAGGCTCTGATTGTAATGACCTGATGGATGTGGTTATAAATCCATTCCTTCATCCAAAAAATCTAAATTTGTCTCCACACCTCAGACTTTTCTTCCATTTCATGAAATATGGATGGTGGTCCAGAAGATTGAGTATGAGTAAGACTTTAATTTTATTATGCATTTTCACCTTGACCTAGACCACAAGAATTTCCTTATGGGATAGACTGTGGCTTTATCACTTCTTGTGTCTATCTAATTCCTTCTTATGCCAAGAAGAGAAAGAAAGAGGAGTGCCTCCTCTGCTGCCATATACAAGAATGAGCACTCCTATAATAATGTCTATGATAATGCCCAAGTCTTTTAGCCAACAAGAAACTGGTTGCTCTTTCAAATGTTCCAATGCAAGACATATCTTAAGGGTTTTCTTAGTTTGGAGAAGAAAGGCTGGAGGAGGTACAAAATCAGCTTTTGATTGTGTCTGAAATTGTTTCAGACTGGAAGAGAAAAATCCGTTCTCTGTGTGTATTGTGGGTAAGTCAGGAAGCCTTGGACATAAATTACCAAGGGAAAGTTTCAGATTGGTGATTAGGATAAATGTTATAAGAGAAAGGGTAGCAATAAAATAACTGGAGCAGCAGTTATCTCCACTGGGCATCTTTAATGGTAGAGTAGATGTCAGTCAAGAATGGCTTCCAGTGTTGTTCCTGCCCAAGGACATAGACATGTAGTCCATAACTTCTCAAAATCTTCTATGATTCCCCATGGCACTCTTTTTAGTCTTCTTCTCATAGCTAGAGTTCATTATATACTCTATTAGTTTGACTGTTTCAACTGTATTGATCTACTGAATCATTCTTAATTGTAGCCTTACCTAAACCATTACCTTGTCCCAGCCTTTATTGGTTAGCTGAAATGGTAGTAGATTTGCTCTGTAATATTCCCTCTTAAGCATATTTTTTCCTCATCCAAATCTGAAAGTCAGCATAGGTAGCACTAGCTAATTGCAGTGAAGTCAAAGACTGTTGGGACAGAGAGTATTCCAAATGAGCTATGAGTAAATCCACATAGGTAGCATTCTAAATGAGTAGTCAGCTCCTGCATGCTATTAACAGAATTGTCAAACTTAGCTAAATGCTTCACTTTTCCTGAGCCAAAGACTGGCAGATGTGGTGCAACAAGGCAAGAAAAAAGCAGAAGTCTGTCAAGCAAACATAGTTTGCCCCTGGCAAGGAAAGTGGCAAGGGTGAAGGAATGATCTAGGGCTATATAAAGTTTAACTTCCTTACTTACTCCACCTCTATTCTCTTCTCATCAATCCCCCCCAGCTATACAGGAGTCTTCTGTTAAGAGGGGAATTTATCTTCAGAGCTAAGGTTGATCTTATAACCTTGGCTTCTCTGTGGGGCAGAGAGCAAGGAGTAAGCAAGTTTTACTTGGACCAGTTTCCTGCACTTCATTAAAAATCTTCTGTTAAGCTCAGCCACATTCACGTTCAGTATATGTAAAATAATCTGTCCACAATTGAGATATAGTCCTAAACCAGTCCAGTAAAAGTAAATCCTGAATCAGGAGGCTTAATAATCCTTCCAGAATTCATAGTAGCATTAAATATGATTACAATGAATATTCTTGTTATCCATCTAAATACCCACTTTGGGATTTGTTGTGGTTTTGGCCCTTTTCCAGAGTGAAATCACAGAACTGAAGAAAACCCTCCAGAGAACCAGTTAGCCCCTTCTTCCCACTGACATGACTTCTGACAGATGTTTGTCAAACTTCCCTTTAAAGATATATGGTGAGGGAGATTCCCCACCTATCCCCACACAATTATTTCCACTCTCTCATTTTTCACTCCATTAGAGATGGGAGGCTTCTTAAGCCCTACTCTTACTCTCTTCATTTCAAGTTAAGAACATTACTTCCTATTATAATCTTCATGGGTGTTGGAGAGCAGATTACTGCTTCTTTAAACACCCTTCTTGATATATATCTATATTTACATATGTCCCCCACATGGATGTTCTTTTTCTCAGTCCAAGCCAGTGCAAAATGCCTATTTCAGCCTGTTTATGTACTGCTTGTCTTTTGGAGTCAGGAGAAACAAATTAACCCTTTCTGTGATCTGCCTTGACATGAGAATTTTAACACATCTTCAGGTAGGCTCACTCAAACTGGTTTTAACCCACGTATCATAGAATCATAGAATGGTCTGGATTGGAAGGGATCCCAAGGATCCCAGAGCTCCAACCCCCTGCCACAGGCAGGGCCACCAACCTCCAGGCCTGGAGCTCCACAAGGTTGCTCAGGGCCCCAGCCAACCTGGCCTTCAACACCCCCAGGGACGGGGCACCCACCCCCTCTCTGGGCAGCCCCTGCCAGCACCTCACCACATAGATCAAGTCCTATTGTTGATGTAATGGTGGAAGAAAGGAAATCTCATCTGGACAGAGAGGAAGATGTTCCTCAAACTCAGGGCTACATGGTTGGTAGGCTTTGTAGTAGCTGTTTTGAAGCTAGCTCAGGCATAGTTACATGAGCTCTGATGCCAGCAGAAGAGCTGGATGTACCTAGCAATGGGTGGACAACTATTATCTAAATGGGTTCAGTTGTTTAGTGCCATCTGAGACACTAGTGGGAACCATGATATCCATATAGGGCTGGAAAATGTGACAGAGGACTTTTCAACACCTGGAAGCCACCACTGTGAGGGGTTTCAGCTGATGTTTGAAGGTAGCACCAAATGTTTGGGCAACTGAATTTCATTCAGGAGTTTGATAGTTGATTCACCCCATTCATGAGAGTGTAAGTAAAATGGGGCAAATGAATTTTACCTTGGAAGTGCATCTAAAGCTGGGCAGTATGGATTCCATCCAGGTACATCAACAAGACCAGCACATAGTATCAAGATACCCATAACATCTTACTGAGGTTGCAGAAGCCACCTGGCTCCCATATCTTGAAGCTCTGTGTGGGCACACTTAACTAGATTTCTATTCTGTTCAGAGAGCCAAATTAGCTTACAAGCTAAAAAAACTGGGCTGCTAATTAATACCCACCACATAACTTCTTCCACAAGTGGTCCACACTGCTGGCAGAACCACGAGCCCTCTGCACTTGAGGAGTCATACAAAAACCTATGGAAACTGTGTGGCTTGAGAGCCAGTGCAGATTGAAGAAGCCATAGCGTGACCTGCTGTCTCACTCACACTTTTCCCATGGCCTCCATTGGTGCAGTAACACCAGAGAGCAAGGTCATGGGAGCAATTCAGTGGCTATTTTAGTTCCTTCTCACGAAGTCACGGGTTGTGCTGCAGCTTCACTGTAAGTTAATTAGTGATGCTGTTTTCCTGGTTTATTCTACTTGCCCTGCCATAAAGTGTGCTGGTCCTAGAGGCACTATTTCTTCCCTCATGCAAAGTAATTAAAGGGAACAAGTTAGTGGTATGCCTACTCCATCTGCCTGACTTGATTAACCCCTTCAACGTCACTTCTTGTGGGAAGAAGAGAGAAATTCGGTGCTCAGAAGTCAATTCCAACTGTTGATACCAGACAAACATCTAGACCTAGTGCAATAGCAGCACATATATATGACAAGGTAGTAAAACCACAGAAATTCTGGGTCACCAAACAGCTAGCATGCTAGCTAAGCTAATTAGCATCATTTTGAATGAGTGGTACTTTTTTAACCCTTCCCCTCAAGTGCCCCGTTGACAAGTAGCGTGAGTGAAGAACCTTCAGAACAGGACAACCAGGTAGATGAGCCACACAAAGACCTGACCTCACAGCTGGAGCATGATGGAGTAGTGAAAATAACTCTTGTGCTGTTAGAACCAGCTCACACTGCAACAAAGAGCAATGAGACATAACCAGGTGAAATAGAGAGGGCTGGGAGCCAACAGTGTAATTTTCCTGCTCAATTCCCCACACTTACCAGGTTGTGAATAATATTTGTTACCTGCTGGGGGATAGGGAGGAAAAAAAACCCCAGTGTAAAACCCCTTCAACTGAGTACACCATCCTGGAAAGGTTTGTTCAGGTAGACAAATGCTATGAGCTTTGGAAAAGATGTTTTACTGGGGAAACACAGGAAATTATCCATGTCATTCTGTAGCAGGAAATCCTAGGGGAAGGCAATATGACTGGAATGATCCTTTTATTTGGAAAGAACAGTATGGGATTCACTTTTCTCACGTGAGAAAATTGAGCGACTTGACCTCTTCCAAGGCCAGATTGAAATTCAACTTGGCTTTAAAAAAAACAAAGAGAGAAACAATAAACAGTCTTCCTGGAGCCGTGTCCTGTGAAGTTGAAAAATGTAATTAGTTACAGCTGGTCTCTAATAATTTCATGCCATGGGGCTTTGGGAGCCTTTATTTAGTGATTAAAAAGAGCTTAGGCCAAATTAGTACTGGTTAAAAGACAGGTTGCTTCAAGGGAGAAAAATATAAATTGCCATGCAAGTTCATGTCTCTAAAGACTTTATCTAAAGGAAGGAGTACATAGATTTCTGCCTAAACTGCCCCCCCAGCATTTGCTGGACACTTTCACTGCAGCCCCCCCGCAGCAAGGCACAGCACTAGGGACTGTTGTTCTCTCCCCCCTGCCAAAGCTGCCCTCCTGGCTAACCAGGAATGTGAACCCAATGGAAACACTGAGAAAAAGGGCAACATCGTGCTGGTTGACCAGCTCTGGAAGTGGGAGCATTGACCTGAGTCTTTGGGTCTGGTCCCTGCTTGCGTGACATTCAGGTCTCTCATGTTAAACAGCCACTGCTACTCTCACCCTCGTTAACACCATTAACCCCTTGACCCTATCTTGGGCTCTAACACAGGGCAGCAGGTCTACAAACAAAACACCACCAGCAAGTTCTTGGTGTTGCTTCAAGCTCTGCTAGGTTGGGGGTTGTTGAAGGGCAATGTCAGAGGAGGTCACGTTTTCAGGCATTTAGTAGCAGGGAGAAGGAATGAAGTGTGAGCTTCAGTATGATCAGGCAGCAAGCAAACCACACAAGGTCTTGCCAAAAGCAAGTGTCATCACAGCTAGCTTTAGCTGCTGATAACATAGCTGTCTGCAGCTGAATTCATTACCCCACTCTTTATAATAAATATTGAGAAAGAGACATTTTTGGGGGTGTCTTGCATCAGCCCTGCTTTAGAAGTCTTCTGTAAGAGGAGGTGAATTTCAAACCTCTGATCAGCAAATCTTCACCAAAACTCATCAGGGACTCTATGACCACACCAGTATGACTGGAGCCCCAAGCACAAAACAATTCATGCAGCCATCCCTCAGGCAGAAGGAGCCACTGGAAGCAGTCTGGCTGGTTAGTGCTCTACAGAAAAGTGTAAAGGGTAATAAAAAGCCATTATTTGGATCACAGAACCATAGGGGTTGCCCTGTAGAACTCATGGGGTCCAACCCCTTGCCAAAGTAGGGTCCCTAGGACAGGGCTCACAGGTTGTTGTCCAAATGGGGCTGGAATCTCTCCAGAGAAGGAGACTCCACACCCCCTTGGGCAGCCTGGCCCAGGGCTCCCTCACCCTCACTGGGGAAAAGTTCTTCCCCAGGTTGCTGGGGAACTTCCTGTGCTCCAACTTACAGCCATTGCCCCTTGGCCTGTCCCCACAGACACTGAAAAGGGGCTGTCCATTTCCCCCTGTGTCCCACACTTGAGATATTTATAAACATTAATAAGATCCCCACTCAGGCTTCTTTTCTCCAGGCTGAACAGCCCCAGTTCTTTCAGCCTATATCCCCTATGGATGTTCTGCTGCTCCACAAATAGCCTATTGGGTCTGCAAAGATGGAGAGATTCTCAGTGTAGATGTGCAGGTTGGCACTAGTCAAACCATCAGAGATTGAGCTTCTTAATTTCCTGCTGCTTTGAGTGGTGTTAGATATCTCCAAAAGAAAAGGAAAATTTGCATGACTGAAAGGGGGGAAGGGGAGATTAATTCCCCTCTTGAGTATCCATAGACCATAAGGGGAAGCCAGACATAGAAGTGTCATTTGTACTGTTGTTTGAATGAATACTCCTCATAGTAATTTCCTGTATGAAAGTTCTGGTCTTCATACGACCTGGTATTGATCTTTAGTGGCTTCTTCATCCTACTGCTTTGCATACCTCCATAGTTTTTCCCTGACACCTTCTCTTCCCTTGACCTTTGTCCTCATCTCTCAGGTTTAGCACTCCTCTTCTCCAGCTTCTCTAGGCACCAGCCAGCAGTCACTGAGAATGCAAGAGAGGAAGGTTTTCTTCTCATTCCTCCTTGTTGGGCATCCTTGTGATGCCAAAGGAGCAAAATTGAGGGACAGTCCTCTGAAACCATGCTCAATGCATAGCAGAATATTTAGGATGAATGAAAGAAAGAAGGTTCATCAAACCTCTAGTATTCATGAAGTCTCCCAGAGAATCACAGAATCACAAGGATGGAAAAGACCTTTAAGATCATCAAGTCCAACCATTCCCATCCTAAGCTAAACCACCTCCCTAAGTACCTCAGCTCCCCTTTTGTTAAACACACCCAGGGAAGGTGACTCAACCCCCTCCCTGGGCAGCCTGTGCCACAGCCCCACAACTCTTCAAGTAAAATATTTTTTTCTAATACCTAATCTAAACCTGCCCTGGGGCAGCTTGAGGCCATTTCCCTTTGTCCCATCTCCTGTCCTCTGGCTGAAGAGACCATCACCCACCTCTCTGCACCCTCCTGGCAGGGCAGTGTAGGCAGGGAGAAGGTCTCCCCTCAGCCTCCTCTTCTCCAGGCTCAACACCCCCAGCTCCCGCAGCTGCTCCTCATATGATTCACCCCCGAGCCCCTTCCCCAGCCTGGTTGCCCTTCTCTGGACTCGCTCCAGGACCTCAATGTCCTTCTGATGGTGAGGAGCCCAGAACTGGACCCAGCACTCCAGCTGCAGCCTCACCAGTACCCAGCCCAGGGGCACAATCCCCTCCCCAGACCTACTGCCCACACTATTGCTGACACAAGCCAGGATGCCATTGGCCTCCTCCACAGAAGGTCACTGTGAGGTTGTAAACACGTCTTTCTGAAGATGGATCCCCACAGATGGTTGACCACAGAATTGTCTGGTAAGGATATAGAGTAGAAACAGAGGAGTTACATGATAGTTGCAAATCTCTCATGCAAAGGGTGACTTGCAAAGGCTTACAATTCTTCCAAATGTGTGTGGATTTTATTCCAGAAAGATACATAATGCCAAATTACATTTTTTTCCTTTTTTTTTTTTTTAAAAAAAAAACACAACAAAACCAACAACTTGGGCAAAGCAAAATATTTTTCCTTACCCTATTTGTGGAAACTGCTGGCTCATGTTCATTTTTTCTATTTAAATAAAGAACCTAAACCCCTTCATAGGATCTTTCTGCAGTGTCAGCATCAGCAGTGAGAGGCAGAAATGAGGTGTTTACATTTAAATGGTCACGAAGCCTTATCTATGTTGGGTCTATTCATATGCAGGCAAACATTTAATTAAAGAGAATGACTGATTGCCATGGCAACCATACATCTATGCTCCCTAACCACCACTGTTGCACCTCCTGTTTCCGTTGATGGCAGCCCTCTGTTTTCTTTCATCCAGCCAACAACAGCTTCCTGCACTTCAAGTGACTCAACCCTTCCCTGTCCCAGTTTGTCACTTAGCAAAGGCCAAGGAAAAGAAAGGTTTCCCTCAACCTGCCCCAGCAGTGCTGCTTTGGAGTATGCACCATTTTCTTTCATGATTTGTCTCAAGGACCATCTACAATTCTTTATGGTTTCTTTGTCTTTCTGTAGTACTGGCCATGGGACAACCCATGTGGCTGCTCTTTACCAGACCTCACAAGGGTCTTCATTCCTGTGTGTCAAAGCTCCATGTGACAGGGACACTAAGTCCAGGATGTCAGTTGTATAAAAGAAGAGATGCATAAACACACTTAGTCTTTTTTTTCAAACTGCTGTTTTGGCAGAATCATAGAATGGTCTGGGTTGGAAGGGACCCCAAGGGTCCCAGAGCTCCAACCCCCTGCCACAGGCAGGGCCACCAACCTCCAGGCCTGGAGCTCCACAAGGTTGCCCAGGGCCCCAGCCAACCTGGCCTTCAACACCCCCAGGGACGGGGCACCCACCCCCTCTCTGGGCAGCCCCTGCCAGCCCCTCCCCACTCTCTCTGCACAGAACTTCCCCCCAAGCTCTCCTCTCCCCCTTCCCTCCTCCAGCTTCACTCCAGCCCCCTTGCCCTGCCAGGCTCTGCCCTTCCCAAGAGCTGATTCCCCTCCTGTTCCTCAGGTCCCTTCAGGGACTGGAAAGCTGCAATGAACCTGAAGGAAAGATGGAAAGATCTGGGTCCCCTGAGATCATGGTCTGACATGGTTCATTCACACCACTGCTTTGGCCACACCATATCATCTCTCACCTGAATAAGACCCACCTAACAGTGGAGAGCTTGATCTGACAAGCTGCTTCTGAAACCCAGAGTTATTGAGAAGCATCAGCTTTGACCTCTGAGTCTAATGAAATGAGATAAAGTTGTTTTCAGTGCATGCAGTTAGGGTATGTAGCTATGAAATCCTGGCCAAGGTGGCAGCTAACGAGGTAACACACCTTGAGGAAGTTTCAGGGTGTTACAGATAACAGATAAGCAGTCACATCCATCCCTGGATGTGTTTAAAAAGGGGTAGATGAGGTACTTAGGGAGATGGTTTAGCTTAGGATGGGAATGGTTGGACTTGATGATCTTAAAGGTCTTTTCCAACCTGGTGGTTCTGTGATATATATGCAGATGTCTCTCCCTGACTCTACAAATAGGGGGGGAAAAAAGGAGGAAGGGGAGGAAAGGAGTACCAGTTTAACAGAAGTGTTGAAAAAAAGAGGGAATTTAAAAGCAGCTTGATATTATAAATACTAAATAAAGGTATAAAGGTAATAAAGCCAGAGGTGATGGGGAAGATGCAGAGAGAAGTGTGCAGGAATGCTTGGAGTTTATAAAGAAAGAACTTCAGGGCACAAATTGGGGGAAAAGGGAATATATTGTTAAGCAAATGATGAGAACAGGGCTGTTCAGCAGCCCCCTGTGCAGCTTGAACTCTGTGCCTGATGAGTGCAGCTTGGAGCAGAGCAATAAACTCACTGTATAACTTCCTGCCTGACTTCTGTGGTTAGGGGAGACCTAGAGTGTTTTAACCTTCCATCAGCAAGGGAATACAGAGAGCTGTCTTTTGCCATGGATAGGGGAATGCTTGGTGTATTTTCCACCTAACAGCATCACCACCTCTTCCTCTCCTTGAAGCACAAAGGCTTAGGATACCTGGTTTGTCACCCAAAGGGTGAGAGAACAAACTTCATCCTGTTTCTGTACGTTCAAAGAAAGCTGGAGGTCTGACAACTTGTCAGAGAGAAAGATCCTGGAGTCAGCCCTGGGAGTATTTGCAGCAAGCAATGACAGTGCTGGAGGACATCAGACTAGACATGTTACCTTCTGGTCCTCATGGGCTGTGCACATCACTTTGTGTCCACTCTTGGCCAGCTGCAGAACTGCTACACGTCTTCTTTGAGAAGTCTGCTTCTTTATCTTAAGATGTGGCAGTTCTCAGAGGTAGAACCAGGTAAAAAAAAAAGCCACTTTTACCAAATGCCACAGCTTTGTCAAATATTTTCTTCAGTGTAGGTGAAGCCTTAGAGTCTGGAGGTGAAAGAGAAGCTAAAACACCCTTTCTCATCTACATTTGCCAAAGATAGGACTTTAAAAGCTTCCATAATAGTCAATATTATTAGTCATTTCTCCATAGGGTCCTGTTCAGAAATCTCCTGCAGCCTACAGATGCAGTTATTTGCTTTGGAATTTGTGAATAGACTGTTGTTTTGGAAACAGATGGTCTGAGTAAATCCTTGCTGCCCTTCCCCAATGGTGCAACCTGTTCTCATAGCTCTGGAGCTGGACATCTTCATTGCTCTTCCCTTTCATAAATTCAGGCTTCTAAGTAGTCTGTCTGATATGGTTGTTGTGCCTGCCAGCTCCAGGATTTAAATAATAAATAAAAGGGTGATGAGCAGTGCTAAAGAATGACTTCTCCCCAAGGGCCTCATAATGACAAAGACCTTACAGGTATGTTCTAATTGGAGATTTACAGAAAGAGCACAACAGGCTATGGACTCTGTATAGCCCACACCTATTCACCACCAAGAAGATAAATCACTTAAAACTCATTTTAAAACATTTATTCATTTGATAAATCAGATGCTGGATTTACCATATATTCTTCTACTTTTGTCAGTGGTAGAAAAAGCATCCCAGATCCAGAGATGTCTTCATGATATACTGTAACTTCAGCCAAATTTTGCATCACTGATCTGTCTCCATGGATTGTACCCATAAAGCCTGTGTACACCAATGTTTGTACCACCAAAGCATCCAGGTCACAATATGCTAGGCATGTCATCCTGGATTTATTCCACATTCAAGCAAGGTATGTGTGTTTCAGTGCAACCATCACAGGCCATCCTTTGGAGAAAAACAGGTGGCTCCTGAAGATAGTTCAAGCCATTGGAGATCTGATTTAGTCCATGGATGCCTTTCTCCAGTATCTGGAAACCAGAGTCTTGACTGTGTCAGGTCCTGGTTTAGGCATCTCATTTTAGTGCCCAAAGCCAAATGGATGACTCTGGGTTTCTATGTATGAGTAGTAAGAGAAAGCCCTGCCATGGAGAAGACTGTTCTTAACAGGCAAGGCAAGAAAGAGGCTGGGCTTAAGAAAAGACCTAGGATTTGTATTGTACAGAACCAGACTCAGTGGCTGCTCACCTTTTGGCCTTAAGTTATTTGGACCATTGGTATGTTTTCATCACAGAAGAAGTGAAGGGAGGCCCAGAGAGATTAAACCACTTGTCTACATTCATGTGGGGAGTCTGTGGACAAGCAGAAGAATGAGAACAGATCTCCAGAGGCCTTCTCTAAATGGCTTAACCATGAGATCCTCATTCTTTCCATGCTGTGACTGCTTGCCTTCCAGCTGTGGTGCACACTCAGGGTTGAGGAGGGTTGAGTACATTTGGATAGCATACGGCACGAGCTGAATCCCTGCCAGGTTTTTAGCCTAAATTTGTAATGCCCTCTTTGAAGTTTTAAATGAAGTGGAGCAAAGATTTCTCTGCTTTTCAAAGTCAGCTTGATTTCAGCCTTCTCTGTGATGCTTGCCTTCCTGGTTCTGATCAGATGGTGGGGTGGAAATTAGTAGAATCTTCAACACTATGCTTATAGTCTATCCCACCAGATAAACCAAAACTTCTTCTTTTCATCCTTCCTTCTCTCTCTCTCTCTCTCTTTTTGTACATACCAACCTACCCTCTTTGATAAACATGTCCATCACTTTCATCTCTGAGCATGTTCATCTTCCCAATACTTGTCACTTCCAGCTAAGCCAAAGAGAACACATATGAAATGATCAGATGACTTTTTGTAGGACACATTTAATGGGTTTGGCAAAAACATGGAGCTCAAAACTGTGTAGAGGATTCTTTCTAGGCATATTTATTTGGAGATCAAAAGTTTATGGACTCATTTATACCAAGCTGTTTATTACTTCCACAAATTTCTTTCCTGTTGGTTTGTACTGCCATGTGTGATGGTCACAAGAACATCCTCCATAAATGGAGAAACACCATTTCTCTCCCCCCACACCATCAAAGCAAGGGAGAGAAGAAAAGGAACAACCACGTTTCCCTGTGTTCCCTATCCAGTGGATTTCAAGGGTTTTTCTGGGTTTGCCTTTAAATCTGGCTGGTTTTAACATGAGGGACACCCTGAGTAGGTCTGAGATGTCCAGGTCACTCAGTTCCTTGTACCAGTGTAGGCTGACAGCAAAACATCTGGAACAAAATGACCATTCCCCTCTGCTCAGCACTAGTGAGACACATCTCACCAGATGGTCCACTGCTGGGCTGCTCAGTACAAGAGAGACATAGACTTAACTGAGTAAATCCAGTGATGGGCCATAAAGTTTGCTTAAGGAACTCAAATATGTGTCTTATGAGGAAAGTTTGAGAGATCTGTGACTGTTCAGCCTGGAGAAGGCTCATAGGCATGCTGTCCACTTATACAAATAACTAATGCAGGGAGTGAAGAAGACTGAGAGACTCTTCTGAGTGGTTCTCAGCAATGGGGCAAGAGGCAATGTGAACAAAAAGAAAGAAATACTGAAAATTCCACTTCAACAAAAGAAAAAAAACCCTCTTTGCTCAGTTGTAGACAAACACTGGAAGTGGTTGCCCAGAGAAATCATGGAATATCCATCTGTGGAGAAATTCAAAGCTCAATTTGACATGACCTTGGGCACACTGCTGCAGATGACCCTGATCTGAGCGTGACTGTTGGACTATGATCAGGAATTTCAAGACCAAAGCACATCAGCCTGTCAGCTGGCTGGACAGATGTGCTATCAGCCCCTCTTCTTCCTAGTGAAGCCTCATGGGTCAAAAGTGCTATAGCTAGGATTTGCAAGGCTAGGATTGTGTTCTGAGTCAAAGTGGGGAATGTGCTCAAGCAGCTAGGGCAGCTTGTCCCAAAAATATCTGCTCTTGCAGTCTCCTGTTTCCTTTCCTCACATCTCTCCATCCTGTTGGGGCTTCTTCCAGCAGCAAGACTGTCCCAACTTTGGTCTCCTAACAAAATGAAAGTCTCATTTCCCCATGCTTTCAGGTAATTCTGGGTGCAGCAGCTCCAAATGAAAGGACATTTAGGTGGAAAGTAATGTCATCTTTGCTGTCCTACCCCCATCTGGAGTTTCAAAATGATACTTTGGATTAGCAGTGGAGTGTGGAGGTGAGTCCAATGGAGAATAAAGACAACCTTTAGAAAAGACAGTGACACGATTATGCATCAGCTAAATCCAGTTTTAATTTCCTCAAAGTAGATGTCCTAATTTGCAAATTACTGTTCTGTGATAGAGATCCTATGTCCTACATGCAGTTAAAATATAAACAAGCCTCTTGGGATCAGGTGGGAGCTTATTAAAAGTAGCTAACCACATATGCCTCTTTTCTTGCATTCATAGTTTGGGTTGAACTGCTCTGGTTTTTGGTTTGTACTAACAGCCTTTGCCTTTCCAAAAAAAGAGGTTCCCACAGTGTCTGAGCTGAGCTTTTTTATTTTTTGTAATTATTTTTTTTTCTTATAACTGGAAGGAACATTGCCTTGTGTTTGGGTGGTCAAATATAGTTTGTGCACCTTGGAAGCAACCAAGGGTTGTTATTTTTTGTCTATCTTTCATAATAGCTGAAATCTCCCCAGAACTCCCCTAGAGCTGAATTCATGGGCTGTCTGGAATTTAATTGTGGGGTTCAACATGGAACATTCTTCCTGGAAAAAGAGATGATGAGGTGGAGTAGTAAAGATGGTTAACCAGAAAAGCAAACAAAATCAACCCTAGACATTTATTAGCATTTAAAATAGAGTCTTGACAAGTAATGTGCATGTGTGTGTGAGTATGTGTGTTAGGGGAGGAGGGGATTTTCATAACTGGGTGTTTGAGGGAGGGAATAACAGACATTCAGGTTGGGCAAACAAGGCCAAGATGTACCCTGTAATTTTCATAATGAGGAAAATTTGGAGCAGAAGACTTGGGATCTGAGGTAAACTCAGTGTGACAGTCTGCCAAGGAAATAGAGTGGCTACATTAAGCATGACTTAGGCCACCTTTATCTAGTGGAAAGAAATTTTGATTGCACTGTGAAAAAAGTCTCTTTCCCTCCCCACAAGCACTGACAACAGTACTACACTCATCAATAGATTTCTACCTGTATCTATCTATTTCCCTACGTAAACTCTTGACAAGATATTGAATGCTAAAACCCATGAACACTGAAATACACACACACACACAAGGAAATGACATTTTCCCACAGAACAGAAAATGTAAGTAAAAAAATTATATTTTGCCTTGAAAACCAGCAATGTTGGGAAATTTCAACAAGAGCTTGGGTAACATTTTTAGGTGTGCATGCTTGTTTTCAGAACCAGATCTCATTTTGATTCACTGGGGCTGCTGCTGTGCAAGAGCAAGTGAAGCTGCAGTGATCTGGAAACCCTGCCACGGTTTGGATTCAACCTGTATCTTCTCTGCAGTCGGTAAGAAGAAACTCATCTGCTTTTTAGAGGAAAGACCAAGGGCTGCAGTGCTGAAAAGCAGAGAGGCAGGCAGAGAGCTGAGCTGGAGATGTGAGATGAAGTGAGACAAAGTGGCTGCTTACCCTTAGGAAGGCTATCCAGGAAGCCAGGGAAAAGATGATTTTTATGTGTATTCAGGAGGGATTTTGAGAACATATATCTCTTTTTTAATGCCATAAAAAAATCAGGTGTAATGACTCTCCCAGATGAAGTTATGGTAGAGACAGTCCTGAAACTGAACCATATCTTATATTTATGTTTTCTGAATGTGGAGAACTGGCATTAATGAGGAGTGATTTAGGGTGACTGATTTAGCCCTGCTTGAATTATATGAAAAGAAATCTGCTTTTGGAAAAGCTAGAGCTCTGCATTAATACAAGTTATATAAGACTTGGCTCCAAAAGATTATTTTCCCCAAAAAACATTTGAAAATATCCCCCTTTCCTTTTCCCCTTCCCCAAATCAAAATCTCCACAGAATCTGCAGATCTGGCCCTGATATTACTTCAAGAATTGAAAATCCAGAATTTTAAAGCCAAGAGGATGCCCCACATCTCTTGCAGGTCTGTCACAGACAGGCAGCTTGTCTCTGTCACTCTTCATTGTTAATCAGCTTCTATGCTTTTTGTTTCAGAACCAAATAATCAAAGCATGAAGAACTACTCTCCATGGACTTCACCATAACCAAGGGATAAATATGCTTTCTTTTTAGTTTTCCAGTGCTGAAGCATTGAAAACCAGCCTTAGAGTGGTCCAGCAAGACTGGCTTTTTATTATGCTTGTCTAAAACCTTTAATGAGAACTCTGCTTTTACAAGTAAGTCTAATGAGCAATGCCTTACTTCCCCTCTCTGTCCCATTTATCCAACTTCTTCAGTCTTTTCTTTCCAGCCTTTTCCCTTCTGCTTGGTCTATTCCTATTAGCCCCTGTACATGTGTCATACTCATTGATTGCCAACTGTAATTCATAAGTTGATAAGTCTGGGAGACCAAGAACTGAACAGTGCACCTTTTTTGGCACATCTCTAGAAGATATTAACTCATGGTGAGTTGCCAGGAAATTGGAGAGTGAAAAGTGGCCCTTTGGTTGAGAAAAACCTGGTCTAATGTTTTGATTTTCTTGCCAATTGCTGAACAGCTTCCACTGAGGAGTCATCATCAAGTCCCAAGGGGATTGGGGAAGTCATATTTAATCATCTTCTTGTTTCTCTGCAAAACCTTCCAGCATACTGCTTCCTCCCTCTTAACTTCCTCCAACTTTGATGGCAGCTTCCCAGCACCAATAAATTCAGGAGTGTATGTATCATTGAGCAGCAGTGTCCACAGACAAGAAGATGATCCCAGTGACGTTCAGACCCATGCTTACCCTACACAATGGCTCTCAAAGATAGCCAAGACTTTCCATCAGGCTACACCTCTGTTTTTTCTCCCTCCAAACATGTAACTTAAGATGTCTTTACTTTTCATATATTTATGAAACACTTCTAAGTGTTTTACTGATCTTTTGGGATGCCAAACGGTAGGAATCCCTTCTACACACAGGCACTCAAGGGCTGAAGAGACACTGAAGCTATCTCCCATATTTATTTAAACTCTAGTCATGCTTTTTTACCTTTCATGCAGAAATAGAGCCACAAAATCACAGTTGCTTCTCTCTTCATTGGAAATCTACACAGGCATTTCTACATGTTGCAGCTTTGTTTATTTTGATCTCTCTTACATCTATTCTTTTTTTGGCATGGGCAATTCCCAGCTCTTCCTTTCACTGCTTATCATTTCTGATTACTTCTGGCTGTCCATCCTCCTCACCTCTTTTGGCCCTTTTCCACAAACCCTCTATCCTCATGGAGATACTTGGCACTTCCCACTTGAGTAAGATCTGTGAATTTCATTCATACTTGTGTTCGTTTCTCTGCCAGCTCATGAATGAGGATGTTAACTCACGCTGATCCATGTGGACATTCCACTAAACAGCTTTCCCACAACGCCATGTAATATTATGCATGATTCATTACCCTCTGTTCTTTGTTTTCAGCGTTTCAGTTAATTATCAGGCTCTGCAGCTGCTCAGAGAGAGCCTGATTTTAATTTAGGTGGCAAGAACAACTTAATGAGACATTGTCTCACATGCTTTGGTACAGACCAGATATTTTATATCTACTGTAATCGTTTTAATCTTGTTATTCTATTACAACAACAAAAAAAACCCCAAACCACCAAACATTAAGCCCACATATATCTGAACTTAATCTGCCTGTTTATACTCATGCAAAGCCAATGAAAAGCACAACTAACTCAAAACAGTAGCTCCCCCCACACACACACCTCTTGTTATAGAGTATAGGAGAGTGAGACTTTTATTAACATTGAAGCTTGAGGTTGCCTTCCAGTCAGGGCAGGGGTCTATGTGGAAAGGGGGTTGCTTTTCCATCATGTGATACAGCAGAGACACTAAACCTGCCTAAGATAAACTAGGCAGTAACCTCCTTTTCAAACTTCTCACAGGTAAATCATAGAATGGTCTGGGTTGGAAGGGACCCCAAGAATCCCAGAGCTCCAACCCCCTGCCACAGGCAGGGCCACCAAGCTCCAGGCCTGGAGCTCCACAAGGTTGCCCAGGGCCCCAGCCAACCTGGCCTTCAACACCCCAGGGACGGGGCACCCACCCCCTCTCTGGGCAGCCCCTGCCAGCCCCTCCCCACTCTCTCTGCAAAGAACTTCCCCCCCAGTGTCTCCTCTCCCCCTTCCCTCCTCCAGCTTCACTCCAGCCCCCTTGTCCTGCCAGGCTCTGCCCTTCCCAAGAGCTGATTCCCCTCCTGTTCCTCGGGTCCCTTCAGGGACGGGCAGGCTGCAATGAGGTCCCCCCCAGAAGCAGCCTTCTCTTCTCCAGCCTGACCCAGCCCAATACAAATGGAGTTTTTCAAAATGGGACTAAATTCAGTCCAAGTGCATTTTTGTGAGTGGAGAGAATGAAAGAGAGACATTGGCAAATGGCAGAAATAATGGTTTGTGTAGCAAAAATAGAACGTGGAGAGTTTCTTACCAGGTTAGCATGACCAACAGCTTCTCTGGCTTTACTTTTTTAAAAAGGAAACCATTTCTTGTTTCTCTTTGTCTATGCCTCCATCTCTCCTAAGTGCTCAGCTGCCAGCTCCCTGTGTCTAGGGCTGAATTTGGTTAGGCACCTGCTGGTTTTATGAAGTTCTGCCTTATTATTTCCTACGCTTCAGTGATAACAGGAACATTTCCAGAGGTATCCTGAAATACCTTCTGGGTTTTTTTTTATGTTATTAAAAAAATCCACTTTGGTTTTTTTGAGCAAAAGCCTGAAATCTCTCCTATCATTGAATTCTGCAAGGTTTCCCCCTGTTATAAATAAAGGCAACTTTTACCCTCAAAATACCATCCAGTTAAGAGGTTCCAGGAAAAGTGGCACCTCTGCCTTCCTCATGTGTCACTGCTGCTTCCCCCAAAACCAAGCAGTGGTGGGATGATGAGCTGGATGCTGTCTCCCATCCTTCATTTCATCACATCTTTTGCCAGCTAAACTTCAAGGGGAGAGTCTTGAAGAATGGAGATCAAATAAGAACCAGGAAGTGTGAAGAAAATAAATAGCTTCATTTTCTGATCCTGGGCCAGTGGAAAAGATGCCTGTTAATTTATGAATGAATCAGATGCGTGCTGGAAGCCATTTACCAGGAATGTGTTCTTGGTCTCTTGCTTCACGCTTGTCAAAGCAAAGTCACCTATTGATGTCAAGCTGCACACAGGCCACCACTGTTATGCTAACCCTTATGTTAATCCAGGCCCTCAGCACAAATGATTCACAAGTTTCATTAGAGCAAAAGGTCTGCTAAAACCTCCAGACAATTCCTCTGGAGAGCTGAGAGAGTATTCAGATTCAATAGACATCTGTATTTGGATTCGAATGACATTCTTAGCTATATTTCTCCTCCCACTGGTTTTAAATCTCTAGAAAAGCATAACTTTAGCAAGGAAGGCCACATTCCCTAACAGCCAAGAGGAAGATTTACAAGCCAGATGGTGATACTTAAAATAAATAGCAAAAAATGATGCAAGATAATTTTCCCTCTCCTTCAGCGTGAAAACATCACCATGCCTTCCTCCTCCTATTTCCACCTCAAGATGACTGAGTACCCTCACTAAATCCTTCTGCACTCATTAAAGACCCTTTCCTAGCAGTGCTGGAGACATTGGATGATACACCTTCTGTCATTAGGAAGCTTGTGTTCATAGAAATAATAAATGCAATGAATAGAGAAGGTCTTCCTGCTGTCCCCCCACCAAAAATAAGTTTCTGGCTTTCACTTAAAAACAAAAAAAGTAATAATACAGCAGATTATTATTAAAAAGAAAAGGATTTTTAAAATATCTCTGGCTTTTGGCGGCCAGTAGTTTATATTTTCAGTTTATAGCCAATGGATTTTGGCAACTGAAATCCAAACCCACTAGTGGCTTTGAACAAAATAAAACAAAAAGTAAAACCAGCAAGCCACTCAAAGAAATATATATTTTTATTTTTTTTTGCCAAATATACCTTTTTCTCTTTAAAAATGGGCCCAGGATAAAATATTTCATTTTGCAACCACAAAATGTTTAGTTTAAAATAATAAAAAAACCAAACCCCCCTTCATTTCTGGCTACTATAATTTGTTTTCATGAGAGTAATCAAGACACATCTGCAACTGAGGGCTCATCTTGGGACCAGGACTTAACACTCTATGTTGATGTGTGTTGCAAAATCAGTCTGTGGCTCATCATGAGGGAAACAGAGTGAAATTATAGGTCTTGTGTAATACAATAAGCCCAACTGAATGGTCTAATAATCCTTTTTGGCACTAACATCTATGAATTGATAAAACATTGTGAACATTTGCAATGATACTGAGAGGTCCATATTTCCTTCCATGTTGTGGTCTCTTTGCATGTCATTCCTCTGATGACATGCAGATGTCTAAACTTAAGCTGAAGAATCCTGCTTTAGTGTTGCTCAGAGAACACCAAGTGTTGGAAAGCAGTTCTTTGTCCAACAGAGAATCTCCTGCGTGTACCCAACCCCTGCTTGGACATGGGAGTGTGCTGGGGGAGTGTGTGTAAAAATAAAATAGACCCTTCAGCTATTCCTGTTAATCATAAAAGACCTTCCTGCTGCAGCTGGAGTAGCAGAATTAGAGTCTGTACTAACTTAAGCCAAGGATCTGCTTTAAAAAAAGCCCAACAGTGTAAAAATCTGTGTGTTTTCATTGCAGTTTCCTCAACAGGATGTAGTTCCACATCCTCATCACCAGAGGCCCAGACATCATAAAAGCATGTCAAGACCTTTTGAGGAGTCAGAGTGTTTTTAGTGGCTGGGCTTCAGCAATCAAATACAGAAGAAAACCACCAAGGTCTTTTGCTTTGTGGTAGAAGGGCAGTTTGGTGCTGAAACCCAGCCACATCATGTATTGTCTGTTGGTTCATTTTACAGGATGCCTTGGAGTGTGCAAACTGCAGTCTTTTGGGAAGAAATCAAAAGGGCAGCTCTACTGGAAGCACCAAACCAGAAGACTCTTATGGCAATGAGAAGTTTTCAGTACAAGATGTGTAAAGAGAGACCTGATTGCTGTCTTCAACCAGCTAGAAGGGGTAAGGTGAAGATGTACACAGACTGCTCTTGGGGATGTTCAGTGATTGGAGAGAAGGCAACACACACTAGTTGAAAGAAGGAAAATGCTCTTTAGATATCAGGAAATAAATAATTCATTATGGGGTTAGTCAGATATTGGAAGACAGGCCAAGATACATTAGGAAATGTCCACCCTGGACATACTAAATCTGAACTAGACCAAGTTCAGCAACATCTGAAACAAAATCCTTAAGCTCCACAGATTTAGAGGGGCCAGGCCGTCACCTTCTCTGAAGAACTGATCTCTTTTTATAGCATCAAAGATCAGTTCTGGTAATCTATAAAGAGACCAAAGCTTTTCAGGTTGAGAAAATTTGTCTGCATCCCATGCAAGATTGTCCAAAAATACTAAAGGCAAGGTTTCTGTTAACTGTTTGAGAATCCTTTATCAAACATCTGATAATTCAGCTATGGCATACTTGGCTCTCAACAACACTGTATCTGTCCATAAGGCATAGTTTGGCATCTTTATCTTAAAGGTCTTTTCCAGCCTTGTGATTCTGTGATCTCTTGGCTATAACAGAGGAGATCATAGAATTGTAGGGGTTGGAAGGGACCTCCAACCCCCTGCCAAAGCAGCTCCCCAGCTCATATTGCACGGATAGGCATCCAGATGGGTCTTGAATATCTCCAGAGGTGGAGACTCCACAACCTCCCTGGGCAGCTTGGCCCAGGGTTCCCTCACCCTCACTGGGGAAAAGTTCTTCCCCACATTGGTGCAGAACTTCCTGGGCTCCAACTTGCAGCCATTGCCCCTTGGCCTGTCCCCACAGACACTGAAAAGGGGCTGGCCATTTCCCCCTGCATCCCAAGTCTAAGATATTTATAAACACTAATTAGGTCCCCCCTAAGTCTTCTTTTCTCCAGGCTGAACAGCCCCAGCTCCCTCAGCCTTTCCTCCCAGGGGAGATGCTCCAGGCCCTTCAGCATCTCCAGAGCCTCCTCTGGCCTCTCTCCAGGAGATCCCTGGTTGGTTGATCCCAGGGAGCCCAGAGCTGGACACAACCCTCCAGCTGGGGCCTGAGCAGGGCAGAGCAGAGGGGGAGGATCACCCTCTGTTTTAGGTATTTAAAGTCTACAGACTGACACAAACCCACTGGTATTGTGTTTTGTGCAACTAATAACTTGATGTGACAGTTAGGAATAGCAAAGTCCTTTGTGCAGAAGAGGCTGGCTGCCACCCTGCATTGGGACATGCATGCTTTCTTAAAGCTATTACAATTTCTGAATGTCACTGCGGTCAAAGAACAGTTGCACTGAACTCCTGGCATCTGTCAGACCGTACTCAGCATGGAAACCTTTCCATGGCTACCAAAGAAAAAACAAAACATAAATAGAAGCTGCCAAAAGATGTTCCTACCTGAATATGGAGAAGATAGAATAAGCTTTTCTGTGAAGCTCTTGTTTGATCAGAGCATTTGAGGACAAATGCATGAATAAACTTATTAAATATAAGGGACTGTTGAATCATGCCCATCAATCCTATTGTTTCTTATCAGTTCACCTATTCCATAAATCAGTGAATAATACCCCTTGACACTCACAGTGACACAACTGCTTTGATATTATCTGCAGAATCTGAAGATGACTGATGGGCTTAGACTGTTGTGGTGGTTTTGGCCCTGGCTAGAGGCCAAATGCCCACCAAGCCGCTCGCTCACTCCCCCCTTCAACCAAAAAGGGGAGAAAATATATTTTTGGAGGCTTAGGCCCTGAGATAAGGACAGAGGGATCACTCTCCAATTAGTGCAATGGGCAAAACAGAATAAAGGAAAGAAAAGGGATTTATTCCAACTACGACTAATACACCCAGTGAACTGGAACGAGATAAGAGTGAGAAGCAGCCAGGTCTTAAAGCACCTTCCCCCCACCCCTCCCCTTCTTAGCAAACTCAAACTCCATCATGATTTTACTCCCTTCTTCCTCCCCCAACATGGCACAGGGGGGAGGCAGGGAATGGGGAGTGAGGCTCCAGCGGTACCAGTTGCTTTCCTTCCCCAGATTTTAACACTTCTACTTCCCCCCACCCCTCACTTCTTAGCACCCTGAGCTTTAATCATCAATTCGCTCCCTTCTTCTCTCCCATCAAAGCATCAGGAGAGACAGGGAATGGGGAGTGGGGGGTTTCAGTCCCTTCTGCCCGAGCTGTCTTCTGTCTCGGCTGGGGGAAGGCATTCCACACACACACACACACACACACACACTCTCTTCCCTTACAGCACCGTGGGGTCCCACCCACGCCAGAGTCGTATCCACAAACTTCTGCAGCATGAGTCCTTTCCATTGGGGAGTCATCTCCTCACCACAGGCCTCTCAGCAGGACTCCCTTCCATAGGGTGCTGACATTCAGGCCCAGACTCCCCTGGCCTGGCTCCCCACAAAAGTCACAAGTCCCCCAGCAAGCCTGCTGAGGTGTGGATCAATCTCTTCACAGGCATAGAAGTCTTTGTTCCTCATCCATGGGCTGCGAGGGGACAACCTGCTTCACCATGGTCTTCTCCACGAGCTGCAGGGGAAACTTTCTTTCCACATTCCTTTCCTCCCCTCTCCTCCTGGGCCTGGCCTTGGCTATTGCTGCAGCTGCTCACATTTTCCCACTCTGTGTTCAGGTGGCAAAGTGCACCAGCCTGCAGGTTTTTTTTCTCCTAGATGTGATTCACAGAGGCACTATGAATCCATCTCTGCTTGGTCAGAGGTATCTTTGGCCTTGAATCAGCCTAATTTTACTGTCTGGAACTCACAGAAAACTAACTGATGCTTTGCAAAAGCCATCTCAGCAGCACAGCTACAGCAAACTGCAACAACTCTTTACCATATTATGTCCATATCAGTGATGATTTTCACAATCCATTTATTAGTCCTTTCATAGGACTCCTTTTATTATCCTTTCACAGTATCTCCTCTTGTGAAATCAACAGTCAACCTCAAATTTAGGGGTCTGGTCCTGCAATTCTACTTAACTTTTTTCTTATCTGAATTCTAATCCATTACTCATTTATGTCATGTTTATAAAATACTGCTCCAAATTAAAAATAGGAAATAATGGTTTATTGGTTTGGCTTGAAACATCAACTAAAACATTAGCAGGGAACTGTTTTCTGGATTGAAACAAACCAGTCTTATGCAGAGACTTTGGCAAAATAAAAGCAGAAGGTCAAAAGGCTGATTTGGGCCAAACCAATATTAGGTGTTTATAAGACATGGTTTGCTATCACTTTAGCTTTTAAAAATAAAATTTATTAAAATATCTATTTTAAACAGAAATGTCAAAAAGCACCATTTAAAAAACATCAAAATTGACAGCTCCATCCAAAATGCTTTCCTTCCCCTGAGACAATTGACTATGTACCCTCACGGCTAAGGCAGCTAATGGCATCCTGGGGTGTATTAGGAGGGGTGTGGTTAGGTCAAGAGAGGTCCTTCTCCCCCTCTGCTCTGCCCTGGTGAGACCACATTTGGAGTGCTGGGTGCAGTTCTGGGCCCCTCAGCTCCAGAAGGACACAGAACTCCTTGGAGGAGCCCAGCACAGGACCACCGAGATGATTAAGGGAATGGAATATCTTCCTTATGAGGAGAGGCTGAGGGAGCCAGGCCTCTTTAGCTTGGAGGAGACCGAGGAGTGACCTCATAAACGTCTATGATTATGTAAAGGGCAAGAGTCAGTAGGCCAGAACCAGGTTTCTTCTGTGATGGCACTGATAGGACAAAGGGCAGTGGGTGTGAGCTGGAGCAGAGAAAGTTCTAGGTGAATGTCAGAAGAAACTTTGTCACTGGGAGGGTGACAGAGCTCTGGGACAGGCTGCCCAGGGAGGCTGGGGAGTCTCCTTCTCTGGAGGCATTCAAAACCCATCTGGATGCATTCCTGTATGATATAGTCTGGGTGACCCTGCTCTGGCAGGGGGTTGGACTAGATGGTCTTTTGAGGTCCCTTCCAATTCCTAACGTTCTGTGATTCAGTAATTCTGTGACTATCCATCACAGTATTTCTATCCATCCCCTAGACTTTCCCCAAGTGACCCATTTTAGCTATTGTAACTTCTTCCATGCTGTTTTAGGTCTTCAGGCTGAAATCTCCATGACAGATTAAAGAAGTGAAACATGGATTGACTGATAACTTTTGGGGAGAACTGAGGCTCACCTTCCCCCAGAACCCCTCTCTTCTCTCCCCCCCCCCATCACTTTTCCTACCTCTCCCATAAAATTCCTGTCTCTCTATGGTTTGGAGAGTGCAATTTGCTGACAATGTCTAAGCTTTCTGCCTCAGTGTCATCATTTCATCTCTAACTGCCAAACACAGGCTACACAAAGAAATAAAACCCAGGTTTTTTTCCTCCTTTAACTCAGTGGGGAAGCTCCATAAAGACTCCCTCATTAGCAAACACATAGCTGCCAGCGATGCTCTTTAGTAGCTCCCATTCCCTCAGATGCTCTATGGCTGCAAATGAAGACTGATCACAAGCCAAAATTCTCCCTGCTAAGTAACACACACAAATGAAATACCTGATTTGTCTGACCATTCCCCAGCAGTAAAGAGACCACAAACATGCCTATGTCATCTCTCTCATAACTGCACCCTGGGCTGTAATTACCTGTGCATCTAAATGTAAATGAGTGCCATGACAAGCATATCTATCACCCACAAAGCACCAGCACTACTTGTATTTTGTTTATAATGGGAGGAAAGGACATGTCTGCTTCAAGCTGTTCTGTTTGTGAGATGGTCTCATAAGTTTTAATCAAGCCATTCAGTAGCCTCAAGAGAAGGGTGAAACTGTGTCCTGTAGAATGATGTAAATGGGGTGAATTTTTGGAATTCAATTTCCATGGCAACACGTAAGGCTAAAGGGCAAAGCTCTGTGTTGGTGTCAATCCATCAAAGTCTATGAAGATGCATAGAAATCATAGCATCACAGGATATGTCACAGTGGAAGACATCCATAAGGATGACAGAATTGTAGGGGTTGGGAGAGACCTCAAGAGATCATCAGGTCCAACTCCCTGCTCCTCAACAGACTGCCTAAAATTAAATACCAAATGCAAAGTGCTGAATCCCTGAACTTCAGAGTAACATAATGAGCATGATAGTTCCCACTTGCTACATATCCACCAGGCTTCACCTCAAGAGAGAAACCAAGGTTAGTCTTTTAGGGAACAGAACATTTCTGGTCAAGGGTATGAGTTAATAGGTAACAGAGGGATCATCTCAAGTCTTTGCCTGCAGGTGATTTCTTTCCTTTCATTTTTTGGTAGAAAACAGATTTAAAAAACTTATTTACAGCTTTCTTAAAGGGAGAAGAATATAGAAATGCCCAAGAATAGAGAGGTGGGGAGTACTTGGATCTTACTACAGATTTCCTCTACAGTTCTGGCCCTGTGTTTTGGGTTTTTTATGACTGTCATTCTGTTTATTTAGAGAATCTAGCCTCCAATGTAGAGTGTGTTTCTCTGACAATTCTTACAGTATCAACTGTAAAAGGTGTTTGATCTCAAATGCATATTCAGGAAAGTAGGACCACTAATTTCAGAGCTTAGAGATGACCTCCTTTCAGGATTCAAGAAGAAAGCAGAACATAATTTCACAGGTTTTAATTAACTCTTAAGAGAGTCTGAAAGACCAACCTAATCAAACTGTGTCAAGCTCGTAATCAGCAGTTTTTAGGAGAATGGGAAATTTTACAGGGAACAGATTATCATAGTTTTTCAAAAATAGGAATGATGAAAAAAAGAAAAAGAACTCAATCAAGGGAAACCATGAATGAAATCCAGGTTTTTTTAAGCCCTTGGGGCAAGTTTTACTTTCATAGACTACCCTGCCTTTTTTTTTAATGACAGCTCCCACCTTATTTCTTCCTCAGACACTGCACAGCTCAACAGGACTATGAACCTCAGGCCAAAGTGAGTAGTCAACTGCATGTTTTGTTGCTGGCCTGAGTGTAAATCTTGGCTCTTTGCACTTAGCCTGGAAGGAAAAAGGACTCATTTTTAAAAATCTAATTTCGATGTGCTTGCAGATTGATTGTTGCACTAGGGATGCTATCTTGCCATGACACATTCATGAAATAGCTCAAAGTTTTACTAGCCAACTAATTTTCCAAACAGCAGTAAAAAAATCCCAGGGTTGTACATGTCACCTCAATTTACTCCTTTTTCTCAGCCTTGCACCTCGTTAAATTTTGATTTGGGCCCAGAAGCAATCACAGGACATGAAATTGCTTCAGTGAGTCCTAAAGAACACTAAGTAGTCCTTCAACATTGATTTTGCTTTCTATACATGTTAGCTTCCGGGCTCTGGCCTCTGGATTTAGGACAACACAACAGTAATACTATCAAGAATAATATTACTGTATTGCAAATTCCATATTTTCATGTCATTAGAAGCTCTGCCTTCTGTAAATAATGTCCAGATTGAGGGACTTTTAAGACAAAAGCTTTTTCTTTTTTATTTTGTGTTTTGTGGAAGGGCATTTTGTTGAATATTTCATTATTTTAAAATGTACATGTTTTTGCTAATGATGCCTTACTTCTAGCTTGCATGATGAGATGAAAGCCTTAGAGACAGTTGTAAGTTGATGGCAGAGACATTCTTCAAGTTTGTGGGAGAACCACCTATAAATCCTCAATCAAATAATTTTGTCCTTCCAATAAAATAGAATGCTTCCAGTAGAAGAGCCTGAAAGCAGATGCAGTAGCTTTCTCAGCTTGAGGAAAGCAGCTTAGCAAGAACTGGACCTAGCTCGGAGCCTTTCTATGAAGCTCTTGAGGTATATGGGCTACTTCTAAGAGCCCACAAAAAGCAAGCACACTGTCAATAGACTTAAACTCTCTACATCAGGGCTTGCAACTCCACTGCAAAATGCATTTGGGTCTACAACTAATGAAAAGCTTACACAGTGCAAAATTGTTAAGCTTCCTGACAGAAAACTTCAGTCACCATGACAACATGTCCCAGTGTTTAATCTGAGTTCCATTTTCTTTCCATTAAAATACTTGTATGTTTTTTGTTTCATCCCACTTTACAGCAAAGGATTATTTTTTTTCAAATGTCAAAAACTTTTTGCAGGACTGGACCAGAAAACCATTTCCTGCCCCATTCTAAAAATACAAATTGTGAAGCAAGCATCCTGCCTCCTCAATATAAAATAAAATCAAGGGTTTTTTTTTCTTCTAGTCAACAAAACATCACCTGAAAATATTTCACTGGCCTAGGTATCACTGGATCAGAGATCAGTTAAGCTCATCCTATTCAGAAAACATGGTTACCTGAAGTATTTGTTATGGCCTAAGTAGGTCTGTTACTCAGCTGCTAGTAGGGGAAAAAACCTCACTGATGTTCTCCAGGGCAAAATATTAGAATGACAAAGATCAATTATAGCCATATGGTGATTTAGCCCCAAACAGTGGCTGAGCACCACACACCACTCACTCCCAGAAGAGAAAGAGCCCCCATGGGTTGGAATAAGGACAGTTTACTGACAAAATCACCATGGACATAGAACAATAACAGCCAATTACACTCACACCCAGTGATAACATAGAGTACCTTACCAATAGCAACAATGACAGAGTGCTGCCCAACAAAAGGGCTGACCAGCCTGACACAAGGACCACACTCAGTCCATCCTGGAGGCACCAAACCCATACCCCTCCCCAGCCAGACCCTTATATGGGTAAGTGATGTCAGGAGGTGTGGAAAACAACCCAGGCTAACTCAGCTCACCTGTGATGACTGCTTGGGGGGGTTGACTCTTGCCTGGCCAGAATCAGGACAAGTAATGAAAAATAAGAGAGGGAGGAAGAGGTCACACTCATGAAAACATTCAGATTAGCTCCAAAGCACAAATGACACTCTCATTTTTGCATGTGACACCAGATGTTTGGTTTTTCTTATATTAGGAGCAATACAATGGAGGAAAGAGAGGCCTTTCTTAGCTGGGGTAGATGAGTACATTTCCTGAGTGTCAGTGACTCCTTCCTTTTTCTGGAAGTCTTCAAAGTGTCCTCTAATTATATGAGGTATTCAGGAAGAAAAATGTGACAAGATAGGTGGGGCAGTTTTCATCCAAAGACTAAATGGACAACAGCACTTCAATCGGAAGTGGGATATAATGGAGATTTAAAGTGTCATAAATTGTACTGAGAAGCTGGATAGGACACATATTGCTTTCTTCTTACATTAAAAATTAGGGTGAGGAGACAGTGCATCTACAAAATTATCAAATATTATCACAGAATCACAGACTGGGCTGGGTTGGGAGGGACCCCAAGGATCCCAGAGCTCCAACCCCCTGCCACAGGCAGGGCCACCAACCTCCAGGCCTGGAGCTTCACAAGGTTGCCCAGGGCCCCAGCCAACCTGGCCTTCAACACCCCCAGGGACGGGGCACCCACCCCCTCTCTGGGCAGCCCCTGCCAGCCCCTCCCCACTCTCTCTGCACAGAACTTCCCCCCAATGTCTCCTCTCCCCCTTCCCTCCTCCAGCTTCACTCCAGCCCCCTTGTCCTGCCAGGCTCTGCCCTTCCCAAGAGCTGATTCCCCTCCTGTTCCTCGGGTCCCTTCAGGGATGGGCAGGCTGCAATGAGGTCCCCCCCAGAAGCAGCCTTCTCTTCTCCAGGCTGAGCCAGCCCAGCTCCCTCAGCCTCTCTCCACAGGGGAGCTGCTCCAGCCCTCTCAGCATCTCCATGGCCCTCCTCTGAATAATAACAACTGAATAACAGAGTTCCTTTCACACAAAGAATGTTTCAGTGGTCACTGTTGTCAGCATAGGATACTGGGGAGTAAAATATAATATGGTCCTAAAAAGTGGATTGGAATTATTTCTGGGAGAAATTATGTTTGATGGCTGTTAGATAGGATGAACATGGCCTGCATCTGTGGAAGTCTCAAAGCACTTGATTGTTTGGAAGCCCTTAGTCACTACAAGAGTCACGCTACACAAACACTGTTCATGTAGATCCTGTCCATACTTCTGATACAGACCACTGGTAGGGGAGATAAAGACTTAAAAGGAATCTTGACTAAGAAAATGGGGTGTTTTCATAGAGCAGGCTGATTGGTCTGGGAGACATATTGTGCCAGTTACTGCTCTTGGTCTCTCTGAAATGAATCAAGTTCATTATTGTGACTTCCTGGGAAGAAAGCTTCTCCAAAATCAGTCTCAGGTGATTCAAACCACCTTCAGAAATCTCACACTGAATGATCTGACCCGTCCAAACCTGTGAGTTTCTCCCATCTTTGTAAAGAATCAAGTCAGGCTGAGGAGGAAGAATTCTGCATATGATGCTCAAACCAGAGATCCACTGAGTTCTCAGGGTTTCTTTCCATTAACCTCACCCTGAACTGGGTCATGGACACAAGAGAGACAACAGCTCATCCTACATCCCAAGTAGAAAAAAAGATTCATATAAAATGTAAAACCAGCAGTATCATTTGTACTTGCCTTTTTGGTTGTTTTTTTGGTTTTTTGAGGTTTTTTTTTTTGTTCTTTACCCTTTTTTAAACGTTACTACTTTCAACTGCTTTTAATAACATGCTCAAATCCTTGTGGTAGCTTTAGAGCCATACCCCTCCCTTCCAAGCACACACAAATTAAAGAATGCTTTCCCTGTACTTAATTCATTAAAAAACAGGGATACAAACCAGAGGGTTTGGATCACTTTTTTTCTTTTTTTTCTTTTTTTTTTTTTTCCCCAAGCTGAGACATTCCTCATTTTATTATTTTCCCACATTTTTTAACTACTGCATAAAGGGCTCCCATCTGCAGATCCATTTGAAAAACACAGGTCACAAATTCTGGCTAGGAGTCCAGCTTGTAAAATATTCCCTGACCTTTCAGACAGAGCAGTACAGTATAGTTATTTATATAGGTCTTTTCTTTTTTTTTTTTCTTTTCTCTCTTAGGAAAAAAAAACCAACCCCAACCCAACCCCACCCCATTTTGGTGCAAAAGGTGTTTTGCCAACTATGCTGCAACAAGTAGATCTGGCATTTCCTTCACAAAAGTCAGCTGATGCTTTTCCTTCAAAATCAGCAGTATTCTTCTGATTTACACCATCTGTGGCTCCATCCTAAAGTAACACTCTGAAAAGCATGTGGAATTCATTTATGTGGGTACGAGTGTTTTGTTTGGCTTGGCCACTTTCTTTTGAAGACCTACGTGTTGGACTATCTTCAGGGCTTTCCAGAAGTGCTCAGAATGGATCAGGGTGGAAGGGGTGTAGGTGTCCTTTATGACCTTCCCCTGCGCTTGGCTAGTCTGGGCAAAAAGCCAGTCTTACAGGATAAGCCTAAAAGGGTGTATTTGCCAAGAACCACTCAACCTGTGCCTCACACCCTGGGGAAGAGAAAGGAGGGGAACCACTCATAGTACTTCAAAGGTGGGAGATGGCCATGCTTCTCCAGGTTCCCACCAGTACTTTGCAGGGTGGAGGAGGGTGAGATGAGAAACTAGGCTTCAGGATAGCCCAGTGATGACATTTGGCTGGTTTCCCCTACAACCAGGGATTTGTTTACCTTGTGCCAGCTGGGCTCTAGCTAGTACCGGATTCAAACTTCTGCTACCGTTGAAGCTCAACAGCTGCCAACTGGCCACCAGTACTCTGACTTTTCCAAATTTCAGTGCCTCTGTCTAGGAAATTAATAATTGCCAGAGTTCAATGGGACAATTAGCCCAGGGTGTGCATAACATATTACTACAGTGATGCCACTGGAAGTTGAGGAACTAAAACAATATGTTTTGGGATGTGGCTCTACCTATATGTGGCACCTTACTTGGCCTTCACAGCTTCTCCTAACACTCAGCTGAGTAGAGACATAATATTGTCCCTATTTGAAAGAGAGAGATCAGACTCAGCTGGCCAAATGTAGGCATCGTCCTAAAGTAGATGGCAAAAACAGGACAGGTGAACCATACTTTAAAAATGTGAATCGTCTCCATTGAATGAGGAATTGGCCAAGAGCAACTAGTGAAGCTGTAGATGTCTGCATCTCAGACATATAAAGTTGGGTGAGATGAATCCCACCCAAAGTGAGTTGGCAGAAACACATTATGTGTCTGAGGAGGAACTGGGAAGATGTGTACAGATCTCCCACATTCTAACACCCCTGCTAATGCATTAGCCCGTCTTCTCCACTGCACCAGCAGAGAAAATACTATCTATGGAGAACATAGTTTTGGAAAGCCCAGAAAGGAAAGCTGCACATACAAAGTGGGTGAGCTGTGCTAAGGTTTCATTTCAAGAACAAATCAGCTTCAACTGCTGAGTGGGTCCCCAATGAGCTGGCCTGTGAGGTGGCCTGACCTTGCCTCATGGTGAACTTCATATGGAGAACACCTGAGGAGAGGTGAGATCACCACTCACCTGTAGTCACTGTCCATTTGTGCCATGGAATGTGTTCAGCTTGAACTGGCTTTTGACTGACCTCAAACAGAAGGCTTTTTTTCTTCTTTTCTGGTCCTTTTTAGAACCATGTAGCTCTCCAATGGATCCACATGCTAAAAAATGGAGGTTGTCTTCTGGTATAAATCCTGCTGTAAATTGACCAAGGAGTCACAAATGAAGCTAACAAATGCAGGATTCACAAACAGACTAGATACAGTTCCTTGAGCTTTGTTTTTGGCAATGGGTTTTGTTTGTTTGCTGGGTTTTCAAAGGTTTTAATATCTTATATTCCTGATAATAGTCACGCTACAAGAGGTCCACTTTTCCATCACAAAAAGTTGGGTACCTGTGCCATGCTAAAATTCTCTGGTCTCTTTATGTGGATTTTCAGAGCAGCAGTAAGTGATGGAGAAAAATTTTACTCATCCTCTGCTCTTCTGTTTTTATAATAAATCCAACCTGCAGTGTTTGTTTTGGGGAACTGTTACAGAAAATAGGGTAAAAAATAGATCCAGATAGTAGCTATCAGGGGATGCATTGGATTTCTCACTTTCATCTGAGGGAATTGTAGGTAATCTGGTATTTTGCTTCATTAAACTTATCTGGAATATCTTCCATTCTAAAAATGACCACGAAACACCAGAGTGAAGAAAAAAAAAAACCCAAGCAGTATTTCTACCTACTCAGTTGGGAGAAAGAAAAGGCTGTTTTGGTATTTTGGATCTGAGCTAAATGGTTAAGGTTCATTTCTTGGAAGTCTTCAGAGCTGTATGCATCAGAGACAGAGCAGATTCTAAATGGCTTGTGAGGTATCACTGAGTATATTCACTGTCTAATAAGGTGTGATTAAGTGGTTCTGCTTTGCATCTAGGTGCTGACTTGTGGGTTCAGCTGGGGAAGAGAAAGGAAAGGTGGTGATTTGCAGAAAGCTGTGGTTTGTAGACACCTACCTGGGAAGCTGTTAAGAAATGCATAAGAAAAATGAATCACAGAATCACAAGGTTGGAGAAGAATTATAAGATCAACCTTTAAGATCAAGTCCAACCGTTCCTGTCCTAAGCTAAACCATCTCCCTAAGTACCTCATCTACCCTGTTTTTAAACACATTCAGGGATGGTGACTCAACCACCTCCCTGGGCAGCCTGTTTTTTTAGAAGAGAAGGCTTCAGAGAGATCTTATAGTGGCATTCCAGTACTTGAAGAGGCCTACAAGAAAGTGTCTGTGTAAGAGGATTCAGGTCAACAGTGAGCACTTAACCTCCTCTTCTGCTACTAAACATTTCCTAGGTGCTCCTCTTTTTCTAAGAGAGTTTCACAGCTACAACTCCCACATAACTTTGCTGAAGCTGTACCTCTGTAAAGGCACATGTGATTTTTTTAGGTCTTAAGGGTGAGAAGAAGGAGGAACAGAAGAGTATCCAAGAGATTAGGAGTCCTGTAATTTGCATGTAAAATTTGTTGAACAATTAAACAATAATCTGAAGAGCAGGAACATGGATAAAGATAATTAATCTGTTTTCTTTCACCTGGTTTTTCTTGGCATGACCCCAGGAAGCTTATTAGAAAGTGATTGTGCACAACAAGTGTTTAATCTATGACATCTTTGCTATTATCCAAATCCTGTACTAATGCTGCATAATGAAGAGTGGAGTTGATAGTTAATTTCTAATTTAATACAAACCAAACCAAAATATTGTCATTAAAATCTCATACAACAGGTTCCATGTTCCCATGTCACCAAAGTTTAACACTCAATAACCAATTAAGGAAGAACTAGAACCACAGACATTAACAAGCAAACAGTCTTAGTCATGGTTGTGTGTCCCCTTCTTTTTTTTTACTATAACATTGCCATTTGGGGTCTGCAGTTGAACCATCACTCCTTACTTCTCCTTTTCCACTACAAATAAGGATAATTTAAAAAATCCTGCTCTATTTCTGTTAATAGGAGTCTAATTGCCTCTCTTCCAAACTTTCTTTGGTTTAGAGCTCATAATGAAAAGGAATAAATGCAATGAGGAAGAGCACAGATTATCCATCTGTCTGTCTGTCTATCTATCTATCTATCTATATTCTATTTATATATTTACTTACTTACTTACAGATTCTAGCTCTGGGCACAGAGACATGAGAATAAGAGCTAGAAGTGGTGTATCATAATTCCTGTTTTCCACTACAGATATTTTAGTTTATGAAATAATAGTGATGACTTCAATGAAACCACAAGTAAACTTCCCAGCCAAGATCAGAGTCCAAAGTGCTGGGTGTTTTACAAATAAAATGTTAGAGACAATCCTTACTCCAAAGAGCAAAATGATTTGGCTGGACAATACCCAATGGAAGAAGCAGAACTAAGGTCATATCTGCCTGCAGGAATGCAGACAGATTTGGGATCCCAAAACTTCTTGGCCTGAAGACAGCCCTGAAGCAACTGCAGAATAGCTGTTTATGGTAGGAATATCCAATAGTTACACCTCTTCTACATATTTGGCAGAGGTGACAGGTCCCACTCGGACACAGCCTATTTCAGAGCAGACATCAGACCCAATACCCATCTTGGCAGATTTCTTTACCAAAAAGAGGGGAAACTTCTGGCTCTTGAATTTGTCCATTCCTATTTTGCAGTGTTATATGTAACTCCCTGGGGAACCACCAAATCAAGGTGGAGAGAATGTTTGCTTTTTGGCTTCAGGAGTAGCAGGCAGCTTGCAGAGTAAGATACCTAAATGGAAGCAGCTACGTGGAGACACCTGCATGTGTATTAGGAGCTCAGGTCCGTGTTATCATCAGTGGAAAGCTGACTTAGCAGAGTTTCGTAGGTGATTTGACAGACACAACAATATGAGTGAGATTCAGTTTCTTAGCCTTAGAAGTCCAGTGGTGTTTGAAACACCTCAGGATCATAGAATCATAGAATCATAGAATTGTAGGGGTTGGAAGGGACCTTGAGAGATCATCAGGTACAACCCCCTGCCAAAGCAGGGTCCCTAGGACAGGGCACACAGGTCGGTGTCCAGATGGGGCTGGAATCTCTCCAGAGAAGGAGACTCCACACCCCCCTGGGCAGCCTGGCCCAGGGCTCACTCACCCTCACTGGGGAAAAGTTCTTCCCCAGGTTGGTGCAGAACTTCCTGGGCTCCAACTTGCAGCCATTGCCCCTTGGCCTGTCCCCACGGACACTGAAAAGGGGCTGGCTGATTCCCCCTGCATCCCCTGCTTAAGATAATTATAGACTTTAATTAGGTCCCCCTTAGTCTTCTCATCTCAAGGCTGAACAGTCCCAACTTACTCAGCCTTTCCTCACAGGGGAGATGCTCCAGGCCCTTAATCATCTTTGTAGCTCTTCTCTGGACTCTCTCCAGGAGATCCCTGTCCTTTTTATACCAAGGAGCCCAGAACAGGGCAGAGCAGAGGGGGAGGATCCCCTCCTGTCACCTGCTGCCCACACTCCTCCTGATGCCCCCAGGATTCCAGTGTCTCTCTCAGCCCCAGGACACACTGCTGGCTCATGGCCACCCTGTCACCCACCAGCACCCCCAGGTCCTTCTCCACAGAGCTCTTCTCCAGCAGGTCATCCCCCAGCCTGTCCTGATACAAACAGTTGTTCCTTCCCAGGGGCCAGACTTTACACTTGCTTTTGTTGAACTTCATCTGGATATGTGAGATATGCACACAGGACTCTGTCAAATTTTATACTCAACTCTATTGAGACCCATGTCTTCCAGCACTGCTTCTTGAAAGGCAAATTCAATTCCCTAGGGCATCTCATATGGGCAGTAGAAGCTTAGATGTGTTCACCTGAATACATCAATAATTGTCTTCTTTAGGAAGAACCACATTGCTCTCTGCATTCAGTTGACCATGTCGACTATCTCTGCCTTTTCTACAGTGGAAGCTGGGACATCTAGCACACATGCAGACACCAAACTTAAGTCTTGGTCTACAAGCTAAATTTTACATCAAATATCACTACTACTACTTAGATTTGGAATCGTGGTATACTGATCATTAGAAGTCTAGTACCACAAAAACATCCTGTCTCACAGAACTAATGTATTCATTTTCTCTTTTGTTTAGGTGAAGAGGGACACCAGTTGAGGGGTGCAGGGAGTGGAAAAGGAAAACAAGAGAAAAACGAGAATTCATGGAATCAAAAATATGCTCTCAGTTAATAGTCAACCTGTGGAATTCACCAGGACAACGTAGTTTCATGTTAAATTAAACTGTAGGTTGCTACTACAGTATGATGCAGAAGATGACTGAGTTGACAAAGGACCGATGTCTGGAGTTAAAGTACTAAATTAAAACCAAACTGGCTTTGAAGGCCAAGTACATCTCTATTCCTCAAGACATACTAGCTTTCCTCTGTCAGAGGAGTGGGAATAGGAAAATATTTTCCTCCAAAACAGATTGCTAAGCTGCAGCATGCTGTTAAACTGAAGGATTTCTAGCACCATCCTCTAAAACAGCTGACATCAGCCACTTTTAAATAGAGCAGAGTTTCTCTGTCCCTGTGTTATCCATTTCCATTCCTAGACTATCAATCTTGGAGATGTACATAAAACTCATAATTAATAAACAAAACTAAAGTCTTGGGCCACAGCTAATTGGAGTGAAATACACGTGTTGCTTGTTTGTTGGGATGCAGCTGAGATCACTTCCCCAGCACAGTTTTCTCACCAGGCTAGCTGAAACTTGTGCTTAACAAACCAAACCATCACGCAGACACTTCCTCAAGCAATCATATTTTTCCCCTCTAAAGATGAGCTGAAGTATATAATTAGTCATCAGCTTTCCTGCCTCAAAGCAAACTTGGAGACTGTTGCACTAATGATAGCCTCAAATTAGAGACTGAGAAGAAGGTAATTAGAATCCTGTTGCCAAAAGAAATGATGAACAGATTGTGTGTTCAGGAGAGCGTTTTGTAGGTACAGCTACAAATTAAGACCTCTGTGATGTCTGAGGAAACAGTGAGTCAGTCTGTTGACTCTTGCAGAAGGCTCAATTTCAATATTGTCACTGTGGGTTTGCATCACTGCTAGAACTGCTCTGTGCCCTTGAAGGTTCCTAGCAACCTGGTGTACCATATCACAGGAAGCTGGATGGAAAGGTAAGTGCCAAATGAAATACCTTCCCCTTATTCCAGCCCTTCTTGGCATCTCTACTTCCTTTCAGATGCATCTTGGTCACTCCCATGGAAATGTCATTCCCCTAAGTCCTGTTAACTGGAGTTTTTCCATTTGGAAGGCAATTTGGGAGCAGGTGCTTAAGGGTAAAGCAGGCCAAATAGCTTAATACCAAAGGAATATGATCCTTAGAAAAGGGTGCTGAGTTCTGTAGATTGTTGGAGACACCTGGAGACTTGTATTCTAAAGCCCTAACCTGAAAGCTGACCTACAGCCTAGGCTCCAGGGGATGTTCTGGCTGAGCGAAGAGTTTCATGCTCCATCACACCTCTAGGAAACCTCAGTTGTTCTTCACTCAGCATCCCATGAAATCTATTCCCTCGCAGCAGTGGTGGAAGGAGGCCTGTCAAACAGAAAAGACCACTGGGGCCTCTGCTACGGTGTTTTTATCTGATGGCAATCCTCTTCCCATTTTTGCACTCAATCCTTCTCACAGAGAAGGCACAGATCAGGTCTTGCAGTGTCTCTTTGGCAGACAAGATGAAAATCCATGACAACAGGACCAATAACAAGAGGGGTCTTTACCTTATTTTGTTCCCAGAGAATGTTACTGGATATACAATGTAGGCTGGAGAAAAATCATGCTTCTTCCACTTTTAAAGACCTCTGGTAGCTCATTCAGCACCACAGGGCACCGTAATAGCCTGTATCAGAGAGAAAATGTGGTACCATAGAACTGCAGAATTGTAGAACCATTAAGGTTGGAAAAGACCTCTAAGATCATCAAGTCCAACCATCAACCCAACACCACCATGCCCATTAATCCATGCCACAAATCGCCACATCTACGTGTGCTTTGAATACCTCCAGGGATGGTGACTCCACCACTGCCTTGGGCAGCCCGTTCCAATGCTTTGCCAAGTAGCAGTACAAAAAGCTCAGAGAACTACCATAAGGTAGTAGGGAGACCTTAATAAGGTGGATTTTCTAGTTGCTACCTAATGAGGCGTGTAGCTATATCAAGGCACTTTCATTCTCTTAACAGATTTACGTTGCTGAAAGCTTAGCACCCAAATGTCCACTTCAAAATGTTCCTTCAGTTACTACCTAGGCCAGAATAAAAGGACCAGGATTTTTCCATGCTTTCCATACACTAGATCTTGTTGCTTCTGTTTTTCAAGAGAAAAGACAGGCAGGAATGACAACAATGAGAGGAACAGGAGGCTATGTTCAAGTATCAGCTGAAGATTTGTCATTGCATCTAATTTTATTCACAGCAAGGATTTTTTGTCTATATTTAGGCAACTCCCAAGCATCTCAGAAGACTCCACACATCACCAAAGACTTCATAAAATTTAAAATGTCATGAAAAGATGGACAGATGCATTTAAAATTAATAAGAGCAAAAAATGCTGCCACAGAACAAAATGTTGTATTATTAAGGGCAATAGATTAGATGCCATTCCAGGAGAAGAATCTTGACTGTCTACGGTGGGATTGCTATTCTTGGCCTTTCTTCTGTAGGCTGCTAGTATTGTGTCCAAGTGGATATTTAATCTCTTGTTTGTGAGGAATACAAATGTTTCTCCTTGTACAGAGCCTGCTATCTTGGCATGGCGTGCCAGTGTGCCAGATAAAGTCTGTTGGCATGAGTACATGCCCTTTCTCTTGTTAAAGTCTCAAACGTCAGCAAAATGTTGGACTGCTTTGTTTCCCAGCATAAAATCAATTATTTTGCTGACTGAATCCAAGCTGTCTCCTCATCACTTTGGGATGCAGCCATCAGAGCAAGAGGTCAGGAAGGATGCTTGCTTAGTGCTGTAATAACTGTGCCATTAATAAGCTAATGCCCTTAGCATTCTTCAGATTTCTGTATTATTTTTCTTGTCATCTGATAGATACTGCTCATTTTGCCCTGATTCCTAAAGTCATTTTTCCCCTCTAAGCTAACGTCCCCATCTCTAAAATCGAATGCCAATGGAGGAAGACTCTTAGGCTGACAAATGATCAAGAGCATCATCTCTCCACCAAGTGGATAACACTCCAATGTGAGGTAACCTTCTACTTCCTGTGCTCACATTATACTGCTGGCTGGTTCATCCACCCAAGGAAAGCTGCCAGCTGTAGCCATTCACTTGCTGCGGTACTTGCCAAATGCTTGGTCCTCCAGCTAGGACTTCCTTTGCCAAGCTCCAGTTGTGATGAGTTCCCCGGCATCAACCCAAGCTGAAAATAGGTGCAGTTGGATCTGTAGGCCCCTCTGTATTTATTCAGTGGGGGAGGGAAGCAATAGAGGAGGAAACGAAGCGGAGTTTTACGCAGACATTGTTACAAGCCACAGGAGAATCTCAGAAGGGCTGGAAGGAGACTTTGACTCAGATGGAAAAACCCTAGAATCCAGATGCTTATCCAGAAGCCTTTGATCTATCTGCATGGAAAATCTAGGTCAGGTTTTCAGGCTCTTCCTTGAAGTTTTTGACTGCTTTTTCAGTCCTGCTTGAAAGGCATCCATCTCTGCATCCATCTCTCAACAACATTAATAAACAAGGAAGGCAACGAGTAACTAAAATGTCTGAATGTTCATTCAAATTCTGGGTGTCTTTTGAGGCTTCTCTTATTCTGTAGCTAATTAATCTTTAATTATTACCAAGTATATTCACAGTGGGTTTCCCAGGATGAACATATAAAGAACAGCAATCTTTCCAAAACCAGAAGGCATTTATTGAAAAAGCAAAATGCATTAATTAATGAATAGACTAGATGGGCAAAGGGGAACAGAGCGAATGTCATTACTTAGACTCTGCTACAAAACCAAAAAAAATTGTGAGAGGAACAAAGATCTCATTTACATATGATAAAAATTTTGCCTTGGAAAGGATGATGACAATCAATTAAATGGCATCAGCAATTATTTTAGAGGAATATATTCAGTGCTGAAGGGGAAAAGAGAGGGAAACAACAAGGAAAAAGGAGGAACAGATTAGACAATACTATATCTAAAGGATTTGGGTGAGATTTTCTACCTACTGCTCTACCTGCCTAGAAAGTATGGCAGTTAGGCACATATTGCAGAAATGAAGGGCCAATTCCTTTTGGTGAATTGAGCTAAAATTGCTTTTTTTCTTTCATATTGAAAGGGATGATTTCAGACATAGAACTCTACACTACAAACAGCTAAATTTATGTTAAATAAATAACCCTCATCTGCAGACATCAGAAGTTGAAGGGTTGACTCTGATTGTCTGTACCATAAACTGTGTATGGGAAGTCTAGAAGGTGAGAGATGGGGTACTACACAATGTCATATGATCTGATCTCATGTACTGAACATTCATGAGGTGGCCAAGACACCCATAGCTTCCACCATAAATCCATACTTCCCAGATATATAGGCTATCCTGTTTTCTTCCCTCAAACTCCTCCGTACCTGACAGCAACAAAACCAGACTGAAGGCAAAGTGTCACTCAATCTGATAGACATACAATTTCATGTGGCAAAAAAAGAGCTCATCTCTCAAGAATTGGTGGCCAATGGAGAAACTAGGGCTGATCTTTCCCCTACCACTACTCTTGGATATACTTTCCCTGTGCACCAGGAGCAGAGAGGTGAACTCAGTGATCTTTGGAGGTCCCTTCCAACCCCTGTGATCCTGTGATTCTGTGACTTCCCTAAAATAGGATCAAGCAGCAGTCATCACATTCATAATTTCATGGTTTGGAGGGGAATCAGATCCCTACAGCTACAAACAGGGAAATGCCAGGTTTCCTCAGCCCCTTGCTTCAAATTTCTCAGAACAACGTCCTGTTGTTCTCAGAGCTTTTGGAGGGAACCAGAACTTGAAAAACCTTGCACCATGTCCTGGGCAAGTGACATGTACTCCTTGCAGTGGATCAGTGGGGAGCACATCAGATGAGCCTTTCTTATCTGGTGCACAAGGCAATTTTTGTCTAGAAACAGGTAATATTTAGAATCATAGAATTACAGAATGGTTGGGGTTGGAAGAGACCTTAAAGACCATCTAGCTCCAACCCCCCTGCCACAGGCAGGGACAGCTTCCTGTAGCCCAGGGTGCACAAAGCCTCATCCAACCTGGCCTTGAACCCTACGAAGGAGGGGGGAATCTACAGCTTCTCTGGGAAACCTGTTCTAGTGCCTTACCACCCTCACAGGGAAGGATTTCTTCCTAATAACTAATGTAAATCTTTTCTCCTTCAGCTGAAGACTATTCCCCTTGTCCTGTCCCTTCCTGTCCTTGGCATCAGCCCCTCTCCAGCTTTCTGGAAGCCCCTCAAGGGAAGGGAAGGGAAGGAAAGGGGCTCAGAGCTCTCCCCAGAAGCAGCCTTCTCTTCTCCAGGCTGAGCCAGCCCAGCTCTCCCAGCCTGTCTCATAGCAGAGGTGCTCCAGCCCTCCATGGCTTCCTCTGGACTCACTCCAAGACCTCCACGTCCTTCTTGTTTTGGGGAACCCCGAGCTGGAGGCAGCACTGCAGAGGAGTCTCCCTAAAGCAGAGCAGAGGGGCAGAACCCCCCCACTCGCCCTGCTGGTCCCACTGCTGGGGATGCAGCCCAGGACATGGGTAGCTTTTGGGGCTGCCAGTGCACATTGCTGGGTCATGCTGAGCTTCTCATCCCCCAACACCCCCAAGTCCTTCCCCTCAGAGTTGCTTCCATTCCATTCTTCACCCAGCCTGTACTTGTGCTTGGGATTTCCCCAAACCATCCCATCTTGGCCTCACTGAACTCCATGTGGGCTTACCTCTCCACCCTGTCCAGGTCCCACTGGATGGCATCCCTTCCCTCCAGCGTGTTGACCACACCACACAGCTTGGTGCTGGCAAACTTGCTGAGGTATCAAGTACCTTATTCACTGCTTGGAGTAATGTCTCTGTGCAGAGGGCTCTGTACACCACTCAGATATTTTATCTACTTGTTCACACAAAACACAGGATGAACACTACCTGTCACAGTATGTTACCTTTTTCTGGCTTCTTAAGAAGATGCACCAAATAACACTGCCTGCTTGTGTCTGTTTATCTGTTTGCATGTCTCTTCATCTTGCCTTTTCATCCTTCACCTCAACAACCTGTTTTAAAAACAACAATTAGTGTCAATACAATTTGATAGATGCAGTCTGAAAGATACAGGATTCCCTGGAGATTTTGTAGCAAAACCTCCCCCCAGAAGTGGAGAGGAGTCTTATTAATAATTCCTCTAATGTAAAGAAGGATAACTTTACTTTTTATAGGCATCAGAGGATCTGCACAGGAAAGAGCCACTGTAAGCCAGACTTCCTTAGTTTCACTGCTGCTCAGAGTACATTATTTCCAAGTTACAACAGGGCCCCATTGTTAATCCCAATCCTGGATGCCATCAACACACTCTCCCTGGGCTAATTTTTCAACACTTTCCACCACCTCCTCATATATAATTTTCCTCCTAAAGACCTTATAAGTGCAGCACTTTAAGATCCAGCCCACTCCCTCTTCCTCTGATGAGGCTCTTTGGGCAAACTCTTCACACTTTAATGTTACAGTAGAGCCACTGAGAAACTTGAACTTCTGGAAATAACTTTGGCAGCCAATTTGCAGTTAGTGATAATTTGACTTCATACCATAGAAACATATCCAAGAAAACAAGTACAATCTTAAGGACATTTGTTTTTGCTGCTGTTGCCAGTTAAAATATTTTGTTGAGTTTTCTCTGCTTCTATCTGAATAATATCTGGTTGGCTTTGATTTTTTTCCCCCCTATTTTTTAATTTATTAAAATTAAAGTACTTTTTTAAAGCATGTGTGAATTTGAAGCACTATTAATACTGTTTCCTCTTCAGGTCAAAACCCTGGGAAAAAAAATGCTTAACTTTGATAAAGAAAAAATATTGCCAGGGAAAACTTTTATATGATTACTTGGTCTCGTGAATGTGAATCACAGAATCACAGGGGTTGAAAGGAACCTCCAGAGCCCATGGGGTCCAACCACCCTGCCAAAGCAGGGTCCCTAGGACAGGGGCTGGAATCTCTCCAGAGAAGGAGACTCCACACCCCCCTGGGCAGCCTGGCCCAGGGCTCCCTCACCCTCACTGGGGAAAAGTTCTTCCCCAGGTTGGTGCAGAACTTCCTGGGCTCCAACTTGCAGCCATTGCCCCTTGTCCTGTCCCCACAGACACTGAAAAGGGGCTGGACATTTCCCCCTGTGTCCCTCACTTGAGCTATTTATAAACATGAATAAGATCCCCTCTCAGTCTTCTTTTCTCAAGACTGAACAGCCCCAGCTCACTCAGCCTTTCCTTGTAGGGGAGTTGCTTCAGTCCTTTAATCATCTTTGTAGCCCTCCACTGGACTCTCTCCAGGAGATCCCTGTCTTTTTTCTACCAGGGAGCCCAGAACTGGATACAAGTCAATCTACCTTTTCTGTCTTTGGAGGTGAATGTAAGAGCTGTATGGCTGAGACTCTACCTGCAGGGGGACCATGCCATCCAGACACAAAATGAACACAGAAACCATAAAGCATTGCTACTAAGATACTTTGTCATGTAACTTAAACGTTGAGACTTCACATCCTAGTGTGTACTACTAAAGATGGAACAACCTGGTGCCAGTTGGCCATACTCAGAGAGACACATGTATGCTGCATGTTACAAACACCACAACTCCCATGCTAAGGGCTGAAAGCACCTGAAAGGTACAGAAAGCCCAGAAGGAGCCTTCATACTGGTTAAATGAACAAACCTGGTTCTGTCTTCACGTTTTATAAGGGACAGAAATGTCACAACAAAAGTCTACTCCACCTTTCTGGTTTTGGATGACAGTTTTATCCCATTGAGAATGATGGGAGTCGACAGGGCAAGATAGAGTCATGGCATAGCCCTCAACCTTATATTTGTCCTCACTAAAATCTTTCATAAAATAAACATGTTGCAACTCAGAAACACCCCCCTCTCAGGCTGTAATTTCCTCAGTGGTAATTAGAAAGTTGGGGGGGGTGATGTTAGTTCCCAACAAGCCTGATTGGCTCGATGACTTGATGGAAGAACACTTTATCCCATTGCTAGCAATGGCAGCAAGGTGGTATCAGGAGGATGGTGTCTGTGGGTGCCTGTGTTTCCACAGGGGGAACCTAAGGTTTCCCTCCACTAAGGTTTCCCTCCACTAAGGGTGGAGAAAGGTTTTTTACAGTTAGCATCAGAGAAAGACTTGCAGCTACCTCAGAGAAGGGTATTATAAAAACTTATCAAAGGAAGGTCTGACCTGCACGTACCAGCTGAGCCTGACACCTTCTGCATTCAAACACAAGCCTCCACCACTCTAAGGATGACTGAATAACAGACATAGCAAGCTGTTATTTTTGGGCTCATAACCCACATTTTAAGAGCCTAATACATTCATGTGTGCCAGCAGGAAGGTTGCTGGTTTGGTCTGCCAGTCCTATTTTGGGGTGCAAAATCCTCTTCACTGGAGGAAAACAATTTCAAGTGCTTCAAAAGATATTTTTTTTTCCAATCTGAAAAGGAAAAAGCCTCACTAAGAGATTGGATCAGATTCCTCACTCAGCAAAGGAAAAACAAGATGACATCCAAACCTCTTAAGTCTTTTCACACATGGAAGGCCAGGCAGCCAAAATTCTCCTTCATCATTTCCACCTTCAGCTTTCCACACACTGAGAATTACAGAATCACACTTTTTACATTAAAAAAAACAAACCCTTCACAAGAAAGGGAAAAAAAAATAGTAGTAGAAAATCACATACATATCCTACATCTGCCTGTCTTTTCAAGAATTCCTCTTGGGTTTCTTTTTTCACTTCTTATAAAAAGATGTTTTCTATGAATAAGGGAAGTAGCACTGCCTGCTGCTCTGCAGTTACCTGGCCTTACCCCACAGCTGCTGAGGTCAGTGGTGAACTTCTCACTACCAGTTTGGAGAACAAAATTTCACTCTTTTCAGTTATTTCATTTATACTGGTTACCAAGTTTCAGAGTTCTGGGTATGTCAGTATTGTCCCAGATAATTTAATGTTTGTATTTTTGCCACTCAAAGCCTACTCATTCTTTCACTTCCACATGAGCATTTTTGCTGCCTTCTTCATTTTAAATGATTAGCAAAAGTTGGTGGGATGGGGAGAAGCTGTATTTATACATTCATTTGTTATTCATATAATCAAATTATTTTCTATGGGATTGCTACTTCTTTTGTGTGCTGTGACAGCCTGATGAGAACTGCCATTGTGTGTCATGGTGATGGAGTGAGCAGAGAAGGCTTTCCACACAAGCATCTTATGGCAAGGAAGTTGCATCTTGTCAAAAATCAGCAGTAATCCAACACAGGTTTATAAAACTTGACATTCCTGAGCCTCCACACAATGAAAAATCTTCAACCACCTACAGCAGAAAATGGGGAAAATTTGGATTAGTATGAACAGAATATTGAACTGTGTGGCTAAGGCTTTACTTACAGGATGGATGATGTCCCAGTTCCCATGATACAGATGGGATGCAGCATTGGAACACACTCATACAGCTGTTTGTAAGCATACACATTCACATCTACCAGCAGTGAGGCACCTGAAAAAAAATCAACAGCCAATTTCCAAGTCAATGGCATTTTAAAGGTAAAAACATATTCATGATATTGGCAGGGTTTTGCAACGCAACTTAAATTGATATTTAAATCTAAGAAACTTCTGGAAAACCTGGCAGTGCTAGTAAACTGGGATTTCTTGTACTTTCTGGTTGTTTAGGATTAGGGTGGGGTTTTTTTCGTCATAGAAATCAATCACCTTTTCGTGTTCTTTCCATGGATCTTAAGCTCTGCTCCTTTCTAAACTCAAAGAGACTGGTAAGCTTTGAAAAATCCAGGGGCCCCACTCAGGTCCATACCAGCACATTTGGAAAACTTTACAGTCCGTTTTGGTTCTGAGAAATCATCCTGATAAGCAGAAAGCATGGATTTGGCAGGGCTAGATTATATTTAAAGCTTAAAACATCTAGCAGGTGTTAGTAAGGCTTTTTTGCTGCTTTTTTCCACATTGCATAGTGCTGTGGTGGGGTTATCTGGGCACTTCTTGCAGTTTTGCTAACTACTATGAGGTCCTGGAGAGCAGCCCTGCTGAGAAGGACCTGGGGTTCTGGTGGATGAGAAACTCAACCTGAGCCAGCAGTGGGTCCTGCAGCTGGGAAGGGTGATGGGATCCTGGGCTCCATCAGCAGAGGGGTGGCAGCAGGGACAGGGAGGGGATTGTCCCTCTCTGCTGGCCCCAGCTGGAGTCCTGTGCCCAGAGCTGGGGCCCCAACACAAGGAAGATGTGGGGCTGTTGGAGAGGGCTCAGAGGAGCCCCAGAGATGCTGAGAGGGCTGGAGCAGCTCCCCTGTGGAGAGAGGCTGAGGGAGCTGGGCTGGGTCAGGCTGGAGAAGAGAAGGCTGCTTCTGGGGGGGACCTCATTGCAGCCTGCCCGTCCCTGAAGGGACCCGAGGAACAGGAGGGGAATCAGCTCTTGGGAAGGGCAGAGCCTGGCAGGACAAGGGGGCTGGAGTGAAACTGGAGGAGGGAAGGGGGAGAGGAGAGCTTGGGGGGAAGTTCTGTGCAGAGAGAGTGGGGAGGGGCTGGCAGGGGCTGCCCAGAGAGGGGGTGGGTGCCCCATCCCTGGGGGTGTTGAAGGCCAGGTTGGCTGGGGCCCTGGGCAACCTTGTGGAGCTCCAGGCCTGGAGGTTGGTGTCCCTGCCTGTGGCAGGGGGTTGGAGCTCTGTGATCCTTGGAGTCCCTTACAACCCATGCCAGTCTGGGATTCTATGATTCTATGAGTCCTGGCCATGATCTGTTACGTGGGAAAACTCAGACAGTGCCTGGAATAGAAACAGAAGTTAACTGCCATTTCCAGATTTGCTGTGCTACATCAAAATTAGCTCTATGCAGAAATTTATCTGCAGCAAATCAAAGTCACTTAATTGGAGTGCTAATGACTCTGAAATCACCGGCTTAAATACCAGAGGAGCTTCTGGGTGCATTTCCCAGAAGTGGGACACCTGACTGCAAAAGCAACAACAACAACAAAAAAAAAACATTGCACAAAGTTAACTCCAAGAATATTTCTGATGGCAAAAGGTTCCCTTTGCCTGCAGGGTTCAGTTTTACAGTGACAGAAATGCTAAGTGCAGATGTCTTCCTGTGTCTGGGAGATCTACGCTCCAAATTACAATCAGCACAGATCAGGGATTTCCAGGAGCAGACCCTAAAATGGTTGAGTTCACTTCCCAGGGGGTGTTGATCCCCCTCCCCCCCCCACTTTCATGTCCATAGGCATCTGATAACATCAGAGATTCACCAGGATTTTCAAGATGTCCTGTTGAGCCTATAGACACAACACCATCTGAGGCTGGAAAGTGTAGGCCACATGAAACAGCCAAGGGTAGCAAGTGGAACTAGACACTGGTATTTAAGCAAATTAATCCTGACTTAAATGATGTTGCATCCATTAGTTCCACCATCTGCCACCCAGATTGGGAAATCTTTCCAAGAATCCTTCCCAGTGTCAACCTGCCAGTTTTCACACGCTGATGAGAGAACAGAGACCTGTGCCATGTGGAGAGCCAGCTGGAAGTCCTGCAGGTGTCCTAAAACTCTTCAAATAGCTCAAGACACCTTCCTTCAGTCAAATGGGGCCCTCATGAGGTCCCACCTGGAGTCCTGTGTCCAGAGCTGGGGCCCCAACACAAGGAAGATGTGGGGCTGTTGGAGAGGGCTCAAAGGAGCCCCGGAGATGCTGAGAGGGCTGGAGCAGCTCCCCTGCGGAGAGAGGCTGAGGGAGCTGGGCTGGCTCAGCCTGGAGAAGAGAAGGCTGCTTCTGGGGGGGACCTCATTGCAGCCTGCCCGTCCCTGAAGGGACCCGAGGAACAGGAGGGGAATCAGCTCTTGGGAAGGGCAGAGCCTGGCAGGACAAGGGGGCTGGAGTGAAGCTGGAGGAGGGAAGGGGGAGAGGAGACCTTGGGGGGAAGTTCTGTGCAGAGAGAGTGGGGAGGGGCTGGCAGGGGCTGCCCAGAGAGGGGGTGGGTACCCCGTCCCTGGGGGTGTTGAAGGCCAGGTTGGCTGGGGCCCTGGGCAACCTTGTGTAGCTCCAGGCCTGGAGGTTGGTGGCCCTGCCTGTGGCAGGGGGTTGGAGCTCTGGGATCCTCGGGGTCCCTCCCAACCCAGAACAGTCTATGATTATATGAAATATATTGCCCCAACCTTGCCTGTGATATTGCAAGAGGCACCTTCCCTTTTGGTTGGATGAGCTGTGCCATTCTGTTCACTCAGGCTCAGCAGCACTCCCATGTCTATTAGTGCATTATGCTGAAAATTAGCTGTAAGGGATGATGGATTTCAGTGGAACACTATTTCTGTCAAGTGAAACCTCAGTGTCAGCTGAGCTGTTTCCAGCCTCTGCCTACTAATAATAAGCACTTTTCACCAGCTTAATTCATTAGATTGGGAACAAGGATCAAAGACACAAAAGAAGTTGCAGCTTAAAAAAAAAAAACAAATATAAAAGCCATGTCTTCCTATTTTTCTTTTCTGTTTGAGCCATCACATTTTCTGTCACTGGGTTTTCTGCATGAGCCTTGAATGATGGTACAAACTTCTTAAAATGTGAACACCCAAAGAGCATCAGCCCTGAGTGAGTGCAAGCATGTAGGAGGGAAGGGAGTCTCAACATGCAATTAAGGACAGTGCCCAACTTTGCTCCATCTCCTCATGGAAGCTCCAGATTGACAGGTCAAAAGGCTTTCTTGTAGACTGCTTTGCAGAAAATAGTCTGATCTTTGTGAAAGGAGTTACTTCACAGAGTGAGGTCTCTTGCCTTGCAGGGGGAAGAGTGCAGCAGTGAGAAAATGCTCAAAATTATCCCAAAGAGGAGGGTAAATCCTTCTCTTGCTAGCATGACAAGTATCTACCTAATTATTTCTATCTTGGCTTTCAAGTGCCTGACTCCTGTTGATCGTGATGAACACAGGAAGGCAGGCACTGCTCACAGTGGGAGCAGAACAGAAAATACGTTCTCAAATCTCTTCAAATCAGAATCATAGAATGGCCTGGGTTGGAAGGGACCCCAAGGGTCCCAGAGCTCCAACCCCCTGCCAACAGGCAGGGCCACCAACCTCCAGGCCTGGAGCTCCACAAGTTTGCCCAGGGCCCCAGCCAACCTGGCCTTCAACACCCCCAGGGACGGGGCACCCACCCCCTCTGTGGGCAGCCCCTGCCAGCCCCTCCCCACTCTCTCTGCAAAGAACTTCCCCCCAATCTCTCCTCTCCCCCTTCCCTCCTCCAGCTTCACTCCAGCCCCCTTGTCCTGCCAGGCTCTGCCCTTCCCAAGAGCTGATTCCCCTCCTGTTCCTCGGGTCCCTTCATGGACGGGCAGGCTGCAATGAGGTCCCCCCCAGAAGCAGCCTTCTCTTCTCCAGCCTGACTCAGCCCAGCTCCCTCAGCCTCTCTCCGCAGGGGAGCTGCTCCAGCCCTCTGAGGGGGGGCTGCTTCAGCCCTCTGAACTTCCCCCTAATATCTAATTTAAACCTTCCTTCCTTTAGCTTTAATCTGTTCCCTCTTGTCCTGCCATTGTCTACCCCTTTAAAAAGCTGATTCCCCTCCTGGTCCTCGGGTCCCTTCAGGGACTGGCAGGCTGCAATGAGGTTCGCCCACAACCTTCTCTTCTCTAAGCTGAATAAGCCCAGCTCCCTCAACCTCTCTTGGTAGAGGAGGTGCTCCAGCCCTCTGATCATCTCCGTGGCTCCTCTGAACCCTCTCCAACAGTTCTACATCTTCCTTGTATTGGGTGCTACAACTCTGGACACAGGACTCCAAGATGGGACCTCATGAGGGCAGAACAGAGAGGGACAATCCCCTCCCTGTCCCTGCTGGCCACCCCTCTTCTGATGGAGCCCAGGATACCATTGGTTTATATTAGGTTTATGTCTATCAATCTTGGTTTTCCAACTTGTCCAGAGAAGTGTCATTGTAAAGCAAAAGCAAAGATGATCCCTGAGGCCCTGCAATAGCTTGAAGAGCAACGAGGAGGATCCATACATGAAAATCTAAGCAACAGCATTTTGTTTCTCACCCTTTGAGTGCATTTCTATAAAGCACAGCACTGCCTTTGCAGTGACCATTCCAAACTGTGCAGTCTTGCCTTTTATGATTAAGTCTAGACCCCTGCCTCCTGGACTCAAGTGCCTGAACAAGCAGTTCAGACTCAGTTTTCAATTCAATGAAATGAACAGGACCAAATGAACACCTGGGCTTCTAACTCCCACTTTATTCAGGAGACTAAATGCTTTCTTGGCTCTTAACTTAGGTGTAATTGCTGCAGAGAGTTGCTTGACAATATGACTCTCCTGAAACTCAGAACCCAGAAGCCAAAATAATGGGGAACAGCACTAATAAAAGCAACAAAACCCCTACCCATTTTTAATTAATTTTTACAGATAAATTCCTGATTTCCCAATACTGATGGATGACAGTGATACTATTGTAAGAATTTAAGATAATAAGTCTCTGTTATAAACTGGGACAGTTAAATGCCCCAGTGCTATTGCTATTAAAAATAATAACTTTGAAAGCCACAAGCAATGGAAATGACTGCATGACATTTAAAAAACTCCAAGGTAAACAGATTTTGAGCTTGGATCCATTAACCTTCTCAGTTTAAACTACGCAGAGCTGTACTTCAACCTGACAACCACAACAGTGAAACCAAGAAGAACTGAGCTCCAAAACAGAGGGGAAACTGAAAAAATGTAGCCTTCATCTGGGACCCATGCTCTGAGCAAATGTAGTGTTGCAAGAGCTCGATGCTCTGAAAAAAAAACCCAGATCACAGACATTTCACTGCTCTAAATCCTGGGAAGTTCTGTACATGTTGCAGTCTCCATGTATCCAACAACATTTAGTAACACACCCTCTTCTAAGAGTCACTTTGTGAAAATCCTCCAGTTAATGTTAATGAGGTATTGTAGATACTGAGAGCCCTGTGCTCCCTTTGAAGATGTGGGAAGAGACAAAGCCAATTAATTGGTCTGGATTGTTTTGAGGTACAGCATCTTGAGAGGGAGTGAGCCAACATCGCTGCTCACTATTTCCAGATGGGTAAGGTACACTTCACTCCTTCCACCCGCTCCCATCACCCACCCACACTGCTGGCCACACATTTGGGCCTCTTCCCTTGAGCCAACTTTGCATTCACCAGATTCCTCCATGAGACAGGTTAACACACTGAAACATCAGGAAATGAAACAAGGGTGGAGGAAATGAAGGTCATTATTGTGCTGTTTTGGTGAGTTTAATCAGCTCTGCAGAGAGTTGAAGGAAGCAAAAAGGATGGGGAGGACTAGCCTGGAGAAGAGGAGGCTGAGGCAAGACCTTATCACTGCCTTGAACTACCTGAAGGGAGGTTATAGAGAGGTGGATGATGGCCTCTTCAGCCAAGTAACAGGAGATAAGGGGAAATGGAACAAAGCTATGCCAGGGCAGGTTCAGATTATATGTTAGGAATTTTTTTTTTACTGAAAGAGTTGTCAGGGGTTGGAACAGGCTGCCCAAGGAGGGGGTTGAGTCACCTTCCCTGGGTGTGTTTAAAAAAAGGGTAGATGAGGTACTTGGGGATATGGTTTAGCATAGGACAGGCACAGTTTGACTTGATGATCTTAAAGGTCTTTTCCAACCTTGTGATTCTGTCATTCTGTGACTACCTGGCTGACAGTGGGACAAAGCAGGAGCTGGGCTTGTGGTACACAACCCAGTGTTTGGTTTTCTGATATTGGCTGAGACATTCCTTCTGCAGGCTGTGAGGATCAGCCAATGTCAATGACTGATGTTGGGCAAATCCATACCTACAATTTTGGCTAGGTCCCAAAAAACTTTGGGAACCTTGTGGTTGAAAAGGCAGTATCAGTGGGAGATTTGCTCTTGTATTTCCTGATTTGCAACAGTTTGATGTCTCGGTTATATGAATGTGGCAATATGGTCACAACTCAGACACCTGTTACTAAAGATGAAGATTGGCTTCTTCATGTTCTCAGCTTTCATTGCAGGTACTTTAAAAACTTGTCTCCTTGCCACTTGCTACTGAAATATACTCTTTCTGCAGATTAAATTGACAGGGCCCTTGCAGCTCCTATTGAATCCCTGGAAGCAATTTCTAGGCAAGGAAAAATCTTGTATCAAATGGCAACGACAGGAAGGTTAAGGAACAAGAAACATTAGGAATTCAACCAGAAAACGGAAATTATCACCCAGTGGCTGAAAAAAAAAATGCTGGGCAACAACTGAAAACCATGAATAAGCAAAGACAAGGATGGAATATTTTGCATGTCACCAGAAAAGCAGTCAGGCTACAGTGATGCATTGTATGTGTTTTCATACCCTGAACGTAAGAATGTGCTGCATGAATCTTGTTCTCTGGAAGCTGCTGTGATTTGCACCCAACCAGTTCTCAGGAAGGATACATCCTGGTATTGGCAGAGCAACGGGATCAAGTAAGGTCCCTGGTATGTCAGCCCCACCTGTTGGATTGACCATCTATAAGAGCTGCCAAAGCCTTACCAGAAGGGTGACTAATCTATGCTGGAAACGTCAGAGAACTTTCCAGGCCTTGTTGTTTTGAAGCTGCAGAAATTCGTTGGTATTGTATATATTTGCTAGTTGAAATCAAGCTTTTTGGAGACCTTAATGAAGTATGTGACATGTCATCACGTCAGCTTAAAGCTGTCTCTGACTTTTTCCCAAGGAATTAGAGTATAGCAACCACCTACCTCTCCTGTGTCATCCCTTCAACAGCAACCAGAGAGTGTTGTGTCAGGCTGAACAGCAGGGAGGTGTGCAGGACAAGCCAAAAATCATTACAGAGGAGGCCTTTTGTGAGCCTCCCAGCAGGGAGCATGCTATGTATGGTGGCTACTGCAAATTGAAGACCAACTTGTGGAGACAAACAAGAGGTGAATAGTGTGAGGCTTGAGAGAGCAGTCCTCCAACAGGTCATCCTGGTAAAAAGATGATTCTGAGATGGGTGATGCAATACATGTTTAGGCAATGATTGAAACATCCTAGGGGGCCCTTTTCCCACTTCTGCCACTGATGAAAAGATGCTACTTCAGTAAAGCTCATTAGACTCATTATGCTTCTGATCCCTGTTTGATAACCCTTCTGTATCTTATGGTATGGATGAAAAGAACGTTATGCCAGACTGAGACATGGTGAGGGGAAGGCTCAGAGGCTGTCAGGAAAACATCTGAGAAGTACACTGGGAACAAGAAAGCCTCTTCATCTGGATTTAACTGGCACAGGTCAGCTGAAGTCCAAACAATCCAGGTTTTTGCAAGGGAGTACCTTAAATAACATGAAGAGTTTAATAACCAGAGAAATGACGGTGTCATGAGCTGTCAGAGCGGACATGCTCTCCTCTTGATATTTCCTGTAGCTTTGTGCCCATGAGCATCTCCGTGGTTGGCCTGTCATTGCAACACATGTTCAGAGAAAGCTGTCAAGCAGGCCATGAATAATCCAGGGGAAAGTCAAACTAGGCAGAGATAAAAATCAATGCAAATTCTTCCAAATGAAACCCATCTCTCATTACTTATTTTAGAGTCGCATTCCTGCTCTCATCTCTCATAATTCCCATAAAGTCCCAAAAAAACCTCGACTTTGTAGTTCTGCCCTATCTTAGACATTCCAAAAAAATTGGCGTCCTGCAGATCATTTTGGTAACCATGATTTATTTACTCCTTGCTCTCTTTGTACATGTTTTCCCCATCATCAACCATTTTGACGCCACAGCAGACTAGGTTATCAAGCGTTAGCTACTCCCTAGGAAATGGGTTGTGGGCATCTTCCTCATCTGTTGCCAGCATAAAGCAAAGCATGTTTTAAATGCCTTGCATTTGGACTGCCTATACTAAAGCTTTAGAGAACATGCCAGCAACTTGTTACTCACGAGATAATGTACAGCTTGCTATGTGGAATGTTCTCAGCTATATGTAACCATGTGAACATGCATCATGGTTTATATGAAGGATGTGGGCAGAGAAGAAATTACAAAAAAAAAAGAAAAATATGAAGTAGTTTGTGATTTCAGTCAGGGTATTTAATGAATCTGGGAAGGAAACACTGAGCTGATGAAAGCACTTGCATACTTCAGTAAATAAAGATTTGTCTAAGAGTCCGGAGATGTGAGCCTTAGTTATTGCTCCATCAATTACAGTTTATATAGTTTGAGCGAGTCTCTTAATCCCTTTACCCTTGATGGTTTTCACCCAGAAAATGAGGACAATGGTAGTCATTCATTCATTGTTGTGCAACATTGGAAGACCTTCGAGCTGAAATAATTGGGTTACTGTCTCAGGGAGACCACATACGCAACTGTCTCCTCCTAACCCAGAAAGACACAGTGCTTACACATCCACTAACGAATAAAACAGGCATAGCCTGGACTTAAGCACAGCCATGGTTTTCTGAACTTGTGAAGATCCCTTCCTCAAGAGGTAGCAGGAGCCAGGGACAAATCCCAAAAGGCAGTTTGGATGTGGCCATTCTCTTTTCTGGAGGGAAGGGAGAGAAAGAGTTTCTGTGTGTGGGCATGAGTCATGATGTGTAACTTGGCCTCAAGGGCAGAAAGCAGGACCTGAAGTGTTTTATTTACCGTATAATGAAGTGGGAAAGGGATGGAGAGAGATGCATGGGAACTAAATACCACGGCCTCACATTGAAATGTCAGTACAATTGCATGCTGCTAAGTTTCACTGACCTTTCCTATGACCTTGGGCAGCACCTTGTGCCTCTCCTTCTGCACTTGGTCTATCCTGCCTCTCAGATACCTTGGAAAAGGTTCTGGAGCTCAGCAGCTGAGTCCAAGAGCCTTCTGTCTCTGAAGCTATCCAGTAATATCACTGCTTTCCTTCTCTACCAGGATGACTTGCAGTGGGGCAGATGAAGGAAGTAGGCAATGGCACTCCACGTTTTTACCCAACCAGTTCTCTGCTTGATCCTCCAAGATCCTCCTTCTCCTCTCACCATTTGCACTGACACCTCTGCCACACTGTAAGGTATCACCCTGCTCCCCCCATCCTCCAAGAACTTATTTACCACATTGGTTGTCCTTTGCTTTAGATACAAACATCCTACTTCTTCGGTTTCCCACTTGCCTCTCTCATCCCCTCCCCTATAAAGAGAAGGAATCCAGATATTGGGGAATACACCATGCATGTGTAGACTTGTAGCAAGAAAAGTCTTCTTTGCCCCTGCTTCTGGGCTCTGCCACCTTGAACACCTCCTCAAGCCTCCTCCCATTCTGCCTTGCTCCTCTCCTCCCTTATTTTTGTCTGACAATCTCCATCCCCTCTTTCCAGGCACTCATAGACACGACAGCAGCAGTATCAGCATCTGGCAGAGCAGAAAATTATCTTCTCCCACCCAGGACCCCTCTTTTCCTCCCATCTTCCTCTTCTTTCATGCAACTCCTGGTATGTTCCTAGATTTTTAGCTTCCAGCAAGAATAAACTCTGCATCCATTCAGTCGGAGCGGATATGGAGTCAATTCCTAAGGGTTCTCCAGTTTCTATTTATAAATCAGCCAGGGTATTATTATCATTTCTGGGGTTGAAAAAACAGAAGAAAGTATGCCCTATTTATGTAGATTTGCTGTCCTGGAACATTTTGGGTGTCTCTTGCAAATCCGCTCACAACCAGCAGACCAAGCCTGCTGTGGCTGCAGCAGAAGGAAGAGGCAAACTCAATTAAAAGTCGAGTCATGATAAATTTTCTGTTGCCATTGGCTAGCAGACTTGGATAGGAGAGCCAGCCATTCCTGGTGCCAAGAGGAAATCTGACACAGATGACAGTCTGACTTCCAGTACCTAGAAAAAGAGGGCCAGCCAGCTCTGTGTGTGCATATGCTTTTATTCTTCAAGAACTTTCATACGTTTTAAGAGGGGAATCCAACCCTCAATATGCTCTCTCTTCTGTGCATAGGAACAAAAGGCTCCTGGAAGGGCTGAAGGAGAAACACTTCAGATGTCTTGCTGCATCCAGGATCCCTTTGTCCACCTTCCCAGCCTCCCTTTATTTTTTCACATGAAGTGACCTGAGAGGAACTTGCCTGGTGATGCTATTTTCCCCTCCCTGAGCTCATGGCAGATTGACAGTGGTTCAAATTAGACTGGGACATGGTGTCTGGTGAAAATTGCCAGCTGTGTTGCTCTCCTACACACATGGCCATCGGTAGACATTGTAGCTGTCCAGAGCATCAGGCCTTTAGCCTTTTCCTGTCATCAAAAGGCACCAGCTTCCAAAACTGCTTCAAACCTCAGACTCAAGAGCCCAAGCCCCAGAATATGGGGTTGAGTTTCAATCTCTTTTTCTTGCCTAGGTAATCCCATTCCTGGTGGAAAGGCAAGTTCATTGGATAAGAAGCAACTTGTTGGCTGTAAAGGGGAAGGAGTTTGACTTTTTAAATATTCAATCATTATTTGACTGAGGTGTTTATGACCGCCATTCAAAATTGTGATCCCCCTGTGCAGTATGAATGCATAGGTATAATTCCTATAGTACTGCACTTAATATTAAAAAATGTATATATATATGTAAACCAAAGTGTATGGAAACCTAGTGTATATAGACTATTTCATTTCCCACACTGATAGATTTTCCTGGGACCTGAAAGGTCTGAAATGGATAGGGAAAGTTAGGGGTTTTTCTAGCTAAATGTTTTCTGGACAGAAAATGCAGTCCTGTAAAACTGAAATGTCCTGAAGAAGACAGTAAATGTCCTGATCAATGTCTGCTTGGTAAATCATATTGGAATATTTTTGTCTTCCTGGAGTGGTGTGAGCTACTTCATTTCCCATCAGCTCAACAGTATTGTCCTATTAATGCATTGCTCTATGGGAATTATAGTTCAAAATCTCACTCACTCTTGCAGAATTAATGGGCTAGAAGACTTTGCTTACCATGTGCTTACTATAAGGCACGCATTTTTTGGACAAAGCTTTGCTTTGAGTATGTCAAGAGATGTAATCTAACCAGAAAGCCTTCCTCCCACAAAAGGAAGAAGTTTCAAGCCATTTTGGACACTCTAGCTCTGACATACCACATCAGAAGAACACAGTTTAACGATGAAAAAGCCCCAAACAAAGGTTCATTTCAACAAGTCAAATTAGAGCATTTCAATTTCAGGAAGGTTAAAACGTTTCTTTTCAACTGGATTATTGGGAAAACAGTGTGATATTTTTCACTGAAATTTCTCATACTCTCTGACCCACCAAAAAAAAAAAAAATGACAAAAGCTCCATTTCTTTTGCTAATAATGGCTCAAAGCAAGGAGTGGATGGAAATTTCCAAATCTCTATTTGAGAATAATAATTTAATGCAATATGATTCATGTACTTGAATGGCTTCACCACTGGGGATTCACACCATTATCACCAAACAATGGAAGTACCACTTTTGTTGCCTATTTAAACAGAAAAGATGCTGTCTCCCTCTGCAAAGATTATCACCATCAAATACTCTATGAAATGATTGTAAACCATGCTGTTAAAACTGGGAATAGCATCAGATACATTTTTTCCCCATAAATATTTGTAATTGAAACATAGTTATTATTGTTATTATTATTATAATTATTAAACTTAATAGAGGTAGAAAGGAAAGCATACTAAAACTGCAACTTAATCCTTTTTTTTTTTGTTTCCTTATGCTTTCAGTGTTCATTGATTACCTACATCAAGCTGAGTGTCTACTGGTCTGTAGAGTTTTAGACACAGGAAAATCTCTGATAAACAAACAAGTCTGGAGCTTAGGTTGTGTAGAAAAATGTTCTTGTCCTTTTTACAGATGTTCTTCCACTTTGAAGTGTGTTGCAATTACATTTCAAGAGAAAAAAAAAAAAAAAAAAAAAAAGATGATAATAAAGAAGAAATTAATCCTCAAAATTGTCATGTTTCCTCTTTGAAGAGCTAAGAGTTTAGGATCCTCTCTGAGATGAATGAGAACAACCAGCCTGATGTATATTTTGAAAAGTAAATAAAAGTATGATCTCAGTCAGGGTTATTCACCCAGTGTGATAGGAAATGACTTGGCAGAGAACAGGCTCTGCCTACCTAAAGAACATTTATAGGCCATTTCAGAGAGATTAGGCTGTGGATATTGTCTAATTGCCATAAACTAATTTCCTTGTTTCCATTAAGTATCGGGGGCCGTATGACATTGCACTCTAATCATTTCCTAGAAACCTGATAGAGCCTGATAAGTGGACCTGGCCTCTCAGATTGAATGACAGGTGCAGTGTGACTTGCAAGCTTTATTTAGACCTGCTATTTTCCAGCCCAGCTCCTAAAACCACCCTGAGGTGCCACAGGATTCCTGCAGCTCTGTGCAGGTGGGAGGGCCACCTTCCCACCAGTCTCTCTTAACAAATGACAGAGACACATTGCACAAATAACGGGACAAAGACCAGCATCCAAAATTTAGTTGGATCTCCCTCCCCTCAATTCACAGGGAATTGGTCTCTAAAAGGTGTTTACAAGTGTGAGTAGATGTTTAAAGCAGATCACAGACAGAAAATTTACAGACATCCATCCCACATCATCAGCCAGAGCGTGCCTCCTATTGCCACTGGAAAAATCTTAGATGTCTAATCCTTTTCTATTTTCTTTTTTTAATACTATTTTTAATTATATTTTCTTTTTTTTCTTTTTTAAATCCTTTTCTATTTTCTCTTTTCAATACTAAGCCCATCATAAAGCCTCCTCTGATGCAGAAAGAGGTCCCTTTTGATGCAGGAAGAGACTGAGAGAATTGCAAGCCTTAGTGGTGTAGAACCTCTGGAACATAATCCAAAGATCCAGACTACATCTCAGAAGAAGATGGAAGAAGGCAAAGGAATTAAAACAAATAAACAAACATACAGACCCGAAAAAACAACCAACCAACCAACAAAAAACATCATCAACAAAAAAACAACCCAAAAAACCTCCACAAACACTGATTTTTAATGACAATCTGATCTGGTGAGAAAATACCTTCCTGACTTCAGGTTTCTTATTGGCATGATGAGGAATGTGTCAGCAAGGAGCACTCATCAGGCAACTGCAAGACGTTAATACCAGTAAGTGTACCCAGTGTTTACCTGTAGCAGTTCTTAGATGCTTCTGAAGAAGAAAAAAAGGTCTTTCACCCTTCAAAGCAAGATACCCATGAAGAGGATGCAAGTCCTTTTCTGACTCCTGAAGGGAACGGGTGGAAACTCAGGGCAATGAGTTCAATATGATAATCTGTGTGATAAACAAATATGATTAACAAATAGCAATGATATCACTCTTCAAAGTCTTCACTCACTCAGCTGCCTAAACACTCATATCACAAGTATCAAATACCAAGTTCATTCAGTGCCTTCCATAGACTTTTCACAGTCCTCTTTAAAACATGTAGACACGTTGTCCCTATAAATCCCCAGAACTTCACACTACTAATGGCTGGAAACCTAATTTCCAGTCTCAGCTTGTTCACAGTCAAGTCTGTTCCATCCATATATCCTGCCTGGTGGCTTAACACCTGGGTCAATGGGTCCAGTGCCGTCAGCTCATCTGGGAATCACGAGTGTTTTAAAAACAAAACTCAATGATCTGATGGTGGACCTGAATTCTGATGTGGAAAGAAAGTCCCTTCATCAACATTCACTTTGTTTCTAGACAGACAGGCACCTGGGCAAATTGTCACGTCTCACACCTCCTGCTTGGGTGATGGATATGAACCTGATGGAGAACCACACGCTCCACTGAACCAGCACTGAAGGGGTCACTGCTTCTGGCACCATTGGGGGGGCCATGATCACACATTTTTAGATGCTCAGGTGAGCACCAACACTCATTAACTATACATGGAAAGAGCCATGCACACACCTTGCTCCAGCTTGTACAGTCATGGGTACATTTGGTATTGAGTGGTTGATGAGGAGGAAAGGGAGCACAGTTTGTCCCTTTTGCTTGTTAGGATCAAACCAGTGCATGTTCCACAGCACTTGACCTCAACCACAGCAGAGAGGTCAATGCTGTGACTGTCATAAAGATCAAACTACCTTTCTGCAAGGGAATAGATGGCCTTCATGCTAACCTGCTTGGGATGGAGACATGCTGTCTGAAGAGAGCTGAATCAAGATGGATTTCAGTTGGATCACAGAATAATAGATCGTGTTAGATTGGAAGAGACCTTTAAAGGCCATCTAGTCCAATCCCCCTGCAGTAAGCAGGGACATCTTTACTAGATCAGGTTGCTCAGAGCCCCATTCATCCTGACTTCCTCCACTACCTCTCCAGGCAACCTGTGCCAGTGATCTACTTTGATCTTTATTGAAGATGCCATGGATTCTGGTAGGAAGAAGGAATATAGAGAAAATGAAAGGAAAGAGAAGAGTTTTTTGGTTCCTGTTAATTATTTTAGGTTTCAAATATCAAAGAGCAGGGAGGAAGGGGTTCACAACTTTATTGTGTAGGAATTTCCTAAATCTGGATGGTGGGTTTTTTTCAGATCAGCTGCTAAGTGCAGAGATCTCTCCTCTTCCATTCATAATGTTGGTTAGGGTTATTTTTCTCCATTCTCTAAATTTGAGTGATGGAACTCAGTTTATTTAGCCAACTGAAGAGCTGTGCTGCTCTCTGATTTCTCTCATGGGAGCTTAGACACCAAGCTCCTGTGATGATGGTGGTATGCAGAAGCATACATTTAGTCTATATACCAATCCTGAGTGATTTTTTTTCTCTTTTTTTCCAAGATGAACCACTGTATACTGAAGACACATCAAGGTCATCTGTATGAGGTTGCCATGTAAGTGTGTGTGACAGCAACTCTGGGCAAGAGGAGCTTTTGCTTGGTCTAGACCCTGTGCCAACAGGCTCTGCAGCATACACCTTTTTCTATATTAGTCATGCTCCATCTTAACAGTACTCAGATATCCTGCCCATACAATACTGGATCTCACTTGGGCACACGACTTATTTCCACATAAGCAACTGTTGCAGCAGCTGGACCTGTGGTTTCAGCATTTGGGCTTTCCTCATCAGCAGATGAACATGGCCTCTTCTGAGCAAGATGGACTTTGCCAGGCAGAAAAACAAATCATCATCATTACAGAAGCAGAAATGAATCCCAAAACCTAAGCTTGTCAAATTGATTCTCTTGAATCAGAGTGCCAGAGCCACTGCAGTTTATTTTCAGATAATACTTCCTTAAAAGAATCCTGAAGCAAAGCAAAACAGTCCCAGGCTCACATACACTTAGGATACACTGGATTTCCAGGGTGGGAGGACTGGTAAGCGCTGTTGAAATAAGGTTACCACCATTTACATGGCCATAAGATGGTCTACTTGAATCCTTGCTAGGATTAAATTAAAAGTCAGAATGAAAGTCAAAGAAATCCAACCTGTTTGGAGACCTACCTTGTGAAACGGGACTTCTTGTTTTTATCAACACTACTCATTTTCTCTTTTCATGGCAGCTTGGTGAATCATGAGGTTTTGGGTTTGGGTTTTTGTTTTTGGTTTGTTTTTTTTTCTGGGATAAAGCTTCAGCTGGATCTGCTTCCTCCTGTGGATCATGATCTAACCATTTCATAAGGTTGGCTTGAAACAGGTGTTGAAATTGAGAGGTTGCAGAAGGTGAGGAGGACTTTGGGGCTACCCCTTTCAGAAAAATTTGAGGTTTGCATGAGCATCCCTTTGAGGTGATGTTCACCAAGGGCAGTACCATGAAACCAGCACTTCCTGCCCTGAGGAACACTGTTTTTTTCCCCCCAAGGAGCAACATTTGGATGGCTAGTCCATTTGGATGAGCCACAGTGGCTTCTGGATGGTCCTCCAAGCTCCACTTCTCCAGAAGCCTTGAATTTACCTGCAGATGGCAAGAAAGCACCATAGCCCTATCCTATTCTCAGAAAACAATTGTCAGTGGCTTCATAGTCCTGCAGCCAGAATCTAGTAGCCAGAATGTAGCCAGAATCTAGTTCATTTCAGGCATGATTTCTTTTCTATCAAAACCACTTTGCAATATACATCAATATACTGTTAATTGAAGAGAGATTTGCTGACATTAAAGGTACAGTTTAGGGAGTTCTGGTTGGGACCACGTCAAGGCTTTGCTTGCTATTTTTTGGACCACTGCAGCTCTCAAATAACCTTTGCAATCAAATTGAGGTGGGAGGGTGGGTGTGTGTCTACAAGGCTGTGTCAAGTGAACTACAAAACTCTTGCTACCCAGACACTAATGAGTCCTCATACTGCAATCCAGCCTGAGATATTGACACACTCAACTCTTTCAGTGATTCCTAGCATCCAAGTTCTCCTTAATGATGTCGCCACACTTCAAACCCTTCCCAGTTTGCTCAGTGGTGTTTTGGCTCCAGCATCCACAAAGATTACCTGCAGATGGATCATAGTCCCCTCTCCCTGTAGCGTGAGGATGTCCTGATGAACACAGAGCAAATTGCCTTCATAAATTGCTCAATAAGACTTATCCAAGAGAATAATGATGATAATAATAATGATAGTAATAATAATAGTAGCAATACTAAATCTAAATTAGATCTACTGGGCTTTGGCAGGGATGAAGTATATTTCAGAAAGAAGAACAATGCTTATTGGGGTTATGAGAAGCAGGCAGATAATTTAATACACATGCTCTGAGTTTCTGCCCTCTGGTCAGCGGTTTCTGGGACAGAGACACAACAAGGAACACATTCTCAGAACTGGCAGGGCAATGGTCTCCCAGTACTGGCTATTCAATTTATTTAATGAACTGGATGGCATAAATAACATCCTGAGGGAAGAGAAAAATAAATACGTCACCGGGTTCAGATCAATAGCAGCTGATGAAGTAGCAGTGGTTCTTCTGAAAATGATGCTGTCATGGGTTTTTTTCCAGGTATTGGTTTATGGTACAGGTTTGAAAAAGTTTTAAACAGCTGACTAGTTTAAAAGGGCAGGAGGGGTCTAAATTACAGCACAAGTGAAGCCAAGCAATGTACTGGCTAGTCTAGAATAAAAGTTGATGAAGCCTAAGTAGACATAAATCTTTGGACATTTTTTGGAAACCTCTTTTATGCAGTAATAATGTTAGCACTTGTTATTAATACCTGGCTTTTCTTCAGTAGAAGTAAAAACACTTTACAAGGGAGCTCAGTTTCATTATGCTGTCTTTATAAATGGGGATTTTGCAATAACAGGAATAAGAAGTTACTGCTCAGAAAGCCAGAGGGACAGGGGGGAAGAGGACTATGCATCCTGAGTCCCCGTCCAACACAGAACTTGCTGTTTGTGTCAAGACAGGGATCAAATTCTGAGGACAATCTTTATTTAATTACCAGTTATAGAACCAAGGCATGAAACTCCCTCACTCCACCCTTTAGTCTGGCCCTCTCTTCACCCAGGAGACCAGAGTAAGATGCAGTTCTCAATGCAGTTATGTGAGCATTCAAAACAGTCATACATCTGTACAAGGTTGGCTCTCCCTCAGCTGATTTCACAAGACAGAGGCAAGCAAGAACTGTTTTGACTCTTTAAATAACAATGGAAAAGTTGTGTCTTTTTGCAAAGTTTCCCCCCAGATTCTACTTTGGAGGGAGGTGAAGCACATTTAGATCAAGGATGCAGCTCACATCACAGCCCAGAATTTCTGGTCATTCATGCTGCCTAGCTGTTGACTTATCCCCTGACTCTGGTCTAGGGAACAAAACTGGCTTTCCAGGATGCAAAAGTCAGGCAGAAGGAGCCTGCTTTGCACTCAAGCTGATTAGTCCCCCCAAGCAGAACTCCAGAATTGTAGGGGTTGAAAGGGACCTCAAGAGATCATGGAGTCCAACCCCCTGCCAAAGCAGTTCATTAGGACAGATCACACAGATGGGCATACAGACAGGTCTTGAATATCTCCAGAGAAGGAGACTCCACACCCCCCTGGGCAGCCTATTCCAGTGCTCTGTCTCCCTTACTGTGAAGAAGTTCTTCCCCAGATTGGTGCAGAACTCCCTGTACTCCAACTTGCAGCCATTGCCCCTTGTCCTGTCCCATCAGACACTGAGAAGAGGCTGGCCATTTCCCCCTGGGTCCCACCCTTCAGATATTGATAACCATTTTGACCAGTTACCCTCTCAGGCTTCTTTTCTCCAGGCTGAACAGCCCCAGCTCCCTCAGCCTTTCCTCACAGGGGAGATGCTCCAGGCCCTTCAGCATCTTTGTAGCCCTCCACAAATGAGCAATGAGGGTGTAAGTGACAGTCACCATTTAGATTTGGGAATTTGCCTCTAAATGATCTGAGACACTGACATAATGCTCATGTAACCTCTGTTGTTGAGGCTGAAATGTTCTTTCCTGCACTCCCCCAAGGTTTGGAGTAGTGGAGAAGGCATAGGTGCACAGTCTAGAGCCTGGAAGTTTTGAATTCCATAAAAATTGAGAAGTTTAAATCTCTTTGACCAGAGGGTGTGCTTGTACCTGAGTCCCACTTTCTGTGTGTGTGCTGTTAACACCATCACCCTTGAAATCCTCCCCGTTGTCCAATTAATGAAGGGATGTATAGCTTTTGTGCTGATTTGCTGCTGAGTTAACTTGTGGTTGCTCTAACTCCACCAGCTATACCAATTTCTAGGAACATAGAATTATAGAATGGTTTGGGTTGGAAAGGACCTCAAAGCCCATCTAGTTTCACCCCCTTGCCATGGGCATAGACACCACCCACTAGCCCAGGGTGCCCCAAACCCCATCCAACCTGGCCTTGAAACCTGCCAGGGATCCAGGAGCAGCCCCAGCTTCTCTGGGCACCCTGTGTCATTGCTTTCCCACCTTCATGGAGAAGAATTTCTTCCTAATGTAGGCACCTCTTTCTTGTCTCTGCCTGTTTATGGCATGCAGTGGGGGTTTGGGTGTGGGAACAACTAGGATTTCAGCCATCACAACCAAGGAAAATAGAAAGGACTGAGAAAAGATTCATGCTACAAATGGCAGAACTGAGTTGAGGTCAGGGATGGCTGAGGATGGGAAGGCTGGCATGTGTGTAGAAACTGGCAACTAAAAACTACCTGAGTTCATACTTCAAGCTTTTTAACTCAGCAGCAGAAGAACCTGTATCTGAAAGTTGCATGGTCAAACTCTGGGTTTGACCTTGGAAAATCTTTTCACGCTCTTCACCATGATAGACAAGTTATTTTTCTCATGACATCTGCTGACTTAACTCTGGCACGTGGGTTTATGAGACCAGAGGCTGATACTCGAAGTGTCTGGGTACAGATAGTGCCTGTAAGTAACAAGCAAAGGATATGCTGCAACTGCCAAGATCCTTTTGTAACAGAAAGCACCATGTAGTTGTCTCAAGAACTGTAGCTGGCTTTACCTCCCAGGGTTTTTTTATATTTTCTAGACAGCTCAGCTTGAAAGGAATGTGCATCCTGGCCTGACATCAGCCCTCTGGCCTCCAGCAGGCAAATGGAAAAGATCAGGTCATACTGGGTGTCCTTCTCCATATTGTACACTCTGCAGTGATGCAGGGATATGGAAATGCTTATATGCAAATATATCTGTGCTCAAAGATGAATCAACTCAGAGAAAACCATTATGCAGATAATCACTTTTTAAGAACTGTATGGCTAATTGCCTGAGTGAGATAAATACCAGCGTTTTCTACAAAGACCATCTGAAACAAAAAAATTAAGAATTATAATTTACTTCTGTTACCCTTGACTCATGAAGTAGCTGGGATATATTCCTTAGGAGAATGGAAAAAGGTCCCTTTGACAAGTGCAGCAGAGGAAGGCTGAGGCAGGATGTACCTACTCCCTGTATATGGATCAAAGAAAAAAACCCAATACTGCACTAGGAGATACTGAGAGATACTATTGTCACAGAGGTAATTCTACCACAGAGGTAGATATGCCCTGGAACTTCATACCCACAGGCTGGAATTAGATAGATGATGACCACTAAAATGATGTCCTGGTACAGGTTGTGTCATGGAAATATTTATGTGATAGACATTTATTCAAGGTAGAGCTAGATATAGTTCTGCACAGGAGGAAATGACAACACCAGTTCTGACATAGGCTTCTAGATTGGAGGGGTTGGACATGCATTTAGTCACAAGATATGGGCCATCATAGTCCCAAAAAAACCCTGTAACAGCCTAACCACTAACCTAACCTTCAGCCAATTAAATTCTCTCTTGGTTTCATTTATTTGACTGTTTAACTTCTCCTTCCCAACCCCAGGTGACAGAAGAGGAGAGAGAGCTGACTTGCTAAATCTTTGTTTAGGCATTTTGGGGCTGAAAACATCCATAAACTCCTGAAAACAAAGTTGAGCTGACCTGCTAAATCTTTGTTTAGGCATTTTGGGGCTGAAAACATCCATAAGCTCCTGAAAACAAAGTTCCAAATCGCATCATATTTCAGAATGTTGATTTTTCCTTCTATTTGAAAGAGAAAAAAATCTGGTGAATTTACTCCAGATGAAACCAAGGTAGAGAAAAGTGCATGTAATGTTATTGAGTTCTGCTGCTAGCCATTAAATGCAGAAATTTAAGTCATGGAATCATATCATAGAATCACAGAATGGTCTGGGTTGGAAGGGACCCCAAGGAGCATAGAGTTCCAACCCTAAGTCAATACTACACATCTTTTAGAGACTCCTTCTTATTATAATAATTTTATATTTGTTCTCCCATGGTTTCCTATAAAAATTCATCCAGGAGAAAAACCTGGAAGATAATAAGAGAATGTTTACATTTTCTGGCTAATCTTCTGGACTAAGTGAGCCAAAATTGCAGATTAATGCCTAATGAGTGGGAATGCAGTTTTGGAGGAGGGTAAAGAAAGCTCGTTCTAGCCTGAAATGAAAACCACTTGGCTGATAATTGGTTGACAGTAAATGGCAGGAGATGTAGAAGAAACAGCTATAAATAGTAAGACATCTAGGATTAGACTGTCCAGGCAACAACGTACATAACTTTCTGGTACATCCAAGGAAGTTTAAGAACTGATGGTTTGATGTTGGTCAAGGTACAACTTATGTGGCCCTTAAATAGAAAGTTAAGTCATTCTTTAAAAACAGACTACAAACCAAATCTCAGGAGGACAGGAATAAAACAATCACAGAAATTTGGGGCTGGAAGAGACCTTCTAAAAATCATCTCATCCAGTTCTATCCTCCAAGGCAGGATAATAACTTCTAAGAGATGTGTCTCTGACCAGTTGTCAAACACTAGCAGAGAAGGGGATTCCAGGGCATAACTGAACATAACATCCTTTTAAATCCTTTTAAAATCACAAACCAAATCTCTTGATCTTCTCTCAGGAAAAAAAATAATCGATCTACTTAACTTTCACATGTCTGCTTATGGGAAGACTTATTGGTATTTTTATACTCAGGAGATCTCACAAGCTTACAACATCTACTCTGGCTTTTTATATGTCCTGGATATAACACCTGAAAATGACAACAGTACTTGAAAAGAGAATTGCCCTGAGGGTTACTGTTCTTCCTGATAAAGAACTCAAACTATCATTAACTGTTGTTGATTCCAACTTGGTCATATCCAGTCTCAGACTTGTGTGGTTTAATCCAGAACTACTTGATCCTTTCAATGTGATATAAGGTCGTGATCAAGGGGTACATCCTAAACTCAAGATGTCTTCTTAACTTGAGACAATAATATCTTTTTCATTTGAACAAGCAGGCCTACTGCCATCTAGAACCTCAAAACAAAATGAAAAACCCTAAAACCAAAACAAAACCAGGCAACAAAACCTCTTCTTTACAGGGAATATAATCTGAGAACCAGAAGCAATTTTAGAGATTCCAGGACACCAGCAAATTGTAATTTCATGACATGACATCAAGCTTCACTGGGCCAGAATAAATGTAAATTGTTTTAGTGTTTTTGTAATGAAGTGCAAGCAGAAAACTACAGTTTTTTCAAAAAAAGAGATTAAAAAATTTTTCACTCATTAACATCCTGTGAGAAAGTTTTTCTAGTTGTTGAATTTATGAAGAAGACATGATTTTTCTTTTCATTTGAAGAATCCCTTATTATTTATTAATGATAACTTAGAGATGCTATATGCTGTTGCTAGGAATATTATTTTAGCACATTTGTTTGCTGTTCTGTGTCCTTTCAAGAAATACAGAGATGGCTGGTGGAAAAGGATCAGAGATCTAGTAAGGACGTGGAGTCAACGTTAAACTTTTCACCATGGCACCTAAGGCCAGATTCAGCTCCAGATTCTCACATGTTAATTAAATAACAACCAAAAGTAGCCCAAATGCCTGTATCTCCACATGAGTTAAGGGTTTGGTTACTTAAACAGAGGTTCCTGGTACTATTTAAGCTGGTTCAGGGTATCCTACCTGGACTGGAGCTGCTCACCCAAAAATCTTGAGGTCTTCATCACAGGGCTTGCATCATGTATTTGAGATGCAGACAACTCACATATTCTACATGTTGCATCATCACTAGGTGACGTGCCATAGGCAGGTAGAGAAAGGGAGAGATACACCCCTCTGAAACATAGGAAAGAGTGCATGATTGACATCTATTGTTCAAAAATCATTTCCTACTAAGCTTATACATAAGTACTCTAAGAAAGTACACTGAGTGTTATTGGCCTCTTTAACCTAGCAAGAAAAGTTCTAGTAAATCCTGGTGTGTGGAATGTGAAGCTAAATTAATTCAGCTGTGAAATGGAGCACCTTTAATAAATGATGGTGATTTACTACTGGAATCATCTGTTAAGGGAGAAGGCAGCTCCCCTGCTTCAGGATGGAATGACTTTCTGGAAGAAGTTCCTGAGGCAAACACCTGTTATTGGAGAAGGAGAATTATTTTTATTTCTAGCCCATACTTTCCATATCAGATTTAAGACCTTTCTGGTCTTAAAACTCTCATAAGCCAGGTACGTGCTCTAGCCTCCTGAGTACTCGTAGGTTGATTTAGGTTCAGGCCATGCTGACTTTGACATTTCACCCAGAAAGTCTGCTCTGAGGTCACAGCTAAAGTGCAATGTCTCTACTTGCAGTCTTTATTATAATTTAACCTGTCTCTTGCTTTTGTCATTATGTTTTATAACATATAAACTCAGAAATCCAGCCCCAGACTCTTTCCACCCATCATTCTGCTGAACTTCTCCCTTTTCAGAGGTTACTTGATCCCACAGATCCTTGAAGTATATTAAGAAGTTTTCAAGACATATTCTGTTTCAAAATCAGAGGCATTATGCATCCTGCTTCAGCACCTGAGGGAATAGGTAGGAGAATTTGCCTTAAATCAGGTAAATAACCACCTTTCATAGCTGGCTTCATGATTCAAACTTGAGCCTAGTGTAACCCAGAGGTGTGAGAAACATCCAGGAGGAGCTGAAGCCAAAAGCACTGGCATTGCCATAGTGCTCTACAAAAGGGGGACCATCACCAGCCCAGAGCAGGTCCCCAGCAGTTAATGAGTGTGTCTCATCAGGCACAATGATCAGCCTCTCATTTGACAGCCACACAATGCCTCCACATTTGACTTCCCAGGTATGTTTTTTGAGAAAAATGCATCAAATAATAAATATTAATTAGTCAAGAGGTAAAAAGGACTTTGTTACTTGATAGTTAGTCCCTTCATACAGGCTTTTCCTCTGCTCCACCAAACGTGTCCTTCATATCCATAGGCAATGCCCATTCCAGAGGGGTGGACACATTCTTGCTTGGAGATTCCTTTACACAATGTGCTCAGCATTCAACTTGCAGAAGAAAGTTCAAATCCCTGTTTTATCTCTGTTAGTACAATGAGGGATTTGCATTGGGGTTTTCTGTCCTCTCAAAGAGTCAGGAGACCACTGACAAAGGTGTTCATCCATTAGACATGGAACTGTTGGAGAGGGTTCAGAGGAGGCCACAAAGGTGATCCAAGAGCTGGAGCAGCTCCCTTATGGAGAGAGGCTGAGGGAGCTGGGCTGGCTCAGGCTGGAGAAGAGAAGGCTGCTTCTGGGGGGGACCTCATTGCAGCCTGCCAGTCCCTGAAGGGAGCAGAGGAACAGGAGGGGAATCAGCTTGTTCAAGGGCAGAGCCTGGCAGGACAAGGGGGCTGGAGTGAAGCTGGAGGAGGGAAGGGGGAGAGGAGACATTGGGGGGAAGTTCTTTGCAGAGAGAGTGGGGAGGGGCTGGCAGGGGCTGCCCAGAGAGGGGGTGGGTGCCCCGTCCCTGGGGGTGTTGAAGGCCAGGTTGGCTGGGGCCCTGGGCAACCTTGTGGAGCTCCAGGCCTGGAGGTTGGTGGCCCTGCCTGTGGCAGGGGAGTTGGAGCTCTGGGACCCTTGGGGTCCCTTCCAACCCATGCCATTCTATGATTCCATGAGCTGTTGTAGGCACAGCAGCCAGCAGAGAGACATCAGATAGTTGCAAGTCTGCAAAAAATATATAGCAAGCTGGGGATGGGAATCAGGGTCCTGCAGTCTCTGTTACTTCTCCATCCAGTAGATCTGCAGAGGCTGTAGACCAAAGCCCTTGGATTTTCTAGGATGCCCACAAGCTTGGATATCAGGGAAACATCCACATGACCGAGCCACCTATTACATGCTGGCTTAGTAAAAAGACCTTGTTGTGTCATTGCAGTTACTCAGCTATGTCAATAATCAAACCAAAGGCTTAATGAGCTGATTTAATTAGGCTCTACATTGTTCAGACCCAGGACCTCATGTAACAAGTGAAGCAGAGTTCGGGGGTGACTGTGTGCAGCCACTAAAAGCTACTTTGCAAGCAATCAAGTGTGGAAAAAAAAGAAGCCTGAGGACATATTTTATTCAGCTCAAGCATGGCTCAGCAGGAGGACTAGAGCCTGGATGCATGAATGACTGTAAATTCCACTAATATATTTCCAGGGTTGTTTCCTCAGGATCTCATTTAAAGAAGGAAATGAGTCAGGCTACTTCCACAATTTCTCATGCCCTGGGAATGGAAGTCAATGTTTCAAGTAGCCCTGGAGGTGGTGATGTGAAGTCTCTTAACATATATTCAGGTGCAGGGTTACTTTGCTATAGATCTGGGTCTGTAATCTAGGAAAACTACAAATGTGAAGGGTCCCAGCAAGTTTGCTGTGACTCACCTCTTTCAAAGTAGCCATCTCCACTAGAACTAGAACTAGTTGTTCAAGTTTCTTTTCAGATGGAAGAAGACAGAAAGGTAATTTCAGTGTGTGGCTTCATCCTAAAAACCAGAAGAATCCTAATAGAGTGAAATCAATCTTTCAGTGAACTGTAAAAATGGCCTCTTTTTTTTCCCAAAGAAAACTCCAAAAGAAAGTTAACCAACCACACATTGTGTGTCAAGTTAAGTCAACTGAGCTTGGCATCATAAATCAAACGGGCTGTCTAGAGTTAGATAGAGGATCTTTGGTTGCTCTCTAGGCTGGCTCAGATTTTTTAGTGTTGAATGTAACTGTACAAAGATGATAATCAAGGGTTGCATCTTCTAAGAGTCAGATGCAGTTTCCTGCACCAGCAGAGGGTTTTTATGCAGCTTTGAGGTAACACAGGTGCCTACACCCAGGTCATACGTGCCTTAGGGTGTCTTGTGTGGTCCCCAGGTGCTACTCTGGGAGGGTGCAAGTCTTCCATGCCACATTGGAGTTGTCTCTAAGGCATCTCCAATGACAAGGGATCCCTATATATGCATAACTTAGTGGAGCTCCTAATTTTTCATGTCCTCATTTGCAAAAATAATCTTCATTTTTCAACTGCCTTACAGGTTGGTAAGGAACAGAGGTAATGTGGTGAGGCTAAAGGCTGTGACTAGGAGGCACTCTGGTATGTGAGGGATTGCAAGGTGACACCTCTTGTCTGCTTTCTTATTCCTCCATCCAGCTATAGGCTATGATAACATAGGGGCAAAATGGAGTTCAGGTCCAGTGGTGCTCAGAAAGGAAACTCAACAGGAGTTCCAGATATGAGATATGACACACTGTGATATCTCTCATTCAGACAATCAGAGAATATCAAGACCCCAGGAAAAAAAGCTCCAGATGTGCTTCCCACGCTTTCCTTGGAGCCTGATGCACAGAATCACAAGGAGTCATTGAGATTGCTCTGAAACACTAGTTCCCTACCCCAGGAGGTGATAATCTGCAGCTGGCCTGCAGAGATGAGTTTTGGTGGAACACCTGCAGTGACTTGGGCCTGGACTTCACCCACATTGACTGTAAAACAGCAATGAAAACCAGCAATCAAATAAAAAAGCAGTATCTCTGCTGCACTGCACCAGTTTGCCTGATGAACCTGGAGCTCCAGATAACAATTCCACTTGAAATAGGTAATGATGGTTAACAAACAGCAGCCCAGTTATTCAAGACAATGCTGAGGGCAGCACACGACTGAAGAAAACAGCCTGATCATGTTTCTCCTCTAACTTTTCCAGACCAGCTGCTGCCAAAAAAGAGAGGGAAAAAAAAAACCAACCCAAAAAAACAAGAGGAGAAAAAAAGTGGAGAGGAGAAATTAAAAAGCAGGAGCTCTAAAATTGTTGCACACTGGAGAGTTGGGAGGAAAACAATGTTTTCCTACATGGACAAAGGTCTCTGCTCCTGTACCCAGTGGGTCAAATCCAAGCCTTGCTGGAGTCAATGGACAGACTCCCTTTGACTTAGTAGGCTCTGGATCAGACCCAAGACTCTCATAATTATGCCTGACCTGCCTACTGGGATGCCTTTAGGTTTGACAAAGCCAACAAAAACCTTGTCGTTTCAAGACCATTTTTGTTTCCATGAGGTTAGGCTAAAGTTAGCTGCTGGAACCAACACAGCTTCCTCACATCTGGACCTATGTCCTTGCAGCCACAAGATGCTTTGCCATGTGACAACCCCATCAAAGATTATTTCTGGACACTGGGATGCCTACCATTATTTCAGCATTAGGTGCCACAGCCACACAACTGAATGTGTAGCACAACAAGAGGTGCCCAGGCATCTCTAGGGTAGGAGGTCTCATCAAATCTTCCTTCCCTGAAGCACACTGGTAGCAAAAAAAGTGTCTGGAATGTAATGAGGCACATTTCTGTGGGTTAGTGCCCCAAAGTTTGTCACTGTCTCCAGTTCCCAACTCAGCAGTGTCCACTATCCCACCATTTCAGCTGCCAGGTTAGGGCTCCAATCTGGCTCACCATATCATGGTGTCCAGACATCTTGATGCCCAGTTGTTTCCCAAGCACACTGTGGGTCCACAAACTATATCATCAATCCATGTGCAGTTGCTGCAGCTAAAAATAGGAAGAAAATAAGAGCTAGACCCTTGTATCACCATCTAAAATCACCATTTTCCTTCACTACTGCTCACCAAGGTAAAACATTCTTCCCCACCTCCCAGCAATCATCTATCAGCCTGACTAGATGACCAAGGCTACTATTCATCTGGCCAAAGCTGGAAATATGCCTGATTTTATAGAGATTTTATAAGATTTATGAAAATGTTTGATAAAGAAGACAGCAAATGAGACAAACCTGTGCAGGGTATCATAGAATCATAGAGTGGTCAGGGTTGGAAGGGATGCCAAGGATCACAGAGCTCCAACCCCCCTGCCACAGGCAGGGCCACCAACTTCCAGGCCTGGAGCTCCACAGGGTTGCCCAGGGCCCCAGCCAATCTGGCCTGGTAGCATTACTCCACTGAAATAGATTCTTATATGATGTGAATAAACTTAACTGAAGAGAAATCACACAAGAATTTGACCCCAAATAGACCCTTGAGCCTACTAAGATCAATCAAGAGCTTGCTATTTGGCCACAGACTTTGGATCAGACCTTTACTTGAGCTAGAAAAAGAGGTTTTAAGTGGAAAAATGAGTGTTTTGAAATATTCACAACCATTTTAGTCTTCTTTGTACAAAAATAAACATCTTCCAATGTGTTTTTAGCCATGAGATGCATCCTAGGAACTGTTTTGAACGTCCTACCAGGGTTTAAGCCTTCAGGCCTTTAAAGTTCACTGTCACATGAATTTTCTCCTGCTGGAAAAATAAAAGGAGGCTGTTACGGAGCCATGTCACTCAGCTGAGAAATGGGAAAGTTGCAAGAATAATGGGGAATAAAAACTTCAGTGCAAGTCTTCAGTGTTTTTATGACTGACATTTCAATGACATTCATGAGCTTCCAGAAGGAAGTAAATTTTTAAAGTGGTTCTGGAGGCTACAGCCAAGTCCATGAGACACAGGTCAGCAAGAAATCAACTGCAACTAGTTCTTGGATGTTTTGTTCAGCTCAGGAAGAAAGCTTTCAAAATGCATCCCTCTCCTCCCCAGCACTCCCAAAGTGACTTTTATATCCAGTCCATTCACAGTGGAAGTTGGTGGTTCCAGACACCCAGCTTATGAGCACTGTGTCATCTCCAAAGCCCTGTTTCTACCAGAGGTTACAAAAAAGTCATTGCATCAGTGGAAGTACTTAGTAGCTTGAAAACAAGCTGGGATGCTACCTGCAGCAAGCTAAAGTTCAGATTGCAGGATCCACTTAGGCAATGTTTTCATGTCAAACAAAAGATCACATCGCCTGGTGACGTTGTTAGAGCTACACAAAACAAGTGACTGGAATCAGAGGGCTACAAAGATGCTGAAGGGCCTGGAGCATCTCCCCTGGGAGGAAAGGCTGAGGGAGCTGGGGCTGTTCAGCCTGGAGAGAAGAAGACTAAGGGGGGACCTAATTAATGTTTATAATTATCTTAAGCATGGGCTGCAGGGGGAAATGGGCAGCCCCTTTTCAGTGTCTGTGGGGACAGGACAAGGGGCAATGGCTGCAAGTTGGAGCCCAGGAAGTTCTGCAGCAACCTGGGGAAGAGCTTTTCCTCAGTGAGGGTGAGGGAGCCCTGGGCCAGGCTGCCCAGGGGGGTGTGGAGTCTCCTTCTGTGGAGAGATTCAAGACCTGTCTGGACGCTGACCTATGCAATATGAGCTGGGGAGCTGCTTTGGCAGGGGAGTTGGACCTGATCTCTCAAGGTTCCTTCCACTCCCTATGATTCTATGATATGTCCTGCTTGATGTTCAAAGCCTCTCTGGATGGGGTCCTCATTTCAGCTTTTCTAATGTGACCATTAATAACATAAAACTGCATTACAAGCTTTGTCTTGAGTTTGGAAAAAAACCCCCAAGGACAAACCTGAAGCAAAACACTATCTGCCCATTTTTTGTGCTAGTGTGTGTGGTTTGGGGAGGAAGGGGAGGAAGGGGTGTCTTATTACTATTACATTTTTTTTCTGAAGCAAGAATATCTAGCTAAGATCATCCAGAAAATTTAAATGAATGCAAACAATTGAAATAGCTGGAGAAGCCATTGCTGTCAATTTTTGTGGGGGAAGACAAACCAAAAATGCTCACTTGGCATACATGTGTGGTTTGAGGGCATTTTTTTCTTGGCTAGTCCTAGGAAGAACATTTAGCTGAGTCAAATGTCTGAAGGACAGTCACCAGCCAGCTGGGCTAATGTGGCAAAGGCACATGAAATGGCACGCAGGGCAAGGATGGGGCTGGCATCTGAACCAGCTACCTCTGATCCCTCGTAACATATGACTACCTGTCACTGAGCCTGCTGCAGTCATGCCTTATGGAGCAATCACACCCTTCAGAATCATTTTCAAGCCAAGCTGGAAGCTTACAGAAGAACAATTGCTTTTCCTACCACCCCTCTCTTGTCTACCTACAATCTCACCCTGTTTTCTACAGGACAATAGTAGGCTGAGGTGTTGACAGCCTCGTTGCATTTCTGTGCAGCAGATGTTCTGAAACATCTGCTTCCCAACACAGAAGGGACCTCTAAAGCTCCCAAGAATGCTAACAGCTTGTCAGAAGTATCTCTTTTAAATAGAAATTTTATTCTACCCCATCATTTCAGTGGCAGCTGCCTGGTGCTAGGATTTATTCTCATTCAATGAGCACAATGCTAGGAAAAAAACCCCACAGAAATAAGAGGAAAAAAAATTCTGTGCCAAGTTTTGTATTGAAAAGGTCAAGTGCACAAAGGTGTGAAAGCTCCTGAAGGAGCCAAGGTGTTATTGGGCCACAGCAGCTCAGTGAGCCAATCTGAGAACTAGCACGCAGACTTGACGTCACCCATTGACACTTGGTATTTTGGAGGGACAGGATGAGCTGAAGAAATTGGTCCTGGTTATTTCCCAGCCTGTAATTTATTAGGCTGCATCATCACCATTCTGTACAGAGCTCCTTCTTTCAGAAAGCGAGTTGGAAAGTTGGTGTCTATCTGGATGCTTAGAGTGAGAGTAGGGAATTAATGCTACAGCTGAGCAATATTTCACTCTAAAAAATGTTTCTGGGGGAAACTGAAGGCTAGGAAGACAGAAGATGCACCCTGAAGATTACAGATCAGAGTTTCCTAAACTGATGTTCTCTTAGTTAATTATTTCTTGGGGGTAGGAAGGACTTTCTGAGCAAAAATTCTAAAAAAAAGAAAAATTTTTCTTCTTTTTAGTTTTTTTTTTTAAACTCCAAATGACATGATACTTAGTGATAATTAATGAAAAAGATCAAGTTCAAAAAAGTTCACAAATAATCCACAATGTTTTGCTCTGCCAAAGGCTGTCCTCTTATCCTCACAAATTTGTTTGAAAACTGTCAGTAAGTAGAAAAAAAAAAAACCCAAAAACATTTCCAAGAAACTGCTCTGATCTTTGTTCTCCAGATTCCTGGTACAAACCTGTCTGAATCCCCCAGATCAATCAATGCAGGCTGCATGCCCCAGTGATGCTTATGTAACGTGGGGTGGAGTTCTGGCCAAAATCTCCAGGTATTTTGCTCTGGGCACAGGGAAATCAATTCACTTCATGTCCTGGATGCATGATGAAGGCCAACCTTACTCCTCTCAATTGGCCTAGTGGTAAGTGGGTTGTGTAGGCTGGAATGTCAAAGGGTAAGCAGATGGTCTATCCACATACACAGATCATATTTACCTGGCTGTACATCAGCAGTAACCCCTGGGAAGTCATCCCTCTAATTCTGATTTGGCGTGCATCTCCGTGATGTGGGTTTAATTGCAAAAACTCTTTTGCAATTGTGGCTTAGCTCAGCATATGTTGTGCTGAAACCTGCTTCTGCAGAGGACTCTCACATTTCCATCTTGGATAGTTAGCCTTAAATCAAAATAAATAATTCAGTTCCACTAAATCACATTCTTTTTCATGGTTTGCTATGTTTCATCTTTCCCTTGCTGTACCCAGAATATAATACTAGAATATAGCAGATTTTACAGTTTCCTAACAGCTCTTCATGTTTCCAAATCAGTTCTGTTTCTGGGATTATTCCTTTTAATTAGTTATTTTATATAAAGTGAATGAAGGGCCTATAAATCCAGATCTAGGATGTTCTTTTGACCTGGATAGCCCTATCTGCATTGACATCACCAAAAGCATGAAATACATAGTTTACCACACAATTTTTTGAACACTCTAGATAGGGTTCCACTTGTTTCCACTGATGGAATAAGATGAGGAGTGGTTTGGTTTGATTTGGTTTGATATCACAGAATTGTAGGGGATGGAAGGGCCCTCCAGAGCCCATCAGGTCCAACCCCCTGCCAAAGCAGGGTCCCTAGGACAGGGCACACAGGTCTGTGTCCAGATGGGGCTGGAATCTCTCCAGAGAATGAAACTCAAAGGTTTGATTTTGGTTATGTATAGCTTGATGAAATAGAAGAAATTGGAAAAAAAAAAAAGGTTAGGACTGCCGTTGCCTGACATTAAAGTGCCTAAAGAGGCATCTAGAGGTATCTGAGATGTTCTGGAGCAGCTGAGGCATCATCTGAAATACCCACTGAAAATATCTTCCCAATGATTCTTAAGTCTCTGCCTGTCCTGTAGCCAGTGAGTTCACTATGCAGGTGGGTTTCATAGAATCAATCACAGAATCACACAAGGTTGGAAAAGACCTTTAAGATCATCAAGTCCAACCACTCCCATCCTAAGCTAAACCATCTCCCTAAGTACCTCAGCTACCCTTTTGTTAAACACATCCAGGGAAGGTGACTCAATCACCTTGATTGTGGTTTTACACAGTTCACTTTTTAGGAAAACTGATTTGGTTAAGGGGAAAAGAGACCTGAAAAATTCATAAAATGTTAATTTCCCAGCTCTCTGTCCCCCATAACCAAATCAGTTTTCATTGCAATTTGGAGAAAAACCTTGTAATCTGTCAGAAAGGTTGGTTAAGGTGAAAAAACATATTTATATTTCTTCTGCACCCATTTAATTTCATCGTAAAGGAAATAATTTCTTCATCCCTTTACCAAAAAGACCAGGAGCAATCTTTCAGGCCAGTGCACTCAAATGTGTACAGGTAGGAGCACACAGAGTCATCTTGGCAGCTTGCACAGCCTTATTCTCTCTGCAGCTGAGCAGCTAAACACTGATTGCCACAGAGGGGTAAGGACTCCTCTTTAAGATGCTCTGTCTTTGAAACTGAGAATAAGCTCTGAGTGGCTAAATACCTACCCTTGTCACTTCAGGTGGCTCTGCTAACATCACTGGTGCAATGCTGATTTGCACTGACTGGAAATCCTAGGTCTAGTACATGAACTGCTATATGAAAAGAATCTCTCCAGCATCTCCCATGCCATTATTCAGGGTAAATTATTAAAACATGACATCCAGCATGCTTCCAAATAAGTTCCAGCAGAACACTGTCAGGGAACCATAACAGTTCAGGAGAGCCACCCACAGGAAATAGGCTCGTGTATATGAGGTGAGCAGTTTAAAAGAGCTTTATTTCAAAGGGGGTTCTTAAATCTTAGCACAGCACTTTGGCATATACTAATTTACAAACTGGAGATTGAAGACCAAAAGAGAGAGAGAGAGATCTAAATCCTGAACTTCATGATCAGGTATGGAAAGAGGTTGTCTACGTGTTGGAGTCTGCATTCCAGAAGTGGTCTCTCTGCAGAGCCAATGAGAATCTCTTCTTTGAGACCAATTGATTCTAAGGGAAAAAATCATCTATTTTACTATTAGAAAAATAATTATTTTAACCCCTGAAAGACTTGCAGAGATGTTCCTTTCTTTTTAGTGACAGCTAGCCTTGCTAGCAGATAGAAAGCATCTTACTCCTTTTTCACACCTTGCAATTCTCACCCACATTGCTTTTACTTTTATTGTCTCTCTTGTTAAGGCAAACAACGCAGCTGTAAGCAGCAGCATGCTGAAGGCAAGATGAGCAGACAGTCAGAATATCTAAGCAGCAGACAGAAGTCTTAGGATACTTTGCTCCTCTTCCACTTCCCCTACCACTGTCCCCTTTTCAGGACCCCATGTTTATTCCTATCAGCCTGCCCCATGCATTTGCATCGTGCAACTTTAGGTGTCATTACATACCATGGAGGAGGTGGTGGTGGTGATGGGGGCTCCACTGGACCCATCTCAGGGGTGTTCTTGCCCTGTCACTCATTTTTTAGGTTTTTCCATCTGGTAGGAGGTGTGTGTGTGTGGGCATATATACACATGCTTAGCTTTCTCTCACCATCCCTGGATGTGATTAAAAAAAAGAGTTTATCAGGTACTTAGGGAGATGGTTTAGCAGAGGACAGAAACAGTTGGACTTAATGTTCTTAAAGGTCTTTTCCAACCTTGTCATTCTCCACAGTGACACCAGTTTGTCTAATTCTGCTCTGACACAGGTTGAAAGTTTTGATTTTAACCCTGCTTGGGCCAACCTATAATACTCCATGGCTATGCTAGTGAAGAATAGTCAGGTAGAGCCTGCTCTCAGACCCTGAATGATACAAATAAATTATCTACCTCCTACATACCCTAAAATAAGTAGCTATGGGCAGTCTTCCCACTGGGAATGAGCTCATCTGTGCTCCCCCCCCCAGCTGTGCTCAAGCATTGTCTCAGCATCTGCTCTTGGACATCAGTCAAAGCTATGCCAGGGGCTGTGCTAACAGCATAATGGTGTGGGCAGCTGTGGGACCCTGCCCAGATCCATGGCTCAGATCTCTTTTAATTTACTGGTATAGAAACTGTGATTTCAGCAAAAATAAAATCTAGCTCCACAAGAATAATCGAGGTTACTGAATCAGCTACTCTACAGCTGTCAGCCAGGCAGGAGTCCTGGAGGATACATCCCTTTTCTTGATTCCATTGGGGTATTTTTCATACTTATAAGTATTTACACATCCTTTGTAAGGGACTTGAGTGAAAAACAGCTTGTAGAATTCAGGTTTTCTGCACGTCTTTTGTGCTGTCTGATCGCTAACACTCTTAAATCTTCTGTCACACTCCTGGATGTATTTAAAGGATTTATTCCTTCAGGAGCTTCTGGTGTGCCTGAAAAATGTTTGAAAAGCTTTCGTGTGGTAAGCTGTGATTCCTATTACAGTGGGTACAAGGCAGTGATTTGTTGCCATTGCATAACTGCCACTTCAGCTTCCAGCATCACGTTGCGCGTCGCAAGGTCCCAACCCACAGAGCACTTGAGCACTTGCTCAGCTTTAAGCAGAGATTATCCAGTTGGTTTTTAACGAGCTTTGGCTGAATCTGAGGCATAGGCACAGTAGGACTTCGATACAGAAAGTTCTACAAGGGCCCAGATGTCACAGAGCAAGAATGTACCACATTCCCTCTTGGTCCTACTGATGCAAAAACCTCTGAAATTCAGTGAGCATCTACATGCCACTGGGTCTGAACATCCCGTTTCTCTTATATGGAGAGTAAATTGCTCCAAAAGAGGATGAGTAGAGCTTGCTTGCTGAGCTTCCACCAGAAATATTGAGGGACAGTGCTGATTTGAGTCCTAAAAAGGGTGGGAAATCACATTTTAGGATGGTGGGAAAATCTTCTGTATCAAATTTGTATGTAGAAACCATCTCCTGAATTTAGATTCCTAACCCAATCCAGCTGCATTCAGATAAAAGACAGACTTGGTCTTGGGACATGTTCCACTTGTCCCTCACTTAAACGTTTTGTTGAGACCAATAAATTGAATCACACAATTGCAGGGGTTGGAAGGGACCTCCAGAGATCATGGGGTCCAACCCCCTGCCAAAGCAGCTCCCCAGCTCATATTGCACAGGGCTGGAATCTCTCCAGAGAAGGAGACTCCACACCCCCCTGGGCAGCCTGGCCCAGGGCTCCCTCACCCTCACTGTGAAAGAGTTCTTCTACATACTGGTGCAGAACTTCCTATGCTCCAATTTGAAGCTGTTGCCCCTTGTCCTGTCCCCACAGAAAAGAGGCTGGTTGCTTCCCCCTGTGTCCTACACTTGAGATATTTATAAACATTAATAAGATCCCCTCTCAGTCTTCTTTTCTCCAGGCTGAAATTTATAGATTGTACTCAGCCTGAAGAAAATAATTTCCAGTAGCTTGCATTTGCTGCTAAATACATTTCAAAAATTGAAGAAGAGACAGTGATAATCATCAATATCCAAGAATTAACACCACAAACTTTCAGCTGCTCTCCCAAGTTTGCTTTCATATATAGAGAGAACTGGGAAGATCAGAGAGTAAAACATCTTGACGGTGAGAGGCAGCTGAGTAAGATAAGCTGGAGAGGGATCCTTTTCTCCATCAGATTAATCATAGGTCTTTCCAGAAGTCATTCTCAGATAGAAAGAAACCCTAAAGTCTGGTATGAGAACTGATGAATGATGGTCTCTAAGGCTTTCTTTTTTTTGTGCATGTGATTGGTTTTTGTGTTGGTTTTCTTTAAAAAAAAAGTTATCAAAGTTCAGTATTTATCTCAGGATTTTTAAGTGCAAAGGCACTATATTTCTCCTATCTAGAGAAGTGGGCTATCTGGATGTGAATAAAAGAAGTATCTAGCTTTTTCTTAAATACCTCCAAAGCAGCAGGCTTTGTTTCATCCCCAAGCACTCGTTTTTAGTGCTTCATTATTCTTCCTTTTAGGACGTTTATCACAGTATCCAACCTAATTCTCTCAAGCTGCAATTTCAGCCCAGGACCTTTTGCTCCATCCTCAGTGGACATGGAAAAGAGATTAATCCCTGGAAAATGAACTGACCACAGAATAAAATAGAATTTGTTCAACCCATTGGCAACAGCTCTGAAGTGAAACACTGAAATTATTTTACCATATTAGTGCCATTAAATCCAAGTGATGAGACAATTGCTGGGAAAAAGTTTAAGAAGAGTAAAAAAAAAAACCCAACACAGGTTGATGATGTCAGGTTGTTTCTGTCTGGTGACTGTTCTAAAGCAATTAAACAAGGAGTGGTGGGAGAAGACACATACCTCAAGTGATACTTGAGGAGTGGGTTCAGGAGGATGGGTCAGTCTGTGTTCAGGGGGGCCCAGGGACAGGAAAAGGGGTGATAGGCACAAACTGGAGCAGAGGAAGTTCCATCTAACCCTGAGGAGGAGCTTGTGTGCTGGGAGGGTGGCAGAACACTGGGCCAGGCTGCCCAGAGAGGTTGGGGAGTCTCCATCTCTGGAGATATTCAACCCCCACCTGAATGGTGTCCTGCACAGTCGGCTTGAAGGGATCCTGCTCTGGCAGGGGTGTTGGACTAGATGATCTCCAGCAGTCCCTTCCAACCTGATCATTCTGTGACTCTGCAATACATTCTCCTTCATTCTATGGTAAGAGAAAATGGTGTGCTAGTGGCAAAAGCCTTTTTGTCCTCAGGAGAATTCCAGGGACTGATGTCCACTACTACCCTGTTGTGAGAAGCAGAATCCTCATTGCCTTTGTTAATTAAAATCAGGAGGAATGCTGAAAGAGACAGTAAGGACCATGATGGGTGATAGTGCCCAGATCCCTGACAGATGTAGGAAGTGTATGTGAGTTGAGACCTTTCTGCTAATAGGTTGTGTCCCCTGAGAAGACGTATGGTGTCATGTTAGCAACTCATTGCAGAGAACAACCAAGACTCAGTACAGAGTAACATCCCACCCTTCTGTTTTCCATGGGTTTTAAAGAGGGTGTGACATCCATAGAATGCCTAGGTTCATCATATCAAAGAGCTTGATGATTTGGGTGGCTGAGAACAGGAGGGAACAGGAACTTGCTGCTAATCGACACAGGGGTGTGAGGTTTGGCACCTGGCAGATGGAAATCACCTGCAATGGTGGAGAAATGTGGAAGGACAATGTGCCAGGTAGGGAAAGGAATGGCTGGGCAATGGCAGAGCAGAAGAGGTAAAAAGTTTCCTGAATTAAGACAAGGAAGTCACAGGGTTCACAGAGGAGATGGAACTAGATGGTCTTTGAGGCCCCTTCCAATCCAAAGCATTCTGTGATTCTATGAACACTGCTGCACTCTTCCTTTGTGCTTTTAGGACAGTCATCATGCCAAAAATCAACACAAGAAAGGTTGAATTAGGGAAAGACAGATTTCAAAGCTCAAACTATGGCTTCTTTCTTACTATTACAACCAAATCAGGTTAAAGAAGTGCATTAGGACTATCTGCCTTAAACTGAACACGGGCTATCCATGAGTTTGTTATCTGAAGTTTAATTATTTAAAATTCTACAGGACTGCTGTCAAAATATTAATTGTTGTGGGGTACTTAGACTTGGAAACACATGACAGGCTGCACACCTCAGCCTCAAACTTCTCCAAATTTCCCAGGGCAGTGGTTGAGTCCTCACCCCTGGGTGTGTTTAAAAGAAAAGGTAGCTGAGGTACTTAGGGAGATGGTTTAGCTTAGGATGGGAACGGTTGGACTTGATGATCTTAAAGGTCTTTTCCAACCTTGTGATTGTGTAATTCCACTGCAAAAGATGACAAAATATTTGATGCTATTCTGACGTTGCACCAGCAGCATTGACACCCAGTGAAGCAGTGACAAAAGGCAGCAGAAAGCTGCACACAATCTTCCAAGAATCTTTTGTTTTATTGGCTGGATATTTTTTTTAAGGCAATGATTTTCCTAACAGCCCATCTTCTGCCTATTTAAGGAACATATAAAACTTTTCATTGAAGGTAATAAAATTTCTCAATACTCTGAAAATACTTATTTTTAAATGTCTGTAGATTTCTCAGTTTGTCTGTTCCCAGATTCTGCTGCCACTTGTTCCTTTTGCTATCACTGGTAACATTCAGAGGATAAAAAATGAACAAAGGGGGAAAAATGGGGGAAAAAAAACCTACAAAAAACCCTACATTTTTGCCTGAAAAAGAATCAAAAGAATAAAGAAAAAAAATCTTTCCCTTTCATCAAAACTACATTTTTGCCTGAAATCAAAAGAGTCAAGAAAAAATAATTCTTTCCCTTTCAAAAGAATAATATTTTCCCTTTTTAATTTGTTTGCAAGGAGTAAAAAAGCATATTAACTTTGGTGAGTGATAAAAACAGTAGGTTAAAATCCTCAGACCCCTCAGGAAATCATAAATCCACAGTCTCTCAATCACTCCTGAACAATAGCATTAATCTTCCCTGGGATGATACGCAGTTTGCAACCTGCTCCCTTCCACCTCCTGCTTTGATGGTCTATTTTGGACCTTGACAAGCTGCCTGTCTAGTCAATTTGCTCTTAAATTTCTCCATCCAGCACCTGTTCTGCATTAAAACATGAGACTCTACAAACAAGCATTCCCGGAGCAGACATGAGGAAAACTCGGAACTGAAAGGAACGTTCTGCCCCATTAACTTCTGTAACTGGATGATGCCCTTTGTTTTTGAACATTACTTTTAAAGGCCCCTGTTAAAGATGAAACAACTTTGCATTGAGCTGTTGCTGGATCACCCTGTAATTTGTGTCTATTAAAAAAAAATAAGACATAAAAAGCCATGCCTTTTCTTTTTTCTTATCCCTGCTTTCTAGCTGCAAACTCAAGGCTGTCAGGTTCCACCCTTGGAAACAAGGGGGGTTTTAATTGATTTTTCTTGCTTGAAAGGAAATTTGAGAGTTATTTTCCACTAGAAAAAATTAAGCAGCAAAATGTGGAAAAAAAAAAAAAGCTGGTAGAGACCATAAAACTCACTCAGCTGTGAGTAGGGGCACAGAGTTTACTTCATCACATGCTGAAAAACAAGCGCTGAGTTTGGGTGATGTGGTAGGTCAGGCTTTAAATTTGCAGTAGGGGGAAACCAAGTGATGCACTGAGATTCCTCAGCACATTCCTATGACTGCAAGTGCTCAGGTTGTTATTCAAGTTACACTTTAGCAGCTTATCCTTTGTCACTGAACCATGGTAAAAGGCATGCATGCTCTTAGCCTGTCCCAGCTCCAAAGCAAAATGTCACCTGAGACATTATACTGTTCTAGTGCCATGAAATTGCTTAAGTGAAGGCAATTTACCCAAAAAATCTAGAGAGGCACGGTGTAAAAGCATGTCTCTTGTGGTATATTGCAGAACTTCTGAGGAACGTTAACCACATACACCAAGGGACTGGGTTATGCAGAACTCAGGGTACCTTCAGCTTGCAGATTCAAACTCAAGTTTTACGTGAGAAATACACAGGGGTTTGGAAGTTAAATTGTTTGATAAGATTTTAAATCAATCACTGGGAAAAAAACAGTCAACACACTCAAGTGAAATTTAGAGCACAGATCATCTGAGAAGCTAGTAGGGATGCAGTTCAGTTGCTTAATTCTAGCCAATTGTTGCCATCTGAGATGCCTTTCAGTATCCAAGAGGTCCATGCAGGGGTGGTAAACGTAGCACAGAGCCTAGCAGACGTAGCACAGAACCTGGCAGACACCCACTCAGCACAGACTCACCAGATGGGATCCTGTTGGGCATCTCATATGAGAGTTCTGTGTATCGATGACTGAGACGGGCTCATGATTTCCACAGACTCTGAGGCAAGTTCCTACGCTTCACCCACCAATTTCTCTCTATATGGGGGTGTTATATAAGTCTACAGTTTTAAGCTGACATCTTGCCTGAAGGAACAATTCAATTCCCTAAATATATGGCGTTTACTGCAGCTGAAAATGCCTTAGGTTGTCTTGCCTGACCTCCAGCTGCAGCTTAAGAAAGACACAGCCCTCCTGTAGATCCTGCATCATATCTGCCAGTCTGGCTTGAATGTCTCAGAAACACCAGGACACTGGAAATTAACTAAAAACTAGTGTTAATGCACTGAGTTAAATCTGCAATATCCATTAAATCTGTCACCTTCCAAACTGTGAGATTTATCTCCCTTTCCAAGATCGTTGCCCAACGTCACTTACAGGAGCTTTTTGAGCTGCAGTTAAAAACCTTCATAGCCACTTATTCAAATAGAGGGCATTAACCAAAAGGAGTTGCACAGCACAGCATGTGTGACAAGAGAAAAACAGAGTGCTGGAGTCTCAACGGAGCAGCAATAAAATGAGATGGACTTTTGTATGAAAATGTTATTTGAGCATCCCTGAGGTATTTGAAGTATAGACAACCAAGGATGTTCCACCAACGCAGGAGTAGAAAGAGCCACATCTAAATCACTCCACTGTGCTGATGGGATATTCATACTTTCCTTGGTATCTCACTAAAAGAGCTTCTACTAATTTCCCCAGAAGAAATTCCGTAACACAAAATCCCAGACTGGTCTGGGTTGGAAGGGATCCCAAGGGTTACAGAGCTCCAACTCCTCTGCCACAGGCAGGGCCACCAACCTCCAGGCCTGGAGTTCCACAAGGTTGCCCAGGGCCCCAGCCAACCTGGCCTTCAACACCCCCAGGGACGGGGCACCCACCCCCTCTCTGGGCAGCCCCTGCCAGCACCTCCCCACTCTCTCTGTAAAGAACTTCCCCCTAATATCCAATTTAAACCTTCCCTCCTTTAGCTTTAATCCATCCCCCTTGTCCTGCCATTGTCTACTCTTTTAAAAAGTTGATTCCCTCCTGTTTGTATGATCCCTTCAGGAGCATCATTAAGTATTTTGCACCACTGCTTACTCAAAGCTCAGTATTCAATACCAATGCTTTTTCTTACTGTAAGAAAGCAAATAAACTCTTTTTTTTTCCCCCCTTTACTCTGTGAGCTCAGAGTACACTTGATTCCTGATACTTTTATAATAACTTATTGATTAGATCTCAGAAACCCGGTATATTCCTGTCCACACTTATTTACCATTTTAACCTTCCACCTCCCCAAATTAGCAGCATATGCTTCTTTGTGATGACTTTCTCAAGAGACTCTAGGTTCAAGACCCACTGTATGTTGTACATATTTATTTAATAACAGACACAAGGGGAACAATTTGGGTATCTAAAAATCACTGTCTAGTACCATCTGAGGCACTTCTAGATACCCAAGATGTCTGCACATGGCTGATAGACCTGTCAGAAGGGAAACCCAGGAGCATCTGATTTTGAAACTTGAGACCTAGTGGAATAACTTCAGCCATCTAAAATGCAATGAGATTTCTGAGACTAGATGGATGAGTCACTCCTCTGTAGATGAAGCAATTTTTATAGCCTGTGTTTTGCAGATGGAGAGAAAAGGCCAAGGGAAATGCTATAAACCAGCATCCAAAATGAATTTTCTGGTAAAGTCAGGTGTCAAGCATAGAGCACTGGAGTCTCTCAGTTGTGGTTTGGCCAAGGTTTTGAAGCTGAATTGCACACCCCAAGCAGAAAGAATTTTATTCAGGTCATTAATGACAATAAATTCTCACTCCTAGTCAGAAAAGGGTCATACTCAATGAAGCTTTGCAAGTGTCTTACATCTCACCATGGTTTTTCACTGTTGGTTATGCAGGGATCAGAGTCAGCATCTTGAGACCATAGGGGTTGGAAGGGACCTCCAGAGCTCATCGGGTCCAACCCCCTGCCAAAGCAGCTCCCCAGCTCATATTGCACAGGGCTGGGATCTCTCCAGAGAAGGAGACTCCACACCCCCCTCGGCAGCCTGGCCCAGGGCTCCCTCACCCTCACTGGGGAAAAGTTCTTCCCCAGGTTGCTGCAGAACTTCCTGGGCTCCAACTTGCAGCCATTGCCCCTTGTCCTGTCCCCACAGACACTGACAAGGGGCTGGCCATTCCCCCCTGCAGCCCATGCTTAAGATAATTATAAACAGTAATTAGGTCTCCCCTTAGTCTTCTTCTTTCCAGGCTAAACAGCCCCAGCCCCCTCAGCCTTTCCTCACAGGGGAGATGCTCCAGGCCCTTCAGCATCTCCAGAGCCTCCTCTGGACTCTCTCCAGGAGATCCCTGGCTGGTTGATCCCAGGGAGCCCAGAACTATAATTAAACCAGTAAAAATGGCTAAAATACCATCACATTTTACAACCACATTTTGAAATACAACATCAGCATTCTGCCCAAACAGTCCTGAGAATACCAATAATTACTGAGTGAGCAGGTATGCACAGTCCCCCTAAGGTTAAGCCGATGAACGGGATCCCACTGCAGTAACTCCTCTTCCAGCAGCAAAACAATTTTAACTTGCCTTTCAGAAACAGATAAGGCACTGGAGATTTTAAAAGGTGGTGGGGTAGCAAGGCTGGGAATCAAGATGTGGGTATACCTGTACTGTTGTCAGCACATTCCTGAACCACAGGCAAGCCAGTTGGCCTCAGCTGTCCTGCGATTTGTGCCTTGTGCAAGATCCTAGGACATCTGTTGCATTAGAGAATGAAGGAACTCAGAGGTAACCAGCACTGCCACAAAAGACAAGGCATCACTAACAAAAGCAGTGACAAGTGTCAAAAGCAGATAAAACCCTGGAACTTAATTCAGAATCCATGACACTGTGACAGTGCCTAAAATTACCTTGACTATCATGGTGAGTGGTCTGAATGGGGATTACTGCTCACAGCTTGACTAATATGCCCCACATAAATGTTGATTATCTCCTTTATGGACAAGTTCATGTGGTTCTCTACAATTTTGGGGTTAGCAATTAACCTTCCTCATGATATCCCCTGTAATTAGTATCAAATACAGGTTTAGCCTCAGGAATATCTGGGAAACTGTGCGGCCAGGGTAATTGCAGAGGCATTTGTAGAGGCTTTAATGGAGACCACTGTATAAAACCTTCCTCTGTTGCTGATTTTGGCATGGTGACCTATATTTTCTCAAGTCCTTTATAAGGAAAGGTGTTCTAAATGGATTATTTTCTGCCTCTCTTTTTTTTCCTCTCTATTTCCTGACCTCTTTCTTATTAAAAAAAGCACAGCCAGGGGTCAGCTATTAAAAGCTATATTGATTTGTCTGCACAAATTTAGTAAGGTGCTTGCACTAAGGATAAGTTAAGACATTAACCACACAGCCAAACATTCCCTACAAGAAGCTATTACAAGTTATTTTGTATTTAGCATCTGTGGTTTTAATACATGTAAGAACTGAAGAGATATGGTGCAATAGAGAAGACAGCAAATTGTGCTTAAAATGTGCCTATTCCAACTGTGCATCATCACTGAAGTCTCAAGCTGAGCTGCTCTCCAAAAGTGTCAGTTGTCATCATGTAAACACAGTATTCTTTCTCTTCTTCCATCCATCTTAAACTTGCTCTAGGACAACAGCACTGACTTCCCAGCTACAATACAGGACATCCTATCAGCTGCAGAGAAGACCTTCTGATTTGCAGTGGAGTTCAATATGGGGAGAGAGTTTTCATCTTAATAAAGGCTCCACTGAAGATTATAGTCAGCAGGGAAGGAGTCAGTACAGCTCAAGGAAAGCTACTTTAAAAAATGAGGTGCAATCCAGAGTTTCTTGATTAAAGTCCTATCTATTTTTATGACATTCAGGCCTCTTAGTGCAGGAATAACTCTGAGATAACGTAACTGCAGTGTGTTGGGGTGCAGATTAGTACCTTCTCAGAGCTCTCCACTGTACCAAGGTTCTTATTTGAGAGTCACCTCAGGAATGGCTTTACACTAATGACTGATAATCCATCAGTGTTCAGTGAAACCATTAAGGAGACTCAAGATCATGCTGCTCCATTGTGTTCCCTGGTGAAGCACGGTTTGGATCACCAGGAGACAAACAAGCAAGTTCTCTTCCTTCTCATTTTTAGGGCAACAGATGATATTCTGGGGGAAGACTGGGACCTTGACAGGTCCAGGTGGGTATCAACACTACCTAACCCTAAGGGTGGCATTCACCTAGCAGATTCAGACAGCTAAATTCAAGTCTCTATATGCAATGTGTTTATATGAATGAGGTATCTTAGCTCTCCTTAAAGTTTATGTAGATCTGGGGCTAATAAAATTTGTCAAAACAGACTCCTGGTGTCACCTCAAGCACCCAGTTGCCTGAAATTTTCCCTTGGCCCTTGTCATTGGTCCCATGGGATGCAGGATACTTGGCCTACAGGATCTTAAATAATACCACATATCTATGCTGAGAAAGTCAGACTAAGTCTTGGCTCTCTTTTGGCTGTGATGGGAGGTAGGACACCCAGGTCACATTCACAAGTAGACACCTAAATGTGGGTCTCTAGATGTGGATCTGTCTCTGAGACAGGTACCTTCATTAGGAAGCTAATCTTTCTGATCCCTTTCTATAATTGAGAAGGACTCCCTTGAGAGGGCAATTCAGAACAATGAATTGGACTGTTCCTCTAAATTACTATTTGAAAGAGCCTGTCTCTCCCCATGGACCACAGGGTAACATTGGGGTACCCAGCCTCATAGTACTAACCCTAATTTAGATATCTGACTCTTTTGGGATCACTGCTACAATGGCATACATCCCAAGTGATGTACACGAGCTTAGGAAAATCTTTACCAGCTTCTTTCCCTGGGGAATGGAAAGTTCTGTTGTTATTTTAGTTTCACCCCCACCCACTGCAAGGATGGGCTATAAAACTAAGTACATGTTTGGCTGTAACCTTTGTGCTGTCCAAGACCAATTCAAACCTCATCAATCTCTAAGGCAGATCTGCCCTGACTGGGGTGGCCCTTGAATCAGGCCTGCAAGATCAAAGATAAAAGGGAAAGGAGCCAAAGACAGATTTAGAAATATAATCAGCTAGCCATAGCTACATTCTTAATTAAATTGCTACAGGCCAACAGCTGCTCTTTAGGGAGTCTCTAAACTCTAACACATGCCCCTATATTACAGTAGTAAAACCAAGGAATAATTTTGCTCAACAATAGCTTTCCTGTATGCATTGAAATAGCCTAATATACTTTCATGCCTGAATTTAGTGGTTTGAGGGTAAATATATAACTGCAAGCTTTTTTGTTTCTTGGTTTTTGGTGTTTTTTTTCCTCCTTTCCTTGATCCCCCCAACCATGATGTCAAAGTAAGGGAAAATATTTTGTGAAAAACCAAATTAACAAACCACAAGAAATCCATAAGGCATTTCCCCTCATCCTCCCCACTGTCTGATTCCTGCAGCTGTGAGACCCAAAGTATACCTTTTCTCCACAAATACACCCTTCTGTAGATGCCAGCACCACTGACCTTAAACCCAAGCTGATGGTGGAGATGACAGCAATGACTTCTTTTAGAAGGAGACAAGTATAAAAAGGGATTGAGAATCCCAGCCATTCAAAGGGTAAGAGACCACAGCAAAGGGAGGTCAGTGAGGAAGAACCAAAGAAATAGGTTCAGGATAAATCAGAAGAGTTATATCCTGTTGAGAAGGTTAATGTGGCTTGGTGGGCACCTGGTGATCAGCCATGGTCAATGCACCACACCTGGGCATAGTCTTACTCTAGCTTCTTGACAAAGTACTCATAGGTACCAGCAGGCTTCAATTCAATCATCCTAAAGCCCTGACTCCTCTAGACTGTACGAATCCAGTTCCCTCTCTTCATAGGAAAAGCTTTCCAGCTCCCAACCATCTTGGTGTCTCTCTACTGAACTTGCTCCAGTTTGTCAATTTTTCTGCTATAGTTGTGGCCCAAAACCAGGGTGAAGTATTCTAGCTGTGCTCTAAATTTTTATCTGAAGGAACTGCCAGTCATTTCTTCTTTCTTCTCTTGATAGACATGTCCCACACACTGCATTTTTTTTCTCCATAAAATGCAAGAAAACCTAAGCCTGAGATTTATTTAACCTGACTTTATAGAGATATAGACTCCTAGTTAAAAAGTCTTCCTTCACTCACCTTTCTTTGCTACAGTCATTAACCCTCTAGCCCCCAGAATGGTATCTGGATATCTATTAGGATAAGATGAATCAGGTTGAGGCAGATCATTTTTAGCAGTCTAAAAGTTACTAATTACAAATCTCAATCACAGTACCCTATCCATCTATAAACACTTGGGAACAAACATTGTGCTATGAAGATGCTGAAGGGACTGGAGCATCTCCCCTGTGAGGAAAGGATGGAGGAGTTGGGCTTGTTCAGCCTAGAGAAGGGAAGGATGTGGGGCGACCTTATTAATGTTTATAAATATCTTGAGTATGGGAAGAGTTGTTGGGGCCTGGAACAGGCTGCCCAGGGAGGGGGCTGAGTCACCTTCCCTGGATGTGTTTAATAAAAGGGGAGATGAGGTACTTAGGGAGATGGTTCAGCACAGGATGGGAATGGTTGGTCTTGATGATCTTAAAGGTCTTTTCCAACCTGGTGATTCTGTGAAAACTTCTATTATTTAACTCTGAATGAAATAACCAGCTGAATCATAAAGGAGAAATCACATGGGCTGTGTGCTGCTTCGGTGGAGTTCACCTTCTTTCTTCATTGATGTTTTCTGCTTTTGATGGAAGGCATTGTGTGGGAAAGCATGTCAGGGGAAGAGGTTGGCAGGCGTGTATTTGAGTGTTTACTTGAGAGTCCATTTGAAGCTGTTATGTAATTGGTTTATCACTATATTTACATGCAAATCCCCAGACTTTTCATTTTGCCATGAAGTTGCAGGATGGCATTATCCATAGACATTTTCATAACTTCTAAAGGAGAACAAAACATACATCACAGCAACGCACTGAAATCACTGAATCACAGAATCCCAGGGGTTGGAAGGGACCTCCAGAGATCTTGGGGTCCAACCCCCTGCCAAAGCAGCTCCCCAGCTCATATTGCACAGGGCTGGAATCTCTCCAGAGAAATTTTTTCTAATATCTGCTCTGACCCTGCCCTGGGGCAGCTTGAGCCCATTGCCCCTTGTCCCACCTCCTGTCCCATGGCTGAAGAGACCATCACCCACCTCTCTGCACCCTCCCTTCAGGTAGTTGTAGGTGGTGATAAGGTCTCCCCTCAGCCTCCTCTTCTCCAGCCTCAACACCCCCAGCTCCCTCAGCTGCTCCTCAGAGGATTTGCCTTCCAGCCCCTTCCCCAGCCTGGTTGCCCTTCTCTGGACACGCTCCAGGCCCTCCATGGCCTTCTGATTGTGAGGATCCCAGAACTGGACCCAGCACTCAAGGTGCAGCCTCACCAATGCCCAGTTCTTGGGCACCATCCCCTCCCCAGACCTACTGCCCACACTATTTCTGCCACAAGCCAGGATGCCATTGGCTTTCAGACCTTCAGATCTGTACATCTCCTTCTCTCACATCTCAAATGGCTTCCTTCCTACAGACAAATTTGCCTTTTTGCAGCTCATATTTAAAATATAGGTGTGATGTGTGTATAAAATAGTTTGGGGCTATGGTTAGTGTTTAAATAAAGCAGAGTAAAATAGGAGAGTTATTTCTGGAGAGAAGCCAAAGGAGACTGAGAAAGTACTGGCATGCTCAGAGGTTTTTCAGAGGTCAAGTAGTTAAGTGCTGGTCAAGGGCTGTAGAAAGGTCTCAGCAACAAGGAGAGGTCCAGGAAACCAGTTCGGTTGCCAGTTGATCCGTGTTGCTCTGCCTAATTCAGGGGGTCAAGAGATGCAATGAGAACGTGATGCAATGGCTGTGAGATGGAGTCCCATGCCCTTGTTACCTCAGTCATCTCAAGTCAGACCCTAGGGACGTGGCCAGGTGAGCAGCACCACCAAAAGCTGAGGGGAAAGCAATCTAAGAAGTCAGCATGAGCTAGCTCCAAATGACTTCTGGCTGCTAGCTGTGACTTTCTGCAAGAGAGATCTACACTAGCTGCCAAACCTACCTGGCTTTTTTGGGGGAAAATATGCCCACATTAAGGTCTTAAATAGCTGCAGATGGTGAATGTAGCCCTGGTGTCTGCAGTGTCAACACGTACAGCTGAGATAGTCACCCTTCTCCCTCCTGACATTCAGCAGAGGGGAAATGGGGATTTTAAGGAATAATTCATCTGAGTTACCTTCAACACAAACTTTAGGACCAGAAGGACCACAGTCCAGTTTATTAAACATATTGAACACATCCCTGATGACAATAAAAAAAGAATTCAGAGTATCTAGCTTGGGTGGAAATGTTGACTCTTAGTCACATAAATCCCACAGCAAATATTTCATGGCAGCTATTATGTACTGCTGTCCTAGAGGAGTCTGTCCAAGGACATTTATTCTGTGCTTTACCATCCCTTAGCAGATGTGAGAAATGAAATCTGCAGAGCATTAAAGGATATTATTCTCAGAAATTGCCACCTTTGTGTGAGAGGAGATTCATTCCAGTGTGTGTGCCAGGCAGAGCAGTTCCTCAGCAGTCCTCATTCTATCTCTGTGGTTCAGCCAATTGTTTGCCTGGTGCTGATTAGAATCACTGTCCACATCTTTCATCGTACAGGGGCAGATAATCAGGAATCATCTAACAATTATTAAGCCCCCCTAAATCAACTCACAGCCTACAGAAACTCAGAATACATCTGGAAAGGACATGGCAAGGGAGGACAGGAATACAAACTGGCTTTCAGCAACGTGGAGTCATACCAGTTTCCCTCACATTTTTGTCAATATGTGCCCTGCAAGAAAGCCTGTAAGAAATCACCAGTTTCAACAGTGCCAATTTACACTCACAGCTAAGTCAATAATTGTGTATATTTGGATTTTTATTTATATCAGTGAGATGAAACCTTCAGAAGGCTTCATAGGCAGAAGGGACTCTTATGGCAACTGATTTCTGACCCTACTCCAGATAACTACTTGATTCATGCTTAATTCAAATGAATCTTTAATGCAAACACTCTCTCTGTCCACATGCTGAAGTCAGAAAATACCCCTCTTGACCAAATGTCAAATTCAGGATCCCTACAACCTCAAATCAAGAGCCTTAAAAGGAAAATCTGCCGTAAGAAGGAAACAGGATGAAGCCTGGGTATTGATGATGTAAGGAGTCCCTGGGTGGAGGGAAGAAAATAATCATAGAATCACAGAATGGTCTGAGTTGGAAGGGACCCCAAGGATCCCAGAGCTCCAACCCCCTGCCACAGGCAGGGCCACCAACCTCCAGGCCTGGAGCTCCACAAGGTTGCCCAGGGCCCCAGCCAACCCAGCCAACACCCCCAGGGACAGGGCACCCACCCCCTCTCTGGGCAGCCCCTGCCAGCCCCTCCCCACTCTCTCTGCACAGAACTTCCCCCCAATGTCTCCTCTCCCCCTTCCCTCCTCCAGCTTCACTCCAGCCCCCTTGTCCTGCCAGGCTCTGCCCTTCCCAAGAGCTGATTCCCCTCCTGTTCCTCGGGTCCCTTCAGGGACGGGCAGGCTGCAATGAGGTCCCCCCCAGAAGCAGCCTTCTCTTCTCCAGGCTGAGCCAGCCCAGCTCCCTCAGGGGAGCTGCTCCAGCCCTCTGAGCATCTTCATGGCCTCCTCTGACCCCTCTCCAACAGTTCTACATACAGAGGGAAATTTTCTCCTGAGCTGAACCACTGTCTGCTCAGTAGCAGGAATTTCCATTTTTGTCCCTGTGTTTGGATCAGACTGAAGCACACAAAATACCCTGGTATTAATCTACCTTTCATTTAACTGAGGTAAAAGCTCCTACTTACCATCCCCCAGTGAAAAACTGGAGTGTCATGACTTGGTGTCATGCCCAAGGCAAGATCCTCCCTCTGCTCCACAGACCCCTCAGGTATCTTCCTTTTATACTTACCCTTGATGCATGAGACAGCCTGGAGGAAAAGATCCCCCCAGTGTTGAGTCCCATACTGGCCCTCAGCCTGAAAGAAGGGCTCTGGGCAGGTGATGTCCACCAGCTTCTTTGAAGCCCTTGAACTCCACCAGCCCAGCCAGATGCAGCTACTGCTTGGAAACAGTGGAGATGGAGATTGCCACAAAGGTTTAAAAGTCTGGCCATGGGAAAGGTGAGAGATGAGCCTGTCTTGGGCATTTTGGGTGTGGATGTGACTGGCAAGCTGTAACAATTACTTGGTGTGGTGGTTTAGTGGCAACCCAGGAGAAATTTCTTGTCTGTAAGAGGTAAAACATTAATTTATGTGTGTGTGTCTATGTCACTGGAGCCCTACACAGCAGTTTCAGAGGGTTTTGTGGCTGGGGAATATTTCCTGGGTAAAAAGGCAGCCAGAGGTGAGGCTGAGATTGCAAGAAGTTTCTCCAAATCTCAAACATTTGCCCATCCTTGGGGAAAGTTTGTGCTTGTTGGTCTGCTCATCCACATCCACATCCTCTTCTTTTCACTTTAAAAATCTTTTTCTGTTTGTTTGTTGATTTTTCTCCTAGATGGGGGTTGTGAGAGAGGTCACACGCTGGGGAGGGGAGGGAGGAGAAGGGTCTGCCTCTTGGTTATTCAGTGCTGGGGAGAGGTGGAGCATCTCACCATCTGCAAAAAAAAAAACCCAGACAAAATAGAGCCAACATATCCTTAATGGTGGCACTGGGGAGGCATTGATGGAGCGTTTTTGTGTGTCTCCATGAGCTGTTGTCTTTGGCTATGCTGCCCTGTCTCCAGACACTTCCCATCTTTCTGAGGTTTATGTGAGTTTACAGAATACCTATGTCCCACTTGAGGTTCACCCAGGAAGTTGGTGCTTGCTGTAGTCAGCAAAAATGAAGAGAATGGAGAAAAAAACCACGTTCTCAGGTTCCCTGCCCAGGTGCCTACCTCCCTGTGACACCTCCAGAGCAGTATCTGGAGCTGATCTCATGGCCAACAGGCAAGGTATTTCTAACACTTTCTTTTAAAGATTTTTCCAACTCTAAACATGCACTCATCCCCAAGATCTAGCTCATCTTTTGCACTGCATACCTCCTTTTTTTTGGCAGAAGGTAGGCCTGAAATTTCCCTTTTCAGCATTGCATCCCTCATTAGAGCTCAGCCAGCGTGGGACCACCCCAAGTGACTGTGAAACAGGGAAGGAGATCTCTGCTACACATCACAGCTGTGCTGGATGGTTCCTACAGCCTCATCTGCCACAATGGGCTTCAGCCATCATGCCTTGCTCAGGATGGGTGCTGGGCATCATACACCTGCACTGGCTCTGCCATCTCTCAGCAACCTTACCCTGTAAGCATGACTACACCTTGACTGTCCAAACTCAGGTAAGGACATGGGAATACTCAGAGACAGATGTACCTGCCTGTCACATCCCCTCCCTTCCCTTCCCAAATGCATTTCACCCATGGATGGGAAACAGACACAGGCCTGCTTTGACAGACACATGCAAAATTGGTTACAAAGCCATATCCATACACGTGCAAGCAGCTATCTCAAGTAAGAGCAGGGTGAGTATTTCAGTACTGGGATCCATAATAAATGTTTCTGCATTGTTTCATCTTACTGACAGTGACTAAAAAGACATTTTTCTAGAAAAGGGAAGGATATACCCAAAGAGACATGTCTGGTGCTTGTGTCTGAGCTGTGATTAGCAACAGATCCCCCCAAACTATCCCATTTCCTTTTCTGCCATCACAGGGTGGCAGGCAGTCAATGCACCCAGCTAGTGAAGCCCCCCATAAATTAATCTATGGGAAGTGTCTGACATGGAGCCACAGGTAGCTTGTAGAATCCCTCCCTCCCCACAGAGGACTGCAGCAATGTAATCTCCATTTCCTTCTGACACTATTCCCAAGAGCAAAGCACCCTCTGATTTTGTTGCCCTTCTTTATCCTGCACAGGTCTCATGAGCAGGAGCAGCTCGTTAGATCCCTGGGGTGATCCAAGTCAAAGCTGCTCTATACAAAACCCTGGGGCTCAAATTATTCTGGTATGTTCCCATAAATTGTGGCTGTATTTTCAACCTGAGAGAACTTTATTTAGCTTTCTAGATGGCTGCTGTATTTTGAGCTCTGCCCAGGAACAGCGTGGACCTGCCAGTGCAGCTTAGGGCACACACTTTGCCACCCACAAATCTGTATGTCATAAACTGAGTCTAACCTTGAAACCTCTTATAACAGTATTTTTTGACTTCTGCTAGAAAAATAAACCAAGTCCTCTTGTGGGACATATTTTCAGTCATACTCTGGGGGTTTCAAGTCTTTGTGTCTATGGCAAACTGGGCTTTGGAGCAGAATTTGGCATCTTGATGCCTGTATTATTTATTAATGTTTATCTGCTTGGGGTTTTTTTGCAGTGCTTGTGTACATAAAAACAAGGTCTGCACAGTAGTCAGTATTTCTTAATTATTTACACTGGCTCTGAAATAGACTCCAGCTTTGACCTTGGATACAATGACTTTAATCCATCACCCCTGTTCTAAATAACAGCAATAAGAATTGTGGCTCCTACGTGTCACTGCCCTATGGTAGATGTTTCTAGGCTCCCAAAACCATTTATCACAAGCACTATATCATTAGAGACGGGGTCTCTAAACAGAAACAGTCTGTTTCTTGAGGATGAGGAGAACTTCAATGTGGCCTCAGGTGTCCTATGACTCCTTGAGAAGCCTCAGCATCCCTCTAAACTCTGCAGATGGGAGGCTAGTTATTTTCCTCCCAGAGAAAGCCCCATCAGTGAATGAAACACATCTAGGCTGTGAGTTCATAGCATGGGTATCACACTAGTATCAGCATTTATTAATGCTGGTCCTATGTCATATCACATGCATTAAGACCACAGTGCTGCTGCAGAGGTGTCCTTACGTACACATCACTGCCTGGCTGTGAATAAAGTCCTGTTGTTTGCATTTGCAAAGGGAGGTAAAAGCATCCAGACATGATGCATCATCTGCTCAGCACATGTGGTCAAAGACCTTACTATTTCCTAAATTCACTGGCTTGATAATTAATCTAAGTTCATTCACATCTGAAATGCTCAGAATGAGCATTGAGCAAATGAAATCTCTCAGTAAAAGAGAGTTACAGTAGGGGAGCTTTGATCAGGAGCTTCACAGACTATACCAATAAAAATCAAGCAGTGTTGTCTGTGTAATTATCCTCACAGCTCCTGCTGGCAGAGCTGCATTGGGTAACACTCATATCTTTTCCTAGCATCATCAAATCCCAGACTGGGATGGCCTTCAAAGACCATCTAGTCCACCCCCCTGCACTGAGCAGGGACACCTTTAACTAGAGCAGGTTGCTCAGAGCTTCATCAAGCTTGACCTTGAATGTCTCCAAGGATGGGGTCTCCAACACCTCTCTGGGCAACCTGGGCCAGGGTCTCACAACCCTCAGAGGGAAGAACTTCTTCCTAAGGTCTCATCTAAACGTGCCCTGCTCTAGTTTAAAAACATCACCCCTTTGTCCTGTCACTCCATGCTCTTACAAACAGTCCTCCCCAGCTTTCCTCTAGGTCCCTTCAGGGACTGGAAGGGGCCCGAGGGTCTCCCCTGAGCTTTCCAGGCTGAACCAGCCCAACTCCAGCCCTCAAGATCATCCTTGTGGCCTCCTTTGGACCAAAGAACATGTATAAAGTGAGAAACATGAAGCATGAAACAGCTCAGTGCATTAACTCATGGTTTGAGTCTGGTCCCTTTAGTCCAGTGGTCACGCTTATTCTGGAGGGCAAAATTCTCCACCACCTGCAGCAAGCATGGAAACTGATCCCACTGCTGTCTGTTGGATACTCAGAAACAACAGGCTCTGGTCCCTAAGGGACAGCATCCCCTCAGGGATGGCATCAGAGAGCTTGGAAGAAAGGCAGTTGTCTTCTGGGCATGACTCTAAACAGGAACTTCAAGCCTGGAGTTGGGAGGCAATGCAGTTTCCAGCCTCTTGTGGCAAACATTTCTCTGGGGGATGAAATGATCCCTCAGCCAGCATCCCCAAGCTCTGCTGAGCAGGACATGACAATGTGTCAGCTGTAACATGAATGGAGGGGAGGTCCAAAGTGTCAGAAAGCACAACTCCAGCTTACAGGGGTGTTAATGACTTTTCCCAGACTGGAATTCTCCAAAACACAAATCTGAACTTCCTCTGACACTTTCCATTTACATTTTGGTCCCAGAAAGTCATGGAAACTTGGGCTTTACTTTGAAGATCTTTTTTTTTTTTTTTCTCTCTGTCATTTTTCATCTGGTTTCTGAGCACCTTAATCTTGTTTAAAATAGTGGTTTTATGTCAGTTGCTCACTTTCCTGTTTGATGGTATCATGACTCACAAGGCAAACACCATAAATATGCATTTTGGTGAAAACAATGGTTTTAAAAGAAACTAGACTGTACACAGCCCAGTGAAGCAACTGTCTTTTTGTTCTGCTTTGGTCTAGCATCAAGCACAGCATGATCCCAGTCAATGGCTGCAATCCACAGCAAGAACAACAATTATTAGGATTTTATAAATGAACAGCAATTAATGATGAGCAGGAGTTACTAATAGTGCCTCTCTTCCCTCTGGGCTGTGATACTGGAATGTATCAATGAAAAATGTTGTGTTTTCTAGCTGTCTCCCACATCACCCATCAACTTTCTCTTTCCACTTCCTTTTCTTCATGAGAATCCTCTTGCTGGACAGTCAAAGAGGGTCCCTCTTGGGGCCATTTCCCAATGTCAAACCAGAGAAAAGAAAATCATCTTTTAAGAGGACTTGATGGTGGCAGAGAGTTCTGCAGTCCTCAGGTCGTGCCACCCCAATCTGCTGCCTTTGGTGTCTGTGTCACCATGTGCATCCCAAATAACACAACCTGAAGGAAATTTTTGGGGACCTCCATAGTCCAGCACTATGATTGCTTTGGTGAGACAAGGACATGTGGACATGTTTGCTTGGAGATGGTTTATTAATATTGTATTATCCCTGCTGACACTTCAGAAATACCTGGAAACAATGGATATGATTCAATCCCATTGGATTGTCCCAATGCTACTCAGAGTAGATGGTCCCAACGCTACTCAGCTACCCAGGATCCACTTCTGTGAAAGAATTACACAACTATTGTACAATTCACCCCTAAAATCTCTTCATGTCCCCACCCCAAGGTCAACTCTCCACTCAGCAGTAAATGCCACACACCAGATCCATCCCCACCACATCAAGCAAGCATGTACTCTATCCACAAAGCCAAAAATTCATCAGAGCATCTTAGGAACCTCCAGAAGGGGGTTGATTTTTGGGTCTGTGGTTTTTGGTTTTGTTTGCTTTGTGTTTGTTGGTTGGTTTTGTAGGAATTTAGGTGTTACATATCTGGGATTTTGGAGACCTTTATGTAAAATTTACTCAGGGTCTGAACCTGGGCAGAGGTTTGCTTTGGGTTGCTTTGCTGTGAAGAGAATAAATTCACTGTACAAACTAAATATGGGGTTTTGTGTCTAGATGCAGTACTTGGAAGTTCTCTCAGTCCATTTCCACTCATCACATTACAGTTCAGGAGACGTGTTAAGTCAGAGCAAACACTGATCCCCAAGCAGCTCCAGACATGGATTGAAGCTTCTGGAGTTCTCCTCAGCAAAGGAACAGTGTTAAAAATAAAATACAGTGAACACATACCATGTTTTCAAGAACCTGTCCTTTCAGATAGAGGTAGCCAGGGTGAAAACCCAACCAAACGTGGGCACCCAGAAAAGAGTTGTCCACCCATTGATAGCAGAGATACAGACAACAGGCTCAGTAGAGTTCTCAGCATGAGGTATTATATTCTATCTGATGTCTACAAAGAGCTGAATCATGACACAGGACTGAAAAATTTCCTTGCTGACTACAATTGGGTGCTCCAATATATCTGTATGAGTCTGAGTTGCATGAGGTCATTTCCATCCCACTTGCAGACTGGTGCTCTGACTGTCTTTATGAGGATTCAGCACCCAAAGCTCTTTATATGCTTCAGAAACATACCTTTACCAACTTCCTTGGGAGAAGAGGGTGAGCTGACCCCACTGCTATTAAAATAAGCAGTGACATTTCAGACTTTGGCACCCTGGGAGGATAAATAAATCCCACTAACAGAGAGACATGAGATGGGCTGCAGCAATTGAGAAGATAACCATCTTGTTTTCTGAACACCACAAGCACTTCAAAACCTTCTCCTTCAAGAAACACTTGATTCTCAAAGATAGGCTTGGCGGTTGTTTATGATTTCTTGAAACATCCTGGAACATTCCAAACAGTTCAGTTCCCTTTCCTTCTTTTTTAAAGGTCGCTGGAGGATGATATGCTAAAACACAGACGTGATCACAGGAGGAAGACATGACTAAGCATCAACAGACAGTGTGCTCCTCAAAACATCATCACTCTCTAAGCTTTCAGGTTCCTCAGCTCAGATGAGGTGAAACCTAGTCTCTACCACAGCTGTGGTTTTTAACACTCTGGTGGGAATGGGGATGGATTTTAGGAGGCCTCTACCTAGAACAGGACAGGAATCCCAAAGTCTGTTTTTTTTTCCCTTCACTCAGAAAAGCACTGCATAACAGACTTCTATCCTCTTCCTCTGGCCTTAAAACACATCTTTTTCACCTGTTCTACAATGGAAATGTTTCTTTCTCCTGCCTTGTGCTCCAGTGGTCACAGTGGTCACAGTTTGGTCCATTCTGTGGACAACTGCATCTGCATGCAACTAGAAGGCTTGAAATGCAGGGTAGATGTGAAGAGGTATGTTGTACATGCAAAAGGTGCCTTCTAGAATGGCATTTGCTGAAGGATTTTCAAGAAGTGTCTCTGTTTTTATATGCAGCTGGAAGGGCTTACGGACAAATTTACATGCACAGATTTTCACCCAGACCAAGCCTGAGTGTGCAGCTGTGCTACTGTCACTCTGCTTGGTGTTAAGGATAGAATCCCAGACTGGTCTGGGTTGGAAAGGACCCCAAGGATCACAGAGCTCCAACCCCCTGCCACAGGCAGGGCCACCAACCTCCAGGCCTGGAGCTCCACAAGGTTGCCCAGGGCCCCAGCCAACCTGGCCTTCAACACCCCCAGGGACGGGGCACCCACCCCCTCTCTGGGCAGCCCCTGCCAGCCCCTCCCCACTCTCTGCAAAGAACTTCCCCCCAATGTCTCTTCTCCCCCTTCCCTCCTCCAGCTTCACTCCAGCCCCCTTGGCCTGCCAGGCTCTGCCCTTCCCAAGAGCTGATTCCCCTCCTGTTCCTCGGGTCCCTTCAGGGACGGGCAGGCTGCAATGAGGTCCCCCCCAGAAGCAGCCTTCTCTTCTCCAGCCTGACTCAGCCCAGCTCCCTCAGCCTCTCTCCGCAGGGAAGCTGCTCCAGCCCTCTCAGCAGCTTCATGGCTCCTCTGACCCCTCTCCAACAGTTCTTCATCTTTCTTGTATTGCAGGCCCCAGCTCTGGACACAGGACTCCAGCTGGGGCCCTCAAAGGCAGAACAGAGGGACAATCCGCTCCCTGTCCCTACTGCCACCCCTCTCCTTATGGAGCCCAGCATACCAATGGCACAGGATACATGCCTGAGTTTCTATTTTATGTCTGCTTTACATAAGCTACAGAAAGATACTAATGATGTTTGTTTCTGGCAAGCCACCATGATGTTACAGTGACAGACAAAGGTGATGCCCGTTGGTCTACCTAAACCAAATTAAGTTCTCTGGAATTTTGAGTGGTCTGAAGCTGCAGAGTGAGTTTATACTTAGAGAAGTGCTTTGTGTTGCATGACCATGAGGGGTTTGGGGGTTGGGTTTTTTGTTTTTCCATTTAATTTTATGGTGGTTTGGTATTTTTAAAATCTGCTCCTAGGCTTCCAAAAGTCTAGTGTCATCAAACCAGAAACTTCATTCTAGGAAAGTCACAGCACATCTTGAGTGATTCTGTGGGAGTCTGTTTTATCTGTCTGTGTGCCTATTCCTCTGCACCCATTGATTCTTCCTGGTGGGAACAGAAGCAGAGCTTCAAGTGCTGCTGCTGCTGTCCCAAATGACATACAGTTGCTCTGATTCAGTACAGGTCTACCCACGCACATACATAACTCTTCTTTCTTCATTTCTCCTGTCATTTCTCTTTGGCATGCATCATAACTCTCCCCTGGCACTTTTATTACAGGAAAGTGAAGGAATTCACTGAACAGCTACTTCAGAAACACAGGCACTTTTTGGATTTATAAATGAAAACATTCATTTTGCTGTTCTGCTGGGCTTTTGACATGAATTTCAACAACTTCACCTGAAAAATGGAGAAGGATAGATGGACACAGGCTATATAAGAAACTTCAGGGAATCCAAAGAATTTTCTATGTTAAAAAAAACGAGGGAAAAAAAATAGCTATGCTGTAACACAAGGTGTTTGGTGTGTTCATAGCTCACATTGTCTTCATTGTGCACTGTGCTTATATGTCAGTGTAAACAAAGCATAGATTCACAGACCAGTCAGGGTTGGAAGGGACCCCAAGGATCCCAGAGCTCCAACCCCCTGCCACAGGCAGGGCCACCAACCTCCAGGACTGCAGCTACACAAGGTTGCCCAGGGCCCCAGCCAACCTGGCCTTCAACACCCCCAGGGATGGGGCACCCACCCCCTCTCTGGGCAGCCCCTGCCAGTCCCTCCCCACTCTCTCTGCAAAGAACTTCCCCCTAAGATCAAATTTAAACCTTCCTTCCTTTAGCTTTAAAGCTTATGTATATGTAATATGTACTTAAGACCAATATCACAAAATCACCTATTACTCCTACCAGTAAACATGAATTCACAGGTACTCTCCCATCATGACTCCCCCAAAGCTACTGCAATCAAATAAAGAAATCTGCTTTAACTTGGTGGGGGGGCTTTATCGTGATGGGACAAGGACTGGGTGAGTTGTAGGCAAGGACTATGCAGTGACAGAATGACAGTCACAGAGTTGTAAGGGGTTGAAAGGAGCCTCCAGAGCCCATGGGGTCCAAATCTCTGCCAAAGCAGCTCCCTAGGACAGGGCACAAAGGTCGGTGTCAAGATGGGTCTGGAATCTCTCCAGAGAAGGAGACTCCACACCCCCCTGGGCAGCCTGGCCCAGGGCTCCCTCACCCTCACTGGGGAAAAGTTCTTCCCCACGTTGGTGCAGAACTTCCTGGGCTCCAACTTGCAGCCATTGCCCCTTGTCCTGTCCCCACAGACACTGACAAGGGGCTGGACATTTCCCCCTGTATTCCACACTTGAGATACTTATAAACATTAATATGATCCCCTCTTAACCTTCTTTTCTCAAGGTTCAACAGCCCCAGCCCCCTCAGCCTTTCCTCACAGGGGAGATGTTCCAGGCCCTTCAGCATCTCCAGAGCCTCCTCTGGACTCTCTCCAGGAGATCCCTGGCTGGTTTGTCCCAGGGAGCCCAGAGCTGGACACAACACTCCAGCTGGGGCCTGAGCAGGGCAGAGTATAGGGGGAGGATCAGCAGTGTGACAGCCTCTGTAAGGAAATTGGTCAAGCTTATGAGTTGAATAGGATGAACCTCATCATAAAGGTCAAAACAGGACTTGCAGAAGGTATTAATATTTGTGAGGAAAACGAGACAATCACCTAGGACATTGCAAATGTCAAGAAGTTTTAGACCACCAAAGACTAAGGGAAAACCTAATTAATATTTATCAATATCTTAAGCATGGGCTGCAGGGGGAAATGGCCAGCCCCTTGTCAGTGTCTGTGGGGACAGGACAAGGGGCAATGGCTGCAAGTTGGAGCCCAGGAAGTTCTGCACCAACGTGGGGAAGAACTTTTCCCCAGTGAGGGTGAGGGAGCCCTGGGCCAGGCTGCCCAGGGGGGTGTGGAGTCTCCTTCTCTGGAGAGATTCCAGCCCTGTGCAATATGAGCTGGGGAGCTGCTTTGGCAGGGGGTTGGACCTGATGATCTCTGGAGGTCCCTTCCAACCCCTGTGATTCTGTGATTCTGGGATTCTATGATCAAGTTCAAAAACCCTGTTCCTGAAGCAGTTGTTTAGGGTCAGTTTATTCTCAGTGGAGGGAAAAAAAAATTAAGTGTTTTTAATGGCCAATTAATCTCATCATAAGAGCTATGAACAATCCAATGGGTCAGCTGAGAAAAATGAACCTTGAAACCAGTTCTGGGAAAAAACTCACAGATTCACTGGGGAATGGCACTCTGGAGGAAACCCCTGCTTAACATCAGGTGTAATTCTGACAACAGGTCAGGCTGCAAAAAAAAAAATAAAAATAGAGGAAATAGCAGAAAATGTTGAAAGTGTGAAAGTGTTTTGCTTCCACATGATGCAGATGGATGCACTTTGATTTTTTTTTACAGCAAAACACTAATTAATTAGTCGAGGTTAAAAAATAGCTCTTGGAGTGATGAATAAGTAAAAATAATGAACTGGAACATATAACTAGGGGGCAAAGTATTTTTAATTGACACCACCACCACCCACCCCCCACCCCCCCCAGATTAAATTATTGATGCCTTTATTTTCTTGTGGCCATCACTGAAAAAATATTACAGGATTCACTTTCCCTTTGGCTTCTGGATCAAGAAAAATCCACACTTCACCCTCTGCTCTAATCCAGGCTTGGGTGGATTTAAGGAGAGGGTAATGAAATGCCAGCCAATATCCTTGCTTCATCTGAAACCCCTTCTGCATGACTGGGTGTCGCAAGGCGAGTTACTGCTGGAATGTACTATGTAATTCTGGCAAGAAGTCAATAGGCTCAAACTCCTCAAATAACCAAAGCATGGTACTAAGAAATCAGTGGAGCAGGCAGCAGCCCAGACAGCCAGTCCATTAGCAGCTTAACCACAGCAGATGTAAAGTCACCAACAAAACTCCCTGAGGAGTCTCCCAAAGAGCCAGATGCTACTGCTATAAAAAGACCTTCTAGAAACTTGGCATGTCTCCTGCCCACATTTTTTTTTAAAGGAACATTATCTAGATAGGAGGTGATTTTATTTTATTTTATTTTATTTTATTTTATTTTATTTTATTTTATTTTATTTTATTTTATTTTATTTTGTGTTATTTTATTTTAAATTGGGGTTGGGGTAAGTGGCAGGAGGAAGGGAAGGGAAAGGAAGGGAAGGGAAAGGAAGGGAAGGGAAGGGAAGGGAAGGGAAGGGAAGGGAAGGGAAGGGAAGGGAAGGGAAGGGAAGGGAAGGGAAGGGAAGGGAAGGGAAGGGAAGGGAAGGGAAGGGAAGGGAAGGGAAGGGAAGGGAAGGGAGAAGGGAAGGGGGAAGGGAGAAAGGAAGGGGGAAGGGAAAGGGGAAGGGAAGGGAAGGGGGAAGGGAAGGGGAAGGGGAAGGGAAGGGGGAAGGGAAGGGGAAAGGGAAGGGAAGGAGAAAGGGGAAAGGGAGAGTTATTTGTTATTTCTTCCATTTTGCTTGTGAGTGAATCATGTGGTCATGGAAACAAAATTCAGTGGTATCCTGTCCTGAGACGTGGAAGGCAACAGGCCCAATTCAAGCCTTCTCCCACACACAGCTTGGCTCCTGCACCTTGGACTGACCTGCGGATCCTTCCTCAAAGAGCTCTGCCAACACACCTGGGGTGAAACAGGAGCTGTTATTTTATCCTATCCTGCTTCACGGGGCCAGTGGTGAGACCAGCTTGCCCCATGAGCTGCACTTTGGAAGTCCTCTTGCCTTGGACCCTTGGCTGGTGCACACCAACTCAGGTGACTGTGCTTGACTTGTTGGTCTCCTTGCTTCTCATGTTGCTCCATCAAAGGACTTGCTTGCTCACTTTGCAGCACTACCAGCCCTTCAGGTCTTCCTGAAATAGCTTGGAGCCACCACCTAAGTCCAGGCTGCTGGATTTATGTGATGATGGTGTTTCTACTGTGATTTTAGTAAGAGTTAACAGAAAAACCCAGTAACAAACCCAGTAATGCTGTGTAATTCTCATGATACCAATACCATCCATGCAAATAAAGTAAGCACTACAGCCTCAGACAGATGGAGATACCAACTCTACATATATCTGCACTTAGATGGGTGAATGCCACCCATATGCCCAGATGAAAGGCTGCCCTGCACCTGTAAATGAGGACAGATGTTGCTTGGGAAACATGTGGTAAAATACTCAGCAAGATTTAGACAGAATACCTCAAGGTGACCCCTTGCCAGCAGTCTGAGTAGCAGCAGGTTGGTGGCTTTGTGTTTAGCAGTTGAGGAAGACAGCAGCTGATGGCCCACTGGAGAGAGCTGGATTTCTCCTCTACCTGAGCTGCAACAGTTGTGGTAACTAAATCTCCCTGAAAAGAACTCACAACAGCCATGCTTTGATTTTGATGGAAATTTTGACAAGTTTGACCCTAGGCAAGGCCATATAGGCATTGTGTGAAGGCAACACCCCAGTTTAGAGATGAGTTTTGGTAACAGAGCAACAGGGGATGGAGGACAAAGAGGAGGTAGTCAGATGATACCTTCTAGCAGAGCATTTTTGTGTTGAGCTCTCACAGTGTTCCTCAGCTGTATGAGTCTTGGGGCTCAAGGAGCCTTTAAACTAGAGAGATCCTTGTAAGAGCATCACAGAAGGCAGGAGCCAATCCCAAGTGATTCATTCCACCAAGAGGAAAGGGAGAAAGAGTTCCATTTTCCAACTACTGTACACCTTTGATTCAAAACACTACTAAGCTATCATTAGGGCCTAAATATGTGTTTAGAAGATGGTGAAGGCACGATGCCTGTGAAACGGTGCGTTCCCCAGGACAAACTCAGTCCTAGGAAATCACAGGAACCAACCCAGAGAATAGAAGCAGGTGCTCACAGAGGGAGCCTTGAGGAGGAGATGGACCATGGATGGTGATGGTCTCTGGTGTCTATCTCTGGCACACAAGAGCAGACCTAGTTGCCTATCTCATGGCCTGTTGAGCACACGGCTCTGTTCAGGTCTGATGCTTCAGCAGTGGTTTCTTCAGAACCAGTGATTCATGATGGATATTTTTGGGCATCTCACACCTTTGTGTACAGTTAACCCAGGCTGAATAGAAGCCATCCCTGGCATTATTAGCACCTTTCTACTCCTCCCTCTGGATTAGCCTTTTGAATTTCCTTTAAGCATTTTTTTTTATTACTGCCACCAGCTTGATACTCCATTTAGTCCTTTAACTGCTGATTTTCTATTATGGTTTTTCAATGGTGCATTTTGCTACAGCTCATAAATTCATGTTACTTGATTGTTTGTGTCCTCTAGTTCATAGTGATTCTTCCCTGTGGAGATGAGCCATGCAGTCCTTGCTACACAAGCCGTATCCTGGTCCTACAGCGTTCCACTGACTATTTTCCCTCCACTAAGTTTCCACACTGCTGGTTTTAACAACACCTCTTGCTTAAATGGAGTGTCACATATTTAGAATTTTTTTGGTATTTCCTAACAAACTGTCCCAGCTTCTTGCTTCTCCTTTTTCCACCCCAAAAGGATGTAGATTTTTTTTTTTATTTAAAGTTTTTAAATTATTAGCCTCTAGAAAATGACCCAACTTAATCCATGTCCTTTTTCACGCTTCTCAGCTTTCCTTTGCCTCTACTGAGTTGAGGTTTTTTTTTTTTTTTGCTTCCCAACAGCATTTATTTCTCATTTCCCCTTCCCTCACACAGAGACAGGAGCAATGATGAAGACAGGTGACAAAGAATCCCAAGTTTTACTGTAAAAAAAGCTACAGGACCAAGATCTTTCTGTGAGAACAATTTCCAGTTGGCAGTAGGAAAGACATTTGACATGTTTCACAAGCTCAGACTGTTGGAATGGAAGTAATCCTTTGGAGAAGGGATGCATTTTAGCAAAGATTGGGTGCATTTCTGGTCTGCTTGGTTTTCCTCCTCTAAGTCTTACATGTAAAAGGTGGTGTCCTCCAAGGTTGAGACACACATGGACAATTTTCAATCAATGCCATGCTGATTGCTGGGCATTCTATTTTTTGCTATTTTTCTTGAAAGATTAAGAATATTCCTTGCATGTATGAGATCTAGACAAGAGATTTAGATAATTTCTCCCTTATTCTCTTACAGCTATTTTTTTGATGCAATAACCAGAAAGAGAAAGGTCCAGCTGTTTTGGAAGGATGGAGGGGGGAGGATATTGTCTAAATGATAAATACATTTTCTGATTGATTTAGTCAAGAAAAAAATTGCTCCCTTTTTCTCCCCTCTCCCTTAACAATTTTCTGTTGCTGTTTAAATTACATATCATTAAAAAAAAAAAAAAAAGAAAATACCAGGTATTCCAGGGGTGGGTTTTTTTTTTTGTTTCTGAGTGTATTGTATCTCCACAGAGGCCACCGACTTCCCATAAAGAAACAAGACAAAGCAAACAAACAAAAAAACCCATTTATCCAAATAACTTTAGGGACAGCACATTTTGTAGCTCTGTAATGGGAATCCAGGCTGAAACCTGAGAAGACATTCCATTACATTGAAATCCAAGGCCAGCATCTGGGATTCTCGGCGCCTATCTTGTCCTAAAAATAAAGTTATTTTTAAAGCATTAGAGGAAGGAAGAAGAAACAAACAACACAACCAGGAATCAGCTTCATGCTTCTGTGCTCAACTGATGGGCAGCAAGGTCTGCAACTGAGTGTCTCTGCACTGTGGAGATGCCAACTGACATCAGAGGTCAAGCGCCAAATATGATGAAGTATCCTTAGTCAGCCCCTCTCAACCCAACAATCTTACAGTCATTGGGTAAATGATGGACAAAACATGGGAAGCAGTGATCATAGAATCACCATAGAATCATAGAATGGTCTGGGTTGGAAGGGACCCAAAGGGTCATAATGTTCCCACCTCCCTGCCACAGGCAGGGCCACCAACCTCCAGGCCTGGAGCTACACAAGGTTGCCCAGGGCCCCAGCCAACCTGGCCTTCAACACCCCCAGGGATGGGGCACCCACCCCCTCTCTGGGCAGCCCCTGCCAGCCCCTCCCCACTCTCTCTGCAAAGAACTTCCCCCCAATGGCTCCTCTCCCCCTTCCCTCCTCCAGCTTCACTCCAGCCCCCTTGTCCTGCCAGGCTCTGCCCTTCCCAAGAGCTGATTCCCCTCCTGTTCCTCGGGTCCCTTCAGGGACGGGCAGGCTGCAATGAGGTCCCCCCCCAGAAGCAGCCTTCTCTTCTCCAGCCTGACCCAGCCCAGCTCCCTCAGCCTCTCTCCAGAGGGGAGCTGCTCCAGCCCTCTCAGCATCTCCGGGGCTCCTCTGAGCCCTCTCCAACAGCCCCACATCTTCCTTGTGTTGGGGCCCCAGCTCTGGGCACAGGACTCCAGCTGGGGCCAGCAGAGAGGGACAATCCCCTCCCTGGCCCTGCTGCCACCCCTCTGCTGATGGAGCCCAGGATCCCATTGCCCTTCCGAGCTCCAAGAGCACACAAGAGTGTGCAAGAGTGATAGGAAGAGGCACTGTAGTCATGTCAGATGTAAAGCTCAAGTCTAAAGACTCAGCTTTCCAGAAAAACAGCCCACTTCCTGAACCACTAGACATTTCTCCTACTTCTGTTACCCCTCAGCAGTCAGCCTCCCTACAGCAGCATTCGAGCACAAGGATTTCTCTTGGTTAACATCTAGACTTCAAGCAGGATTCCCAAACTATGAGCATCTGATACAATTTGAGAGCCCCAAGGCAGTTAAAACATTCCCATAGAGATGGCAAGTAAGAGTCCAAGGGAGATTTGCTCTTCTCAAGTCTGGCAGCTGCATTCACTGCATTTGTGTCTCCAGATGAGATGAATCACTGTTCATGCTCCATCCAACTGCACCTCTTTTAGGTCAAGAAACAGAGATACTCTGCTTTCATGCAGACACCTACCTGTAGGCATCTTAACATGATGGGAGCCTATAAGGACTATGTGAGCCAGTTAAATATTGATGCCATATTCTAGGATTTCACCTACAGTCACAAGTTCAAGTTCAAGCCACAGGGCTCAATTTACTTCCCCACACATCAGCCCCTAAAAGCCACCTGAGGTATCCTAGAATACCTTGCCTTAGGGGGTCAGCTGCCAGAAGGCACAAGTCTGTCATGGGCACTGCAGCACATCTGTGAGGCCATGAGTATCAGAGACACTTGGAACATCTCAAACACCAAGAACCTGCAGGTGGGACAATGAATTGAGCTTGTCTGTACACACTCTGGATGTTCCCTCCAGCTGAATTACTCCACTACTTGAGCTTCTATGTTTAAAGTTAAATAAGGTGGCTTTATAACAGAAGGTCTGTATTAGAGAAGTAGGTATCTGAATAAGATGTTCTTTCCCAGCATTTTGGTCTCTTTGATTTGATATACAACCAAGAGTTAGGCTGTGAAATAAGATTGGCTCTGCTTATCACACATTCAGTTGTATGGCAGAGGAAGAGTTGTGTGCATTGCCCTTCACAGGGAGTCTACGTAGACCACTGCATGTATCCCACAGCCCTGCTCCATACTACAGAGGTCATTGGACCACAAGATCACAAGGTAGTGCTGTCTACCTGGTAAGAAAACTTAATATCTCTTCTGGCTGTGTCTTTCCTGCTAAATAGAGTGAGGAGCAGATGTGTAGTCAGTCTGGGAGTGTTTTGTACACCAGCATCTACTGTGAAGAGCACTTGACCTCAGGTGGCTGCTGAAAAAAGGTAGTGGAAGAGTCACTAATCAAAGATATATGCTGTGATATAAATAATACATAGCACCTAAGGACAAGCCAGAGGAGAGGCTATGTATAAGAAAACTCAGTACAGAGTATTCACAGCAACTATGCTTAGAAAATAAAGGGAAAGGGAAAAAAAGACACAATTCAGCTCTTATGTTGGGATACAGCTCTTAGCTTTCCTCCAGCATATGGGAATGGCCAAGAAACACAAGCCAACACTTTATTTTTGCACTCAGATTCAGATTCCCACTGATTTCAAATCCAATGTTTTGGGATTTGTTTATGTGCTCAAGGGAAAAGGGCCACCCCACTTTTTCAGGATGAAGAGTGCATTTGTCTTTGCCTAAACATGCCAACAGCAGCACAGCAGGGAGTGAAAGTTGTCCCCCCAAATGATGCCCATCATGGCTCATTGGTAAATGCTTCCCAAATTCATCAAAAGCAAAGAGATTCTTTCTGGCCTCTATGATGCAGCTCCCAGACCTGCACCAGCCTTAGATCTTGGTACTGCTCACTTGTCTTCTTCAGTGGCTGACATTGGTCCAGGTGACTAGAAAGGCTCTGGGCATCAGAATGGGAATTTCCCATGGCAGTGGGGTTTAGGATGGGATTAAGGATTGAAAACATCTCTAAACAACAAGTAAAGATCATACTAACTGTGGGATTACCCACTCTGGCTGTGGGCCCATCCAGATCTTTGGAATTAAAAATAAGGAGCCAGTGTTGGAAAACTGAATGGATGCTCAGAGAAAATAAATGACTTTAAGAAAGAAAACTAGACCATTGCAAGAAAAAAAAAAGCAGTCATCTCTCTCAGCCAGTTTACATTTTGTTCAATTGTGTCTTGGAACAAAAATCCCAAAGACCTGGATGTGACTCCTATTTAATTTTCTCCCTAGGGTGCCAGTGAACATAATCGAGTTACCACACAGCAGACAGGTCTCAGTGGGCTGGGATAATGTCAGCACCAAAAAGAAAAACAAAGCCAGGCCTGATCAGGACAGAGTATAAAAATAAATCACAGCAGAAGGGAAAAAAAAACAACAACCCACCCAACCAAACCCAAACAAGAAACCCCCCCCAAAAAAACCCCAAAGAAACAAAACCCAAAACAACCAGAACAAATCTGAAGGAAGCCAATGCTCTTCCCCATCTATCAGATACTTTGCAGATAGATGGAGTTGGTTAACTCTCCAGTCAGACCTTCCCCAAAGAGCTGAAGAGAGATAAATAGTGGTGAATGCCAGTTGAAATCAGTGGGCACCTTTTCCAGGAATACAAAAATAAGTTATGACCAGAAAATACTGGAAATGAAGTTCATCTCATTTGCAATGGTGAGACAGATAGCCTTTCACTGTACTGTGGTTTGGAGAACACTACTGAATAAAGCCAGAAGATATGCTGCACAAAGCTCATGGCTTTTCCTGGAAAACCAAACCATTTGCCAGGAGATGGTGGGAGCCAGATTTATGGAAAGGCCAATAATTATCCTCCCAATGTAGGTTCAGCAACATAAGCATGAGTTACCCCTTCTTTTTCTACTTTTCCTTGTATTTTTTGTCTACTTTTTTTCTGGTCACCTCTGTTCTATCTCCTTGCCTCTTCTGGGAGCAGACTTGTAAGTAGACTTAAAAAATGTGAATCCTTTTAAGTTTCCTGTCACTCATAAAGGAATGAGCACTTGTTCTTTGGAAATCAAGTCTTTTTAGGATACATTATATTGAACTTCTAAAAAAGGAGGCCTCCAGATTTACCAGATGATTGCAGAAAGATCACCAGTTTTTCTGTGTACTTGAGAAGATGAAGATAACCTTTTACCCATCCTTCTCCTACTTCCTTGCACAGCATGCTGAAAATCTTTACTTCCTTTGATTAGTCACTGAGACATTTCTCAGTGCAGAGAAATTGGAGCAGAATCTGACTGGAGGCCTGTTACTAGCGCTGTCCCCCAGGGCTTGGGGTTGGGCCCAGTCCTGTTTAACATCTTCATTGAGCCCTTGATGAGGGGACAGCATCCACCCTCAGCCAGTGTCTGATGATCCAGAGCTGGGAGGAGTGGGTGACACACAGGACACTGCGCTGCCACCCAGAGAGACCTGGCCAGGCTGGAGAGCTGGGCAGGGAGACACCAGAGGAGGTTCAACAAGAGCAAGGGGAGAGTCTGGCCCCTGGGAAGGAAGAACTGCTGGGATCAGGCCAGGCTGGGGGGAGCTGCTGGAGAGGAGCTCTGTGGAGAAGGACCTGGGGGTGCTGGTGGGGGACAGGGTGGCCATGAGCCAGCAGTGTGTCCTGGGGCTGAGAGAGACACTGGGATCCTGGGGGCATCAGGAGGAGTGTGGGCAGCAGGTGACAGGAGGGGATCCTCCCGCTCTGCTCTGCCCTGCTCAGGCCCCAGCTGGAGTGTTGTGTCCAGCCCTGGGCACCTTGGGATAAAAAGGACAGGGATCTCCTGGAGAGAGTCCAAAGAAGGGCTACAAAGATGCTGAAGGGCCTGGAGCATCTCCCCTGTGAGGAAAGGCTGAGGGAGCTGGGGCTGTTCAGCCTTGAGATGAGAAGTCTAAGGGGGCACCTAATTAAAGTCTAAAGCTGGGAATCAGCCAGCCCCTTTTCACTGGTCTGTGGGGACAGGACAAGGGGCAATGGCTGCAAGTTGGAGCACAGGAAGTTCTGCAGCAACCTGGGGAAGAACTTTTCCCCAGTGAGGGTGAGGGAGCCCTGGGCCAGGCTGCCCAGGGGGGTGTGGAGTCTCCTTCTCTGGAGAGATTCCAGCCCTGTGCAATATGAGCTGGGGAGCTGCTTTGGCAGGGGGTTGGACCCCATGATCTCTTGAGGTCCCTTCCAACCCCTACAATTCTGTGATTCTATGATTCTGTGATTCTTCAAGCCTATTTCAGATGCCAAAAGCAAAATAATAAAACATGCAAGGAGGACAGAAGAAACTCACCTGGCAATCAGTTAGCCATGATATGCTTCACAAAAGCTGAAAAAATGAGGAAGAAAAGGGTGATTTATCAATTCAGTTTCTTGGAAGTCAGTAACCCCCAAGTATCTCAGCTTGGTTGCTATTTAAATTCACTCCTCTAGTTTCCTCTGATGCAATGAAGACCACACCACTTTGGAAATAAGATTCTAGATACCAGGTGCTAAATGCTTTCTAAGTCCTTAAGATAATATATACACAGTGCAGTGTATCAAGGAGTCTAGGTAGCCAGTGTAAATGAGCACACACACCAGTCAATCCATAGCTTGCTTAATCCCTTACCCCTTGGCTGCCATATGGAAATGGCTTTCCAAAGTACACAGCCATGAGGAATTCTGGGTCCTCATCTTGCAAGGCTTTCAAGGCTTCAGCACATTTGTAGTAAGTCAGGGGGCACTAAAGGTGCCTCTGGGGTGAACCTCCAGATTCCAGACACAGAAGGTCACCAAGCCAGGTATCATGATTATACCCCTGCAGCAATCTCTGATTTGCAAACAAGAAACTTATTTCAAAGTCAAATGAAGGTTTTGTCTCACAAATCTTCAGGGTCCATTCTTCTCCATTTAAAAAAGGATCCATTACATATAAATTTAGAAATTCAAAAGGAAAAATACCTTTCTCAGTGAGGAAATATGTTTTTCTTCCCAGCAATCCCCCCATGCTATGAATCTCTCTGAATTCAGCATAAAAATTCATGAGTCATTTGGGTTGGCTAAATCTATAGATTTCTATCAATAAACTACCTGAAGGAAATGTTTCCCTGAGCTCAAATCACTGCTGTTTATAAAGAGAGACCCCCAACCCAAATATTCATAAAACCTCAGTGAATACATCAGACCAGCTAAATCACCATAGTGGTGTAACAGTCAATCACCAGTCAACCTTAAGAAGGACTTGTATGAAAGCACATGTCCTCGATCCATACCAAAATATTGTGGTTTTATTGACCAGCCTGAAACATGAAGCCTTGCAAGATGAAGGAGAGAACCAGGAGTCCACGTACTCGTGACCTAATCCTTTTATTCTGGCTTTCTGCAGTAGCAGTGTCATAAAATGGAAGGGCTTTGAAAGGTCTTGTAAAATTCTGAGGACACCAAAGGTGATGCTGAGGAATTTAATTTCTTTTTCTGACATTTTGATGGAAAATTTAGTGATTTTCTGTAATGAAGTCTCAAAAGGGGTATGTATCTCTTTGAGAGGACAGGGAACTGTGGGAGCATTATAATGCAATTATTATTGCTTTTTTAAATACAAAAATAAGAATATAGAGCCTCTGAAAGGGCCACAACCATTCAGCTATGGTAACTACAAGAGTAGATCAGGTGAATCATAGAATCTGAATTGCTCTAAAATTTAGGAAAGCCCACATCTTGATCTTTGGGAGTCAGGTCTTCACAGGTTTGAACTTTCCCCAGGATAATTACAACAAAGCCTTCAAGCACACAACCTCTGCTCAGACCTGAGCTGTCGTACCTACCTTCATAGTTGATACAGCCATTGGCATCTTCCTGACCAGCCATTAGCTTATCAACTTCCTCTTCAGTCAACCTCTCACCTGGGTGGAAAGCCAAACACCTGTTTAATACCTGAACCTTTTTTTTTCCAGAATTTACAAAGCACAGTTCAAAGAATCCAAGAATAAAAACAAGAGTGAGCTAGAAGAGGGGAAGATTCTCTCCCCAGTTTAATTTGTGGTGCTGACTGCTAGGAAAGCTGCTTTTGAACTTGCAAACTGAGAAAATTTGATCTGAAAACCAGAAAGACAGCATAAATATGGAAACCCACATGATATTATGTTCACATGCTCATTCCTCTAAGAATAAACTTCCTGTAAATGCAAAAATTTTAGTAATTTTTAACCAGGTCCTCACCAAGTAAACTCTTAGTAGAGTCACGATCTCATTTGCTTCTGAATTTGAGGTTCAGAAAGATACCAAGATCAAACTGAGGATCAGTGATTAAAATCAGAGATCCATGCCATTTAATTATCTAAATATTAAGTCCCTATTTACCTGTAAAACTTCATTCTGGTTAAACAGAGGTCAATCTCATCTCCTTATTCTGATATTAGACACTAATTTTAGGATGAGACCAACGAGTTCCAGAAATGTAAAGGAGAAATTTCAGGGGTATTTCATAGAATCACAGGATAATTTAGGTTGGAAAAGACCTTTAAGATTATTAAGTTGAACTGTTAACCTAACACTGCCAAGTCCACCACTAAACTATGTCCCTAAGCACCACATTTATATGTCTTTTAAAGTCCTCCAGGGATGGTGATGCAACCTTTACCCTGGGCAGCCTGGTCAAGTGATTGACAACCCTTTCTATGAAGACATTTTTCCTAAAACCCAACCTAAACCTCCCCTGGTGCAACCTGATGCAGTTTCATCACTTGTTGTGTGGGGGAAGACAACAACCCACACCTGACTACAACTTCCTTTCAGGTAGTTGCAGAGTGCAAGCAGGTCTCCCCTCAGCCAACCCTTCTCCAGACCAACCCCCCCACCCCAGCCCAGTTCCCTCAGCAGATCCTCTTCAGTCTGGTACTCCAGACCCTTCACTCCAGCATCTCTACGTGCTGTGGTGAAGGGCTCAAAACTAAACACAGTATTTGAGGTGAAGCCTCACCAGTGCCCAGTACAAGGGAGGATCACTGCCCTAGTCCTGCTGACCACACCATTGCTGATACAAGCCAGCATGCTATTGGCCTTCTTGGCCACCTGAAATCATAGAAATGAGAAAATAAGATGCATTGGGTGTGCCCTCCAACACTTTTCCATCACTTAAATCTGGCACAAAGGAACAAGTCCTCAACTGATAGGAACCTGTGAAAATTTGACCAGTGTTTTGAAAATTGAAAAGCAACTAATTTACAGAATATTTGGTTGTGCCTAGAATTTGGCCAAATTTAGAGATGCCACACTAAGCAGAACTGTTAATTCTTAAGATTGAAGTACATCCTTCTGGTGCTTGATAATCAGGCATTACAACATTGGAAATAGAAGTGTAAGGACAAAATTATATCTTTTATACTGTGAAACTCACAAAGCTTCCCATAATGGTTTCTTTGTCCCAGGCAAGGTTAGCTAGGGCAACAATCCTGACCCTGTAGGAATTTTTTTGTCATCTCTGATATTGGTCCCCAAACCAGCATCAGTGATAAAAATAATTTCTTCCTTTTCTTATTTCTTATGTCTTTAATAGAGATGGATGTGCCATGGAATGAAAACCTCTGGGTGTAAAAGGTTGGGAGTCTTTAATAGATATCCCAAGTGAAAACCCATCATTGGAATCATAGAATCATAGACTGGTCTGGGTTGGAAGGGACCCCAAGGATCGCAGAGCTCCAACCCCCCTGCCACAGGCAGGGCCACCAACCTCCAGGCCTGGAGCTCCACAAGGTTGGAAGAAGCAGCTGGAGAGATTCCAAAGACACCAGCTTTTCAGTTATAAAACTTTTCAGGGCTGGGGGACACCCTCCAAGACCCCAAAATATCAGGAAGGGCTTTTTCTGCTCCCATAAATTCTGGGTTACTGGTGTGTGGAGTCAGAGAATCCCAGCCTGGGCTGGGACCCCAAGGATCCCAGAGCTCCAACCCCCTGCCACAGGCAGGGCCACCAACCTCCAGGCCTGGAGCTCCACAAGGTTGCCCAGGGCCCCAGCCAACCTGGCCTTCAACACCCCCAGGGACGGGGCACCCACCCCCTCTCTGGGCAGCCCCTGCCAGCCCCTCCCCACCCTCTCTGGAAAGATCTTCCCCCTAATATCTAAATTAAACCTTCCTTCCTTTATCTTTAATCCATCCCCCTTGTCCTGAATCCTTTGCAAACAAACACTGGTAGAAAAGGCTGATCTTGAGAAATGCTTACTGGATTCAGCTGACAAGATATCAGTGCCTTCTAATCCAAATTGGAAACCAATTTACAGCCAAGTTACAGCCAAATTTTCCAGCCTGCATTCATTCCATTGTCATCACTCTCTGTGAAAACTGACCTTCTGAAGTAAAAAATTTGAGAGGATGGGGAAATATTGATCCCTCCTTTAGAAACAGGGGCTTTCCATTTTAGAGAATATTCTGTTAGATGACTGGTCAAAAGTGCTTCACCTAAAAGCTTTCCTTGAAGGTATAGAATAATGGAGACAAATGCTGAAGGAATAGATGGAATTCCCAATGTTTGGATAATTTTATAGTGATAGAAATATAATATTTACTGAGAAATAAAGGCAGGCAGGTAGGCAAGATGGAAGGGAGGGAGGAAGGGAGGGAGGAAGGGAAAGATTAGGAATCAAAACACCCTGATACCCTTCTGATAAGCACAGGAGAAGAACCAGAAGAGAAGAATAAAGGAAAAATTCCACTCAAACCTCAGTTAACCAGAGTCCTCTGCCCTGCTCAGCCTGCACCAAAGAGAAAGGAGACCATGACTGAGGAAGGCCAAAGGCTTCTGCATGATCTGTTAGCATTTCATGTCACTGAGTGTGATGAGTACTTGTTTGGTAGCACTTTAGGCTCCTTGATCATCTAATTTGACCTTCTAGGTGCAGATTTTGACCCAGATGAGCTCTAGTGAGTACAAAGATTTAGGTTGGGGAAAAGCATTTTAAGAAAGCAGGAGAAAGAGGGAGGGAGGGAAGGAAGGAAGGAGGGAAGGAAGGAAGGAAGGAGGGAAGGAAGGAGGGAGGGAAGGAAGGAGGGAGGGAAAGAAGGAAGGAAGGAAGGAAGGAAGGAAGGAAGGAACGAAGGAAGGAAGGAAGGAAGGAAGGAAGGAAGGAAGGAAGGAAGGAAGGAAAGGAGGAAGGGAGGAAGGGAGGAAGGGAGGAAGGAAGGGAGGAAGGGAGGAAGGAAGGAAGGAAGGGAGAAAGGAAGGGAGGAAGGGAGGAAGCGAGGGAGGGAGGGAGGAAGGGAGGAAGGGAGGGAGGAAGGGAGGAAGGGAGGAAGGGAGGAAGGGAGAGAAGACAAATATTTTATCTCTAGGTCAGTGATTTTTTCTTCATTAAAGAACTGTTTCTAGTCTCTGAGAACAATGGAGGAAACCTTGCCCAGTTATTGTCTCCATAAGGGTTGCCCATAGTTATACAAGGTGTATGGAGAGACCTCAGTGATGAAATTGCATGAGGGAAGGTTCACCTTACCTAGTGTAGCCAAAACGTGGCGAAGCTCAGCCCCCATCACAGTTCCATTTCCCTCCTTGTCAAACACACGCAGACCCTCCACAAAGTCTTCATAGGTGCCTGTATCCTTTGTCTTGGCAATATGCTGGAGCATGGGCAGGAAGGTCTCAAAGTCAATCATCTTGGAGTTCATGTCTACAGAGAGAGGGGTGGGAATTAAACTTTTGGTGGTCTGGAAGAGTTGAGGAGTAACCATATGGGGCTGGGTGATGAGGACAGAACTGTGGTGATAGAAGCCAGCTGAAGGGGAGAGAACAGCATAGAAATGTCTTAAATACAGATGGAAGAATGGCTAGTCAAAGAGGGTAAGAGGTCTGTCAAAGAGAGAAATAAGAGCATTTAATAGGTAAGTAAGTAGGTAGGTAGGTAGGTAAGTAGGTAGGTAGGTAGGTAGGTAGGTAGATAGATAGACAGACAGATAGATAGATAGACAGATAGATAGATAGATACATAGATAGATACATAGATAACCCTGATACTATCTGACATAGACAAATATCAAAGGAAAAAATCCTGTGAGACTCCTAAGGCTGTTTTCATGCAACATAGAAGTAAGAAACAAAGCAGAAGACAGTAAGAGAAGGTCGTATCCAATACAAACTCTGCTTTACAGCCCTATTAAGGCAGAAGTGTTTAAAACTGTACTGAGAGAGGAGTTGCAGAGCAAGCAGGCAGGACCAGGGCTGTGTACCCCATTTTCCTAATTCTTTGCCTTTCAAGAGCATCAAAGGGCATTTTGTTTTTCTAACCATCAGCTTCCTTCCTACCAGCTTCTTGTCCTACCTGCCACTGTGTCATTGCCATAGCCTGACCTATTCTAGCTGTGGAATGAGGGCTTCATTGCCAGTTCCACTTCAGTGGAAGGAAAGGACAGAGAAGTGATCTAGAAATGCCAGAAAGTAGATATGGTTTGGAAGATATTTCCTTTGTTGTGAAAAGTGAATATTGGAGGGAGATATTACTGAAACCATTACAGTCCTTGTAACACATATTATTGCAGAACAAGCTGTGTCCTCATAATCAGTCTGTCCCTTTGTTCCTTTGGATGTCTTCAAAATGTCTGTGTTTTTAGCAAACACCTGTGAAAGCCTGTCATCAAAGTGATTTTAAAAGGCAAAAACTTGCCATTGACACAGAGGGCCATGAAATTCATTCATTCTCCCAAACTTGAGACAATTCTATTGACTGCAAGATCACTTTTTTCCTCGCTTGCTTTTCTTCTAGTGATTTGCAGGGGCTGCTCCATGTCCTTTGTTATTTCACAATTAACCTTTCCATCAGAAAACTGGAGACCTCACCTGCTTCCCTAATAAACCTTGGGAGTGCTCTTTTTCGAAACAAACAGAGGACACCAACCTTCTGGTTTGGGTCTGCCAAGCACTTTCATGACTTCAGCCTGGGTTGGGTTCTGCCCCAAAGCTCTCAGGACATCCCCACATTGGGCGTATGTGATTTTCATCTCAGACTTAGGAGTCCGGTCAAAGAGGGAGAATGCTTCCTTAAATTCTGGAAGACAAAAGAGAGAAAAAGGGATGAATGCCATAATCCCTCAGATAAAGCCAGAGAAAGCCTTGGCCTTCCCCCTTGGTCATGCCTGACTTTTTTTTTTGCCCTTTCCCCCCACCATAGTATGGGAACAAGTTTGATGAGCTTTGCTCCTGCTTGTTATCTGCAATGTTTGTGTTCCTCCTCCCCTGCATTTTTCCAATTCAGTCCAGGAATGGAAGTGAAGAGGTCAGATGCTCTTCTCCTAATATTTCCATCTCAGCTAACATTGGGAAGTGCAGAAAACCTTATAGAAATGATTGTTAGCCTTGAGAGCTTTCCAGCTCATCAGGAGCACTCAGGATGGCCCAGAATTCAATAGCAGTTCAGCTCATTAGCTAACTGGAGACTGTAATCTGCATTATACACTTAGAGAACACTGACACAGCCCACTGAGATAAAGGAGCACCTCTATGATCAGTTCACAAGATGTGCCATGATAACCCACTGGAACCATGACACAACAAACTGTCCATTGGTAGGGCAAGGTAGAAGGTACCTATAAAACCTTATACTTCAACAGTTGTGCTTCAGTGTCAAGGAGCAGGTTCATAAGAATCCTGATTTTTCTTTTATTCTAACCCCTACCCCAATTGCATCTGGAGAAGTAAGCTTTGCTGTGCCATCAGCTACCAATGCCAGGCCAGATGTCACATGTGGAGAGGCAAGCATTCCCTCCAGTGGTTTCACACCTGCCTGCTTTCCCCTGTGCACCCATGCAGAGCCCTTCCCCTTGCAAGACAGCCAGCTCCCCTCTTCTACATCCTTCTGTACACATGTCTTCTCTTCTGGCTGAAGAGAGACTCCCTTACCACTCTGAGAGGCAATATCTTGACAAGAGCATTCCCAAGGGAAAGGGTCCCCATTCTACCACTAATTAATGGAGTCAGTGCATAATCCCAGGAGACTTCTCCAGACACTAGTTACTCAGGCTTGCCTCTTCTTGTAGGAGTTGCAGACAGGTTGCTGAGACAAAGAAGCATCTCAGGGCAGAACCAACAGTAGTAAGCTGTAACCCTTTAATGAACACACTGCATAGCTCACTGTCTACGAGTGATAACAAATATTGCTTTGGCTTTAAAGCTGTGAATCCCCCAGCCTGTCCCTTGTCCTGTTGTTACTCTTCTGTATGTGTTTCCTTCCTCTCCAAACACCAAAAGGTTATTTTTTCTCTCCCCCTAGATCCTGACTCGTTCAACCATTCAGGCATTGACTCTGCATCCCAGACTTTCTCCATCTTTCCCTTCCCAGCTCACTCTCCTCATTATTTCCCTCACACACACACGTTTTCCTTTCTTCTTTGCCTATTTCCCCTCTCTCCTTCCTTCTGGTGTTGCTGGGTTGGCCTCTCTCCCTTCCTCCCTCCCTTTCCATCTTTATCATTCCATTCTCATTTCCTTCCCCATCCAACCCTTTTCAACAGTGATGCGTTTTCCCACTTTGGACTGATTAACACTCCCCTTGTTTTCTTCTTTGCATTCTCATCTTTCTTTCCCTCTCCCCTGGATCTTTGCCTCCTCCATCACCCTCCGGAGCCCAGGTCCCATTGCCAGCCCTCACTCCAGCAGAGGGCAATAGTGGATTTCCATGGGATCCTTGCTGTGAGTGGAAGGGGGACAGAGCCCCACTACCAGCTCTGTCCTGTGCTGGGGAGGGGGTGTCTCAGAAGCTGAGGTGGATGAGCAACACACCTACCTCCCTGAGATACTCATCCACCCGATGCTTACCTACTCTGAGACCTGAACACCCTTCACACCACCTCCTAAAGGCTCACAATTCATCATGGTTGCTGACAGTTCACATTTTCCCCCCCCCCCCCCCTTTTTTCTTTTAAACTTTATTTAAAATCAGATGTAGCCACCTCTCACCAGAGCACTGGTTTGTGGGTTTGGAAACCCCATTTTGTCAATATACAGAAGCAAACTTCTTTTTCTTCTTCTTCTTCTTCTTCTTCTTCTTTTTCTTCTTCTTATTATTATTATTATTAGCATTTGAATTTGCATTTGCATTTGCTGGTTTAATGCAAGTTTCCATCCAAGCAATGAAACCAGCATGGTTATGATCTCTCCTTTGTCCTCCTGCTAGCCAATAAACCACTGGCAGGAGCAGTGTATATTTTCATATGCCTAATTGCTACCTATCTTCTCATCTTGAATAGCTCATATTCATCTCCTTCCAGCAATTTAGGGGGGCTGAAGAGGCCAGGAATCCTGTTTCATAAATACACATTGCCCCAACCAATGAATTTCACTCACAGTTGAGGCAGGAACACATGCAGATAGGTGTGTTACACATGGCTTCACCCACAGATCATTATTCTCCTTCTGAGGCTAACATTTTGAAGGCTAACATAACACTGAATCCTTGCAGGGAGGTAAGTCTGGCACAGCAGTCTTTTCCTTAACAAGAAGACCTTGAGATGTTGTGTTGTCTGCTTCTCTGCCACCAACTCAACCCAGAACCACCTGCCAGGAAACCAGCTGGGGTCCATCACAACAGACTGGCAGGCAGTAATATCTAACACATAGGATGGACTTCCTATTGATCTAGCTCCAGCTGACAAATGGGAAAGCACTTAAGCTCCCTGAGTCACCTAGCTCCTGACATGGCCAAGAGAGAGAGATGGAGAGAGAGAAAGAAGTGATTATTATACATTAGGGATTAAAAAACCCAACCAAAGAAAGAACCCCACCACAAATAGAGGTAGGACAAGTGACTTTGACTTCCTGATGTACTGATGGCTTCCAGAAAGAGGAAATCTGACAAAATTAAGAGTGCAACACGCAGCTGAAAAAGAACCCAGAACAAAGCAAGAACAATTGAAACTCAGGAGAAAGGGAGAGCTGGCAGTCTTGGGAGTTTGAGAGTGAGGAGAGAATTGGAAGGAGAAAACAAATCAAAAAGATGCATTAATGTAGAGCTCCTGTGAGTCCCAGCTCTCAAGTCATGCCAACAGCCAGTATAACACCTATAAATCATGGCAAGTGGTGCTTGCTTTCTAACCTGTGCTTTTAACACAAAATAAAACAGTCCCAAGTACTGGAATAGTGATTTATTACTTTCTTAAACTTGTAGCACACTTCTTGGCAAGTTTTGACCTATGCAAACTAGTATAGAGGACAAGGTGTGCCAGGGACAATCCAGGGACAACTATGGACCATGTTGTGGATATAATTCTACATCTGAAGCATCCAAGCTCTATCTAGGAGTGAATATCTACCTAGGAACTATAAATCTGCCTCCCACTCACCTATGAAGTTAAGAACCTTCTAAAGATTAGGTGAAGAAGGGGGGTGGGGGTAGGGGAGGACCAGAAAGAGGCCAGGAAGAAAGGAATTGAGGAGCTGACTGATGAGCAGTCATCAGTCCCTTGCTAATGCTGAAGCCATTAGAACCTATGAACCAACTGTGGGATTAACCTTGAGCATATTTAATATTTCTCCCAGCACTAGCACACAGTATAACTCTGTTAAGCTGTTGTAGCCTTTCTCATACAGATGATGCTCCCTGCTTCCTGTCCCACAGCTCTCCCTTTGATAGTTCAAGGACATCCTATGTCACAAGTCCTGGATTCCCAGCTTTTCTCTGGGCATGCAGTGAGCACAGCTAGATTGCCAGGCAGATGTAAGGAGGAAAAAAGAAGAAAAAGAAAAGATGAAACCCAGGGATGGTCTACATCTTCTCTAGACCTGCTACCTTTTATGGTAGCTCCAAATTTGTCACTTCTTAGCCATTCCAATGGGTTAATGGCCAGATAAGCATCCTGTTACTTCTGAATAGGTCTTTTCCCATCCTCTGAGAGAGTCTCTAGAGTTTGTTCTCCTCAGGGAGAGAGAAAACAATGCATATAAACCAGGTGGGTCCTATCCAATCCCCAAAACTGATGAGAGATCCAGCTTTTGTGTGCTGCTGGAGTAGTTCAAATATTTGTGGCTCAGAACTGTCCCTCCCCTGACTGTGAGACTGGACAAGGGGCAGGTTCCCAGAACTTACCAGTTGCCTCCAATCATGAGTTACCTTTGACCTGTTGTTAGAAAATAGAAACTCAAGCCATTAAGGGGGGTTTGAAAATCCCAAGGTGATGTTAGATCTCTGTGGGAAAGCCTCGGTCTCTAAGATACTATGGAATTTGCTCCCTTCTTTCTTTACCTCTCCTATCTGAATCAGCCTAACTGGTTACCCAGTTATTTTATTTTATTATTATTATTATTATTTTTCAATCTGTTCTAGTTTACCCACTTTCTGATAGCATTTTTCATAGGCATTCCCAAGTTCTGCCAAGTGTTTGAAGACCAAAGCAAAATCCTGCCAGATGTTTGACTCAACCAATCAATTATCCCTTTAAATAAAAAGCAAGCTGGTAGTTGAGGAAAAAAAAAAGGGGACAGCTGCAGTGGTTGTGTTCCCAGGACTTCATGCATGTGGTTCCAGTATCAGTTTCTTGGCCTGGGACAAGGGTTTCAGAAACTACTGCTGATGTTTTGCTTTGAAAGAAAAGGAAATCACAGAATGGCAGGGGTTGGAAGATGATCTCCAGAGATCATCAGGTCCAACCCCCAAATGCTGTCACTGGCATTATTTGCTGGTTTCTGGAGAGCTGTCACAAAACTCCCAACACGTTAAATTTGGGTTGAATCCTTGAAAAAAGCTCTCAAAAGCAGAGTTGTGAGAATTTCTCTTGAAAGAATTGACGTTTTGTCTGTGGGTTTTCTTAAAGAAAGAGTATATAGGACAGAGGTTTTGGCAGTGTGAGGTTGTTTTGGTCCTTTTTTTGGTTTTGCTTCATTGGCAGAGAAGCTGATCATTTCTTTAATGAAATAATTATCTGCATAGTGCATGACATTCCCCTTTTTCTCTTGAGCAGCTCAACAGAGGATTTGGAGGAAGGACTGACCAGCATAAAACCCATGAATTAAAATGCAGGAGACAACTCCCTTCTCAAGGGAGCTCCTATACCACACTCATGTCCACTCCAGCACCTCCAGCCACCTCCCAGTGATGGGTATTTGCTGTGCAGAGAAGAGAAACACATCTTCCTCACCTTCAATCTGATCAGGAGTGAATTCAACCTGAAAGAGACAACGAAAGCCAGATGAAAACAGAAAGCTGTAGCAAGTAAGAGCACTGGGTTAGTCTCTGTGTGATGGTTCTGGGTGCTTGTGAGGTCTACAAAAAACACTGACCCATAAATCCAAGGAAATAATTTTCTAGGACAGAAATTTCTCCTCCACTTTTCCCATTCAACAGCCCCACCTTTAAGACCTCTGCCCACCCCCACCACAAGGCTGTAGATTCCCTTTGGCCATTCTTCTGCTTCTCCTGTGTTCCTGCTCTAGTCTCTTCCCAAGTGACTCCCCACTGCTGATACCACCTCCAGAGATAATTATGGTGGCACCTTGGTAAATCCTAAGCTACCTCACTGAAAGGGTTTTACCTGTAGACAGATGGGGATCTACTACCCATAGCCTTTTCCAGCAGGAGAACAGAGGGGGAAGCCTCTGCTTGATGTTTAGGAGAGGGTTTTGGAGGAGCTTTTCCCCTGCCCTTGTACCTTCTCCTAAAACATCTTCTAATAACCACTGCTGTACTATGTTGAATGATATTTTTGACAACTCACTGGGCTTTCCTCTGACTCTGTAAGCAGTCTCATGTTTTCTCATCACTTCAATTTTCCCCCTGTTCCCCAAGTTTTAGGCTCACCCCATGTTACATGTCACTCCCCTCTTCCAACTCTGGGCTTCAGAAATGCTCCTGCTGGAGCTGATATCTTGGAGCATTTCTGAAGCCCAGAGTTGAAGCAGTGGAAAAGAAGGAAACACAGTGCCAGAATATGAGGTCCAAGCTTCTGAATGAACAGGCACAGCTCAGCAATCTGAATTTACACCAGAAAAAAAGTAGGTGCCCCTATGGATGGGGATATTCCTGCAGTGCAGGGAGACTTGTAGATTGCCCTTATGTTGAACAGATGAATAATGGGAGAACCAGGGACAACTACAGACCACGTTGTGGATATAATTCTACATCTGAATTGCATATTTTGATATGCAAAATCATGCAAATAAACACATGCAAAGCATATGCATGGAACAGACCTCACAGCAGATGCCTGCACCCCCTTGGAAGCATTCCTCTGGGGACATATATGACTGTTCCCCACTTCCAACATCTGTATGAGCCCACACATTTTGGGTCAGATTTTCCTTATGAAGATGACCCCTTCTCATTGTGTAGTGACTTATTTTTTTGTTCCTTGGGAGCAAAGCAGCCAAGTGGAACAAAGGCTTAGTGAGAACCTCAGATACAAACTCTCTGTGTTTCCTTCTTTCAAGGTGAAAATAGGACGTGATGCATCCATCATCCCTTCATCATCTTCATTCATCATGGGATTTTCATAGCATTACAGGGTGGAGCTGTTCTAACTCCAGAGCTGTCCAGTCAGGGTGGCTGTGACATGGCAGAGCATGACAACACCAACCTCTTTATCCCACCTGGGGCTCAGTGCACAGCTCCCAGATGCTTTTCTGTCTCCAGATACCTTTAACAGCACAAGGAGCTCTAGCACTCATAGGACATGAGAGTCTGCAGGGCAACAACCCCAAATTCCTATTTCCTACCAGTTTTCTGCCTATCTTTCTCTACCATAGTATTTCTGAGTATCTTCTGGATTACAGGGAGAAAGAACCACAAAGCATCTGGTGGACTTGGAAGGCAGGAGTCAACAATAATCCTGCAATCACTGAAAATCAAGCCCCTGTTTTTGTGTCTGCCCTCCCTCCTCAATCCTTATCATAACAATTTCATTCAGGGAGTTACCACTTTGTTGACAATTCTCAGCCATGATTCACCTTGAATGAAATCCAATTAATAAAATACTTACCTAAGTGGCAGCCAGGAGGCTGTGTGGAATGAAGTATTTAGAGAATGCAAAATAAGGGAGCCCCAGAAAGTATAGCAATGCTCTTCACTTGCCTAAAACACAGAGGGGTCCAAACTCATCTTTGTCATGAAGATTGTAATCATCTGGATTGGGTTCTCTCCCCAATCCACATATCTTGGTTTAATTAGAAGTAAATACCCATCAGGGAACACATTCATGCAGGTGCATTGTCAGCAGCTGCCTTATGCCCAGTGTGTCTGATTCCATCAAGATGTGAGAATCTGACTGAAGCTAATTACACAGGGAGTTTATTCAGGCATCATTAGTCAGTATGGGTGAAATAAAGCCAGAGCTGGTGGCAACTCACATTTAAATCCCTATGATGGATTGCTCTTAAGAAGAATCCCTCTCAGCTACACATAGATGTAGACATCTACATGTAGACATCTAAGTGTAGCTGAGATGTCAGAGACCCCACGTTTGCTTTATACTAGTAGAAGGGAACAGGCACTTCTAGTGTGTGATTTGACTTGTTTTAGGTCCATCCTTGGGGAGATGAGTTGTGCACTCCTCTCCAGTGAGTGGATCAACTGATTCTAGAATGAAGATAAAAAGATCTAGCCCAAATGTAGAAGTCCTTTCCTTGCCTGGTGAGTCCCACCCAGAAGGCACGAGCTAGTAAACTGCAGACCAGGAGAAGCTGTACCAGAGCAAAAAAGGATGACTCTAAGTTCCCATGGCTGGATCAAAGGAAAGGTTTGAGCTGGAGGGCTGAGCATGCCTTACCTCTAATCATGGTCCCTAGAAAAACACCACCCGGAGCTGGAGGACCACGTGTGACAGCTGGTAAGTTGGTGGCAGATGGTTTGACCAGAGCTACCACCCAGGCATGACTTCCTCCCAGGAAAGTTGCAGAGATGTGTGGGTGGTGGCTGCTGCTATTTTCTCCTCTCTCAGCACATACCACCATGGAGTTGCAAGTCATCATTTACTCGGCCACAAGGTATCATTGAAGATGGATGGAACAAACCCTGAGCTATGTTTAGTCTAAAGATGGACAGGGTTTTGTTTTCCCTCTCCTCTCCCTCAGAATGGTGTGGAGCATACAAAACCAAAGCCATCTCCATGTGCCAAGAGCAAGGGTTGAGCTGTTCATAAAGACTGCCCCAGAGACCTCAGGCAGGAGGGACCCAGAGGATGGGCTGTAAAAATGGCATCAGGCTAAGGCAAGCAGTGAGCAAAGGAGTCCCAGGGCACTGTGGATGCAGTGAGCCCATATCCACATTCTAAGGCAGCAGTGCTTCTAATGCAACAGGCATACAAGGGAGTCAAAGTCCCCAGTGTGTGATGTCCAGGACCATTCCTGCCCCCCAGCACTCCCAACAGTGCACACCAGCATCATCCCCCACACTTCTACTGAGCTCAGTCAGCAGAGAAGCCCTCATTGCTCAAAGCTGGAGGCTACAAAACCTACTCCCAGGCTTGATGTGAATTTGCTTTGCCAGGTATGGCTTTACATTCTCCAGTCTCTTGGAAGTAGACTAGGATGATTTCCCTTGGCTTATTGGTTTTTTGGTGGGTTTTTTTTTTACTATACTGGCATTTCAGAAGAATTGAGTTTCCCCAGCCTTTGTTCTGTTGGCAACTGAAGTTCTACTGCAAGGGCATTACCTGCCAGGCATCCATCCACAGCACCAAGGTTCACAGGGGTGGTACTTGGTACAAATCCATATGAGAGAGAGAGAGCTGCTGACTGCTGATCTCTTTCCACTTCTCTCCTGCCCTGATCTTTGGATTGTGATGCACTTTTGTTGAAGACACCAGATGTCTGAATTGAAATCCTTCCATAACAAGTGGGAAGTGGCATGCAGCTTTGCTGCTGTTTCAGCAATCTTGGCTTTAGGGGACCATCACCTGGTCACCTGAGGCACCAGCTGTCATCCTAGCACTCCTGTCCTCTTCACCTAAACAATGGTACTAAGCTGGTTTTGTCTGACAGGCACCCTTGGAGCTGTTAATATCCTTCACAACTTCACAGCTTCATATCTCAGGGAATTTTTCATTAAAACCCCACAGTATCTCAAATCAAGCACACAGCTCTTGTGCATTGTAAGTCAGCCATAGGTAAGTCTGAAATAAGGCCTGTGAATGAAACCATTGCTAACCAGCAGGCAAGGGCTCCCCTAGAAAAGAGACAATGTTCTTGTTTCATAGTACACTGAGGAATCTGAATGCAAAGAGCAAGGCTTTCAGTTAGCCATGGCAGCACTCGTTTTGGGGAAGGAAAAGGGTTTCTTTTAGTTGTGCTCTTGGGAGACCAATTTAGGAGGCAGAAATGCAGCATATGGAAAGAGGCCCAGAAGACCAACTAGATCAGCGTCGTGTTCAGGTTACATTTCACAATCATGTAATTTATTTTCAACTGAGACCTTTTAAAACACATTCATACACATCATCCCTTCCCCCAGTGCTTTCTGTGCAGAGCAATTATGATGTTCATACGCTTCTCCACTGCCCACAAGCAAACCTTGACACATGGAATCATAGAATTGTAGGGGTTGGAAAGGACCTCAAGAGATCATGGGGTCCAACCCCCTGCCAAAGCAGCTCCCCAGGACATATCACTCAGAGAGGTGTCCAGACGGGTCTTGAATCTCTCCAGAGAAGGAGACTCCACACCCCCTGGGAAGCCTGGCCCAGGGCTCCCTCACCCTCACTGGGGAAAAGTTCTTCCCCAGGTTGGTGCAGAACTTCCTGGGCTCCAACTTGCAGCCATTGCCCCTTGTCCTGTCCCCACAGACACTGACAAGGGGCTGGCCATTTCCCCCTGCAGCCCATGCTTAAGATAATTATAAACACTAATAAGGTCCCCCTTCTTCTCTCCAGGCTGAACAGCCCCAGCTCCCTCAGCCTTTCCTCACAGAGGAGATGCTCCAGGCCCTTCAGCATCTCCAGAGCCTCCTCTGGACTCTCTCCAGGAGATCCCTGGCTGGTTGATCCCAGGGAGCCCAGAGCTGGACACAACCCTCCAGCTGGGGCCTGAGCAGGGCAGAGCAGAGGGGGAGGATCCCCTCCTGTCACCTGCTGCCCACACTCCTCCTGATGCCCCCAGGATCCCAGTGTCTCTCTCAGCCCCAGGACACACTGCTGGCTCATGGCCACAGTGGCACCCACCAGTACCCCCAGATCCTTCTCCACAGAGCTCCTCTCCAGCAGCTCCCCCCAGCCTGTCCTGATCCCAGCAGTTCTTCCTTCCCAGGGGCCAGACTCTCCCCTTGCTCTTGTTGAACCTCCTCTGGTGTCTCCCTGCTCAGCTCTCCAGCCTGGCCAGGTCAAAAGCTCAAATCTCATACATCTCAATCCCTTACTGCTGTTTGATAGTCCCTCCTGATTTCTCATCTCCTCTGCCTTCTGACACTCTTTTGGTACATCTACATTTAGCTCCCAGGTTTGCCTAAGGACTTTTCACATTTATATTCAGGTCATAGTCTGATGGGAGAGAAGGCAACGTACAGCATCCAGGCACTTGGTAGTATATGAGCTGTGACACATGACAGGACCAGATGCTCTGCCTGGTCTTCATGGGGAACAACTAAAATATACTGAACAAAGAGATCAAACCATACAACTCTGCCATTTTCAGTTTTACATTTGGTGCCCAGTGTTTTCAGAAGAAAAGTTACCTTGAGCTGGACAGAAATGACAGCTGAATAGGTGAAGACTTTCACTTCAAAAAATGAGTGGGGAAAATGAGGTAAAATCTTTGTTAAGGTTATATGGAGGAGGATGCTGCATAAGGACATAGAAACCGACTTTTTTTTAATCAAGCCTGTACTCTTTTCCACCAGAAGATGGTCACCTTGAATCTTTCTTTTAGCTGTGTTTCCCAAGATCTGAAATAATACAGCAGTATATCATCAGTGCTTCTATAATAACTTCAGTAGAGCTTATGGCTTCTAGGTCCCTACCTAATTTGGGGAGAAACCTGGATGAGGTCTGTCATGTTCTGGCTTTTGATTCACCTGGTCCTTCAAAATGTAGATGCAAAAGCCTTGCCTGAAGCAGCAGTGTCTGGTTTGGGGTTAGGAAGCACTGGCTTGGGTTTTAGAGTCTCTCCATGGGATGAGATAGAGCTCTCCAGAGGTGGAGATAGAGCTGGAGAGCTGAGATAGGTGCATAGCACTAAAGGTTATAGCGTGGTGGAGGACTTTGGAGAGACATGAGATCGGTGATGCAGCCAAGTGGAGAAACAGATCTGGGGAACCCATGGGGAAAGAAAAGAAATACCACACAGACCTGAACCTCAATGCCTCAGGCTAAATCTGCTCAGTCATATATTGTACTCTGAATCCCCAGTGAGTGAGGAACCATAGATTGATAAGACCTTGATAAGGGCACAGGTTCAACTTTGCCCTTTGTAGGAGGCATGTTGAAGCATGTGGAGACTCAAAGCAGCTTCACCTTTAGCACTGATGCTCTGCATCCTCAGCCTGAGCTGGAAAGCTGTGTGGCAGTCCCCTGGCAGGGTTTCACATCCCCTTATTTCTTCCTTTCTTGTAAATACCTTCTGGGGTTGAAGGAACAGTGTGCTTTTCAGTCCCTGTGCTTGTTCAACACTCTTAGTGGTCTATAAATGGAGAGCTCCCTTTCTCAGATGGGGAATGGGTTGCCACAGCTTTCCAGAGTGCAAAGGGAAATTCCAGATCCTCAACAGGAGAATGACACAGCCACTTTGGAGAACTGGGACAGCTTCTGGCAATGGCCAGCACCAGAAATATAAAACATTTTGTAGACTGACTGTTCTCCTTGTAACAACATGGGGTTTGAGTCTCCAGCCATTTATTGACGTCTGGCTTCCCGCTTTCTCTGCAGCTCCCCTCTTTACCAGGCTCACAACCAGATGTTTGTTCAGATGTTTGCAACCATGGAAGAAATTATAAAACCTAAAAAATACCCTCTGTTAAGTCCTGGAGGGGAGCTTGGGGTGTAGGAGAGGTCAGATGTTGCCTGTGGTGTCCACTTGAAGTAGGAAAATAGCTCATGGGTTGGGTGTCTATTGGAGAAGAGCAGAGCCCCAAGGATACAACTCATGGACCACGTTGCAACACTTCCTAAGGGGCTCCAGGACCTGAAACCTCCTAGTAAGTGGGTGCTAAGAAAGAAATAAGGCCCATCTCCCAATTCACATCTTGGGGATGGTGGACTCTACCATTCCACATGTAATTATGGGCCAGCATTGCATTTGTGCCCCTTGCAATATCATCATCTTCAGATAGAAAGTCTGACACAGGACAGGGAAAATGAGGCACAAGATAATGCATTTGGCAGGTATGAGATGTTGTAAAGTGCCCAGGGAAAAATAAACACTACTGTGTTTAATGTGATAAACAAGTAAAAAAAAAAGAGGCATTATGATTAATATTAAACTTATTTTGACATAAAAGCCTTCCCTTTTGTCTTTCATTTCCAAAATGTCATGTTTTCTCTTCTCAACACTAGCAGCTTTGTCTTTTTCTTTTTCTAATTTATCTTTTGATTTTATATTCAAATATTTTTGCATTGAAACAGCAAATCCTGTGCAAAATTGACTTAAAGAACCCCACTCCCCCACATTAGGTCACTCAAAACCTTACCAAAACAATTCTTTTGGGGCTAAATACATACATTTTTGTGTTGGTAAAAACTAATTCTTGTGGAGTTTTTGTGTGCTGCTGATACCTTCTCCTGAAAATTCAAGCTGGTTCCTTCTAATGTTTTAATTCCTCCATCAAGCCTAAAAACAACCACCTTTAGCTCCTCTAGGCTGCTGATTGATGTGCCAGGCTTGCTAGTAGTGAATGAGACCACGTGAAGCTGGCCTAAGTGAAATGAGCTGGATGGGTCTCAGGCAAGATGTAGCAGAAAGGTGTCTGCAAAGCAAAAATCTGGCAAAAGCAAAAGGAGACCTTATTGGATGTGGAGGCTGAAGCCCTTGCTCCTACACAACGAGGTCCCCTGAGATACAAAACACCTTGGCAAAGTGCTTCCACCAGCAGCACCAACCAACAGAGCCATCTACTGTGCTTTTCTTCCTCTGAGGTCTAATCTGACCATGTGTTGCAACCTAGCATTACATGAGAAAGAGCTTCATTGTCCTGGGTAGAAGATACTCAAGTTTTTTCAGGCACACTTTTACACAACTCCAGACCATTACCATGCTGCAATACCCATCAGAACTCTCCCAACTCTGTCCCAAGGGCTTTGTTTTTCTCCAACAATGACAATGCAACCATCACTACTCCAAGCCTTCCCAGGGATGGGATGACACCAGCCACCAGTCTCCATCAAAACCAGTCCATCCTTGTGCACGTGCAGCTCCTGAAAAACCAAACAGTAGCTGGGACTCTTTTAAAATCTCCTAACTGCCCTATAACTCTGTCTTGGAAAAAAAACAAACAACTCTACCAGGATTAAGCTGCCAAGGAATCACTGTGATAGCACACTGGTGATGGGGAGAGCTCAGCTTTGGTTTCACAAAGCTGGCAGGCGTAGAGCCCAAGCTGCTCCCAAAATAATCACGCTGTAACCCAGCCCCAGTATCAAATAGGCCAAAACTTCCCCATAGAAAATCCATGAGCACAAGCTAATATCTGCCATGCTTCATACTCTGGTGTTGGTTCTTTTTTCTTTCCCCCAAAGCAGGAATTTATTCATTGCAAGGTGGAAACCAGCATGCTCTGATCTCGCCGCGGAACCGCAGCCGTACTTCATGTCCCTGCCCATCCCCAGCATCACCAGGGAGCTTAAGTCCAAAAAGCTGAGCCCCAGCTGGGAGGTTGGTGAAGAGAAAAGCAATTTTAAATCCTGTCTTTTTTAGCAAAATTCCAAATTCCACTGAGGGTAGGGATGGGATGGGGGGTGGGGGTGAAAGGAGAAAGGAGAAACCCTTTCTGTTCAGCCTGCTGGGGTCCTTTCCCTTGATTTAGAGCTTTGTTTCTTTATGTAGAAGGAAGCCAAATCTGAAGTTTCCTACAATCACAACTGGAGCTGACACTTCAGAGTTCTGGTTGGGTTTCTTTTCACTCTGCTTACACCAGTGTCAATGTCCAAATCCTGATCACATTAACAAGTGCTCTGACCTGCAACCGTTTTCGACAAGCTTTGCAGCAGAGCCTGCAAGGTGCCACTGGAAAACAAGTTTCTCCCAAGGACCAGGACATCATACATGTTCTGCAGCCTCAGTCCCCAACTCTCTTCCACGCTCCTCACAGCCAGCTCCTGCCCCTTGCTCCCCACACGGGAGGATGGAGCAGGCAGATTAAGATGCCGTGCTTATCAAGCGCTGTCACCAAGCATGTGGTGACAATTTCTAGACAGAAGAGAGTGCTTTTTGCAACCATTATAGCAAAGAGAGAACATTTTTAGCCCCTGCCAGGCTGTGACTTTTACCTACTTAGTCAGGACTAACCACAAACACTGAGAAGTTTGAGCTATTTTCCTTACTAACATTTTATCCCTTTTTCCCCTCCTTTTTTCTTTCTCTTCTTGTATCTTTTTCTTTTCTTTTTTCCCCCCATCTTTTGTTTTCCTTCTTTTTGCTTCTTGTTTTCTGGGTTTTTTTCCTTTCCCCCAAGCACTTAGCAGTCATTGTCAGGCTGCTCTTAACCCTATCAGGGTTCTCAATGACGAGTTTCTTAATTTCCTCCTTCCCTGTTGATGTGGTTTTTAAAGTCTGGGTGGGTTATAAACCAGTTTGTTTTTCTAAGATCATTCACAGGAGCAGACTTCTAGCAGGAAAGTTTTCATTTGGTTCTACCAAGTGGCTGAGATGTTCCATTGCTTCCCAGAAAACACAATCAGTGGATTGACACTGTGTCTATTCTGGGGTTTGGATGCATAAATTTGCTGGAGCAAAGTGGCTTTTGCTGCTGAGGTTGGATTTGCTCTGGCTGGGTCATGGGCTGAGTGCCACCATCCTTCCCAGCACAATCCCAGCAAAGTAGGCTGTGGGATTCAGCTCTCTCCAGCACCTGTTGGAGGGCTGGGAAGGGGGCAGTGGTCCCTGGGTTAGCCATCCAGGTACCTTGCATGGGTACAGTGCATTCTCACTCATGCACCAAGCATTTAGATAAGGAAAACAAACTGCCCAGGGGTGTATGCATGAGTGTATCTATATATTTATCTATAGATTTATTTATATGTGTGTGTATTGATTCATATTTACATGTGAGTGTGCAGAAATGCACACACATGCTTCTTTCCTACACATGTCTATGCAAACATGGACATATATATGTATCTACATATTAAATGCATGTAGATCATAGACTGGTTTGGGTTGGAAGGGCCCTCTTACCCCTTCAGTGCACCCCCTGCCATGGGAAGGGACATCTTTACCGACCCAGGGTGCCTTAAGCCCCCATCCAACCCAGCCTTGAACCCTGCCAGGGATCCAGGGGCAGCCCCAGTGTCTCTGGGCACCCTGGGCCAGTGACTCACATATGTCCTAATATTTACTTCATGCACAACTCACTTTCACAACCATCCACACATGTTAACCCCTAAGCCAGCCAGAGAAACCAGAAGTGAGAGAGAATGGGTTTATAAAGGAGCAGTAAAAACCTGCACTGATCCTTTTAAAGCCAAAGGATATGATCTTGGATGGAGAGCTCAGATCTTTGGAAAAGTAGCGTGCAGGTATTCAGTTGGGATAAATCAGCATGGGGATCAATCACCATGGGGGTATGTGTGACCAGAAAGGGTTATGCTGATTGACACCCCACCCCTAGCTGAGAATCAGTCCATGACATGGACATCATTTGTGAGCAAAACCCACTAAAGCTCATCTGATCCCTGTTGTTAGTGGCAGCAGCACACAGTTGCCTGGCTATGGTTTGGATTCTGGGAAGCAGCTGCCTCATCAAAGAGAGCTGGGCTGGGAGCTGACCACACACCCTGAGCATAGCACGATGGTTTCAGTTTAAATTTAGTCAAATCCCTCTTCTGGCTGTCTGCTTTGTTAGGATTCAGGCTGTGGATAGGGCAGGGAGTGAACACCACCACCATGAACTTAAACACAAAAGGGAAATTTGCTTAGGAGGGAAAACACAAAACCCAACCACATTTGGAGATCATGTTGGCATTGTCCCTCTGCTAATAGTACATCCAGTTCCTTTTCCAAATTTTTTCAACTTCTTTACACTGGCCAGGATATGATAATGTGGTTTTTATATATTTATTTATTTATTTCTATCTATATGAATAGATAGATATAATTTCCTAAGAATATTTCATATATATTTCATATCTATATATGAAATATTCTTAGGAAATGCATATATCTACAAGAAATATACATATTAATTATATATATGAAATATTCTTAGGAAATGCATATCTCTATATCTATATATATTCCTTAGGAAATGCATATCTATGTATTTCCTAAGAATAATTATATATATATTTCATACATTCATATATATTTCATATATGAAATATTCTTAGGAAATACATAGATACTAATTTCCTAAGAATACTTCATATATAGATATGAAATATATATGAAATATTCTTAGGAAATACACATATATGTATTCATATAGATATAACATTATCATATATATATGAAATATTCTTAGGAAATTCGTATCTATATATTCATATAGATATAAAAATAAATATATATAAAGAAAACATTATCATATCCTGGCCAGTGTAAAGAAGTGGAAAGAAATTTGGAAAAGGAAATGGAATTTCCTAAGAATATTTCATATATATATTTCATACATATATATTTCATATATGAGAAATATTCTTAGGGAATTCATATCTATATATTCATATATATAGATACATATGAAATATCCTATGAATTTCCTAAGACTATTTCATATATATAAGACTGTTTCATATATATATGAAATATACATGAAATAGCCTTAGGAAATACATATCTATATATTCACATATCTATATATTCACATATATAGATATGTATATGAAATATTCTTAGGAAATAAGTTTAGACATTTCTCTGTTGCTGTTGTTTTTAATAATACTTGGCCTTTAACCAATCCTTTTGCCTCTTGGAAACCTTGAAATCAAGGCTAAACAAATAGATCAGTCCCTGGACTGGGGGAAGAAAGATGATGGAGGTAGAAGAGCTCATGGTTAGTCTACTACCAGAAAGCCCCAGAGTCTGAGACCATTCAGAGCTGCTACAGCTTTGAGAGAGGCTGGGATGCTTTGGCAGAACCTGAGCATTGAAGTGGTGGAGCCATGTGCATGGAGAAGCAACAAGAGCTCTTCTCATGCTCCTGGGTCTTGGTGCAGGGGCTAACCCGCTTTTGGCAGGTACCTGCTGCACACCTCTGCCTGAAAATCAGTGTAGATACACTCTGCCTTTTCCTGCTGCCAAGGGGAACTGCTCCACAGTAGTTTTTAGGTATTTATATCAGCTCTACTCTTCTAACACATCAAAACCCTTCATGAAATCTCGTCTCAGAGCTATAATTATCACTGTCTGTGTTTTGCTGCTGGAACATCTAAGTGCAGAGATAGGTCTTTACCCAAGGTGACTGCTCCCAAGGTCACCACTGGGGCTTGGAGGCTCTTTTACTTGGGAATGCATTTCATATGGAGACACATTTCCCTTGCCTAGCAAGATGTGGTAACAGCTTGGTAACCAGCCTGCCCCTGGGAAGGGGCAGCACCAGGAGGGAAGGCAGCACATCATCACCAGGCTTTGAGTCACATTCCCATCCAACTCACAACCTGTGGGCCTCTGCTTCTCACAGGGAATACCCAATAACACCTCCCTTCATCCTGTCAATGAAGACACCAGGCATCTCAGCTGGAACACTAACCTCTTCACAAAGCTTGAGGGAAACCCAAAGTTTCTGTTCCTAGCAAGAGGCACCGGTCCTCTCTTCCCTCATCCCTCCTATAGCTACTCCACATTTTCTGCCTCTTCTCCAAGATTTAACTGGTTTATGAGAGGAATAAATACTCTGTCTCTACAGTCCAGCTTTCCAGCAACTTGGGAAAAGTTAGCACTTTGGCCAGGGCCTTCTGCATGCTCTGAGCTATGCATTTCATTTCAATTTAATAGTTATTGCACGTTACACAAATGGTGATTAAAACCATATTGATTGAGGTTTAGCAGCTATGTGAGAAATGCAGATCTTGTTACAGAGCTGCTGCGTAGCCTGAGTGTGCTTTTAATAACTCCCTGTTCACCAAGGGGCAGGTTGGAGAGAGGAAAAAGGAGAAGGCAAGGCTGGAGGGATGATGGTAAGGCTGTGGGTTGGGTATTCCTTACTCTCTTCCCACGTTAGGTTGACACAGCATAGAATCATAGACTGGTCTGGGTTGGAAGGGACCCCAAGGATCACAGAGCTCCAACCCCCTGCCACAGGCAGGGACACCAACCTCCAGGCCTGGAGCTCCACAAGGTTGGAAGAAGCAGCTGGATAGATTCCAAAGACACCAGCTTTTCATTTATAAAACTTTCTAGGGCTGGGGGACACCCTCCAAGACCCCAAAATATCGTGAAGGGCTTTTTCTGCTCCCATAAATTCTGGGTTACTGGTGTGTGGAGTCAGAGAATCCCAGACTGGGCTGAGTTGGGAGGGAGCCCAAGGGTCCCAGAGCTCCAACCCCCTGCCACAGGCAGGGCCACCAACCTCCAGGCCTGGAGCTCCACAAGGTTGCCCAGGGCCCCAGCCAACCTGGCCTTCACACCCCCAGGGACGGGGCACCCACCCCCTGTCTGGGCAGCCCCTTCCAGCTGTAGGACAATAATAACAATGGTGATGACAATGGGAATATGTAGCACCTGGAAGGAATGAAACCAAGAGAGAAAAAAATAGGTTGGAGAGAGAAAGATGAGAGGGTGTTGGGAGGCTGAATGCATATGATGGCCACCTTCAGCTGTCTGGATGCCTGATCTTGGAGGTGCAGGAATACACATGTATTCTCATGTCGTTCTCAAGGAAGACTTGGCCATGGTCTCAGTGAGATCTAACATTCTGAGAGGTTTCAAAATGGGCAAAGACCTGCACCCCCAACCCCCTTACTGAACCATAACATGATGTCTTCTTCCAAGCTGGATATGATGTGCGTACACCCACCCCCTCTCTGGGCAGCCCCTTCCAGCCCCTCCCCACTCTCTGTGTAAAAAACTTCCTCCTAATATCTAATTTAAACCTTCCTTCCTTTAGCTTTAATCCATCCCCCTTGTCCTGTCATTGACTACCCTTTTAAAAAGCTGATTCCCCTCCTGTTTCTCTGCTCCCTCCAGGTACTGAAAGGCTGCAATGAGGTCCCCCCACAGCCTTCTCTTCTCCAGGCTAAACATCCATAGCTTTAGATCTCCACTCAGATATATTACTTACTTCCCCCCACCTATAAATCAAAGAAAACCTATCCTACACACAGCTTTAGACATGCAAACAACCCTAGAGAGGCCACATCCACACCACGTGCCTGGAGAAGCAGGTATACGTGTCTTCTGAGATCTCAGAAGATAAATTCCCACAGCAGGACGTGTTGCACAAAGGCTTTCTAGGTCAGGATCTGCTGCAGGGCTACTTGAAAACCCCAGGAACTGTCAAAACAGGGTTTATTTGATATTCTTACACTCCCCACCCACCCCCCTTTCTGAAAAAGCTGCAAAGTTCATTTGGGTGGCAAAGAGGAAACAACCAACCTCTTGTGTCCTTGTTTGTTGGAGATAACGACTGAGGAGAGAAAATGAAGTGGGAAGATAATTACTGCTTCCAAATCACCCAGCTGGGAGCAGTGCAAACCCTTTGAAGCCAACTCTTTGCTTCTGCCCAGTTCTCTGCTTTGCACAATTTGCACAACCTCCATTCCTCCCACTGAAATGAGAAGCAGACTGGGAAATCTTGTGGAGATGAGGGATGGATAAATCAGAGAAAGATGTGAAACATACAGGGGCACAAGGGGAAAAGTAGAGGAAGATGAACAGATACCCCAGACATGTTGGCAGAAAACCTTACCCTTGGATGATTTCAAATAACTGGGCTACCCTTGGGCAGTGCTTACCCTGTGCCACAGGCTTTTCTTCTTGGCATTGGTGAGGCTGCACCTTGAGTGCTGGGTCCAGTTCTGGGCTCCTCACCATCAGAAGGACATTGAGGTCCTGGAGCGAGTCCAGAGAAGGGCAACCAGGCTGGGGAAGGGGCTGGAGGGCAAATCCTCTGAGGAGCAGCTGAGGGAGCTGGGGGTGTTTGGGTTGGAGAAGAAAAGGCTGAGGGGAGACCTTATCACTGCCTACAACTACCTGAAGGGAGGGTGTAGAGAGGTGGGTGATGGTCTCTTCATCCAGCGGGCAGGAGATGGGAGGAGGGGCAATGGGTTCAAACTGGGCCAGGGCAGGGGCAGATTAGATATTAGAAAAAATATTTTACTGAAAGAGCTGTGGGGCTGTGGCCCAGGCTGCCCAGGGAGGGGGCTGAGTCACCTTCCCTGGGGGTGTTTAACTAAAGGGTAGCTGAGGTACTTAGGGAGATGGTTTAGCTTAGGATGGGAATGGTTGGACTTGATGATCTCAAAGGTCTTTTCCAACCTTGTGATCCTGTGATTCTACTTTAGGGAAATGAAGCTGATGGTGTTTTAACCCCCCTACAGAAATCTTTTCCTTTCCATGAGAGACTAAGGAAAGTCACATTCAGAGAAGCTCAGTGTTCTCCTGGATCTCAGCAATTCAGATACAGCCTGAGAAACCTCCACCTTTCAAGTGGTCCAAGGTCTGAGGAGTCGGTAATGCTGCAACACTGAGTTATTTCAAATGAAAAAGAGCCTATGAAACTTGACAGGTTTTCATCTCTGCATCCCTCAGCCCAAGCTGTGCTGCTTACAAGTTTGGGTCTGTACATCCCTGTGCCACAGACATCAGGCATTGCAGAGTAGTTATTTTTTGGCAGCTGCATAACAAAGACTCAGGAAGGGAAATTGCCCAGAAAAATGATTTTTTTTTTTTGTAAAAAAAAAACTATATAAAAACTTCCACTGCTACATATTTTAGGGTGCCACTTCCAAATTTTCAGGGGAAAAGTCCTTTTGATTGAGAATGAAAATAGGTTGGGTTTTTGTGTTCTACTTGATGACAGTTTTAGTTGGAAATGAGGGAGAAAATCTATTCCAGATTGGTTAAAATGTTCTCTTTTGTCCAAATTAATTTCAGCCATTAAAAAATTCTGTTTTTTTTTTTTTTTTTAATAGAAGAAGGCAAGAACCCTCCAAAATTAATAGTTGGTTCAGATCAAAGAAAAAAGAAAATCTAAACAGGGAATTAACTAAAAAAAAAAAACCCTGAAACTGGTAGTTTTCTTTATCCTTTTCTAATTCTTTGGAAAGCTTGTTGCAAAATCTGTGTGGATTTGCAGAACGTTCTGGTACCTCCAAACTGCACTTTTCAAGTCCCCCCCCCAAAAAAAAAGTATTTTTATGAGAAAACATCACCCAGCTCTGTGAACAAGAGAGATATACAAAGATAGCCAGACTTTCTCTGGCCCAGAAAATTCACCTGGAAAGCTCCTTTGATTTCCAGTGCTGCTTGGTTTTGGCCCTAAGAATAAGTGGAATATACCACAAAGAAACCCTTTTGCTGTGCAGGCTTGCTCAACATCTTACTATTTCTTCACTGCTCTGCATCCTGGCCTTCATCTCCTGGGGATCATCTCTTTTGGGGATGCTACATGCCCTGAGACTTGGATCATCCTGTTCTTCTGATGAAACATTTCACTAGGTCAAGGCTGTAGGTAGAAATACCCCTTCCACTTTCAGGCACTGATTTATTTCTGTCAAGGATGCTGCCAAATTCATGTCAACCTGGGGCCAGCTGCTCTAAAAGAAGGGATAGGATGGAGGAAGGTGCTTCATCCACTATTAAAAGCTACCCCACAATGGCCAGCCTGGCTGGGAACATCTTGTGCTTCCAGAGTGGCATGGAGTGTGATAAATAAAGGAGAGAACAAAAGAGTAGAGCTGCCTTTCAGAGCAAGCTATGGCATTTCAATTATGCTTAACTCTAGGGATCTATCCAGAAGCACAGAAGCAAATTGCTAATGGGACATTAGAAGTTTGACCATCACCTGACTCTTATGTGCAATACAACATGTCTTGGCCACCAAGTCTGGAGAAAATACCTGGGGGAGGTGCATGCAACAGGCTGTCAAAGGCAGGGAGGGTTTGGAGATTTCCTTCCCTCCTTCCCTCTCTCCTTCCCTCCCTCCCTTCCTCTCCCCCTCCCTCCCTCCTTTCCTTCCTTCCTTCCCTCCTCCCTTCCTTCCTTCCTTCCTTCCTTCCTTCCTTCCTTCCTTCCTTCCTTCCTTCCTTCCTTCCTTCCTTCCTTCCTTCCTTCCTTCCTTCCCTCCTCCCTTCCTTCCTTCCTTCCTTCCTTCCTTCCTTCCTTCCTTCCTTCCTTCCTTCCTTCCTTCCTTCCTTCCTTCCTTCCTTCCTTCCTTCCTTCCTTCCTTCCTTCCCTCCTCCCTTCCTTCCTCCCTTCCTTCCTTCCTCCCTTCCTTCCTTCCTTCCTTCCTTCCTTCCTTCCTTCCTTCCTTCCTTCCTTCCTTCCTTCCTTCCTTCCTTCCTTCCTTCCTTCCTTCCTTCCTTCCTTCCTTCCTCCCTTCCTTCCTTCCTTCCTTCCTTCCTCCCCTTCCTTCCTCCCCTTCCTCCCTCTCTTGCTTTCTCATTGGGCCCAAAATGCTTTTCCCCCAACCTAAATCTTTGTAGTCATTAGAGCTCATCTGGGTCAAAATCTGCACCTAGAATGTCAAATTAGATGATTAAGGAGCCTAAAGTGCTACCAAACAAGTACTCATCACACTCAGTGACATGAAATGCTAACAGACCATGCAGAAGCCTTTGGCCTTCCTCAGTCATGGTCTCCTTTCTCTTTGGTGCAGGCTGAGCAGGGCAGAGGACTCTGGTTAACTGAGGTTTGAGTGGAATTTTTCCTTTCTTCTTCTCTTCTGGTTCTTCTCCTGTGCTTATCAGAAGGGTATCAGGGTGTTTTGATTCCTAATCTTTCCAGTGCAAGAGGGAAGTGGGTAGATGTTATTTATTTGTTGAAACTTGAAATCCAAACCTCCAGTGACTCTCTGTGCTTCCCTGGATTGTCTACTAAGACCTTGTGCTTGAACTTCTGCAGCCAAGTGTTTCAGGGTAGAGCTGAGACAGAGAGCTCATCTAAGCTAAATATCTAGATTCTTCTACATTCTTTCCTAGAAGACAGACTGGGCTTTTTCCACTTGCATATTTATTCATCCCATCATTAAAAAAAAAAAGATACCTGCTATTTAAAATAGGTGGCACCTGCAATCTTCCTCTGGAGTTACAGGAGCTTGTACTATTATTCAGCTGGAAATGGAGTCATCTCTATATATCAGAAGACATTTTGCCAGATCAATGCCATCACTGAGCTCATACCTAAGAAGCATTTGTCACTTGCTAAATTTAAAAATAAATCATGGTAAGCTTAGAGAAGTTCTCAGACCTTGCCAGAGCACAAGTCCAGAGCAAGAATGGTGAATCAGAGGTCAAACTCCATAAAGCTCAGAAGGAAAAATTTCCCCCTGAGTCCCACCAGTTTGCAATAAGGTCTCTTGTCTTTTCTAAACTTTCCATCATTTTTGCCTGGGGCTTCCTCAAGACTCACTACTAAAAATTCTCTATGCTTGAAAGGCTCAGAAAGAAACCACTGAGAGAGAAAGAGGCTCGGCATGGGCTGGGTTTAAAGTGGCAGGTGCTTGCCCACTTCAGAAACCTTCACATCTGTGAGCACAGGAGGAAATGGGTCTCTAAGCATTTCTACTGAGATTTGCTGTATCATAGAATCATAGAATGGTCTGGGTTGGAAGGGAGCCCAAGGGTCCCAGAGCTCCAACCCCCTGCCACAGGCAGGGCCACCAACCTCCAGGCCTGGAGCTACACAAGGTTGCCCAGGGCCCCAGCCAACCTGGCCTTCAACATCCCCAGGGACGGGACACCCACCCCCTCTCTGGGCAGCCCCTGCCAGCCCCTCACCACTCCCAGTTGATTAACTGTAGGTCCCTGTGTTTCTGGAATCCTGTCTCCAGGGTGCCCTTGAAACCAGTCCTGGTGCTGCGTTTGCACCCGCCTGGCGCAGGGTGAGACAGAAGCTGCGTGCAGTGACCATGAACCCTTTGAGAACCATCACCTAAGCTTGGTGCCATAGAATCCCAGACTGGGCTGGGTTGGGAGGGACCCCAAGGATCCCAGAGCTCCAACCCCCCTGCCACAGGAAGGGACACCAACCTCCAGGCCTGGAGCTACACAAGGTTGGCCAGGGCCTCAGCCAACCTGGCCTTCAACACCCCCGGGGACGGGGCACCCACCCCCTCTCTGGGCAGCCCCTGCCAGCTGTAGGACAATAATAACAATGGTGATGACAATGGGAATATGTAGCACCTGGAAGGAATGAAACCAAGAGAGAAAAAAATAGGTTGGAGAGAGAAAGATGAGAGGGTGTTGGGAGGCTGAATGCATATGGTGGCCACCTTCAGCTGTCTGGATGCCTGATCTTGGAGGTGCAGGAATACACATGTAAAGAGTTCCCATGTCATTCTTATGGTCATGGTCTCAGTGAGATCTAACATTCTGAGAGGTTTCAAAATGGGCAAAGACCTGCACCCCCAACCCCCCTTACTAAACCATAACATGATGTCTTCTTCCAAGCTGGATATGATACGTGTACACTGCATGGGATATCCAGAGAGGTTTTCTTCTGAATCAGACAAGCCCTTAAAAACTTGGATGCCTTTAGTATGTCCCAGCTCATCATCTACTCAGAGTTTCAAAGAAATGGTCACCACACTGACTAACTACTGTGCTGCCCTGTGTGGTTGACTCAGGGACAGCTCTGTCCCACCTTCTACCTGATGCACTGGTGACATAGCTGTGCTTTCCTGGTGTAAAGCAGGCATGAAACAGATTGCTGAATGGTTCTGAAGAAACCTGTTTCCTCTGCACCAGAGGGAAATGGTTCTGCAATACACTGAGATTCATGCCCTCGCTGCAATGTCCTAACCTTGGCTGAGGAAACAGCATTTTCTGTCAAGAAAAGACCCCCTCTTTCCCACAAAATACCTGTTGCATCATGCTTTGCATGGGTCTATGTTGCTTCTGCCACCAGCCTGATACAAGGTTATCCACTGCTGAGCTTCATATGGCAGAAGACATGCACACCCATGAGCTCATACCCTGTTTCCCTCAGGCATCCAGGTAAAATAGTCCCTTTGCACACCTAAAATTCCTCTTAAGTGGGCCAACACCTCAGCTTTCTTATTCACAATGGAGCCTTTTTGCCTGCTTCACCTCTACACACACACACACACACACACCCCTCTCTGTTCTTACAGGGATGTAGTTCATTCATCTCTCTGAATAAAAGGTACATTCAAAACCTCTCACAGAGCTGCAAAACTTCTCAAGGCATCAGGGTGCACACCCCGTGGCTCCTGTCTGCACACAGGAGCTCCTCAAAAGCCTGACTACAAAACCTCTGTCTCACACACAGAGCCTCCTCACACAAAGGTGTGGTGCTGCTCCACCCTCTCTTGTACACATGTTCATGACTTCCTTAAAGAGAACTTCTTTAATTCAGCCATATGTTTAATAAAGCTCTTTTATTCTCTCATGTATACCAGTGCAACACATTTACCCAACAAACAAACCCCTTTTTATCCATAAAGTAACTCCTGCTTTTCACTACCCCATCTAAAACCTTCTCACAGGTAAACCCTTCTTTTCTGCAGAAAAGGACCTGGGGTTCCTGGTAGATGACAGGGTGTCCATGAGCCAGCAGTGTGTCCTGGGGCTGAGAGAGACACTGGGATCCTGGGGGCATCAGGAGGAGTGTGGGCAGCAGGTGACAGGAGGGGATCCTCCCCCTCTGCTCTGCCCTGCTCAGGCCCCAGCTGGAGGGTTGTGTCCAGCTCTGGGCTCCCTGGGATCAACCAGCCAGGGATCTCCTGGAGAGAGTCCAGAGGAGGCTCTGGAGATGCTGAAGGGCCTGGAGCATCTCCCCTGTGAGGAAAAGCTGAGGGAGCTGGGGCTGTTCAGCCTGGAGAGAAGACTAAGGGAGGAACTAATTAATGTTTATCAATATCTTAAGCATGGGCTGCAGGGGGAAATGGGCAGCTCCTTGTCAGTGTCTGTGGGGACAGGCCAAGGGGCAATGGCTGCAAGTTGGAGCCCAGGAAGTTCTGCACCAACCTGGGGAAGAACTTTTCCCCAGTGAGGGTGAGGGAGCCCTGGGCCAGGCTGCCCAGGGGGGTGTGGAGTCTCCTTCTCTGGAGAGATTCCAGCCCTGTGCAATATGAGCTGGGGAGCTGCTTTGGCAGGGGGTTGAACCCCATGATCTCTGGGGGTCCCTTGCAACCCCTGGGATTCTGTGATTCTCTGACTCTATGTCCACTATTAACTCATATGCATTTTCCCCAATTGGAAATCCTGAACTAATCATTCCAGTCACTTCAGCCCAGAATAAACTCTTCAGCAAGGCACCCAAAACTCCTCTGACCATCCCACCTGGCATTTGCTGCTGAAATGGGATTTCTCTCCTGGAGAATCAGTCCCTTAACCCAAGAGATGTATGCTTCCCTCCCCCCCAAGCCTGCAGCCCCCCCACCCCAACTCTGCTCAGCCCTTCTTTCTGCCTGTCCTTCTTTCTTGCAGCCTGTCTGGCTGCAACCCCATCATCCCACTGCAACATGCTCCCTGGAGCTGAAAAGCAAGCTCCACAGGGTCTCATCCTTACTGGGTGCTACAGGATGCCTGTGGATTTACCTCCTGGCTGCCCCCACCAGGTAAATCCTGCTTTTAGTTTTTAGTATCCCTGCAGATGTTCACCAGCCTGTGGGGCTTCTCGGGGAGAACAGGTTTTATATGCCTTCAGGGTGAGAGTACTCCACAAAAATAAATGATGGATGCTTTCTCCCCAGGGGCCTGTGTTACTGCATGCTGCTACAATAAGCACATCAAGTGATGGCACAGGTAGATGTGACTATTAAGCATAACTCCATATGGTAAGCTGTGACCTATCCAGGTCCTCACACACACCAGCTGTCTCTGCATGGCATTTTTCCACCCAGGGCTCCCTGGGCTTCCAGCACACGTCATCTCAGCTAACTTTAGCTGCTGAAATGTTGGCACCCAACTACCTGTCTTCATCTCCTTCCATCCACAGCATCTCCCCAGGGTGATGCAGTCCATCCCAATTTAGGTGTTTAGCACTGCTTCAAGGGACAAGCCTCTGGAAAGTTTCCTTCTGCTGATTGTGGGTGATCTGTTTAAGACTGATGATCAGCTTTCCAAGGGTTCAAGCCTGGTGAGTCAGTCCCACTGCCCATGTCCATAACAATAGAAGATTCCTCTGACCCCCTGCTAATGAAGGGAAAGAATTAAATATATGGAAAAGGCAAACTTCTTGCTATGGAATCTCTTCAGGACAATCTGTTCCCCAAAATGAACAGGTTCAGGGGCCTTTCTAGAGTAAAATGTTCTTCAAAAAATATATTTCCTCATGGTTTCAGCCAGACTCTTAAGGAAAAACAAAGAAACAAACCCACAGAATCTCTTTCTGTGAGTTGCAAAGGGCACTGACTTGCATCCACTCAGCTTTGAATGTTTCTAAGCATGTGGATCAAATCCCATGGGGGATGTATATATAAATAACATTAAAACTTTAGAATAACTGCATTCACTTAAGGGGTTGTATCTCACAGTTTGACCATTGTAACTGATGTCTCAATAGAAACCAAGACAGACTGAGAATTTTTCACAATGAGGGTGAGGGAGCCCTGGGACAGGGAGGTGTGGAGTCTCCTTCTCTGGAGAGATTCAAGACCCATCTGGACATCAACCTGTGTGCCCTGTCCTAGGGAGCTGCTTTGACAGAGGGGTTGGACACAATGATCTCTGGAGGTCCCTTCCAACCCCTGTGATTCTGAGAGAGAGAGACAATGGGGACATCTAGTATGATTCTAGAGGGCAAAACAAGGCTCTCAGGCCATCATCATGACAGCAGACTAGAGCAGTTAGGCAAACTGAAACAAGAAGTGCTTTTCACTACCACAGAAATATGTTCATTTTGAGCCATTTTAGTGTCTAAAAAAGAATAAAAAAGTTTAAGAATTCCAGATACAAAAATTGCACAATAAGGCCTGAGAATGAATATTGATAGTTTGAAGCATTCCTTCAGAAGGATGCATCTGGATCACTTTTAACATTGTTATGATACAAGCTTGTTTATCTTGTCCTTTTTTTTTTTTTTTTTTTTTTACTAGAAAAAACCCCTACAGATTATTTTCTGCATGAAAACAAGAACTGGTTTCATCCTGGAATGCAGAAGTGGGATGTTTGGAGAATTTCAAAAGTCATTAAGGCTATTTTTTTTTATTTTTTTTTCCCAAATGTTGTCCAATGATCTAGGGAGGTATTCTGATGGACACCAGATGGCCTGAACTCCACCACAGCTAGGTTTGTGGAACAGGAAGCAGTGTGTTTGCCAGACCCAGCCCTTGTGCACAAATAGCTTCAATTTTGCCTAAAAAAAATAAAGCATTTTTTATTAAAATTTAAAAATTCCCAGGAAAACTTTTCAGAATACCATCCTCCTTTGCAAAAAGTTTTTTTGGGGAAAAAAACCCCCACCCTAGACCCAAACTAAGCACCCACCAGTGCTTTCCCTAGTTCAATTTGGTCTATAGTAGATAATGCAACATTGTCTGCAAAGATGAAGTGATGTTATCACAGGAGCACTGGGTTTGCTTATTTTTTAGGAACTCAATACTTATTTTTTTAGGTATTCAATACTTATTTTTTAGATACTCAATACTTATTTTTTAAGAATTCAATACTTATTTTTTAGATACTAATTTTTTAGGAACTCAATACTTACTTTTTAGGTACTCAATACTTACTTTTTAGGAACTCAATACTTATTTTTTGGATACTCAATACTTATTTTTTAGATACTTAATACTTATTTTTTAGGAACTCAAGAGATTTTTTTTAGATACTCAATGCTTTTTTTTAGGTATTCAATACTTATTTTTTTGATACTCAATACTTATTTTTTAAGAATTCAATACTTATTTTTTAGATACTAATTTTTTAGGAACTCAATACTTACTTTTTAGGTACTCAATACTTATTTTTTAGATACTCAATACTTATTTTTTAGGTACTCTATACTTTTTTTTAGGAGCTCAATACTTATTTTTTGGATACTCAATGCTTAATTTTTGATACTCAATACTTATTTTCTAGGTACTCAATACTTATTTTTTGATACTCAATATTTATTTTTAGGAACTCAATACTTACTTTTTAGGAAGTCAATACTTATTTATAGATTCTCAATACTTACTTTTTAGGTACTCAATACTTAATTTTTAGGTACTCAATATTTATTTTTTGGATACTCATTGCTTTTTTTTTTGGAAATCAATAGTTATTTTTTAGATACTAAATACTTATTTTTTAGGAACTCAATACTTACTTTTTAGGTACTCAATACTTATTTTTTAGATACTCAATACTTACTTTTTGATACTCAATACTTAATTTTAGGAACTCAATACTTATTTTTTCAATACTCAATACTTACTTTTTAGGATCTCAATACTTATTTTTTAGATATTCAATACTTAATTTTAGGAACTCAATACTTATTTTTTAGATACTCAATACTTACTTTTTAGGATCTCAATACTTATTTTTTAGATATTCAATACTTACTTTTTAGGAACTCAATACTTATTTATAGATTCTCAATACTTACTTTTTAGGTACTCAATACTTAATTTTTAGGTACTCAATACTTATTTTTTGGATACTCAATACTTATTTTTTAGGAACTCAATACTTATTTTTTAGATACTAAATACTTATTTTTTAGGAACTCAATACTTACTTTTTAGGTACTCAATACTTATTTTTTAGATACTCAATACTTAATTTTAGGAACTCAATACTTAATTTTTAGGTACTCAATACTTATTTTTTGGATACTCAATAATTATTTTTTAGGAACTCAATACTTATTTTTTAGATACTCAAGACTTATTTTTTAGGTACTCTATACTTTTTTTTAGGAGCTCAATACTTATTTTTTGGATACTCAATGCTTAATTTTTGATACTCAATACTTATTTTTAGGAACTCAATACTTACTTTTTAGGAAGTCAATACTTATTTATAGATTCTCAATACTTACTTTTTAGGTACTCAATACTTACTTTTTAGGCACTCAATACTTATTTTTTGGATACTCAATACTTATTTTTTAGGAACTCAATACTTACTTTTTAGGTACTCAATACTTATTTTTTAGATACTCATTACTTATTTTTTAGGAACTCAATAGTTATTTTTTAGATACTAAATACTTATTTTTTAGGAACTCAATACTTACTTTTTAGGTACTCAATAATTATTTTTTAGATACTCAATACTTACTTTTTAGGAACTCAATACTTATTTATAGATTCTCAATACTTACTTTTTATGTACTCAATACTTAATTTTTAGGTACTCCATACTTATTTTTTAGGAACTCAATACTTATTTTTTAGGAACTCAATGCATATTTTTAAGCACTTTAATAAACCCCTCAGTAACAGTCTATATAACTGCATATTGGACTGCAGGGAAAAAGAAGAATTTGCATGGAGAAGAAAGAGTGCAGAGTAAGAAGTTAAAAGAAAAAAACCCCAGAATAAGCAGAAATTAACTGGTTTCAAAACTCATTTGGAGGAAAAGGCAGGTGATGATTTGGTAATTGGGGTGACTGCCAAGAGTGTTTTTTGAGTGGTGCCACTTTGGGCTTAGCTTGTTGGGTCTTTTTTAAATTACAACTCATCTCTCTACTGGACTTAGCTGCCCTTCATACCACAATGTCACAGTATCCCAGCTGAATAATACCACAGTGTCATGGTATCCCTCCTGAAGGTATCTGTGCCATCTCAGAGACCTTATTGCACTTACCCCCTCCTCCTTTTATAGTGCTGGAATGTTAAGTACAGAGATGATAGTGGAGACCTGGATCCCACCACATACCCTTTGCCCAAGGTCACAGTGGAAGTCCTTCTCAGAGCTCAGCACTAACTGTCCTGTCATTAACTAGCCTGAAATGTAATTCCTTGTAATCTGACTTTTCCTTGACACGGTGACAAATGATTGTGGGGTCTTTTTTTTTTCTTTTCTTTCTTTCTCTCAGTATTTAAACTGAAAGGTTTGAAAGGTCTTTATGATTCAAGTCAGGATAAAGCTGCTTTCAGTGCTTTTCAGTGTCAGAAACCCCCAGCTGCACGAGTCGGTCCCAAGTAGATGAAAACAATTTCATCAGCCTGGGTTTTACAAGGTACCCCTGAGACCTGCTGCAGTGTGCTCAGGAGGCATGCTAGGCACAAGAAGGACTAACAAAATTCCCTTTCCCACATGGTTCTGTGTTTTCCTGACAGGGAAACTTGAAGTTTTTTAGCTAACAAGAGAGGGATCCAAGGATATTCATCCCTCACCTCAGCTCTGAGGAGCTGGTGCCACGGATGGCAGCAAAGCTCTGTCCATTTACCTCTTTGCCATTATCTAGTCTTTCCTCATGTCCTCTGGCTTACCATAAACACAGGTGATGGCCAGGACTCCCCTCTTGGCTGCCCAGTTTCTTGCAAGAAACAGAATGGAATCTGGCTGCTTTAATCATCACAATAATACTGATTTATACCCAGGCATTGCCTGGCTCGAATCCCCAGAGGAAAGAAACCTGGGAGATGTTGCAAAGCTCCTCTTCCCCACCCCTCTTCCCCCCAAATTAAAGGACAATGACTTGCAAAGAAATCTATGCCTTGCAGTGTCTGGCTGTCATGGGGTATTTACTGTGCAAATGATATGGGAAAGCTGTTCCTAAAGATGCACGCAGAGGTCGTCTCTGGCATCGCATGTGGTGCAGAGGGAGCAAAGGGGAAGTAGTAATTTTAAGTAATTTATTTACATATTGTGGTTTTCTAAGTCAAGGGGTCGCTTTTTTGATAGTCCATTTCATGGTCATCTCCATAGGAATGGATAGTTTCTGTCTCCTTCTCATTCTCTGAGAGAGAGCAATTGCTTTGGAAATAAAAAGGACACTCTCAGATATCTGTGCAAGGGTCAATTCCCACCCTAAAAAGCACTCAGAGGGGAAACAGATCTCTGGCAGCATTTTACTGGAATTACCTACTTCACTGCATTAAAACCTTGAGTGTTTCCTAAATGCTCCCTGTTGATGGGGTTGCTCACTGACAGGGCAACGTGACCCCAGTTAGGCAGCTCAGGATTAGTGACCCCATACCCTTTCAAACCCTCTTTCTGCAATGGGAACATCATCTTGTCCTTACAAATCTGAGAAAGACTTTAGCAAACTCTGCTGAGATCAGCAGTGACTCTTTCCAGTAGAGACTTATTTAAAGGAGAAGGAGTAGGAGAACACTCATGCCCTTTGGAGAAATCCTTGGGGCAGAACCTGAAAGCAGAAGGTCATCCAGGAAATCTGGAGTTTTGACCAAGTTTTCCTCTGCCTTCCAAAGCAATCACATAATCACACAGTTCCTCTGTCATTTAGTTGGGCCCTTCTGGAAAACCACAGGAGGTGACACTGGCTTTAAGGAAGACCCAGGCTAGTGATGTCTACCATCAAAAAGAAATTAATTCAACCCATGCTTCAAGCCCACTCCAAACCAACAACCTTAGCCTTTCGTGCTGGTTAGCCAGCCATCAGCCTTGAGTAGAGCCAAGCCTTCCTGGCATCTACCTCCAATATCACCTATAGAGGAGCAACACATTTCCCACTGAGATCAGTGAAGTCTGCATGCACTAAAATAAGAGACAAGATGGAACAAACAGGTCTGAACATCCTCAGGCAAAATAAGATTCAGCTTTTAGCTTCTATATTTAGCAGAGTCCCCCGTGGCTTTGCTCCCACTCATACTCAACATGTGGCTGTTGCATTTGTTGCTCGATTTCTCCTCAAAACCTAGGGCTACTTGGGGAGAGTGTCATCTTGCAGCATTGAATATACCACCACCAGAACCACCACCAACCCAAACCCCACCAGCCTGCTTCCTCCCTTGCCAGGTTAAAAGATACATACTTTGATAGAAGCTGGGTTAAATTCAACTTCTTTTTTGGGTTCTGGTTCTGCTGGTTTAGGCGCTGGTTTGGGTTCTTCCTTCTTGGGTTCAGCCTTCTTAGGCTCGGGCTTCTTTGGAGGCATGTTGGCTTGCTGGTGGGCTGCTTTAGAAAGGGAGAGGAGGCTAAGGACGGACAGACAGCCAGGAAAGAGGTGGCTGCTGCAGGATAAATCACCAGCGCTCACAGGTCTTTATCCCCGTCCAGTCTCTTGAAGTCACACATTGTGCCGCTCTCAAACCTGTCACATGCCAGAGCTTACAATAGGGTCATGGCTATAAAAGGAGAAGACATTTACCCTGCTATTTTAGAGCCATGGGACAGGGCATTGTCACAAATTAGCGCTTAAATGGAGAATTTGGGGGGTTTTAGGGATGACGCTGGCGCTGGGTCAAACATTTATGGTGTGCGTGCGCCTGTGTGTGCACATGTACAAGGGGGAGCTTGGGTTACAACCCGGGCCCCATCCATGGGTTTTATCCTCCCCAGGGCCCTGCTGACACCTTCCCAGCTCCCTGTAGAGTATCTCCCTTTCAGGCTGGTCCCCTGGCCTTTGTTATGCTGCAGATTGTTCAAAGACAACCACAGGTTTATATTTAGATGTGAGGATGGAGCTATATGGGAGTTTGACAGTCAGGGTGTCACAGGGGAGGATGGATGTCTCAGATCACACACCAGTCTTCTCCTGGGAAGGTGCAAAGAACCAGTATAGCTTATAGCAGAAAGTATCTAAGAAGGAGGGAAACACACACCAGCAAAGGAGCAGGGAAACACACACACACACACACACACACACACACACACAGCGTGTCTGTAAGTACATCCCCATAGCTGAGATTTTCCAGACCATCTCTGGGACTTGAATGACAAATTCCTATGAAAATAACTAAGATAAGGGTGTCCATTTGAAGCTTGTCTAATCCCAGCTTTACTCTGACTTAAATAGCACTCCACATACACACACACACAGCAAAATGGAGTTAATAGTTTCCAGATCTGTGTTCACTTATGTCATTTTTCTAAATCAAGAAGTCACTCTCTGAGAATTATCTTCACAGCCACTTCTCCACATCACCTAGAATTTTATTTCCTGAAGAGAACATCCTCCCTTGGCACAAGACAACCACCCCCCACATCACAATGGATTTGAAAGAGAGTTTTATGCTGGCATTTCGAATCAATATCAGCTGAATCATCAATCTCTTTGGTGTACTTACTATGTCATCCTGATAATCTATGGTTCAAACCCCTCTGAGACCTGCTTTTCCCAACGTTGCTGTCAGCCTGACCCCCAGTGCCTGCCTGTGCACTCTTTGGTTCCCTGGGTGGCTTTGCTGGAAGAGTCCTTGTGCTTTTTACCCTGCCCTGCTGCTCCTCAATCACTGCACATCCATTACTGGCAGTGCACAAATAGCTTTGAAGTATGACATGAACATGGCCAGAGAGCTGGCCACCCCCATCAAGCTGCTGTCTCCACCATGGCTTCAGCAAGTGTGGAAACAGTTGGGAATCCTGGAGAGACTGGAGGAGGAATGGAGAAGAGTCAGGCTTGCATCTCTACCCTGCACTGTGCAGGTCCATACTCCACCTGAATCAGAGCCTGCCTTCTGATTCCAGGTCTGAGGCAATGCCACAGTGTTGGTTATGAACACATCACTGCTAGAGTGTGATTACCACTGTAATGCTAATTTGTGCTTGGTGGATAATGGGAAGCAAATGGGACCTCGTGGACACCTACAGCTACCTGAAAGGAGGTTGAGGAGAGGTGGGTGTTGATCTCTTTACCCAAGTGACAGGTAATAGGACAAAGGGGAATGGCCTCAAGCTGCACCAGGACTGGTTCAGATTAGACATCAGGAAAAGGTTCTTCACCAAAAAGGGTTGTCAGGCACTGGAACAGGCTGCTCAGGGAGGGGGTTGAGTCACCAACCCTGGATATATTCAAAAGACAGGTAGATGAGGTGCTCAGGGAGATGGTTTAGCTTAGGACAGGAGTGGTTTGACCTGGTGATCTCAAAGGTCTTTACCAACCTAGCGATTCTGTGATCCTGTGAAATCTCATTCCTCTAGTCAAAGGTGACACTTTGAGAACGTTGCCTATCACAGGAGAAGAGCATTTTTCATAGGAGTGTGGCACCTCCCAGAAAATTCAATTCTGGTCAAAACCTGGTAGTAGAGAAGGGATGTGTCTCCATGACAAATCACTCAGAATTCAGTCTACTGACTCTGCCCAGACCAGACTCTAGCCCTGAGAGGTGTCCCCAGTTCACAAAAGTAACAAGACCTGCTCTGATGGAGCCCACCAGTCCGTGCTGATGTAGGCACCTAGGAAAGAAGTTTTTGATGGGTTATCAGAAATCACCCTAGAAACACTTATGTAGGCAAATTAATCCCATCCCCTGTGAATTATTAAATGAGAGGACACCCACAGAGTTCTGAAGAAGCCAGTGTAAGCAGAGGCATGGTAAATGACACCAGATATCTGCATGTAAGCAACTGAGTGAAGCCATAGAAGAGTGATGCCATGGCTGTGTGGAACCAGGAGTTGGGCTCAATGGTCCTTATGGGATCCCTTCCAACTCAGTATATTCTATGACTCTATGATAGATACCTATGGCTTGAAAGAGGTGGCACCACCCTCACACCAAATGAATGGACTAGATCTCTATTGACTGTGATAGTTCACATGAAATGACACTGCAGACACCTAAATTAAGTGAGGTGAGCCCTACCCAGGCTGAATTCCATCTTCTGAGTTTTCCTTTGTATTACAAAGCCCCAGAGTAGAGATTTTTTCTTCTGCAGGTTTCTATTTCTCATTTGCCCTCTTTTTTTTGGGGGTCCAGGGCAAAGAGTTAAGAGTGGAAAACCAGAATTAGCTGTGGAATGTGTCTGATGCACCATGGTGAGAGGAATAAGTGATCCCTGTGATCTTTGCAAGCTGTAGATATTTCCATAAAGGAATAACAGTGATCTTGCATTGTTTTCATGCCCTGTAAGAAGTGTTGCTGCATTGATTTCTGCATTGAAATGAGTCATGGCTGGAGAATTGAATTTCCTACTGACCAGAAGAAATGCCAGGGAGTAGTTTCAACAGACTAGACTTCTTGACTGACATGGCAGGAACCAGTGAAAGCCCAGGAAGTTCTGGGTCCTGCAAATTCAGAGTTGATGAGTTGCAAGTGCAAATTCGTGTGTGTTCCAAGAGCATCCATAACCTCAAGGGCAGCATCTGAGCAGGCAGCAGCCCAGGAGTGTGTTTTACACAGTGTTTGCAAAATCCACCAGGTTTTATTCCTGAAAATATCAGGCAAATGATGGAAAGTATCAGGCACTGGAAAATATCAGGCAATTGAGATGCCAGCAGCAGCTCAGCAGCAGCTTGGGATCTTGTCACCCCCACCTCTGTGAGATAAGAAGAGAGCAGGGATAACAAGCAGAGTCATATTTCACTTTCTCTACTGAATTCCACAAATCAGCCAGGGTTGGGGGTTTGTTGGTTGGTTGTTGGTGTGTTGCTTTGGGGTTTTTTTCCCCTTCAGCTGCTCTCTAATAAAGACATTAGAGAAATAATAGCAAAGATGACTCAGAAAGGTGGCTAAAACCTCACCTCCATCTGTTTCTCAGCCAAAACTCAATAGTCATAGAGTCATACAGAGATTATCACAATATTTTTATATATATTCATGATGAAATATATTCACAATACAGCTGGCTTGACAGGGTTTGCAGAAAATATCTTTGCAAGTCTGTCAAAATTAAAGGGGCTGCAGCACCCAGCCACTTTTAGTAAACTCTCAGTTCTGCTTGGAGGGGAGGCTTCTGGCAATGTCCCCAAATCTCAGTTAGATACTTTGGGTTTTCATTCAGTCTTCTACCTGTCTGTTCCTATTCCAGACCCACAGCACATCCCTCTCCTGGTTTCTATTTAGTTTACTTGGGTAGACCTATCACTGGCCATAATGCCCCAGAGAACAACCCTTTCTCATGGCTGCAGGTGTTCCTTCACTTTGTTTTTTCATCACAATCACAGAATCACAGAATCCCAGGGGTTAGAAGGGACCTCAAGAGATCATGGGGTCCAACCCCCTGCCAAAGCAGCTCCCCAGCTCATATTGCACAGGGCTGGGATCTCTCCAGAGAAGGAGACTCCACACCCCCCTGGGCAGCCTGGCCCAGGGCTCCCTCACCCTCACTGGGGAAAAGTTCTTCCCCAGGTTGGTGCAGAACTTCCTGGGCTCCAACTTGCAGCCATTGCCCCTTGTCCTGTCCCCACAGACACTGAAAAGGGGCTGGCCATTTCCCCCTGCAGCCCATGCTTAAGATATTGATAAACATTAATTAGTTCCCCCCCTAGTCTTCTCGTCTCCAGGCTGAACAGCCCCAGCTCCCTCAGCCTTTCCTCACAAGGGAGATGCTCCAGGCCCTTCAGCATCTCCAGAGCCTCCTCTGGACTCTCTCCAGGAGATCCCTGGCTGGTTGATCCCAGGGAGCCCAGAGCTGGACACAACCCTCCAGCTGGGGCCTGAGCAGGGCAGAGCAGAGGGGGAGGATCCCCTCCTGTCACCTGCTGCCCACACTCCTCCTGATGCCCCCAGGATCCCAGTGTCTCTCTCAGCCCCAGGACACACTGCTGGCTCATGGCCACCCTGTCCCCCACCAGCACCCCCAGGTCCTTCTCCACAGAGCTCCTCTCCAGCAGCTCCCCCCAGCCTGGCCTGATCCCAGCAGTTCTTCCTTCCCAGGGGCCAGACTCTCCCCTTGCTCTTGTTGAACCTCCTCTGGTGTCTCCCTGCCCAGCTCTCCAGCCTGGCCAGGTCTCTCTGGGTGGCAGCACAGTGTCCTGTGTATCAGCCACTCCTCCCAGCTCTGGATCATCAATGTAGCATAGATGACAGGCAATAGCCTTATCTATGTGATTCCTGTATATATGCATGCTTATATTATATAAATATGCAATATCAAGGCAAAACAGGGAGGTGCATTATGAGTTTTAAGTACCTGCAGGGCTGGCTAACCACTGCTGGGTGGATATCTTGGATCAATTCCATGGAGTAAAGATACTCCAATGCCCTGTAAATCCTTCTGCAAACAACTAAATCAATGCAGCTAATCTTGCCCTAAATCCCCAATTCATCTCTTCCATGAGGATCCCTGGAGTCCCAGGCAGCTGCAAAGAACCCTGACCAAAACCCCCCTCTTCCTATTAATAGGTTCTGAAGGGCAGGGGGGAGGGAAGTGTTCTTCAGTTTTTCGGTCATACTCACAACAGATGTTAGCAGCAGATCTCAGTGCCAAAAAACTCTTCCAGAGCCACCCTAGGGCCCAACATAAGAGGCTGGGCTAGCTGTGAATATTCTAAAATTCTCTTGATCGACAGGGTATGACAAGTTCCTCCTGAGAGATGGACCAGAAACATCTTCAAAGAGACCAGAGCTCATGAAGACATTTCCCAGAGGGGAAAAAAAAAAAAAAAAAAATTAAAAAATGGATTGAGAACCAGAAAAATAGAATATAAGTGAAAACAAAATATTCTGGCCAAAAATCTGAATCAGTTCAGTAGGGAATGCTGCCACAGTACATTATGATACTCTGGACCTTGATAAGTCTGCCTGTCCAGTTTTACTGGAATTGTAGAGCAGTCCAAGTTGGAAGGGACCTCAAAAGATCATCTGGTCCAGCCTTTCATGGGAATGGAAGCCTAGCTGAGATTATCTAGCAGTCTTACTCTATTTACTGCAATTTGCCACACTTCCCCTCAGACCAAGTAGAGGAGGTTGCATGGAGAACGTGAATCGCCTCTTCCTGAGGAAAATAAACACCTGAGAAAACTTAACAATTGCCATTTAATATTGTTGTGGGATATTTGAACTGAACTCTCAGGGGCCAAAACACACCACATTTCAGATATTTGACCTCAGCAGAATAACACCTCTCCTGCAGAATAAACCTTGTTTGGTTGGGGTTTGGGGTTTTTTTTTTCCCCCTTTTTCTGCTAAAAAATAAAACAAATCTTTGAGTTTAAACTTCAATTCTCTCTTCAAAAACAACCATTGATGGAAAGTCTCCAGACATCTTTAAATGAGAGGTTGAGATCACGTCAAAGATGTTCTCTCTCCAACCAAAAGTGATTGTGCAACTTTTCCCAATAAGGAATGCTGTCCTTAGAGTTGTAAGATGGCCACAGCTTGAGTGTCTTCCCCAGAGACCAGACAAAAAGTGATTTTAGAAGATTTTTTTTCAACCAGAAAGCAATTTATTTTTCTGTTTCTTTAGTCCCCAAGACAGCAGATGTCTTGTCAGCTGTTGGATGAAGAAAGCAAGCTCTAAACCACATCTGCTTATATGCTACTCAATCTCTGTACTTTAATATAAGGAAGCTATAAACAGAAAGTCAGATATTTTCAAATGGCAATGGCACTTCAAAGATAGTTAATTGGGGGGGAAAAAAGGAGAAAAAGAGAAAAAGAAAAGAGTAACCCACACAGGGAACTTCCAAGAACTCTCCATTTCTCTCCCTACTTTTTGTCAGCTCTCTAGCTCATCAGTTTTTCCACCCATGCCTTAGCACCTGAGTGGTTTAAACAAGAAAAGAAGATGCTGGAAGGAAGAAGAGAAAGGGTTGTACCCAAAAGGAGAGGATGGATGTGGTGGGCCAGCTGAGAGGGTTGTTCATCTGATGGGAAGCTGTTGTGAGCAGAGGTGAAGTAGGACAGAAATAAAGGTAAACCTGAGCCCTTTCCCTGAGATTATTGTAGCTGCTCCCAGTTTCCATAGGGTGAATAATCTGCCCCATATTACCATTGTTCCCTATAGGAGGAACTCTAAAGGGGAGCAAACACATGCCTTTGGACCAACTCTTCAGCTGCTATAAATCAGTGAGTTCCACTAACTTCAAGGGAACTATTCTGATTTATAACAGCTGTGGATATGGACCAGAATAGTAGATTGCCTGGCAGTAACCATCATTTACTTTCTGACTATTGGGATCAGGAGAACACATGTTTGCTGTTCATCAGGCTGGGGATGGGAAAAAAAAAAAAGGAAGGAGGAAAAAAAAAAAAAAAGGCTCAATCTAACAGTGAAGATACCAAGCAGCAAAGCAGTGACATAAAATTCAGTGGAAATGGGCTCTTGCTCATGAAGACGTGTGGGATTTTGTAGAAAATGAGTATATAATGGATCCTGAGACTATGTAGGTACCATGGGATGAGGAACAGAAATGAAATGCTTTCTGTGTTACAGCCTTAGCAAACTTGTGAAGTCCTGCTGCAAAGCCAGCAATAACCTGGAAAAAAAAAAACCCCAACCTGATCCTGCAGTGGCTTGTTGAAAAGAAAAATGGTTAGGAGTCAATTACAAGCACTAATTAACAGCTATTTTGTAGGCTTCATGATAGCCTACTTGAGTATAGGTGCTTTTTCCCCACCCCCCCCCCCCTCCACTCTTCAGAAAATCACCTAGTTCCTGTTAGAAATGTTAGGGGACAGTGATGTCATTTAGCTCCATCACTGATGTACTGACTGGCTTTCAGATGAGTGATCAGCTGTGCCTTTTCTTTGTCAAAATGAAGAAACACTCCCAGGTGTTTTTGATTTTATAACAGGTAGGATGAATATCCTTCCAGACTTCTCATTTGCTAGATATATTGGCAAAGGCTATTGGCCCTTCACATTGGAGGCTTAACTTTCAGATGCTTCACGTAAGGAAATTCCCCATTTCCAGGCCCATAAAGTCTATTTCAAGCCCACTAGGACATTTGCATTTTCTTTTCAGGAAAGGAGTAAAATAATGCATTCCTTTACTTCCAAAAGGAACATACATACCTCCAGTCTCCATCCATCACTGGCTTTTACACCTTTGTCTCTGGGAATCCACAAAGTCTGAGAACTCTTCCCTTTAGGGGACAACTCATGATCTTCTCATTGCAGCCTTCCAGTACCTGAAGGGAGCAGAGAAACAGGAGGGGATTCAACTTTTTAAAAGGGTAGCCAATGGCAGGGCAAGGGGGATGGATTAAAGCTAAAGGAGGGAAGGATTAAATTGGATATTAGGGGGAAGTTTTTTACAGAGAGAGTGAGGAGGGGCTGCCCAGAGAGGGGGTGGGTGCCCCGTCCCTGGGGGTGTTGAAGGCCAGGTTGACTGGGGCCCTGGGCAACCTTGTGGAGCTCCAGGCCTGGAGGTTGGTGGCCCTGCCTGTGGCAGGGGGTTGGAGCTCTGGGATCCTTGGGGTCCCTCCCAACCCAGAGCAGTCTAGGATTCTATGATTCTCATGGACAAAATAATACAATCAGCCTCAGCATCCAAGAGGTTGACAACTTAAGCAGGCAAGTGACTTCTTTTCAGGGTGACCTTGCAGTTCCTTGAGTGGATCATAGAATCATAGAATTGTAGGGGTTGGAAGGGACCTCCAGAGATCATGGGGTCCAACCCCCTGCCAAAGCAGCTCCCTAGGACATATCACTCAGATGCCAAAGGCAAAAGTAGTAGATGCATATTGATTTATCCAGAAGCCCCCCACTACCACCACCATTTCATCATTACCTCGTGTTTTCAAGTTGTTAAAGCCCATTACAAGGAAAGTTAGATCCACACAGCCAATTTGAATGGGGCTGTGGTGCTTTGCTCCTCTCCTCTCTGCTCCTTTGCTCTCTCTCTCTTTTTTGGTACTACATGAGATCAGCAGCTCATATGGCACTGCAACTATTTTTACAGCTTTTCACTGTCCCCTCTTGTACTGCAACGTGGCTGCTGTAAATTTCAAAGCTGAGCATTTCAAGTTGTTACTCAACCACTACCAAAGGCAGCTGCAGTGCAAGGGGTGGACAAAGGTGGATTCCTTCCTTTCTTCCAAGCTGTGTTGTTTTCAGTGGCATTCCCTAAAAAAAACAATCCTAGGGAGTATTAGAGCTACCCTCTTTTAGCAACCTGAAGTGAATTCACAGAGATCTAGCTCTCTACTGGGAAAAAATTGCACCCCTGCAAAGAAAAAGCAATTTATCTGGATTCTTTGTAAAGTCTTTGAAGAGAAGCATGCACCTCAGGAGCCTTCTGTGATCTGATGCTGGACACAGGAGATAATTAATCATACAGCCTCCTTAATAGGATCATCTATAAAAAGTAAACATCCTACTTGTCTCTGCACAGTCACATGTAAGTAAATCTGTAGCATAAATTCTTACCATTTAAACTAAAATGAAGTATCACCTGCCAGAGGGGAGTAAAGCAGGTGTTTTGGGAAGCATTTTCACCCAGACTCATCATGAAACATTGAATTTGGGACCTTGAGGCCCCTTTTCAGATTGCATATAGGGAAATTTGGGTTAGATATCAGGAAGAATTTCTTTACTGAAAGGGTAGTCAAGTACTGGAACAGGCTGCCCAGGGAACTGGTGGAGTCACCATCCCTGGAGGTATTTAAAAAGTCTGTAGATATTGTGCTTGGGGACATGGTCTAGGGGTGGACTAGGTAGGGTTACCCTGTGGTTGGACTCTGTGTTCTTAAAGGTCTCTTCCAACCTAAGTGATTCTTTGATTCCATTCTATCGTCTAGTAAAAGGTGTCCCTGTCCATGGCAAAGGGGTTGGAATTTGGTGATCTTTGAGGTTTCTTCCAGCCCTAACCATCCTATGATTCTATTATTCTATGCCTGGTTTATTTTTCTTGAGGTAAACATATCAAGGTGGGAGGTCAAACCTCCTAGAACAAAGTTTGACCTGAAGTCCCTCCAGAAACTAAAGTTTTCTGGTCACCTCCAGAGTCTGAGCACTGGCCATTGTTAACTACCCCATGTAATTAAGACTTTTCCTTTCCACCTCAACAACAACAACAGCAATAAGTATTTAGTCAGGGCCTGCAGTTGACTCTTTCCTTGTTTGAAGGGAAACACCAAGAGTTAAATTACTCCACACTCGATCTACAAGTGATACTCCCTCTAAACAGACAGAGTTTTTCATGTTCTTGTCCATTCAGATACCCTTTTAGGAACTAATAGAAAGACTTTCCTTAAAAAAACCAAGGAAGTTTATTACATCCTCATGGAAAGGTGTCTTGGTTGTTTGTATTGGTTGTATCATTCCACTTACAAGACCAAAAGCCTGGAAAACTAACCAGAATGCCTTGTTATATGAAATGAGTTCCAGCCAAGTAAAACTGTATTTTAAGGTGTGAAGTTGTGACAACTGCTCCAGTGTTGCTATCTTTGGTGTTAGCAAAGGTCACAAACTGAGCCTGAGACTCCCAATTTTCTGTCCCAGTGCTCTGAGTGATGTGCAGGAGACATTCAGGAATTTTCTAGGTAGTTGCCTCTACTCCAACCATTATCAAATACCAAGCCCAGAATCCATCAGAGCAAGTTCCTGGGACATACACAACTATGGGATTAGGCATGTCTTAAGCTTGTGTTATCTTCTGATGTGATGGGAGATGAAGGCAGAAATCCTACATCACAAGAAAGAATGTTCAACAAGCTGCTGGAACTTTCTGTTCAACAACAAAAATAGAAATACCTGGTCTACCTCATTTCTTCTTCCTATAGGTCAAATCTTGCTTGCAGCTGAGCACTTAGAACTTCAAATGAACATTAAAGACTCACCATCTGGCCCTGCTACTCATTTATCTATTTCTTTTTTATTACCACAGATATTTAAAATTCTGGGCCATAACCATAAAGGGAACTTCAGTGGTGATGATCAAAGTCATTTACACCTTGTTATCATTTATCATTATTGAGTCATGGGGCTGTCTTGAGATGCCTGCAGAAACCACAGAAAGAAGTTTGAAACTATGTAAACTATAGAAATAAATAGCTTAAACAGAACATGCATACAAGTGAAAGGAGGAGAAAAAGGGGGCAGGGAATGTTATCCTATAAAATTTTCATTTTGTAGTGGGAGGATAGATGTTTTGACTGAGGTCCAACAGAAAAGCTGTGGCAGAATTAGGAAAGAAAGGCTTTTCTCATGGTGTTTCCACACTATGCTATAGATCCTAAGAGCTGTACACAATTCCTGCAGGAGGCACAGGGCCTTTGGGATGGGAACATACCCATGAAACCTTACACAGTAGTAAATCATTTACCTGGTGGTGATTGATTTTTGTTCGTTTGTTTTTATAAGTAGAGGGGATTTCAAAAGGGAACAGGGAGTCTTTTCCTGTGATGTCACAGGTGTAACATTACTGCCACTTCCCAAAATACTCATCTTCCTTTTCCATAGAGTGGAATTTCTGGCCTGGTTGTGAAACTTAACCCCCCCCTGTGAAAGGCTGCAACCCAATCTGAATCAACAGCTTGGGAACAATGGTGACACAGAGTCGGCTGGCAGAGTAACTCCAGGAATGCCCTGGGCTAAAGGACTCAAGGACTAGCTTCCCTTTGTGGTCTTGAAACCCTGAAGATGCTCCACCAGGCACAGCTTGGCTGAAGAAGCTTCAGAGGTGTGAAAAGAGAAATGAGCTCCAGCAGCCAACTTAGCATTCAAGTATGTCCAAAGCAGGTGGAGATCCAGACCTGCCCATGGATCTGTGCATGATATACAGACACAATTCAGCCCACAGACAGGGAATATGATCCCATGCTAATCCCCCTCCCAGCATTCATACCCAGGACTTGCCCTTGAGTGTATTTCTAGTTACATTTCTCACTCTTAGTCATCATCTTATTCCTAATTTCTGGCACATCTCTGAAGGAGCTTGAGACATTTTTAAAAGTTGTCCACCAAACCCATATTTCTGTTCTTAACATCTAATTGAACTTTCATTGCTCTTCTAAAATTATCCTTTCCCCCCCCCCCCTTTTTTTATTGTACTCTTCCATCCCCTTCCCCAAGCTTCTTACTTGTGCCAAGAGAGATTTTCCACATCCAAGTTGAAGAAGCATGAGTAAAATCTGGACAGTTACCTAAATGACTAAAGACTGCATGCACTCTATGATTGGTTACCTGATCCCCTGCAAACGTTCACTGAACCTCATTTGATTTAAAAGAGCCACAGATTTTGGAACCTAGAAAGTTGTTTGTCATGGTACTCATATTTAATAAGTATTTTTCAGTGGGAGGCCAGTACATAGCATGCTTTTCTGATCACAGAGAAGGGTTAATGATGGATACCTTTCCACACAGAGAATACAACTGCAAGACTCTTTTCTCCTTTCACTATAATCCTCATACACTTGTCCAACATGGCTTGGATAGGTTGACCTACCAGGCACCTGCCAAGTCTGCCCACTGACTTTACCAAAGAGACCAAAACAGTATTTATTTGAGTAGGAAGTGAAGTGTAGCTGGATTCTATGTTGTAATTGTCCTATGACTGGATTATTAGAATGATAGAATCATAGAATGGGCTGGGTTGGGAGCGAGCCCAAGGATCATAGAGCTCCAACCCCCTGCCACAGGCAGGGCCACCAACCCCCAGGCCTGGAGCTCCACAAGGTTGCCCAGGGCCCCAGCCAACCTGGCCTTCAACACCCCCAGGGATGGGGCACCCACCCCCTCTCTGGGCAGCCCCTGCCAGCCCCTCCCCACTCTCTCTGGAAAAAAACCTTCCCCCTAATATCCAATTTAAACCTTCCTTCCTTTAGCTTTAATCCATTCCCCCTTGTCCTGCCATTGTCTACCCTTTTAAAAAGTTGAATCCCCTCCTGTTTGAAGGTACATGGGAATGAGGATTCTGGTCTTAGGTTTTCTTACTCCTTCATCTTTCTGTCTACAGATGCCATGGGTGTCTGGTCCTTATGGGATTTACACTTTTTGTATAGAATACATGAAATGGCCAAACTCTTGGACTAAGACCCCAGCCTACTCCAAGTATATCCAACAAACAAATGTCAAATTTAAACCAAACAAGCTCACCCACCTCCCAGAGAACATCCCAGATCTCTGAAGCAAACAGATAATAAATAAAAAGACACATGTTAATAAATAAAAAGACACAAACCAGAAAATAACCTGGTCCTGCCCAGTTTCAGGTCCAAGAGTTTCTCCAGAGATTATATGGTACAGAAGAAGGCCAAGAAGATGTTTTCAGGCAATGACATGGGAAATATGACATCAAACCTGCACTCCAACAACTGTCCCTCTCTGTGTTGTGACACTCACTGGGGATATCAGTCTACTACAGAAGCAACTAATGAGTCATATCTCATGAGTGTTGTCTGCAGGATATCCTGCACACAGCAAGGCAATAATTTCTGCCCCCAAAAATAGCACTTGAAGATGCCCTGGGCATGCCTTTCAAGATCCAAAAGAGGTGTCTGGGAGCACACCAAAACTTAACGTACCTTAGGACTGAGGTCCCAGGTGGACCTTGGACTCCAGCTCATGGGATAAGTGATGTAATCCCCTGTAGCTCAGGCCAGTCACGTCTTGGTTTTACAGCACATTGCTAGGATGTGATAGAAGGGAACAGTTCCTGGAAAGACTGACTCCAATTTGTGCTTGCTGACATCAACAAAGCAGAAATGTGCTAGACTCTTCTCAAATATTCCCCAAAAACCAGTTCTGTAAGAATGCTCTGAGCTTCTCCTATCAAAGCATATTTGCTTGCTATTTGGCTTGTTGCATGGAGTTATCTGGAGCAGAAATACCTCCCATGGTAAGGGGGTTGGAACCAGATGATCTTTAAGGCCCCTTGGCTTGTTGCATGGAGTTATCTGGAGCAGAAATACCTCCCATGGTAAGGGGGTTGGAACCAGATGACCTTTAAGGCCCCTTCCAACACAACCCATTCTGTGATTCCATGATGTGTGCTTGAATTGTCACACACATGCCCACGAGTATCTGTAGGTGACTGTGTAAATACATCAGCACACAACAGGAGTTGAAAAATATGATATATTTCAATGAATCTTTCAGGGAAGTTTTCCATTTCTGAAGATGTGTATCTAGGAATTTGTGTATATAACATGTCTATAACCAGGTATGAAGTAAATATGAAAACATTAAGAACATTGCTATTTGAAAAAATAAAAGCAAATCAAATTCTGCCTGTTCATTTTGCCCTTGAATAACCAAAAAGTTTTATGTTCCATATTTTCTGACATTAGCACTTGGGGAGACACAAGATTCCTGAAATTCCTGGCACAGAAAGCATGGTAGAGGAAGGTGTTACTGTCCTTCTGGCAGGATAAAGGGCAACTGGGACTTGGTAAGGGAGAATCAGAGTAATACAGAGAGATTTTGCTGTTAGCTGAGGATGACAGTGATAATATTTAGTGTTCAGCTCAAACCTGAGGAGCTGTGCAGTTCCAGGCTGTCAACTTTGCAGCTGATCCTATACTGGGCATGGGAAGACCTGCTTGGTGAACAAGTCCCAGTTCCACAGCACATATGAAAAGGTGGATGCTGTCATTGGTTCTGACTGCCAGTGTAAGTGCAGTCATGATAAACTGTGTGTCTTCAAAGATGTGGAGCTATAATTCTCTGGGATTCACCTCATGGTGCCAAGTAAACCTAATGCAAAGGAAGTGGAGTATGAGATGGAAGTGGACACTGCTACATCCAATTTCCCATCCTTAGTTGATAAAAACATCTGTCAAGAAAGAGAACTGACTACAACTGCCTACGGATATGAATTTTCTGAATGTTTTTAAGTCAATGCCAGCCTGCTGGGCATCTTTCCCTGTACACAGCCACTCAGTGTAGGAAAATTAGAGAGAAAAGAGAGTTATATAAATAGCCAACAGGTCAAATAGAGGAACCACCATGTGGGTTTTCCAAGCCTTGTAGAATTTGATTTTGACTCATTTGTGTCCCATTGAGTGATGGCTGCAGAGAGAACAGTCGTATTCCCAAGTGCACTGCACAGCCTAAAACAAAGCAGCACGTCAACCTCACTTACATCTGGACTGCCAAGAGGGAAAGATTAAGTGCAATCTGATGACAGCATTGTTCTCCCCATTCTCATAAAACACAGAGTCTACCAGATTTTCCCTTCTGGTTCATCAGCTGTGAAATGCATGGTTTCACAAAACATCAGATCCCTAGCCACCACACACAAGGTGTTAGATGAAGTGATGGGCGTTGCTTGGATCCCAGGGTAATAGGAGCCATATGACCATCTGACTACTTACAGCACTTGTTCAGAAGTTGATTTAAAGGGAAGGGGGAAGGGAAGGGGCTTCCATTTGGGAAAATCCTCATCCTATGAGTACTGGTTGGTAAGGGGTGAGCACCTACTCGTGTGAAATGGGGATGGTCATGTGCTATGCAGCCCAACCGTCTCACCCAAATGGCAACCCACAAAATCCTCGAGACAAGTGGGGCCATGAAAGTAAGTTTATTGTTTGTCTGGGGAGGAAAAGGAAGGAGTTCCCCCAAATGCTGCTGTGCAACAGAGATCCAGACAATACAAACCCTGAGGACAGACTGAACGGGGCTTTGAGCTAAAGAGAAACAAGATTGAGAAGAAGGGAAGAAGAAACAAGAAATTGATAACCTTCAAGAACATGAAAAAGTGCTCCAGAGCATACAAAACAACTCTGCTCTCAATGTCTGTGATATTCAAGAGCTTAAACTGTAGGACAGTTAATCTTTCATCTTAAATGTTAGAAGAAACTCTGTTAGGCTGAATGCTGTGTGCTGGAACCTGTCTCGTGGAAAACTTTTGCCTGCTGGAAAGCTTTAAGGTGAGTTTAAATAAACTGCTGTCAGGAAGAGCATAGATGTAATTGTTCCTGCCTTGGGACTGGATGGTCTTTCAGGCTCTGCCAGGATGTTGGGAATCCCACTAGGAATCAGAACTAATCCCACCCTTTCGATCTCACAGGCGTGACAATTAGCTGCTTTAGTTTCCAGTCACAACCCTACAACAAATAAAGTTTGACAGCTCCGTTGCCTAAGGCCAGTCCATTGGTATAGCATGCCCTTCAGTTGGGTTTGCCATCCCCTTTTATCCAGCTCTTGTTCTCATTAGCTGATCAACAACATGCTTGTTCCTGCTTGTTTAGAAATTCTTTACAGCTCTATGGATTAAACAGAAGGGGAAAAAAAAAAAAAAAGAGAAAAGAAGCCTCAAACTCCAAATAAATATCACTAAATATAGTCAGGGCCAGCTGGTTTTAATTAGAATTGTCTCAAGGCAGCCATGCCAAAAGCAATCTGAGCAGAGTCTTATGGCATGATCTGCTGATCAGCCAACATCTTTCAGGGGTTTACTGTATCCCCTGCAGTGAAATTGCACCCCTGTGTAATACAATGACAGTGCATTCCAGACATAGTTTTCTGCTGAGAGGCAGTGTTTTGGATGCAGTGGGAGAGACTGCTGTCATCTGATCCCAGGGCTCTGTTTTGCATTGAAGGAATCAGGTTTAAAACTAGGTAGGGTTAATAACCAAGGTGACCTCATGGGAAGGAGCCGTCACCATGGAGTGTCCCCCAGCATGTTGGTGGGGATTATGTTTGTGGGAGTGAACCAAGCTTGGGAGGTGTCTTATGTCTTGAGGTTCTTCAAGGGTCTTCCATTTTCTGACCTTCCCAGTTATCACATAAACCACTGGGTCCAGTGAATGGTATGAATTATGCAGTCAGGTAGGCTGACAGCAGTCCATGTTCCCCAGAAAGTTTTCATATAGATAGGATCCAGCTGTTCCTAGAATCATAGAATCACAGAATGGTCTGGGTTTGAAGGGACCCCAAGGATCCCAGAGCTCCAACCCCCTGCCACAGGCACGGTCACCAACCTCCAGGCCTGGAGCTCCACAAGGTTGCCCAGGGCCCCAGCCAACCTGGCCTTCAACACCCCCAAGGATGGGGCACCCACCCCCTCTCTGGGCAGCCCCTGCCAGCCCCTCCCCACTCTCTCTGTGGAAAAACTTCCCCCAATAATATCCAATTTAAACGCTCAGAAGCCTGTCTTAGAGCCAGCCCCATCTGCCTTGAGGTATTGATCTGCATATTGATTTGATTCACCCTCAAGATTTCTCCCAGCTCTAATTTGATGGGTCTTTACTAGTGATTTCTCAGATGGTCAAATCCAAGACCTGCTGAAGTCAAAAAGAGTTTTTTTTCTGTAAAGCCAGGCACAGAATGTGGCTATGTCTTTTATTTAGGACACATAGCTCTGCCTTTCTGAAAGGTACACATACCTCCATATTCAAAGGGTGACAGTCTCATGTCAGATCACATTTCCTCATGGTCTTTCCTACACTGAACAATTTTCATGCACACATCTCAGTTCTTTTATTTCATCACACCAACAGTCAAAGAATATTCATCACAAATAAGAGAAAAAGAGCACTGGCTAGCCACCATGCCTTGGGGACAGACCAGAGGTTCAGCTGTCAGAAAACCTCTTCCAGACCTAGTTCTTCTGGATTAAAATGTTATTCCATTCAGCTCTCTGTCTCTATTCACAAGCTTCAAGTTTTATATCCTATCCTGTTGGTGCACAGGACAATGTTGACATTCTTTATGTACTCCAGGTGAAGGCATTAAGGTTTGATAATGAAAGCTTGGTGTATAGCTGGTGTTGTTTCAGGCTCCCCATGATGCCTGTTTCTCCCTGCCCCAGGAAGAAACCTCAACCCCTTGCAACCATCAGAATTGGAGTAGGTGGGACACTCTAACCCACTTCAGCACAAAGACAGATAACCTAGTTATGAGAGGTAATAGCCATATGAACTGCTTGCTCCAAAGCAAACTGAAGAGAGCTGACCTCCAAGAAGGATCTGTAGCAAACAGCCAACAGGAGATGGAAGGTGGAAGCAAGTAAAGAGCAAGAAATTTTTCGGTCTTCATGTTGGATGGTCAAAGAGAGATGAATAAGTCTCTGACTCTATCTGTCCTCTCTCCTTGTTCCTATGGAAACTCCTTTAGCATTGCCCAATTTGTCATAGGAATTACCCAAAAGCCACTTTCATCCACTTTTGATTATTGTTCTGGCTCGTGTTACATCATGTAAAAGGCAGCTCATTGACACACATGAACACAAAAGACAAAATGAACTTGTGTAATTTAAACATGTTTATAAGACCTCATCTTTCCCCCCAAAGAATGACAAAATCAATTTCTTCTGTTTAGGTTTATTTCAAGCAGTACTTCCTGAGAGTGTTCTTCCAACAGGAAACTCTTTGTTAGCATTACATGACATATGGGGGGAAAGAAACTGGATGGGACCTGTCAAATAGCAATGCTACTAGAGTCCCCTTTTGCTCCATTAGGCCTGATCCTAATCTTATTTATAAATCTTCATCCTAAAAAGGCTTCATTTTCCTGCCTCTGCCAAAAGAAGCAAATGGAGAATTAACAAAATATTTGCAAAGCTAACCCTTTCACTGAAACTTCAGAGTTGGTTGAAATCTCCCCCAAAATCCTCTCACTCATGTCTCTTTCACCAAAGTAGGACTGAGCCTACCTACCATTCCCAGGAAAAACGTGCCTAACATATTCAGGGATAGGAAATTCTTTGCCTTCCCAAGTAATACAGGGAACATTTCCTTCCCTGAGCCATTACACAAATTTTAGTGGGATTTGTTTGGTTGGTTTTTTTGCACAGATGCCTAAACCGATTCATCCTTTTTGTGATTTGTTTGGCCTATCTGGCTTGGACACTGAGAGCTTGAAAAGAATGTTTTAGCCCTCTCTTCACTATGTTATTTTTATAGTGCAGATTCTAGGCATTTTTTTTCCTTGGGAACATTCAACTACTTCAAGTTTATAGAGCAGCGAGCCCTATGGAGGTTTGCAGAGATCAGCGATGGGCAACTCGATATGAATTTGAGGTGAAGCCATTTATTGGGTGAAAACACATTTGTTACTGCAAACTTGGCAAGCTAAAAAACTGCTACTTGGTCACACACACTGTTTACACCCCACTGATTGGTTAGTGATTATAAAGAGTTCTGATAAACATATATTATAACTAAGTATTGTTAGTTTACCTTTCATGCCTAAAAGCATCCACACACCTGTTTTTTTGCCCATCTTATTATGGCTGGTTCTTAACATGTTCCGTTGCTCCCAAGTACCTTCCCATACTACTTCTTGGTTTAAGGTTGCCTGTACCCCTGTTATCAAGGCTGCTGCATTTTCAGAATGTGATTATTAAAATCCTCTCAGCATGAGTAACTTTTCCTGCCTCATGGAACACGAGGATATTGTCAGGGCCTTGAATGGAGGCCTGTGACTTATGGTGTTCCGCAGGCCTCGGGGTTGGGCCCAGTCCTGTTTAACATCTTCATTAAGACCTTGATGAGGGGACAGCATCCACCCTCAGCAAGTGTCTGATGATCCAGAGCTGGGAGGAGTGGCTGACACACAGGACACTGCGCTGCCACCCAGAGAGACCTGGCCAGGCTGGAGAGCTGGGCAGGGAGACACCAGAGGAGGCTCAACAAGAGCAAGGGGAGAGTCTGGCCCCTGGGAAGGAAGAACTGCTGGGATCAGGACAGGCTGGGGGGAGCTGCTGGAGAGGAGCTCTGTGGAGAAGGACCTGGGGGTGCTGGTGGGGGACAGGGTGGCCATGAGCTAGCAGTGTGTCCTGGGGCTGAGAGAGACACTGGGATCCTGGGGGCATCAGGAGGAGTGTGGGCAGCAGGTGACAGGAGGGGATCCTCCCCCTCTGCTCTGCCCTGCTCAGGCCCCAGCTGCAGTGTTGTGTCCAGCTCTGGGCTCCCTGGGATCAACCAGCCAGGGATCTCCTGGAGAGAGTCCAAAGAAGGGCTACAAAGATGCTGAAGGGGCTGGAGCATCTCCCCTGTGAGGAAAGGCTGAGGGAGCTGGGGCTGTTCAGCCTGGAGAAGAGAAGACTAAGGGGGGACCTAATTACTGTTTATCAATATCTTAAGCATGGGCTGCAGGGGGAAATGGCCAGCCCCTTCTCAGTGTCTGTGGGGACAGGACAAGGGGCAATGGCTGCAGGTTGGAGCCCAGGAAGTTCTGCACCAACGTGGGGAAGAACTTTTCCCCAGTGAGGGTGAGGGAGCCCTGGGCCAGGCTGCCCAGGGGGGTGTGGAGTCTCCTTCTCTGGAGAGATTCCAGCCCTGTGCAATATGAGCTGGGGAGCTGCTTTGGGGGGGTTGGACCCCATGATCTCTGGAGGTCCCAACCCCTGCGATTCTATGAGTCTATGACTCTATGATTTTGTCATCGGTGAAGAGAGCTTGGTCAACGTCAGGCCTGCTGTCTTCCCTGGCAGAGATTTGCTTCTATTTATGTAGTACTGTAATGCCACAAAATATTAATATTATGAATATTATTTTTTCATCTCCAGATTTGATTTTTACCAGTTTGAAGTGAAAGAAAAATGCAAGTGAGGAAATTACTGACTTCATGAGCTCCAAGCATTGCTACATAAAGCAGAATTCCTTTGCTCTCAATGCACCACGCCTGGTGTTTGAAATAAATTGATGAGGTCTGTTACAAGTCACTCATTAAGCTGAGATAATCAGACCATTTATAATTGTCCAATCTGATGTCAGAATCACACCTAGCAATTTCATGGTAAATATCCCCATGGAGGGAGTAAGAAATGAAGTCAAGTCAAAGGAATTTATGCCAGCAACACAGTGTTCCTCTCCTCTTCCTCCTGCAACTCTGTCCCATGCAGTTCAAATCTCAGTTGTGTGTTGGATGCTAATTTTTCAGATGCAGCAGTAACAGGAAAACTCTTGATCTGGTGCATATGAGCAGAGTCAGAAATGGATGTTTGCCATGTAGCCAGAGAGGCAAATTTTGCCCATCAGTTTATGCATCTGTTTCATAAACAAAAAGGAAGTCTATATTAGGGTGCTGGGGGAGATGCTATAAAGTTTTTATTGCAACTTGTTTTTGTAAGTCTTGTCTAGCAAATCCATGTGGTTTCCCTCAAATTTTCAGTAATAAACATTTAACAGCGTGTTCCACCATCCCACTTATATAGGAGATTCTGTTGGGTGAGTGAAAGGAATTGCTCAGGAGGAACAAGGATTGCTGTGTTGCAGTGTGACAACTACGTACTGCAGAGATCTCAAGAGTCTCAGGCTTGTTGCCTCTGTGAGATGACCTGGGGATGTGGCATCTTTATCCTGGACCAGGAGAGATCCTGGTGGGGTATTTTTATATAAAGAAATAGGTACTTCTGATCAAAAAATGTCAGGTGGTTCCACCTTCTGCCAAATCAAGGGCAGAACTTATTTCCTACGGGTAGAAAGCCGTGGAACTGAGGTTTGCTTGTTAAAAAGAAAATCCATAAAAAAGTGTGTTTTGACCTCCTTGGGCCAAGCCAAGAAGCAGGAAGACCTTTCAGAGATCATCACTCTCTCCTGCAAGAACTACTTAATAAAATGTCACCTTACTGCCTAGCTACAACCCTAGATACTGCCCCATGGAATGCTGTTTCCTCTACTGTGTGCCCACTTTTGCCCCAACAGGTAAAATGACATCACAGATTAATCAGGCACCATGGAAACCATCTTGTGCCAAGATGGCAAAAACTTTCCTGTCTACCATGATGGGAGTTTTGTGGACTGAAGCAGTGGAATGGACAGTTCAAAGAGCAAAGGAGCCCTTCTGTATGTCCTTGGTGGACAGACTCAGAGGGCATCACATGGTGCCACTGCACTGAACAAGAAGATGAAGTTACCAGTCAACAGCAGACCATGTGTAGTCTAGAAAACACAATTGGTTCTTCATATGAGGAGAAACAGTCTAGTGATATCTGGAACAAGAAGATGAAAGGTGAGATCTATAGCAGTTATATTCAGCTGTCTAAAAATATGCAGTAGGAATTAATTTCACCCACTGTTGGTTGTGTACCCCAGATCTCTGAGAAAGAAATAGAAGAGAAATAAGAATTTTGAGGTCACAATGCACCTAGTCTGTAGAAGAGAGAAGTTAGGAGGCCTGGAACAGGCTGCTCAGGGATGTGGTTGAGTTGCCTTCCCTGGATGTGTTTAAAAAAAAGGGGAGATGAGGTACTTAGGGAGATGGTTTAGCACAGGATGGGAATGGTTGGACTTGATGATCTTGAAGGTCTTTTCCAACCTTGTGATTCTGTGAGATGTGATGGTCTCTGAAAAATATCCAGGAGAGAAAGAGAGACTTTGTGGGTACAGGGGTTTTGGTCTATAGAAGAGACAGATTTCAACACGAGATGGATTGCTCTCTGAAAATGTTGTTTTCTCTACAGTGACTGGAGGAGGGTCTGAGTGTCTAACTCCAGTGTAGATGTTTACACAGTAGTTATCTAACACAAAGTAAAAACCCCATATCTCATGTCCAGTAACTATGGACCTAGACTTCCTCTAGCCATCAAAACAGATGGGTACCTCCAGAGACTGATCCATCCCACTTGAAGAAAATAAGAATGTAAGAGAAACTGCAGTGGGACAGACCTCTGGTCCATCTAGCACAATCTTTCTTGGAAACTGGCTAATAACAAATTGCTAGGAAGAACATGAGATCAAAAAAGCCATATATAGCCTCAAGATAAATTCCAGAAATTTCTACTTTGGGGGCTTTCTGACCTGGAGTCAGTATCTTTATACAGTGAACTTGAGGGGTTTTTACCTGCCACTCACTTGTTCATATTTTGGATCCATGTAAACAATTAGCATCAGTAAACATGTGTTGACTCAAGTGTCTAATCTGGGTGATTTGCTCCCTGAGAGTGCTCTGCCTCTCTAAGCAGCCTAGACTTGCATAGTCTAAGTGCTTAATTTTCAAGTGAGATGAATTCTACCCCCAGCAATCAGGAAAATAGCAGGTATAACTATGTTTTGCAGCTGGCTGCATTCATTTATCCATCTCATAGCAGCTCCCAGTGCCTTGAATACCAGGCATGATGTGACAGAGTCCCTCAGGTCGGTAACTCCAAAATATCACTTGCTCAGGTAAGAAGCACCAGGTCCTTGGCACTGAGAACCTGGCACCAAAGTCCACAAAGAAAAGGAAAAATTCTAGGAGCCAGCATAGGCTTACAGAGTCAGGAGGCCCCTGGGAAGAGGTAGCTTCCTCTATGAAGATAGAATTAAGTACAGAAAAAGTTTTGTGAAAGTCTTTCTGTTGGTTTGGATGAGCAGGTCTCTGAGAGCAGTAATGATCAATACCCCAAATTGATCTCCCCTGTGAGGAAAGGCTGAGGGAGCTGGGGCTGTTGAGCCTGGAGAGAAGTAGCCTGAGAGGGGATCTGCTCCATGGTTCTCCAGAGCTGAAGGGTGGGAGCCAGGGGGCCATGGGCAGCCTCTGCTCAGGGTCTGTGGGGACAGGACAAGGGGTGCTGGGCTCAAGTTGGAGCCCAGGGAGTTGCACCCCAATGTGGGGAAGAACTTGTTGCCCAAGGTGAGGGTGAGGGAGCCCTGGGCCAGGCTGCCCAGGGGGGTGTGGAGTCTCCTTCTCTGGAGAGATCCCAGCCCCTGTCCTAGGGACCCTGCTTTGGCAGGGGGTTGGACCCCATGGGCTCTGGAGGTCCCTTCCAACCCCTGTGATTCTGTTGGATGGCCTGGCATATGACTATCCTTACACTTTGCTTTCAGGATGGGGTGAATTGCCTTTTAGAGGTACCGCTTTTACTCCATTAATTAATTAAGAAGGGAGCTTAGCAATTACAAATACTTTCTATCTGTTCCAGCACACAGGGAATGATTTTCACAGACCAGAAAATCTGAGGTATATTGAAACTCTGGTCTCTCTCCTCTGCAAACACTTAGTGTTCGGGGGCATTGTTTAATTTGTTCTGCTTTCTGCTGTTAACAGCTGCATGGGAAATGTCCTGGGGTTATTATTACAAAGTATGTTTTACTTAAAGGAAATCACCCTTTCAGCTTGTGCTTGTCATCTCAGATATAGCCCAAAGCTCTCAGAAACACACATGTTGGCACATGGAAGGATTTCAGATGTGCTAGGCATAATGTACACCCAGCAGAATATTACCAAGCTCACATGCTCACCCTAACGTTGTTCCAACAGCCAAGGCATGTTTACAAAACACACTTCCACCAGGATTCCTGTCTCCATACCAAGAAAGCAGTTAGCATACCACAAATTCCCCAGAATCCAATGTAAGGAAATCCTGGAAGACCAAAAAAAAAAAGCAGTGAGGTAAGATGCAAACCCAGTTAGCCAGTGCAATTTCATCAGTGTAATATCTCAACTATTACCTCATTAAAACAGGGTAGAAAAATAAACTTAAACATTATTCATCTCAAGGTAATTTTTCCAGCATGTTTCCTGGTTTCTTATTCTTCAATGTTTTCCTTAGTAGTTTTTGGAAATGAGCCTCTGATGGGAGCTACTGTAATCTAGTGGGTGTTTATTTAAAAGGCAGTTAGCTTTGATAAGGCACATTATTTTCATTGCAGGCAGCATCAGTTGGGCTCAGAGAAGCTCATAAGCCCCTTTCAACAGAGAAGGGGCATTCTGGGCTGTAAAAGTGAACGCTGGAAAACCCCAGGCAACTTTAGCAGGACTGGCACTGCCACAAAGTACAAACATCTCAGCCCTCATGCAAAACCAGCCAGATGCAGCAGTGACTGAAAACTGTTACCTGCTCCATTATCCATCTCCCAGAGGAGGACAGCAACAGATGTCAATTCACACACACAAAGCTGCCAGTGGCATCAATGGTTCTGCATATGGACCCCATCTTTTATCTTGCCAGAGTATTTGGACACTATTGATTTTTATCCTGATTAAGATGTCCAAGTCTCAACGTGTTTTCAGTTGTAATTTTGGGCTGCACAGGCTCAGAAGTTCTATATTCAAGGCAAACTGCAATGCAGCAATCAGTAAACAGGTAGTATTAACACTAATGGGGAAAGATTGATGGAAAGGCTGACCAAAAAATTGCTGGGCTTTACTGCACCATCAATATAGCACCTCACTCAGAAGTTGTGATGTGTCATGCAGTGTCATAAGGAGTTTAGGAAGCATCTGAGTGGTGGTTAGGATGCATGAAAGTGCCTATGTTGAGAACTTTGCTAGAATGGATGTTTAAAGAAAATTAATATTCTTTCTGGAATGAATGAGCAGGGACATCTTCAACTCAATCTGTTTGCTCAGAGCCCTATCCAACCTGACCCTGAATGTCTCCAGGGATGGGGCACCTACCACCTCTCTGGGCAACTCGTGCCAGTGTTTCACCACTCTCAGTGTAAAAAATTTCTTCCTTATATCTAGTCTGAATCTATTCTTTAGTTTAAAACCATCAGTCCTTATTTCTTCCCCTCTTTTTCCACCATTCATCCCAGGTTGCATTCACTCCCTGCAGCTCCAGAGTGAAGTTTTCATGACCTTCCCCCCTCCCTGGCTACTTGACCCACCCCACATCTCCCATTGGTCTGGACTAATCTCCACTGGGGTACTTCATCCCTTCTCCCACGTCTTCCTGCCTCCCAGCCACAGGTTATGTAAAGTTATGAAGGCCAAAAATAAGCCAGCCTGAATCCTAAACCAGCATGGCAGCTGCAAAGGCTTAAAAACACTCTACTGAGGGCAACTGGAACCTCTTGACTGCATACTTAGCTTGTGCTAAATGTAATTAGCTACTCTAGGGGTGTAGGAGGGAGAAGCCAGCAGGGAAAAGAAACAAAGAGATGCAAAGAATATAATGAACTGTTTCCAAGGGGATGCTGGCTCCATGTCCTTTATCTTAGGCTACTGAATAGCTGACACCTCGATGGAGATCATGTGCTGAGGCTTTGCTCCTCTTGCTGTTCACAAAACTGCTTGGCCCTCTGGGATTAGGCAAGACTTAATCCAGTCTGAGGTTTCAAGAAACAAAGCTGAGTGGAGTCTCAGGTCAAGGAAAGGAATAGATGTCTGTTCACTCAGATTGGCTTCTGATAACAAAAAATGTAGGGTAAAGCCCCTGGTGTGGAAAACAAACCTGCAAAGAAGGGGGAATAGCCCCTGCTTTTACCTTGACCTACCATGTCTTATCTTCCTTGGGTCCCTCAATCATCCATGTACTCAGATGCCCACACTTTGGGTTAGCAGGGTCAGATGTCACATCACAGAATCACAGAATCCCAGGGGTTGGAAGGGACCTCCAGAGATCATGGGGTCCAACCCCCTGCCAAAGCAGCTCCCCAGCTCATATTGCACAGGGCTGGAATCTCTCCAGAGAAGGAGACTCCACACCCCCCTGGGCAGCCTGGCCCAGGGCTCCCTCACCCTCACTGGGGAAAAGTTCTTCCCCAGGTTGATACAGAACTTCCTGGGCTCCAACTTGCAGCCATTGCCCCTTGTCCTGTCCCCACAGACACTGAAAAGGGGCTGGCCATTCCCCCCTGCAGCCCATGCTTAAGATAATGATAAACAGTAATTAGGTCCCCCCATAGTCTTCTTCTCTCCAGGCTGAACAGCCCCAGCTCCCTCAGCCTTTCCTCACAGGGGAGATGCTCCAGGCCCTTCAGCATCTCCAGAACCTCACATCACCTTGCTCAGGATGCTACTTAGACATTTAAAGGAAACAGTAAAAGGAATGAGTGGGGTGGAGGAAGAGTACTATGATGGAAACAGAGCTTAAAATTTAGGGAAATTAGGTTGGTAAAAAAATGTTTTTCAAGCTCTGAGAGCTCACTTTAATTTGCAAGTTGACTGCACTGTTCATGAGGGAATGGGGAGAGAGGGGAGACTTTTTCATTTCATTATGTCTACCCAGAATTCATTACAGGTGGGTGAAGAATTTCATCTATCTTCATGTCCTGTAAGTGTAACACACTAATGGGCAGGGGACCTCATGTTCTTATCTGCAAAAAAGATACAACAGCTGTTTTAATTAAAAATTGGGGTTGTTTTTACATTATGAGGGTGAAAGAACATAGATAATTTTGGAATAAGGATTCATCTTCCCATAGGAGCAGGGAGAAAGTGAGAAAGCTTTGTTTATCGATCACCTTGGCATCTAATAATGCAAAGTTCTCAGAACTTGGGCTGTCCTAGGGGGAACACAAGGTAAGAATATCATGATCCTCAGAATCACAAGGTTGGAAAAGACCTTTAAGATCATCAAGTCCAAAAGATAAGATCATCCTTGCCCTTAAAGATACTGGAGTGCCTGATTTGTATTGGTGTAAGCAGGAGTCAAAGGGTGAAACACCTTAAAATCTCAGGTGCTGTCTGGTAAGGCAGTTAGTTGTGGTGAGATCACTGTCCTGTTACAACTTTAAGGATACTTCTCACTCCATGAGGCACCAAATACTTTCATACAGTAAGACAGATGTAAGACTTGAATCCAAAATACTGCTGTCTGAGGACTTTCTTGGCTGGCTGTGAAGTCTTGATATGAAAAGCTCTGAGACTTTTCACAGCAAAGCACAAGCATCTACCCAGCTTTTGGTGCACCCTTGCCTTAAAGATGGAACAAACAATGGAAATTTAGAGCTTCTCTTTTCCAGTTTTGGTGCTGGCTTAGAGACACACTTTAAAGCATAAGACTGCAAAAGAATCCTAGGGTCAGAGAGTAGCTTGGCTTGGAAAGGAGCTTCAAAAGTCATCCAGTCCAACGCCCCTGCAATGAGCAGGGACATCTTCCATTCATCAGGTTGCTCTGAGCCCCATCCAACTTGGCCTTGAACACTTACAGGGATGAGGCATCCACCACCTCCCTGGGCACCCTGTGCCAGTGTTTCATCTCTCACAGCATAAAAAAAGGTCTTCCTTATATCTACTCTGAATCTGTCCTCCTTTAGCTTAAAACCATTACACTCATCCTATTGTAACAGGTGCTACAAAGAAGTTTGTCCCTGTCTTTCTTATAAGCCCCCTTTAATTATTGAAAGATCACAATAAGGTTTCTCTGGAGCCTTCTCCAGGCTGAACCAGCCCTACTCTCTCAACCTTTCCTCACAGGAGATGTATTCCATTCCCCTGACCATTTTTGTGGCCTCCTCTGGACTTGCTCCAAGAGCTCCATGTCCTTCTTGTACTGAGGACCTCTGAGCTGGGCACAGTACTCCTGGTGAGATCTCCCCAGAGGGGAACAGAGGGGCAGAATCCCCCCACCCAGACCTCATGGTCCCTCTGCTGGGGGTACAGCCCAGGATATGGTTGGCTTCCTGAGCTGCAAGCACACGTTGCCATCTTATGTCCAATTCTTCTTCTACCAGTGCCCCCAAGTCCTTCTCAATGGGGCTGCTTTCAATCCCTTCATCCCTCAGCTTGCACTGATACTGGGGGGTTGTCCCAACTATATGGGTGCAGGACCTTGGAAGAGAAAATAGATCCTTACTAATTCACTGTCATTAACAACGTACACATGGCAGTTTAATTACATACTGGTAACATTCCCAGTTTAAGCTGTTATTTTCAGACTCACTACAACAGATGTCAACCAAGTGTTTTTGCATGCCTCCAATTCCTCAGCTTCTTTGGGTTTTGATCGATGGGGTTTCTTCTCTGCTGATATGTGGGACGAGCAATGAGTTCTCTTTGTTTGCTCACTTCTTCATTTGGCAGATTTGGGGTGAAAAGTGTTGAACATTTTTTGGTTTCCTGGCTGGGAGTGAGGGTGGGAAATGAGAACAGTGCTTTAGCCTTTGGTGTGATGAAACAAGCTCCTTTTCTAGAGCTGGAGCATCTTCCCTGTGGGGATAGGCTGAAAGAACTGGGGCATCGGGAGGAGTGTGGGCAGCAGGTGACAGGAGGGGATCCTCCCCCTCTGCTCTGCCCTGCTCAGGCCCCAGCTGGAGGGTTGTGTCCAGCTCTGGGCTCCTTGGGATCAACCAGCCAGGGATCTCCTGGAGAGAGTCCAAAGAAGGGCTACGAAGATGATTAAGGGCCTGGAGCATCTCCCTTGGGAGGAAAGGCTGAGGGAGCTGGGGCTGTTCAGCCTGGAGAAGAGAAGAATAAGGGGGGAACTAATTAATGTTTATCAATATCTTAAGCATGGGCTGCAGGGGGAAATGGCCAGCCCCTTTTCAGTGTCTGTGGGGACAGGACAAGGGGCAATGGCTGCAAGTTGGAGCCCAGGAAGTTCTGCAGCAACCTGGGGAAGAACTTTTCCCCAGTGAGGGTGAGGGAGCCCTGGGCCAGGCTGCCCAGGGGGGTGTGGAGTCTCCTTCTCTGGAGAGATTCCAGCCCTGTGCAATATGAGCTGGGGAGCTGCTTGGGCAGGGGCTTGGACCTGGTAATCTCTGGAGGCCCCTTCCAACCCCTGTGATTCTATGATTCTATGATTTCTGAGCTTTCTTCGCTAGCTAAATATGTTCAAGGACTGGAAAAGAAACCAGTAGTGTGAAAGAGATGTTCTACTGCAGCACTCAGTGATGTCTTCAAGTTGGAGCCCAGGGAGTTGCGCCCCAATGTGGGGAAGAACTTTTCCCCAGTGAGGGTGAGGGAGCCCTGGGCCAGGCTGCCCAGGGGGGTGTGGAGTCTCCTTCTCTGGAGAGATCCCAGCCCCTGTCCTAGGGACCCTGCTTTGGCAGGGGGTTGGACCCCATGGGCTTTGGAGGTCCCTTCCAACCCCTATGATTCTGTGATTCTGTGGTCATTAGATTATTTGAAGCCAGGGCTAAGAAATTTTCTACCATATTAATTCCTTCCTTTGCCTGTTCTTAGCAGACATCTGAAACTTCAGATCCTATATTACAATTAGGAATCATCTCTGGAAAAATGGACTTAGATAAGTCACCTATCACACAAAATTTGTCTAGGCTAATCCTCCAAATAGCTGAGATTCCAACTGTCTAACATGTTGGTGGCTAAATTTAGATAAAATAAATACTGTCCTATGTGTCTCAACAGCTGGAAAGCAATAAATACAGCAGGGGATGTTCTTTCTAGTGACAGACAGAAAAACCTTTCACATTCAGGTAGTTTCCCCTCCCATACCTCAGGAGCTGTTTTTACAAGATCAGTCTGAATGCACACATTTACACAATGTTCTTTTTTTTAATGTCAAGGGATGATTACCTTCTATTTGGCTAAACAGCTCACTGATAACTTCTTAATGAAGGAGAAATATGTTTTCTTGTTAAAATGTGAGGATCTACTAAACTACTATGCTTTTCTTTGGTGAATGAGTGGTGCTGACAGATCAAATCTTGATTTTTTTGAATCATTTAATATTCCCTGATTTTGCTCTTTCTGGTAATATACAGATTATAGGGCTAAGGTTAACACTGGGGGGGGGGGGGGGGAAACCCCAGCAGTGTGTGTTTTACTATACAAAAATTCAGTATGCAGTGGATCCAGAAGAGGGGAAAATTAAAGTACTGGCAAAGTATGATAATAAAGTTATTATTGCTGGAAAAGTCAGTCAAACCCTTGATGTGTGCAGGTTGGGAAATGGAGGTAAGTAGTCATGATTGCAAACCCAACTGATCAAAATTCAAATTCAAATGAGCAGATAGGCTCTTTGTTCCTAATGGAACCAAGATTTCTAAGTTTCCCCCCAAGCAGGGAACATGCAATACTGCCCCACTTAGAGAAGACACTTAGATTCAGATGAGATTTTTTTTTGGTGAGGGCTGGGAAGCAGCTGTCCCTTGATTATTTTTTTTTTTAGGCAACAAATATTGCATTTTAACCAGCAACAGTGAGGAAGTTTTGATGGTGTTTAATGAAATATTTCCAAAATGAAGGAAATATTAAAATTAAAAATTCTGCTACACAAAGGTTGCAAGAATATTTTCCCCCTGTAACAGCTTAACAAAAGGAAATCTCTGCACAGTATTTCATCTTAATCAAAACTTGGGATTCTTTGTGAAAAGATTTGCTTCCAGGGCCATCTATATTTTCTGTATCCTGGCTAGGCTTAGATCTCTTCATGCAATCACTTGATTATCAGAAAAAAAAAACAACCCAAATCAGATCTTTCTTGGGAAGATAAGGACATCACCATCTGAAATGCACTCAGACATCCTGTCACCCTCCTGCTCATAAAGCCCCTTGTTTCTCCTTATTTCTGCAGGAACTGACACTCAGATTTCAATGCATTTCCATCTTTGTTTTTTCTCCTCCACTTTGCCCATCTTCCCACCCATGAAAAGCTGCTAAAAACCTAATTCCCAACTAAGCATCACACTTTAGGTCGACATGATGTGGAGGGGGGGGATAAAGGGCAGGAGGATAATTGAGCAGGAATCTCCTGCTCCCTGCTTTATGTCACTGAAAAGCGTTCAAGCCCTTCACTGAGCCTGGGCTTGACTAACTCAAACACAGGACTGTAAGAATTAGCTATAAGGTGTATCCCAACCCCAAAACCAATCCATCAGCCTTGGTTTGAATCTATGTTGGCAGCAACTCAGGCAATATTTCATCTGCATTAGCTGCTAATATCAACATTAACCCAGTATTCAATCATAGGAAGTCAAACAAGCCTCGGAGCCTGATAGAAATATATACAGTAGGCACAGAGTTAGACTCCAGTTTTACTTCCAGAAATATATACAGTAGGCACAGAGATAGACTCCAGTTTTACTCCCATGTAAATCTGCTTCCTTTCTTGAAGCTGTTTCTGATTTGCTCTGAGGTATGTGTGGTGCAGGATGCGACCCAAGGAACACATCTGTCCGATGACAATTTTCATACCAAAGATATGTTTGGTGCATGACAAATAAAGCAGCAATCCCTTCAATGATCTAGTTCAGGCCAGAGCCAAACAGATCAGACAGAAGTATAAATAGCAAACCACAGGCCTCTGCTTTTCCACAACTGCCAATTTATTATTGCAAGGCTCTCTTCTCTTTTATTTCCCCTATAGCTCCAGCTTCTGGATTCCTGTGCCTGCTTAAAAATATCTTTTTTTTTAAAAAAAAAGGGGGTGGGTAGGTAAAGTTAGCAATTTTTTTATTCCATGGTTGTGGGAATACACTGAAAAAGGGGCATTTTAGCTGAAGACACCGTCAGCAGAAGGCAAATATAGGTAAACCTAGGTAGAGATGTGAACTGGGGATATTTGAAGACTGAAAAACCTCAAATACCACAGGAGTGGAACATGTGTGGTTTTCATGTAAAAAAAAAAAAAACACCTCTGAGCCAAAAAAATACAAATCATATATACACCTACAAAAATCCTGAGTAAGAGTTCAAAAGAGTCACCAACTCTTTACCTGCAAAGCAGTGTTTAATAAGGCAGGGATGGGAACTGGTAAAGATCTCAGAATAAAAACCAGACAGTTTCCCATGGCTGAACCTACATCCACGTTACAACCTCAATATTTCATTGCTGCCTGGACTGAGGTTTGATTTTTTTCCCATCTCTAAAATGCACTGGATCTGGATATTCTCTTGTCTAACCTCTTTCATATACATTTAGATCTATATTATATATAATTTTTTAAAATATATTTTTATTTATTCTTTTTTTTTTTCCAGGCTGCTCTCAGTAGATGATTTGCTCTGATCTGCTTTTGGGTAGGAAGAAAATAACTTCCAACACAAAGACAAGTTCCCTAGCAACAATCTGTTTTCATGCAACATCTTAAAGCATCAGCATTTTGGTAGATGACTTTGCCAGCTTCTCTACCTCCTGCAGGCATGCCTCTGCTCAGGGATGGGCCAGGGGCTGCAGAGGGTGATGCCCACTTCTCTGAGCTGTTGATCAGAGACAATCAGGGCAGAACTGATAGCAGAAACTGTCTTGACTCCAAATTTGCCTTGTGTTGGCCAACTTTACCAGTTTAATACTGTTGATGAGCGTTTGGGAGGAAGGTGTAAGTTCTGCTAAGTAATAGTAGGCCACATAACACTGGTCTTTTCATCATCCTTAGTAACTATCCATCTGCTAGTAGGTGTAGGGATTGGAAAGGGAAGGGACTGACATGAAGATATGGATAACAGGTATCAATATACCACAGACTCAAGGGAGAGTGTAGGGAGATGTGTGGGAAGATGAGCCTGGGTGATGTACAAGAATGATGAGGTATTTTGAGAAGTGGAGGGCATGGAGAGGGCACAGTGATGATGCTGTGGGAGGAACAGTGGGGAGATGAGGAGATCTTTTCAATGCTGAATACTTTGATACTAAATAAAAGCTGGGGACAAACGTTTTAGCAGGGCCTCTTGCAGTAGAACAAGGAGTAATGGTTTTAAAGGAGAAGAGAAGAGATTCAGACTACATGTAAGTGAGAAAATTTTTATGGTGGGGTGGTGAAACACTGACACAGGTTGTCCAAAGGAGTAGTCCATGCCCTATCCCTGGAAACAATATCAGGTTGGGTGGGGCTCTGAGCAACTTGGTCTAGTGAAGGATGCTCCTGCTCACTGTAGGGAGGGTGGACTAGATGACCTTGAAAAGTCCCTTCCAAGCCAAAGTATTCTATGATTCAATGATTCAATGATTCTATATCACTAGGAGCTGTCTGGGAGGTGGTGTCCATAAGTTCTTCTTCTTTAGCTGGCTGCTTCCAGGATGATTCATTCAAGTTTCACAAAATGTCCTGTCCCTTTACAGTTTCTGCACCTTAGCTCACCACTTGTGCCCAGGCAGGGATGTGGTTTGGAGGCAGACCCTGCTTCTGGGAGCTTGGTGTAGGTGAAGAGACCAACACCAGATGGAGTCAGGCTAAAAATAAAGCTAAAAGAAGGGGAAAAACCCAAGTGCTTCTGAAAAGTCTCAAGCTCCTGCGTAGCACACCCCAGGAGCCAGCCAGCTCTGCTTGGCCAGGATCTCTCCACCCACCCGCTCTGGGCTCCATTCCCAACCTGTCGTGGTGACTCTAACAAGAACCAGTTATGAAAGCACAGATCTGGAACCAGTTCTCTCATTTTCATCAAATGCTAACAAGAAGGATACAGGGATTTTCTAAGGGAACAATAGCATGAGGTAAGGAGGGTGAAAGGAAGGGGGTCTTGGCACTTTGGGGTCTGAAAAGACTAATTTACTCCTTGAATGTCCCAAACCACTGTTTCCTTTTCAGCAGTTTCCAGTAGCCCAGCTGGTCTGATGCCCACCCTGCCAGGTTAGACAAATAATACATGAATGATCTTTGATGAGCATTCTACTTCTAATCTAATTCTACTTCTATCTAATTCTAAATTAGATATTAGGGGGAAGTTCTTTGCAGAGAGGGTAGTGAGGGGCTGGAACCCAGAGAGGGGGTGGGTGCCCCATCCCTGGGGGTGTTGAAGGCCAGGTTGGCTGGGGCCCTGGGCAACCTTGTGGAGCTCCAGGCCTGGAGGTTGGTGGCCCTGCCTGTGGCTCTGGGATCCTTGGGGTCCCTTCCAACCCATGCCATTCTGTGATTCTATGATACAGCCTGAGCATGAAACTATCATTGCCATTGAGAACTTTCCTGCTAACACCAACAGACTTTGGATCAGAGCCATAACATAAATAAATAAACAGGTAAAAAAAGAAGACAAACATGGGTCACTACATAAGACTGTTCACTTTGGGACAGTGATGGGACAGCCTCTGGTTCAGTTCTGTGCTTCTGAGTCCACAACAGCTCTACTGAAACTAAATTTTCCAAACAGAAATTAAATCCATCCATAGCATGTGGACATACTTACTTTCCAATGCTCATGAGGTCACTAGCCTCCCCATCAGCTTGGCATGGGTAGCAAACAGACTTGGTTGATATGGCTTCCTACACAACATGGTTCAGCTCTTTGTTCTTCTTCCTATTAGGACAGGAGGTGCAATTTTGGTCTTACAGAGATGGGCATTTATGGGAACCTCATCTCCTTAAAATTCCTGGTAAGCTCATGTCTGAGAATGGAAAGAAGCAAGTCAAAGATTCCTAAGAGTGAATCTTTCTACTGCATTTCTTTCTTTCCCCAGTGTCACTTAAAAAAAAAAAGTAAAAAAAAGTCCAGACTTTGTTTTTCACTGTAAATCACTCTACAAATCTCTTCTATAATGTTCTTCACACCATCAGGAGGGGATTTGGAAGTAAGGGTGGTCTTTCACTCAAGCTGTTTTCTGCTTACTTTACAACTGTGCCCTAGACAACAGGGGCTTTTATAATAAATATTTATTCTATTAACACTATTATACATCCAAACAATGAATAATAAATAATGAACATTGCTTGGGTGTTTAGGAGAGCTCCATATGTCAATGGAAGTTCACATGGATTTCTCAAACCCTTCTTTGCAAACAGATGGGCCAATGAGAACTATTTAATGTGCTTACAGTTCTGAGGCAGAAGAAGATAATGCCCATGCAGGAGAAGAAAGGAGGCTTTAGTACATCACAGATGACTATTCACTGTTCTGTTCCTTTTGTAATAGACAGCTGTTCTGGTAAGAAGTTGCCTGAAGCTGTACTGAGAAGTGAGGAGATGTTTTGCCTTTGGAGGAAATACTCATTTTGACCAAAATCTGATCAGTTTTATGAGAATAGTATTTCTACCAATGAAGATACTTTTAAAAGAGTAGAGATCATTTTCACAGATTCACAAAAATCACAGAGTTGTAGGGCTTGGAAGGGACCTCCAGAGATCATGGGGTCCAACCCTCTGCCAAAGCAGGGTCCCTAGGACAGGTCCTACAGGTCCAGATGGGGCTGGAATCTCTCCAGAGAAGGAGACTCCATACCCCCCTGGGCAGCCTGGCCCAGGGCTCTGTCGCCCTCATTGGGAAGAAGTTCTTCTGCAGATTGGTGAGGAACTCCCTGGGCTCCAACTTGAGCCCAGCGCCCCTTGTCCTGTCCCCACAGACCCTGAGCAGAGGCTGCCCATGGCCCCCTGGCTCCCACCCTTCAGCTCTGGAGAACCATGGAGCAGATCCCCTCTCAGGCTGCTTCTCTCCAGCCTCAACAACCCCAGCTCCCTCAGCCTTTCCTCACAGGGGAGATAACTTCTCATGGGATAAAAAGGGGATAAAAAAGGTGCTTATGTGAAATGCAGATGATAATTGAAGCTGGAAAGAAAAAGGATAACAATGTATTTTAAAGGGTCAAACATAATAAATATTAGGGAAAGGCAAAACAATGCATTTGTCTTGTCAAAATGGCTTTTAATATCTTTATTAATTATATTGACAGTGGGATTGTGTGCACCCTCAGCAAATTTGCTGATGACACCAAACTGAATGGTGAGGTTAATATACTGGAGGGACAGGATGCCATTCAGGAGGACCTGGACAGGCTGGAGAAGTGGACCCAAGGTGAGCCTCATGAGGTTCAACAAAGCCAAGTGCAGGGTCCTGCACTGGGTAAAGACAATCCCCGTTATCCATACAGGGCAGGAGATGATGTGCTGGAAAGCAGCCCTGAGGGAAAGGACTTGGGTGTACTCATGGATGAGAAACTGGACATGAGCCACTGATGTGTATCTGCAGCCCAGGCTGCATCAAAACAATTGTGACCAGCTGATTAAGAGGGGTGATTCTGCCCCTCTACTCTGCTCTCACCTGGAGATCTAGGGGCAGCTGGATCTGTGTCCAACTCTGGAGCTCTCAATGCAAGAAAGACATGGACCTGTTGGAGCACATCCAGAGGAGGGCCACATAAATGATCAAAGGGCTGGAGCAGCTCTCCTGTGAAGACAGGCTGAGAGAGTTGGGCTTGTTCAGCTTGGAGAAGAGAAGGCTCCATGGGGGGAGCCTTATAGGAGCCTTCCAATCCCTGAAAGTTGTCTGTAGGAAAGCTGGAGAAGAACTGTTCCTGAGGACACAGAGCGAAGGGACGAGGGGTGATAGGTTAGACTAAGAAAGGGGAGATTTAGGTTGGATATTAGGAAAAAAATCTTTAATGTGAGGGTGGTGGATCACTGGAACAGATTTCCCAGAGACACAGTAGAGGCCCCATCCCTGGAGTTATTCAAGGTCAAGTCTGATGGGGCTCTGAGCAACCTGCTCTAGTGAAGATGTCCCTGCTTATTGCAGGGGGTTGGACTAGATGACCTCTAAAGGTCCCTTCCAACCTTTCACATTCTATGATTCTATGAATTTTAAGAATTTTAAGTGAAAAGATTTGATGTTTAATTGCAATGTGCCTTCTTCCTCCTTCATGTCTGAAGTTGAAGATAACTGTTAACTATCTTGAGTGCTCAGTGAGATATCTTGTTTCCCATTTACATCATCTTTTCCCAGTATATCTCTTTTTTTTTCAAGCATGCCTTTGCCAAAAAAAACCCCAAACCCTGAAACCAAAATTTCAGGTGAAGCCAAAATTAATCCCTTTTTTCCTGCCATCCCAACTTTTCTACCTCATCCTCCAAGACAAAGAAAACTTAACTCCCCCTGCTCTCCTCCCAACCCCATCCATTACATCCTGAAGTGTGAAGGTTTATATCCCATCCAAAAATTTTAAGATTTGAGTATTTGCTACTATGATTTAGGAACCTTCTTGCCACCTATGTAAACAGCTCATCCCTTTAGATAATTTCATTCTAAGTGATTAGGGTGGGCTTACTGCCAGGTAAATAATAGAAATGGAAGGGAGACCTCTATAAGCAACATTTCATTACCACAAGGAAAAGACTATTACTTAATGAATGGGCTCAGTAACCATCACCAAAAATGACTGAACTGCAGTGCTGAGCCTCTGAACACACACATGTGAACTGTTTGCTGCAACAATGATGGATGGGTGGATAATTACATCTACAGAGAGGTTTTCTTTCATGGGAACAAGGGGATGTTGCAGAAACAGGTTCCCATCCTTGACTGAAGTCTGATGTTTCAAAGATGTGCCCAGCTGCTCAATTAAAAGTGAATTAAGGACATGAAAAATAGCCCTCATTTCCTCCCAGACAGCTGCACCTCTGGAATCTGGTTTACTTTAAGGACATACTTGTGTAGTAGGATAAGGTATAATGTCCTGGAAATGGACTGCTTCAGGGAGACCTTATAGCTCTCTATAACTTCCTGAAGGGAGGTTGTGGTGAGCTGGGGGTCGGCCTCTTCTCCCGTGTAGACAGTGACAGAACTAGAGGGAATGGTGTCAAGCTGCGCCAGGGGAGATTCAGGCTGGACATTAGGAAGCACTACTTCTCAGAAAGGGTAGTCAGGCACTGGAATGCACTGCCCAGGGAGGTGGTGGAGTCACCAACCCTGGGGTTGTTCAAGGAAAGACTAGATGTTGTGTTGAGGGACATGGTTTAGTGGGAGCTGGTAGTAATAGGTGAATGGTTGGACTGGATGAGCTTTTAGGTCTTTTCCAACCTTGATAATTCTGTGATTCTGTGATTCTGCTTTCTCTCCCAGCCCAAAATCTGACTCTCTCAAAACTTGACCTGCGGTTTCCAACTGTGACCCTTTTCCAATAAGACTGGAGCATTTGATGAAACAAGTGGCAGTCATTCACTGTTAACTCTGAAGGGTGGGAGGGTGAGTCTGATGAAAGAGTAAAAGGGAATCCCACACAACTTGGTGTAGAGACACCTGAGGTCCTGTCCAGCTGGGAAGCATCACTGCTCCAGAAGGTGGGTACCATGACCTTAGCACAGTGTTGGGTTCATCATGTCTGCAGACTAGTCTGACATAACTCAGCTCTAATGCTGAGCTTCATCCTCAGATCACAGCAACAACCTCAAACCTTGCTGTAACTGGATGGTCAGTAGTTAGATAGCTAAAGCTTTAAGGAGAAACTCCATGAAGAGTTTCACACCACAGTTCCCAAGGAAAGCACCTCAGAGTCTAATGCATGTCAAAAATGCCAAGCTGCCTGTGGCCATGAAGACAACTGTGACTGTCATCCCTCTCTCTGGCATGATGCATGTGCTGTGCTGGGTGGCTGTGGAGGGTACAAAGAGGAATAACTGCCCAGCTCCCTCCATGAATCCGTGCCTGGTTGCAATATGTTACTACTAGGAACTGAAGTCTTCTTTTGTGGTTCTGGTTAGTGGGTGATAGCATAACCAGAGGCTGACTGTACATCCATATCATCTGCTGGTGAGTTCTGGTCACCACCAGTTAACTGAAAACACTATTAATTCCTGGCAAGCACCTACTGTTGTTTAAAAAGGTCTTTTCAGTGCCTAGGAGAGGACATGAGTGTATTAGTTTTGCTTTTAGTTATTTCTGGCTTTGGCCTGGGTGTCAGTGAAGGATGGCTCAAAGACTTCTGCTGCAGATCCATAGTTCTGCTCCTCCAACCCAGCAAAAAGTCAGGTGGAGCCATCGAGCCAGAGAGTCACTCAGGCTGTGCTCTGCTCTCAAGAAGGGGCACAGAGATTTGGCAGAGCCTGGGACATCCTATGGCTCAGGGATTCAATTAGATCCCACTGGATCTGGATTCACTTCTTGCCTGTGCAGCTGACCTTGGAGATGTTATTGAAACTGCAGTGAGTCATATTGGGTTTGGGGGCAGAAGGGAATAGCCTGAACACACCACATGCCTGCTGCCACATGTGAGGACCTCACCCTGCCAGCATAAACCTGCTTAACCCACTTGTGTCAAAATGCTCTGGGTTCATTTAAACAGTTTTAATTAGCTGGCTTCCCTCATCCAGGCAGCTCTAAGAGTACCAGCTAGGAAAGGCTAATGTGCAGGAGTGCCAGCAGATTTTAGGAGGGTGAAACATTTAAATGGGGAATAAACCACACACACAGGGGCTGGAGGTGGGAGGAGTTTGTAATCCAAAGACAGACCAAAGACAATGCTGCCTATTGAAAAAAATAATAACAATATATAAAAATCACAGGTATATGGTGCATAGGTAATAGGGATGATATATTTATGTTCATTTATGATTTATTATCTATTTATAGGAGGGCATTTCATAGGTTTCTTACTTCATTATTAGAATCATAGAATCCCAGACTGGTCTAGGTTGGGAGGGACCCCAAGGATCATAGAGCTCCAAACCCCTGCCACAGGCAGGGCCACCAACCTCCAGGCCTGGAGCTACACAAGGTTGGAAGAAGCAGCTGGAGAGATTCAAAAGACACCAGCTTTTCCATTTATAAAACTTTTTAGGGCTGGGGGACACCCTCCAAGACCCCAAAATATCAGGAAGGGCTTTTTCTGCTCCCATAAGTTCTGGGTTACTGGTGTGTGGAGTCAGAGAATCCCAGCCTGGGCTGGGTTGGGAGGGAGCCCAAGGGTCCCAGAGCTCCAACCCCCTGCCACAGGCAGGGCCACCAACCTCCAGGCCTGGAGCTCCACAAGGTTGCCCAGGGCCCCAGCCAACCTGGCCTTCAACACCCCCAGGGACAGGGCACCCACCCCCTCTCTGGGCAGCCCCTGCCAGCCCCTCCCCACTCTCTCTGCAAGGAACTTCCCCCCAATGTCTCCTCTCCCCCTTCCCTCCTCCAGCTTCACTCCAGCCCCCTTGTCCTGCCAGGCTCTGCCCTTCCCAAGAGCTGATTCCCCTCCTGTTCCTCGGGTCCCTTCAGGGACGGGCAGGCTGCAATGAGGTCCCCCCCAGAAGCAGCCTTCTCTTCTCCAGCCTGACCCAGCCCAGCTCCCTCAGCCTCTCTCCAGAGGGGAGCTGCTCCAGCCCTCTAATAATTCATGATGATTAAGAAGCAACTTCATGATAAAGGAAATTAGTAGGAGATTTTTAAACTGCTCATGACAGCACTGCACCGACAGGTGAGGGCACTGATCATGTTTTCAGAAGGCAAATCACCTGCTGAGGTGCTGAGGCAAGAGACTGGTGACTCACAAGGCCCATTCCATAGAAGCACATTGGTTGTACAGAGCTAGCTCAGAAAGCTGCCAGGGGGCAGGTGGAGAGGGGTTCCAGATGTTTCACAGCACATCATTCACCACAAGGATGGTAAACCACTGCCCCAGCACCAATGGATACTGAAGTTGGTATCAATGTCAATGAGCAGAATCCTAAAAAGGCTTGGTTTGGAAAGGACCTCAAATCTCATTTAGTCCAACCCCCCTGCCATGGGCAGGGACATCCCCCACAGCCCAGGGTACCCCAAGCTCCATCCAACCTGGCCTTGAACCCTGCCAGAGATCCTGGGGCAGCCCCAGCTTCTCTGGCCACCCTGGGCCAGGGCCTTCCCCCTCCCCAGGAAGGATTTCTGCCTCCCAGCCCCTCTCCATCCCCCTCCTGCTGCTGAAGGCCGTTCCCCTGGGCCTGGCCCTCCCTGCCCTGGGCACCAGCCCCTCTCCAGCTCTCCTGGAGCCCCTCGAGGGATGGGAAGGGGCTTGGAACTCTTCCCACAAGCTTCTCTTCTCCAGGCTGAGCCAGCCCAGCTTTCCCATCCTGGCTCCAGAGCAGAGGGGCTCCAGCCCTCCCATCATCTCCAGGGCTTGTGGGGACTGGTTCCCACAGCTCCCTGTCTTCTTTGTCCTGGGGACCCCCGGGCTGGAGGCAGCACTGCTGGGGGGGTCTGTGTCCCAAAGCAGAGCCAAGGGGCAGAATCCCCCTTTCCCAGCCCTGCCAGTCCCACTCCTGGGGATGCAGCCCAGAACATGGGGAGCTTTCAGGGCTCCCAGCCCATGGTGCCAACTCATACTAAGGTTCACATTCACCCATATATTTGGCATGTGTAAACAGGCTTTAAAGGAAACCTGCTACTGGTATTTGCTAAAAAAGCAAGCAGTGTGCCCAGCTTTCTGCTGTCCATGTGCAGGGTGAAGGTGTCTATACACTAAAGCCTGTGAGGAAGCAGATACATATGGTACTGGAACAGGCTGCCCAGAGAGATGGTGGATGCCCCATCCCTGGAAGTGTTGAAGGCCAGGTTGGCTGGGGCCCTGGGCAACCTTGTGGAGCTCCAGGCCTGGAGGTTGGTGGCCCTGCCTGTGGCAGGGGGGTTGGAGCTCTGGGATCCTTGGGGTCCCTTCCAACCCATGCCATTCTGTGAGTCTATGGCAGCTGAAAAACTTGCTTTTTGCTAGGAATCCTTGGATTCTGGAGGAGAGCACACATGATGGCATGGTCTCTTTCCCTCTCCAGATCCTCAAACACCAGGCAAGAAGATGGCAAAGCAGGCTACACAGATGCAGCTGCCCCTTTGGTCCTAAGGAAGGAGCGATTCTACAAGCTTGCAATGAGCTGAGGCAGGAATCAAATGACTGTGGAAAAGCTGGAAACAGCCAAGGACCAAATTTTTTGCAGGGCATGGTTCTGAAGGGTGAAATGTCTGCCAGCCTGGATCCCAAACTGGAGCTGGGAATTAGACCCTCTGCTCCACCAAATTCAGCCACGAAAGAAGAAAGAAAACCAAAATATTGACTTTCTAAGTGGTGCCAAGAGTTGGACTAAGCTCCATCTCTTAATGGAGAAATCTGGTCTGAGCCTCCTGGTCCTTTCATATCCTTACAGAGCAGAGTTAGGCAAAGCAGTGTACATAAAATAACTCTTTGGCTGCAACTAATATTTTCAAGCCATGTTAGAGCCAATTTCTCCCTTCCACTCTTTCTCTTTTAAAATAAAACAACAAACCATATAATAATAATAATGAAAAGATTTATCCTAACTTAAATGACTGGGTTTGGGAGATCAAGTTGCAGGACCAGAATCCATAACTCTGAGGGATTTACAGTCCCTTTTGTGGTGATAAAGGCAAAATTGTTCACAGCCCTTCCCCTAATGTAAAAAGCCTGCCTTCTGCTCCTCAGCCAAGTCTCTTGCCACCAAGAGACTGTGCTTTTGTTGGAAGGGCTGAGCACAAATGATGGCAAGGAGCCCTGAAGGACAGGACTTCAAAGCAGTCTGTGGCTGCCCCCATCATGGCAGTGGTGGGAGGAGGAAGAAAGCCTCTTCCATTTGTAACGCATGTTCCTCCCTTTCCCTCATTTAGGAACCACAGGGCCTTTCCTCCATTACGTCCCTCTGGGGTTGCACAGAAGCTTGATTTGCCACTAATCTTTACCAAATGTGCTCCAGAAAACAAAATGGCATGTTAATGTGCATCTGGGCCCAGGTTTGCATCTAATCCAGGTGCTGAGGCCATGAGGTGGGTAGCTCAGCCTTACACTGTGCCACCAGCAGCGTCATACATGCTCTAAGCATGAGAATCAGGGCTTGGACCCACCTCCCACACAGTTAGTCTGGGATCTTCCATGTCTGGAAAGCATCATCACAGACATGTTCCTATTCTGTGAATTAATCCAGTTGGTCTGCAGCTCTTTTAATCTTCCCATCATCTCTGCCTACTCCAGAGGGCCCGTGAAGCAATGGGGGAACCCATGACTTTACACTCTAAAGAAGTAGGGTGGCATCTAGCAGAGCCCTGCATTTCAACACTGCTGACCAGAAGGCATTCATCTCACACACAGATGGACCCACAGCCCCCTTGTGACCTAAGGCTGATTCATGTCCTGAACCAAAAGAGGAAAAGCTTGAACTTTACTTAGAAGCATCTTTCAAATCACATGCATGGAGATTTGATCCAAAAGCTCAAGGGACTCATCACATTTTTGGCTGCATCAGCAGGATTCTGCAAGGATGTATTAAACTCTATGCATTAATTCATGAATAGGGAATGTGGAGCCCATGACATTGGAAATGTCTTTCCTGACTGAGTCTGAAGTGTTAGATATGTTCAGGTGGTGGGTTTCTATTAGAACCATTCTTCTTCAGCACGGTCCTATCACAGCATCTTAAATGTATGTCTATCATGAGCTGCCAAGACCATGTGGGTGATGAAGATGAGGTTTTTTTTTCATCCCAGCAGAGGTAACAGATCACAACTCAAGGTATGAAGCTGAAGTGGTTCAATTTGGATCCTTCAGATCCAAGCTGAGCTGCTGGGATCGGTACATCTGATAGATCCACTTCACAGAATCACAGAATCACCAGGTTGGAAAAGCCCTTTAAGATCATCAAGTCCAACCATTCCCATCCTAAGCTAAACCATCTCCCTAAGTACCTCAGCTACTCTTTAGTTAAACACACCCAGGGAAGGTGACTCAGCCCCCTCCCTGGGCAGCCTGTTTCAGGCCCCAACAACTCTTTCAGTAAAAATTTTTTTCTAAAATCTAATCTGACCCTGCCCTGGCCCAGCTTGAGCCCATTGCCCCTTGTCCCATCTCTTGTCCCCTGGCTGAAGAGACCAGTGCCCACATCTCTACAACCTCCTTTCACGTATTTGTAGACAGTAATAAGGTCTCCCCTCAGCCTCCTCTTCTCCAACCCAAACACCCCCAGCTCCCTCAGCTGTTCCTCAGAGGATTTGCCCTCCAGCCCCTTCCCCAGCCTGGTTGCCCTTCTCTGGACTCGCTCCAGGACCTCAATGTCCTTCTGATGGTGAGGAGCCCAGAACTGGACCCAGCACTCAAGATGTGGTCTCACCAATGCCAAGTACTTCTCCCTGGTTAATTTATAGACTGCTGAGAATGCAAGGAATAGCAGGGACAAATAATATCCATTCCTTCTAACCAGAGATCTATTTACAGATGGCTCTTGCTGGAGCATGTAGTATCTCCTGTAGACACAACTCACCATGTTTCACCCACACTGATATAAGGTACTGACAATATCTGCCTCTGGTTATAAGAATAGACCTGAGGTCATTGCCTACAAGCCCTTGCCATCCCTGTAAGATGGTGTCTAGCCAAATGGCATAATTTGGACCTCTGTGTCTTTATATAAAGGAAGCTCTGCCCACTTCCCTGCCACAAATTCAAACAGGCCCATCAAATTCTCTTCTTGAGCATCAGACTCTGCAGCTTCTGGGCAATTATATACCCCAGGGAAAGTGAATTTTCAGCCCAAAATGTTCAAGGATTAAGATACATCTTGGAAGTTCACATCTTGTGAACAAAATGCTTCCTAGGACTCCAAAATGTTTAATGTGGTTTTATTTTCTTCCTGTACTAAAGAATCCCATGAAACAAGGAATTTGGGGTTTTTCTTTGATCTCTGATTGTTCTTTTATTTATCAATTTATTTATTATTCATCCATTGAAGCAAAAGCATTGCTTATTCATGCAGGTGCACTAAATATTTTAAAACTTTAAGGCATAAAATTACAATATTCATTATTCATTACTTAACAGGAGGATTTTATTCCTATGCCCACACTTTAGCTTATCAAGCACTGCAGAAAAGTCTTGTAAGATATGTCCTGCCTCCTAAAGTTATAATATCTCCAAACTGAAAAATCAGCTCACATAACCTCCTTTGAAATCATCTGTTCCAGGATCTTCATAGCAGCATTACAGAGTTGACATTGAATCTTTAATTAAATGGGATGGTGTCCCTCAGCTGATTGGACCAAACATGGGCTCCCTGGGATCAACCAGCCAGGGATCTCCTGGAGAGAGTCCAGAGGAGGCTCTGGAGATGCTGAAGGGCCTGGAGCATCTCCCCTGGGAGGAAAGGCTGAGGGAGCTGGGGCTGTTCAGCCTGGAGAGAAGCAGCCTGAGAGAGGATCTTACTAATATTTATAAATATCTTAAGTGTGGGAGCCAGGGGGCCATGGGCAGCCTCTTTTCAATGGTCTGTGGGGACAGGCCAAGGGGTGATGTCTTCAAGTTGGAGCCCAGGGAGTTGCGCCCCAATGTGGGGAAGAACTTTTCCCCGGTGAGGGTGAGGGAGCCCTGGGCCAGGCTGCCCAGGGGGGTGTGGAGTCTCCTTCTCTGGAGAGATCCCAGCCCCTGTCCTAGGGACCCTGCTTTGGCAGGGGGGTTGGACCCCATGGGCTCTGGGGGTCCCTTCCAACCCCTACAATTCTGTGATTCTGTTTGATGCTGGAAGGGGCTCTGCATCATCTACAGCTGGAAAGATGCCTTCAAGCTTTGAATGGCTTTCTGATGGAACACAGAGGCAGTTAGGAGATCACATCTCTGGCCTTGCTGAGTCATTTGACTTTCAGCCATCAGCTTAATTTCCATTAATTTTTTATGAATTCTCTCTCATGTATTGAGACTGCAGGTTTCTCACAGAAGGCATAGACCACAGTTTCCATGCACAAGATGCAAAGAAGAGTGGTCCATTACCCAAATATACATTAGCCCTTCTTGACAGGAGGAAAAAACCCCACAGTGATGAGGAGACAGTCACTTCTTCTCCTCAGAGAACAGATCTGTCTCTCGAGCTCCAGGAAAGCATTGGCATTTACACGTTTTCCCTGAGCAGACTGGAGGAAGGAGATTGAAATCCAGCACCTCACAAACTGGAAACCTGACCTCTTTTGGGGGGACAAACACGACTTTTTTTCCCCCCACCAGCCTATGAAATGTGTCTTTTTTAATTTCCTGTAATTTAATTAAGAGAGGAATTCACATTCGTTAACAGTTTATCTGCTCAGTAGCTCTTTATGCAATCCAGTCAAAGGGAGTGAATGAAGGTTCTGTAAATCTCTCCATCTCTCCAAAATAACCTTTATTTTAGCCACATACTCCTAAACAAACAGCTGAAGCTGCATCTTTCACTTTTTAAACAAGGCATCCCCTGCTTTCCTTCCCCCCACCATAGGCAAAGTGGAGGCTGGTGAGCAGAGGGGAGCAGGACCCAAGTGTTGGGTGAGAAGAACATCTGGAGGGCTGATCCATGGGGCAATAGCTAATAAATTCTCAATGCTGTGGACAACAGGAGCCACATCCTGGGGTAATGCCTGGTGATTAACTGATTGATAACAAGCTCCAGCCAGAGATCTGCAGGAACACTGAACACCTCTGCTATAGATGTAAAATGAGCATTAGTGTCTCACCCCAACCCAACCTTATTTTTTGACTTGTTTTTTAAAAAATTGTGCACAAAGCAGTGTGTGTGTGTGGGGGGAAATCCAGGGTGGATTTTATCCCTGGAGAAGCAGCTGTAACATTCTTCCCAGCCCACCTGTGGCATTACCCACATGGGACACTCCATGCACTTATGCCAAGGCCCCTTGGCTCACAAGCAGGGGCAGGTGGATGGTTTCATCCCCAGTGCCACTATCTACATCCATACTGGTGAGTGAATTAAGGAACAATGCTGAGTACTGACTTTCAGTTGTCTACTGGCAGACTCCCAGACAGTTCCTGGGCAATGTCTGGGGTTAGCAGGGCCAGGAGCCATTCCCCACAGGCATTTGGGATGTGGCCATCCTGTTGAGGAAGGTAGTGGAATTTAACGGTATGCACGTGCTGCTCTGTGCCCGTTGGCCTCTGGACCTGACAATGGTTCCAAGAACATTTAATTTACCATTGCCAATGTAGTCTCTGCAGCCTGAGAAGCAGGGAGGTCAGAGTGATTCTCTGTGGCTGGTGTTTCACAGTCCCAGGGTCCTGGTAGATGCATCAAAGCTGGTAGAATAACTAGCCCCTTCAATGCATGTAGATTCTTGTCCTAAAGCCATGCATACTGCATGGTTGCAAGTTCATTTCCAGGATCCCTTTTAGCATGGCTCCACTGGTTCCCTTTAAATGGAAACCAGATTTTTGTTCTTCACCTTTAATCACCTTCATGGAGACTTATTTCCCATCCTACACCATGCAGTACATGTCCTTGCTTTCATGCTAGAAGCAGGCTGCTCCAGGATGCTATGACACAGCCCTCACAAAACCCAACAACTTTCTCCTAGGATCACTCCATGAGGACCTAAAAATCTAAGCACTGTGGAGTTTGCACACAGTCAGCCAGCTATACACATTGCTGACTGTGAACAGTGACCCAAGATATTCCACATTCCTTAGTTTGGACTTGATGTCTTCTTCAGTGTAGAAATAACCTGAAGATCTTGGGAAAATAACTGACTCAGTCCTTTTATCTTTTTTTTTAAGGCTGCCTGTAGTTGACCCAACCTTTCTGTTCTTCATGAAATGGAGATAGTGGCACTACTTATCATTTCTAATTTAATAAAGTTAAACCCAGTTAGGGTATAGTGCATGGCAGCTAAATTACTACCTAAGATGGAAAGTACCCACAGGGTGGGTGCTTGCCCCATGGCATCACTTCTGGACTATGTGAATTAAGACATGGTCTACACATGCCTCTCCCTGACAAAATGGGCTTAAATCACAGCTTGGGAAGAGCTCTCCAAGCAATGTGGTAATCATGGTTTATACTCTGTGTCATCTGGATTCAGCCTGGAGGTGGGAAGATCTTAAGTCTCTTTTCAGTTGTCTATGGAGACAGGACAAGGGGCGATGGGCTCCAAGTTGGAGCAGAGGAAGTTCCACACCAATATGCAGAAGAACTTCTTCTTGGTGAGGGAGCCCTGGGACAGGCTGCCCTGGGGGGTGTGGAGTCTCCTTCTCTGGAGAGATTCCAGCCCTGTCTGAATGCTGCCCTGTGTGACCTGTCCTAGGGAGCCTGTTTTGGCAGAGGGTTGGACCCCATGGGCTCTGGAGGTCCCTTCCAACCCCTACAATTCTGTGATTCTGTGAAGTCTGACCCCATCACCTCCTCCCTCCCCTGAAGTTTTGATTTTCACAGGAGCTATGAAACCAAAGGGAAGAGTTCTGTGATTATTATAACATACCTGGAGTCCTGTCACCAGTGGAAGATGACACACTCCATAGGCTGGACATGCTCCTAGAGAAGAACTCAGATTCTGCTGCCTCCCTGAGTCCTGTTATCTAGCTAAGCAATCCATGCATCTTTGTAAAGATCTTTATTTCATAATCCAGACTGATGGGAGAGGAACAGAAGCACTGGTCCACTCTGACTAACTGAGACTTGTGTCTTTTTCCCTTGCTGATCAAATTATTTTTACATTTTGTGCCATTTTCCCAAAATGACTGGAGGTGAGAGAGTTGTTGACGTACACCCTATCTGAAGGAGAGCAATTGAGATTTCTTGTTATGAAGTTCTTCCTCACTTTGTGCTTGACTCAGGTAGAAATTGAATTACTTGCAGCACCACTGACCTGGACAAATGAACTCTCTACTAGCCAGTAGTCTAAATTGCTACCAAAAGGCATAAAGGAGACAAACCCAGCACAGCCAATGCCTCCAGCAAACCCATCACAGTGGTGCTTATCCTGTAGTGGCTACATGCAGGAATGATGGATGGAGAGCCCTGGGTAAAGGTTTTTAGCTTGAATGCTCATTTGATGCTAAGTGCAGCTACAGTGTTAAGTGGACAGCCCTGGCCTGCAGCAGACAAATAGTCTGTAAGCAATGCCTTAGTAAGTCACCCTGTTATAGTCAGCAGATTGATTCTCTTGGAGTAGTGTAACTCTCTTAGAGCAGTGTTACAGAAAGGTGAACAAAAAACACTCTTAGCTTGTCAAGGTCTGAAATTTTTCCATGTAAAATTCAAGCATAAACCTCTTGCACCTTTTTCTTGTTGCTGGGCTGCTCATCCCCAGAGCTCTTGATGTAAAATCCCATGCACTCACACTGTTGTGCTGCTATGTCAGCATGCACCCTCAAACCCCCCCCAACACCCCAAAATGAATGCTCTTAGGCATCACTTCTTGCTCTGCCTCTGTCTCCTGCAAGCCTTTTTGGGGGTTGAGGGGAGGATAGACCCTCCAGACCTCCCACCCCATGCTAGGAGGGACTGTCAGTTCTTCTGCAACACCTCAGCGCTTCACGACCTCTCGGCCCAGGTGACCTCCCCCTGGAGCAGAGACACCAATTCTCACATACTTTTCCACCTTCAGCCTTGTGGATCTTTTCTCCTTATTTAATTTTCAGGGAATCAAAAGGGCTGTGTGTGCCTCCAGCCCGGGCACAGCCTGCCTGCCTTTCTTCCAGGCTCGCCTCAAACCACTCGCCTCTTCTCACAACATGAGGTAAGTCGAGGCCTACACGCTATTTTAGCACAAGCCAGGGTGCTTCCAAGACATTCCAGAAATAGCACTGGGAAGGAACAGTACCTGCTCTTCAGAGCCAGCGAGGGGCCTTCCCTCCCCTTCCAGGTTGGGTAAACTTTCTCCTTACTCTGTGGTTACACACAGGAGAGGGACTCTCTTAAAACCCGAGTTGCATAAAGGTGAATTCAAAGGGGTTTTTTTACCTCCAAATAGAGGTGTCCTCAGCCAAAGCCCTGCTACTTCAGGGGGACTTGAAGGGTGTCACACTCTTCTTGCATTTCACACTGCTGTGCACACCCAGAGCTGCATACACCATATGCACATACATCATGCCTATCACCAATATATTACCATACCTCTTTACTCATCCCCCAGCTTTCAGATGCTTTAAGCTTTTAGATATCCCTACAAGTACTTAGCTCATGGCTAGATCTCCTCTGATATATTGCCAGCTGTTTATAAAATCTATTGTAGCAATGGAAATTTATAGCATGGATGGTTTGAAGAGCACATAGCTTCTGGGTGCTTTTCTTTAGAAATCCCTAGCAATTTTTATGTGTCATCTTGAAGAGATGTTGAGGAGCTGAGGCAATGAAGAACCCAGTGGACATGTCACTAGTGTCACTAGAAAGGCACAAAGGGAAAGACTGAGCCATTAAGAGTTTTCATCCCACTCGAGCATGCTGAGGAAATGCTTCTGCTTCAAGCAGCACACAGGGATGAGAACTGGAGTCCCCATTCCTGCTTCCCCCCTTGTGTATTCCCTTCAGTTCAGACTGGACATTCAGAGCTTTCATTCTTCAGGCAGGCTGCCCTTTAGATCTCTCTCTAGACCACGAGATGTACTGCAGAAGTGACGCCAGACAGCGGTCCCTCAGGAAACACAACTCAGGGAGAGTTGTGAAGATCAGCCTGGAGCTAAGATCATGTCACAAAGCTGGCTTCCCCTATGCAATGATCCTGATTCCTTGGACATCAAAGGAACAGCAGTCTGCAAAGCCCCAAAGCACCCAGCTCTCTTTCTTATCTCCTTCTACCCTGATCTGAGCTCTAGGCCATGAGAAATGTCTCGTCCCTATGACTCTGCCTGTCTCCCATTTCCCTCTTCCTTCATCTGTTGCCTGACTGAATATGATTTAAGCTCTGCCCATGTGAAAAACAAAACAGAACAAAACCAACAAGAAAACCCCACAAAAAAACCCACAAAAAGCAAAACCCACTCCACAACAAAAACCAAAAAAATACCACCCCACGGTCACACCTCCACCATCCCCCCCCAAACAAAGTCAAACCAAACAACAAACCAGACTCAGCAAGCAAACACCCTTTGGGTAGGAGGAGTGACATCTCATGAAGAAGAAGAGGAAGACTGGTGACCAGGTGTCACAGTTTTGCCTAGCAAGGTGCTGGTAGAGAAGGGGGGAGCTGCAGAGATGGTTCCTGCAAGAAGCAGCTAGAAGCTCTCTATAGGCCCTGGAGAGTAAAAATTGGCCAATTCAAGGCCAGAGTTGCTGCTGACCAAGGCTGAGCCAACCAGTGGTGGTCACAACACCTCTAGGAATCACATTTAGGAGAAAAAACAACACAGGCAGGTGCATTTTGCCACCAGAGAAGAGAGTGAGAAGATGTAAGAAGCCATGCGGACACCAAGGCCATGGAAGAAGGAGGTGCTGGGGAAGAATGAGGCACTTGAGATTCTAGAGAAAAGATTCCCCTGCAGCCTGGGGAGAAGACCATGGTGAAGCAGGCTGTCCTCCCACAGCCCATGGATAAAGACAGGCAGTAGAGACATCTACGGCCTGTGAAGAGATGAATCCATGCTACAGCAGGTTTGCCAGGGGACTTGTGACTCTGGGGGGGACCAGGCCAGAGCAGTCTGGGCCTGAAGGTCAGCCCCCATGGAAGGAGCCACACTGAGGCAAGTGGTGAGGAGATGACTCCCCAGTAGAAAGGACTCCCACTGGAGAAGTTTGTGGAGGACAGTGTCCCATGGGTGGGACCCCGTGGTGCAGCAGAGGAAGGGTGTGTGTAAGGCACACATTTAAGGATGGGGGGAAGAAGGAGTGCTGCCCAACAGCAAGGCCCAACTGACCAACCCAGTGCCCTAGCCTGATTGTCCTGGAGGCAACAAGGCCATACCTTTCCCCAACCAGCTGCTTTTATGGGGAAGTGGTGTCAGGTGGGGTGGAAAACAGCCCAGGCAAACTTAGCTCACCTGTGCTGGCTGCCTGAGGATGTTAACTCTGGCCTGGCCAGAACCAGGACAGCGGTTCCTAAGTGGGGGTTGGCCAGATGCTCTTTGCAAGCAAGCAGGACAGCTCCTCAAGAAGGGAAGACAGAAACTTTCAGTGAATAGTGTCCTCATAGCCCTTTTTCTTGTCTGGCACTGCACAAACAGGGACTTGCTGCTGCAAACAGGGAGTTGCTGCTGTGTATTCCAGAGTCTCACAGCTGTCCCCTGCTAGAAGTTGGCATCCCTCAGAAATACCACGAGCACAGTTTGTGCACTAATTGCTGCTCAGGCTTAAAATCATTTTGGGGAACCTTATAGGAAATTATAGGGTGATTGAGTTGACAGCTTGAATTTGAAAAACAGCTAAAGGTTTGGAGGGTGAAACAGAGCAATGAGGGCCAAGGGAGTTTGCTCAAGGTGCTCTAGGTGGAGGCATCTAAGGTGTGATGGTATAGCAGATCTCTGCCTCCATCTCCTTTTGCCTGCCCACAGGTATGCTAGTGGTGCCTACAGCATTTAGGCAGTGAAGTAAGGAACCTGGAGAAGAGATTTATTCTCCTTTGCATCCCAGTGTCCTTCCATTTTTCAAGCGCTTGGTGGAGCAGAGTAGAACTTGTGCAGCTTCAGAGGAGTGAGAAGTAGCAGTGGAATCAGGAGGAAAAGGGATGGATATTTCCAATACCAAATTGCTTTGTGAATTACACCAAAACTGATGATCTTCCTCCTCTCCCATCCTCTGATTAATCCTCAGTAGATCAGAGCAGGTCACCCCCATCACCAGTTTCCTTTATGATCCAAAAGGCTTAACAATGCCCTGCCACTTTCTAGAAACAGAAATCAGGAATGTGCAGAGCATCTCCCATCATGCATAGGTCCTACTGATGTTCTTCTCCAGCTCACCAAAGCCTTAGTGTTTCACCTGTGCAAATAACCCCCACGAACCACCCCTGGGACCATGAGGACAAGTTAAAAATGGAGCATGCAATTTAGCTCCTGCACATCTGTATTCCAGGCAGCAGTGAAAGACAGAACGGTGGATCTCCAAAATAGCCTTCAGTTGGCTAAACAACCCCAGTCTGCCAACTGATGGCTGTTTGTCTGTTTTCATTTGTACAGCCCTCAAACCTAATAAACACCTCAGACATTAAAAGAAAACACAAGGAACAACGAGGGTAAGAAAAACCAGGCCATTGACTGCCTTTTTAAATAGATCAGCGTGGAGTTGAGTGGCCAGACCACTTTCCAAGTACATTCCTGTGCTAACATGAATTCACAGACTGCTCCTGTGTGATCATCTGGCAGGGCTGGGGTGCTGTCACTCTGCATCCTTCTCTTTGCAGGGCCAGTACTGTTTGTGGTCTGTCCAGGAGCTGACAAGCATCCACAGAATAATGCCCCATTTGAATTTTCCAGACAACATATATTTATTTTTATTATATGACTGATTCTTTTATTGATGCCTTTTAACTGAAGCCAGCCCATCATCATTGTTTCTTCAAAGCATGGAAAAATATTATACCTGGGCTAGGAATAAGGTTTTCCTCCCTTTCCCTCTCTACATCACTGTCCATACGTTCTTCTTACATCTTGCTGAAGCTGCCCTTTACCTTCTACAAAACCTCAGCTTTCATTTCAGCAAATGTTTTTTCTCCCATCCATCTGCCTAATCCTTGTTTTGGAGCTGACACTTCTTCCAGCCACACATCCTGAGGCAACAAGAGTCCTACAGATGACTCTGCACAAGCATCAACATGGAGTTGTAGATGGGGAGGAAAGAAAAAGGTATATAGGGGAAAAAAAAGTGCTACTGAAACATCTTTAATGGCAAATGTTGCTAAATGTTGTTGAGAAAATCACTCAATGGTCTTGGCTCCCCACCCTATCATTTGTGGCCTTTCATTTCATCCACTTGACATACATGTAGTGCACAAGCAGAGAAGAAACTGCCCAAATTCCAATAGAGACAGTAAAACTTAATCTGAGAAATGATCAACCACATCTGCTGGGTCCACAGGACACTGGCTTTTACTACAGCTTCATGGTGTCTGGCAGAGGTGTCTGTTCTCTCTTTTCTTGGCTATTTAAGTGCTGAAACCCTATGGGTCACATCTTCCCTTATGGTGGCCCTAGCAAACTCTGTTTCACTCTTCAAAGAGGTGGCATTTCCTAGGTTGTTCAGGGAGAACCAGAGCAGGAGGATCAGAGAGTGACTTGTCTTCAGCTCACTGTTGCTTCTGGCAAAGGGAAAATTAGCTGTGACTTGAAAGTCCCAGGGCTCTGCCTTGGTTTTGGAAACAACCAGCATAGCCACCAGAATGAGAAATATGTTCCAGCAATTTCTTTTAAATAACGCATGAAAAATCCTTGATAAGCATTAGATTAGTGATGGAGCCTTAGATCTTGGCAGAAGGTGGCTATAACATCAAGAAGTAGGATCCAAGTCCCCTTTAGTTCAGTGTTTTGCTTTCAGCAGTCCCTTTTGTCCAGTGTTAAGGGAGGGGGAGAAGAATGGGGAAAGAAAAAAGGGGGGGAAGGGGGGAAGAAAGAAAGAAACCCAAACAACCAACACAGAGTTTGAACCTTTCCCAATTTTACCTTTCCCATCTTTCAGCAGATCATCTTTGAAGGAATGTACTTTTGCTCCAGCTGCCAAGGTATTCAAAGTCATGTAAGACATCTAGGATCTCAGATCACATTTGCAGATGTCTTCACAACTCAACTGAGCATTGCTCAACTGAGAATGGGGTGGAAAAGTAGAATATTTCCTTTTGGGGCAGGGAGACAAGGGGAAACCTGGGGTTTTGAGTGGTTTTTCCTGGGTAGGTGGAAACTAGGAGCTTCTCATGGGTATGTGTCTGTATTTTTTTGCATGGCCTCAAGTATTTAAGCTGTTAGTAAGTCATAGACTGATCTCATTTCCCCATGGTGCCACATGTAGGCAAGGGAATAACACTTTTTAACCAGTTTCAGGTAACTGAGTGATTGAATCCTGTGTCCTTTGACCTCATCACCATTTCCACTAACTAGCTCCAGTTAATATAGTTTTTCCATTTTCTTCTTTTTGTCAAAAATAGGTAATGGATATAACCCAGAGGGATCATTTCATGTAATTATTAAGCCTCCACTTTCTATAAATAACCTTTAGGATGGTGGGCTGAATTTCCCAAACTGAAGCACGCTCCTGGAAAATGCATTGTGTCCCCCCCCACAGAGCTGAGGAAGAAGGTAATTTCACAGGTCAGGGGCTGCAGTCCAGAGAACTGAGGAGGTAAAAAGCAAAGGAGAGCATATTGTCTGCTCCAACTCCAGCACAGTGTTGCATAAATGAGATCTGAAAGGCTCCTGGCTCCAAATCTTCACAGTGTTTCTAGCCAAATGACTCAGTTTTGTCAAGTAGTTAAACCCTGTTTTATCTCCAAGCATAAGAATAAGCTCAAGATCCTTTCAGAAAAATAGCTTAATTTTTTTCTCTGGACCCTCATATTGTTGATTTGGGCTCTCTAGGTTGCTTATCCAGTCAGGGAGGGTAGCTGAGCCCTGTGCTGATATAGACAGAGACTCTGAAGATTTCACAGTTATCCCAGCCTCAACACTGCTGAAATGCAAGTGATTTCATTCATAGGAGCATCCTAGATCCCTGTCCTATCAAGTGTGTGAGAGGGGAGGGGAGAGAAGAGAAGAAAGAAGAAAGAAAAGAAGGAAAGAAAAGAAGAAGGAAAGGAAAGAAGAAAAGGAAGAAAGAAAAAAGAGGAGAGGAGAGGAGAGGAGAGGAGAGGAGAGGAGAGGAGAGGAGAGGAGAGGAGAGGAGAGGAGAGGAGAGGAGAGGAGAGGAAAAAGGGAAGGGAAGGGAAGGGAAGGGAAGGGAAGGGAAGGGAAGGGAAGGGAAGGGAAGGGAAGGGAAGGGAAGGGAAGGGAAGGGAAGGGAAGGGAAGGGAAGGGAAGGGAAGGGAAGGGAAGGGAAGGGAAGGGAAGGGAAGGGAAGGGAAGGGAAGGGAAGGGAAGGGAAGGGAAGGGAAGGGAAGGGAAGGGAAGGGAAGGGAGAAGGGAAGGGAGAAGGGAAGGGAGAAGGGAAGGGAAGGGAAGGGAAGGGAAGGGAAGGGAAGGGAAGGGAAGGGAAGGGAAGGGAAGGGAAGGGAAGGGAAGGGAAGGGAAGGGAAGGGAAGGGAAGGGAAGGGAAGGGAAGGGAAGGGAAGGGAAGGGAAGGGAAGGGAAGGGAAGGGAAGGGAAGGGAAGGGAAGGGAAGGGAAGGGAAGGGAAGGAGCCGGTCCAGGAGTAATAGCAACAGCAAAAACCAGGAATGGTAAAATCAGAGAGGACAGCTCAGGGGGGGTTCATCTTACTATGTAAGTTCTTACCTGGGATTATCCCTGAGAAAACCCATTCAGAGCTTTCAAATCATAATCTGACAATCGTTTCCAGCCTAATTAGATATAGCTGCTTCTGGTAATGGCTTTCAGGTTGGGCAACAACATTAACAAACAAAAAATAGCCTAAGGACTGTCCAGGAATTAAAGGAATATACTTATTACCATCATCAGGGAAGTCAACATCTGGAAAAACTCTATAGCTGAGCAGGTGTGTGTGTGTGTGCTGCCTGGACTGTGTGTGTTTCAAATGTTGTGGTTTCTAGCTAGGACACGGCCTCCAAAACCCACTTGAAAATAGAACAAACAGAAGCAGCTCCTCTTCCATTAATATTAATGACCCAGACATTACCCCGTTTAAAGAGGAACTCAGGGTTGATTAAGAAGGGCCTGATGACCAGAGCTCTAATGGAAAGAGATTAGAGCACAACCTCCCCATGATCTGGGATCAGGAGACACTGAACCAGCCCAGGGCAGCTGCGGTGAAGGATGAAGCTGGTTTTCTGGACTGGAAAGTTTTCTGCTTGGAAGCACTGTTGTCCAAATATTTTGCTACCAAATCATAACTAAGCCACCCCTTTGCCAAAATCATGGACACTGATGTGAGCTGTTTCCCTAAACCAGGGAAAATGAGACAAATACTCTGGGTGGGGGACTTGGGAGCTTGAGGGCTGGGTACCCAGGTCTGACACAGCTTCTCTGGGTGGCCTTGGGAACGTGTCTTCTCTGAAGTGATACAGGAGGAAAATATTCCTCTTTAGCTTTCCCTCTGTTCAGATAAATCTTTTAACTGCTTGCAGATCATCTATCCCATGTGTATGTTGTCCCAACCAGGCACAAGGGACACCAGGGGTTATTATTATGTGGCTAGTAATATCCACTGTCATCCAGGCACGAGCCATGTCTGGAAGCAGTAAAGTCCTGATTTGGAAAATTCTGTAAAATAAGAACCTACCAGTTTCACCTGATCTTATCTGGGGCTCCCTGGGGACCACTAGATTAGCAATTAAACACACAGTTGGAAAATGGACTTGGAGCCAAGAGAAGGGAATGTCTTTCCTGGCTGGAGAGAACTGAATAATATAAATTTCAAAACATCCTTTGCACTGTTTGTCACTTTTTTCCTCCCCCCCCTTTTTTTTTTCCTTTTTAAATTTAAGCAAATAAACCAGTGGACTCGGGTATTTAGGGAGTTCCAAGTCAAATTCATTCTTGGGGTTCTCCAGTATCAAGGTGGGTTCATTAAATTTTGGCTGGCCATAGAAAGAAGAGAGGGAATATAGGAGAATACACAAACCAAAGCAAAACAAAACCTAACCAAAGCTTCACAGGGAAGCTTTTAACTCCCTTTCTCTTCTCACTCCCATGTTCAGCACCCCAACAAACCTTCCCCTGTTCAGGTTCCCAACCCTGCCTGCAGTCCCATGGGCACTCCACACATCTCCAGCCCATCATCTGCTTTCTCCTCTATCAGCAAAGTCAGCCTGTGAGCTCAGCCCTTCATGTCACACCATGCCAGCCCAACACCAAGAGTACTTACACAACCTCTTAAATTTTTCAGACTCAACTTCCTGACATAGTCTGAGAGGATATTTGGGACTCTAATAACAGCAAAAATGTTGATCTAAGATAGTTCTAGTCTTACAGTGTGAGTTGAAAGCCCTGCAGAAGAATATTATCTGCTAAGAATATGACCATTTCTGCTACTACTTGTAATGCTATTAGAATTTTACTTAAAGATCTAGTGGTTATACTATAGATATTGCTTCTTTTCTTTAACTTTATCTGATGTGTATATCACACACACAGAATCACAAGGTTGGGAAAGACCTTTAAGATCATCAAGTCCAACCATCCCTGTCCTGTGCTGACCCAGATCTCTGAGCAGCTCATCTCCCCGCTGTTAAACAGAATCAGGGGACTCAGCCCCCTCCCTGGGCAGCCTGTGCCACAGCCAAACAACACTTTCAAGGAAGAACTTCTCCCTCCCATCTGAGCTGACCCTGCCCTGGTGCAGCTTGAGCCCATTGCCCCTTGTCCCATCTCCTGTCCCCTGGCTGAAGAGAGCAGCACCCACCTCTCTACAACCTCCCTTCAGGTAGTCGTAGGCAGTGATAAGCTTTCCTTATTTGCCTTTTCTTTCATGGGATTATTTTCTAATCCTATTTTCTTAGAACATTTTTTCACTAAATTTATTCTGGTTTTGGTTTTTTTGGTGCAAAAACCAAAAAAGAAAGAGGTTGTGGTACAAAAAAGAAAGAGGCAGAAGAACTGGAAGTGTGAAAGTGCTTTGGAAGTCTGACTGCAAAGAAATAAATGACACAGCTGATGGGTACATCTGGAGCCTCAAACCTGTCTCCTTTCTTTCTCTTGCTCATTTGTTCATTCTGTCATTGTGGTTCACACAGTAGGAAGTTTGGTCTCCAAAGTCAATTAGGGCAGGCTTGTTTGCATCCACACTGCAAAGAGCAAACCCCTGTGGTCTGCAGGGAGGAGAACTTGGAGCAAAGTGTCCAAGGAAGCCAATGGGCTTCTTCCTAAGGGGAGTTTGTGAGCAAAGACATATGAATGCAGAAGAGCAATAAGCAGACATCTGTGTCAGTAAGTCAAATAGGGTTTAAGATGGTTCCAGGAGTTGGGAACTCATCCTTTGTGCTGCCAGATTGTATGAGGGATTCCTGACATGGATCTGATGTGATCAGCCCCATCAACGTGCTCCTGGACACTGGGATTTAGTGTGGTCCACGGCCCGTTCCTAATAAGCACTGTGGATGCATTCATCCTCTCCTGGAGGCTAAGGGAAGCTAATGGTATGGACATGGGTAGGTCCTGTGGGTTGATCTCAGCATCAGGGAATCAGCCCTTGCTTCATTCTGGTTTTTAGATCTGAATGACACTGGAAGAAAGCTGAAAGCAATGGAAATGGCTGCTTAGCTCCACAGGAAGACACCCCAAATTTCTGGGAGAACACAGAGCACAGGCTCCATCCAGGCCATTGCATGCTGACAGACAGGGACAACTGCAGTTGCTTTGCAAGGATGAATGAATCTTTCCAGTCAATAACTTTTCCATGGGCTCTTGGTGACCTACTAAAGGTAAGCAGACAGGATGTTTTATTCACAGGGTGTCCTGCATCCTTTCGAGATGCATCCTTCTGAGATGCAACATCTCAGGGCTTTTTTGGCACAGCAACCAGTGGGAACTGCTGTCACTTCTGTGTTTGAAACAAAACTCATCCTGCTTCTCCCATCTCCACAGTGCTTGTTTCTGCATCCTGCTGAAACAGAATTAGAGGGGCTGGATGGGACCTCAAGAGATCATCGAGTCCAACCCCAAATGACCAAGTGCCTCCAGAAACACTGTTCTCCTTATAGCACTTGAACCCAATTCCCTGATAGAAGTCTATTAATTTTTCTTTTATTTCTGTGAATTCCATTTGATTCTATCCCAGTTTGTTATCAGATGGAAAAGAGTGCATAAAGCTCTGAGGCCAGGACTGCTCTTTCTGCTGTTAACCTCTCCTCTTGCTGGCAAAACATCAGAGTTCACTGAAACGCTATTCTCCTTCTTTCAAGCTAATAAATTCAGCTTTCTGTTGTGTGCAGTGGCTGTCTCCACCTTGGCCATTTAGGGGACACTGCTGGAGAAGCACAAAGCATGGCCCCAAACCAAAGAACAACGTGGGATCAGAAAGGTTTACACAAATTGGACTCGTTGCCAGAAAGAAATCTGAGGAAAAGTTGTTTTGCCTCATTATTATTATTATTATTATTATTATTATTATTATTATTGTTATTATTATTGTTATTATTATGGTATTTTGGCAGTAAAATCAAGAGCAAGCAACCAAAAGTTAACTTGCACTTCAAGAAGTTGAGAATAAACATCTTCATCTCTGGGGGCTGCTGGAGGTTTCACAATCGCCTCAGCGAACTCTAAACTTGTGCTGCTGATCCAATTTGTCTATCTACCTTTCAACAAATTAGGGATTAGTCCTAAGAGCCCAGGAATGAGAATCTGAGGAAAAACAGCCCTGAAGTAATGCTTGGGTTTGGATTTCTGAAGCTGGGATGAATCTGAGAAGAAATAAAGATGGTTATCTGCCCCCAGATTTTCTTCCCCCTTGTTTTTTTTGGTCCTCTTTTTGAGGGGCTTCCTGACTTGTATGAAACTGTGCATAAAAAGGTGTTTCTTGACCACGTATGAAACAGTGAAGGACCTGCTGTTGCATCTATGAGAATCACAGAATCACAACAAGGGTTGGAAAAGACCTTTAAGATCATCAAGTCCAACCATTCCCATCCTAAGCTAAACCCTATCCCTGAGCACCTCATCTACCCTTTTTCTTTTAAACACTTCCAGGGATGGTGACTCAACCCCCTCCCTGGGCAGCCTGTTCAAGGACTCACAACTCTATCAGTAAAAAATTATTTTCTAACATCTAATCTGACCCTGCCCTGGGGCAGCTTGAGCCCATTGCCCCTTATCCCATCTCCTGTCCCCTGGCTGAAGAGACCAGCGCCCACATCTCTGCACCCTCCTGGCAGGGCAGTGTAGGTGGTGATAAGGTCTCCCCTCAGCCTCCTCTTCTCCAGGCTCAACACCCCCAGCTCCCTCAGCTGCTCCTCAGAGGCTTCACCCTCCAGCCCCTTCCCCAGCCTGGTTGCCCTTCTCTGGACTCACTCCAGGACCTCAATGTCCTTCTGATGGTGAGGAGCCCAGAACTGGACACAAGCATGGCTTCATCAGGCATTTCCTTGCTCATTTGGCTCATTTGTGTCCCATTCACACCATATGATGTGATGATGGCATCAGTGACACATCCCTGGCAGAGGTCACCCCCATTGCTCTGCTGTTACCCTATACTGCATTCAGCCTTGCAATATTTAGGTAGTGGTCACAACGGGAAGATGCTTCATTCAGTGATACCCTTCATTTAGGTACCTCTGTGGGAGCTGAGCTTTAAAATGATGATAATTTTAACTACCAAGGATGTTGAAATCTCTGCTGTGTAGGATTTTCCAGAGTGCCTCACAGTATATTTTTATACCACTTGGCCTGTGGCCACATGTGCTGCTTGGGCTGCCAATCATCTACCCAATGAGGTTATTACTACCAGTCCTTTCTGAGCTGCCCACAACTCCTTCCTCTTTCATAGAATCATAGACTGGTCTGGATTGGAAGGGACCCCAAGGGTCCCAGAACTCCAACCCCCTGCCACAGGCAGGGCCACCAACCTCCAGGCCTGGAGCTACACAAGGTTGTCCAGGGCCCCAGCCAACCTGGCCTTCAACACCCCCAGGGACGGGGCACCCACCCCCTCTCTGGGCAGCCCCTGCCAGCCCCTCCCCACTCTCTCTGCAAAAAACATCCTCCTAATATCTAATCTAAACCTTCCCTCCTTTAGCTTTAATCCATTCCCCCTTGTCCTGCCATTGTCTACCCTTTTACAAAGTTGATTCCCCTCCTGTTTGTATGCTCCCTTCAGCTCCTCTTTCTCCTTCTCTTCATGAGAAGTTACCATCTCCTCAGATGTGCTGGCATAACTTCATGCTAATTGCTTCCAAACATGCTCCTGACAAAATTGTCTGGGTTGAAACCACAGCAAAAATAGCAAAATTCTCTTCTAAAGTTTCTAAGCTAACCTAGATAATTTTGGCATGGCTGATTGAGGGTCTGACCACATGTGTAGATGTGCTGGAAGATGTGAAGGAGTAATGACTGTGAGTTGGGAAAAGTGACTCTTGCACCCATCTGAGCTGCAACCTCAGTGCAACCTGATACATCTGGACTATCCTGCAGTGGTGTCTAAGGTCTAAATCCAGGGCTGATCAACTCCAGTCCCAGCACCATCAACTGAAAAACTCATGCATCCACACATGGAATTATCACTGCTTCTCTCCACAGACTGCAGAAAGACTCTGGACTCTGCCCTCCTTAAAAACAGGTTATGGGGTTGTCTACAGTCTTGTTCCAGCAGAAGTCTAAATTTATTCCCTAGAAAAGCCACAAACTGTATTCAGATACTACCTGGCACATCCAAAAAATGTTTAAATAAATTCTAGGTAGCACAGCCTGTGGTGCAGGTTCAAATGTGGGGAGGAACTGAAAGCATTTCCCATTCAGCATCTGTCTACTTCCATCAAGTGAACCTTCAGTTGTGCTCTGGGTGCCATCCCATAACATGGACATCAGCATCACTGTTTGAGCTCTGTGACAATGCCACCAAGAGAAGAAAACAAGTAAAGAGATGACATTTGCCTTACAGACCAACCCAATCTCTTTCTTCTACTGCCTAAGCACCTCACAGCAAAGAGATGTTTAAGTCCCAATATTTTGTAAGCTACATTGGATCTGCAGGAGAAGTGGAGGAGCACAGACTTTGAAATCATTTTGTTTGTCTGTTTACCTGGTCTTCAGCTTTAAAATATAACCAGTAATGGACTGAAGAGAGTCCTCTCCTGACCTGAGGGCTACAGAGATCATTGCATGTGATCTTGGGTATCAAATCAAAGCAGTGAATTCAGGCAGCATTCATTCCCTTTGAAGACTGACAGCCCAGAAGATCTCACAGAGATATCAGAAGTTGTCTGTAGCCTTTGAGGTCCCAATCCTGGTCCTAATGTTCTCATCCAAAGAATGGCAATGAAAAAGTCAGATCAAATCAAGATAGAAACTAATTATGGGCAATAAATGATGTTAATTAACCCATGAGAGTAATCATTAATTTACCAGCATGCTGTTTTATGGAGTCTATGCACAGCTGAGTGACACAAGCAAAACTCCACTATGATCAATGGAGCTACCCCACCAGTGAGTGTCTAGTTTCTCCTGTTGTATCTGATTCAACAGGACTATTTTTAGCCTTTTTACTCATGTCCAGAAACCCCTGCTGACAATCTGCACTGCCACCTTGTGTGACTCTAGCTTTTCCTTGGGCTTCCTTTGAAATATTCCCTCTGTTTCTACAGAATATCCATCCCTTGCAACCAGAGATGGTTCATCTGATAATGAAACTGATTGGTTATGCCCCAAAACTCATGTTATTCACCATTGCCTCAGTCTCCCAGCTGGAAAGCCCTAGGCAGTCATGACCTGATCTCATTCCCTCTTCTCCTGGGTGCAGGTCAGTCAGGGCATGGAGATTTCAGTCTCTCAGACATGGTTTTTACCAGAACCAGTATCCTATCTACCTGTTCTCTTCCCTCTACACCCTCTGTCTTCCTCAGGAACCTGGGGCAGATCAAACCTGGCATGCAAGTGCTTATAAATTTAGGAACTACTATTCCTTATAGCCCTGAGCTCTCACCTCTCACTGCCTGCTCCTGTGCCTGTGCACTTCCATCCCTGATTGCAAATCAGGGAGCTTGTCCATGCACACCAACTTGCACAGAGAACCCCATGCATCTCTGGGGAATCTCTGGGGTTTTATATATATATATATATATAGATATAGATATATATATTAGGCTCACTCTGTAGGATTTTCTCTCAATCAACATGTTGGGAACTTAGTACCCTTGAGATTTCTTTGGCTCTCTCAGCATGGGATGAGATTGTGTAAAACAAAATGGGAGGGGGAAGATGGATATCTACAGCCACACTCTGCTCCACCTAAAATTCCCAGAGAAAACCACTCAATCCCCCCTTTTCCATTCCCTTAAGTAAATTCTTTTACTTAGCCAGATTTCCTGAATGCTATAAGGCATCATATATAATGGTGATCCTTTTGTACATTCTCCAAACCCACAGATACAACATAAGGGTCAATATTAACAAAATTCCCTGCCTTATCAATAGAATTACAATGGGGTGTATCATGGTATTGAGAATCCCTGTTGCAGGAGGTGACCAGCCCAAAAGAGTGTCCCACCAGTTATGACTTCCATCCTCTCTGACTTTCTTTAAGATTTTCCTAACCCCTTCCACATCATGATGGATTGTAATGAGTGTTTCCTGTCCTTTGTCCTTGATTTCTTCTAGTATTCGTTGTAAATCTTCATGCCTTAATAAATTTTCTATATTCCTTATATCTAATCCTATGGGGGCAGGAGATATTCCCTCTAATAGGGTACTACTAGATCTTAATATTTGGTAGGTAGTTATTGGGGCTGCATAACTGAAATCACAACCTGTGATAGTAGTAAAGTTACAAATTTGAGTAATTCAGCTTTTTTTCTACCTTTTCATCTATGGTTATCGTGTCACACCTTGTTCTCAAACATGCACATCCCCTTCCTGCCTAGACAACTATGGATTTTAACATCATGGAGATGTAAGGAGAGAAACAACCTTACAGGGAAACAGGGATTATTAACTTTTGAGCAATCTGCTAATGTTTTCCCTTCTCTGGCTTCCAAGCCACTCTAACACCCCCTTAGAGTGAGGTGTGTTTTGGACTCCAGGCACACACTGGGCTTCAATTCACCTCTCACTCCCACTCCCTGCACCTTCTGCATTTCCTTCTTTACTAGTCACCCTCAGGGAAGAAAGAAGAGTCAAAAAAACAAACTAAAGAATCCTCAGGTCCCAAAACATGACCCTGTATATTTTTTTTTCCTTTGAAGTTTTTATTTTACTGGTATGAACAAGGTCTCAGTGTTGCCTCTGCAAAGGAGACTGAGAAAACAGGTGAATGGCCAGAGGTGGACAGCCAACATGCTGGGTTTGAAGGTCATTCAGAAAATTCACTGCTGGTGAGGAAGCATGATATAATCCTGCTTTCTTCATCCATTGCTAAAGTTTATAACCTATGCTTTATTGCCTTCATCTGTATCACCATCACTAGGGCATGGTTTATCTAAATGCAAAACCCTTCATGTTCTGGGAGAAGATAAATACCATACATTCACCTCCTCTGACACATAAAGGATGTGGCAAATGTTTTGAGGAGAAAAGCTAGATCATCCATCCTTCACCTCATGCCACTTTAACTGCAATATTAAATACTCTTCTGCTTCCCAGTGTTCCTTCTTTTCTCCAGGTCACTCTTGGGTCCCCAAGGAAGCCATTCTTCATTGACATAGCCTGGATGGTGCTCAGAAAAAGAGATGGAGGTTTCAACTTCTTTCATTTTATTTTTTCTTTTCCCATTAAATATACCCTTTGGCATATAAAGATGATGCTTAACATCCAATCTAGTCTCTGTGGGATACCATAGTCAGGGAAGATCATGATAATAGAAAGCATTATCAGTCTTGGGAATAGCTCATCTCAGTCTATATGGTCTAGACCAGGTCAGGTGAATCACCTCAAAAGTACCCATTCATTTTCACCTACACAGAAAGTGTTAAAGAAGGCCATCTGAGACATTATTGGTGGTTGAAGGGAGGTAAAGGAAGCTTCACCTGTGTGACAGGTGAACCTTTCATATCTGGAAAGGTTTCTTCCCTTCCTTTAATGACAGAACCCTTGTTGGCACCAGTGTTTTAAAAACATTTTGGTTCCAGATTTGGCACCAAAAAGTACATGCTGAAGAGAACTCTAGGTTCATCATGTGTCCTGAGTTGCAGTGAGTGCTTTAGGCAAATCTGTTCCCCAACCCCCAGTAGCTCATTTGTGTGTCCCCCATTTTTTGCTGACCCTCTCCTCCATGCTCTATCATCTCCAGCAGCAGTGGCCAGACAGGTTTGAAATGACTCCTGATAGGCAAAGCAGAACATCTACCTTTTCTGTTTCCCACTGGCAACCCTTTGTCCCCAGTGACTACCTGCTTTATTCATGCTAAACCAGGCTTTAAATGTCATGTTACAGCAAGAAAATCATCTACAGGAATCCCAAAGGATATCTCCATGTCTCAGAAGTCTCTCTACCTTGTCTCCATGTCTTAGAATCACAGAATCATAGAATGGTCTGGGTTGGAAGGGACCCCAAGGATCACAGAGCTCCAACCCCCTGCCACAGGCAGGGCCACCAACCTCCAGGCCTGGAGCTCCACAAGGTTGCCCAGGGCCCCAGCCAACCTGGCCTTCAACACCCCCAGGGACGGGGCACCCACCCCCTCTCTGGGCAGCCCCTGCCAGCCCCTCACCATTCTCTCTGTAAAAAACATCCCCCTAATATCTAATCTAAATCTTCCCTCCTTTAGCTTTAATCCATTCCCCCTTGTCCTGCCATTGTCCTCCCCACTCTCTCTGCACAGAACTTCCCCCCAATGTCTCCCCTCCCCCTTCCCTCCTCCAGCTTCACTCCAGCCCCCTTGTCCTGCCAGGCTCTGCCCTTCCCAAGAGCTGATTCCCCTCCTGTTCCTCGGGTCCCTTCAGGGACGGGCAGGCTGCAATGAGGTCCCCCCCAGAAGCAGCCTTCTCTTCTCCAGGCTGAGCCAGCCCAGCTCCCTCAGCCTCTCTCCCCAGGGGAGCTGCTCCAGCCCTCTCAGCATCTCCGGGGCTCCTCTGAGCCCTCTCCAACAGCCCCACATCTTCCTTGTGTTGGGGCCCCAGCTCTGGACACAGGACTGCAGCTGGGGCCAGCAGAGAGGGACAATCCCCTCCCTGTCTCTGCTGCCACCCCTCTGCTGATGGAGCCCAGGATCCCATCTCCCTTCCCAGCTGCAGGAGCCACTGCTGGCTCAGGTTGAGTTTCTTATCCACCAGAACCCCAGGTCCTTCTCAGCAGGGCTGCTCTCCAGGAGCTCTTCTCCCAGTCTGTCTACCTTGCATTTCCCTTCCTTGGGAACACAGTAAGCTTTGCCCTTAACCATATATTTGATTTTCACTTTATATATCCTGATTCCTGGCTGTGGGGCTGAGATCAAGGCCCAGATTGTAACTCTGGTGTGTTTGTAGAACAGTGAATTGAGACTGGTGTGGAACAGAGTGTAATTGTTCTCAGGCTAAATGAAACCTGGTATGCAGCAGTTGAGCTTAATGCAATAAAGTCTCAACTAAAGCAACAGAAGCTTAATAAGAATCTAATTAAGGTGATCCTCACAGTGCTTTCAAATGTGATTACAGGCAGACCTGTGCTTTTCTGGATCTAGCAGGAGCATGTGGCTACAGTACCAATCCCAGCTGGTCATCTTCTCTCCATTGGAAGGTACTGCCAGACAACTGCCTTACATGAAAGGATCCTATTCCACTGCCTAGTACACAGCCAGTCCAGTTTAAAGCTAAATGTGAGTCCTGATTGAGATTGCACTGACATGGTTCAGAGGTGTTCACCTACCTGGTTTAGCTGCTGAAGCTGTATTAGATATTATCTGAGATGGGTAAAGCAGTTCAAAAGCACTTAAGAATGGGATTATTTTAGATACCTCCAACTTACTCAGTTATCTCAAGCATCCCCCTAGTCAGTGAAGGTCTAGTCAATCCAGGCAAAGACAGAATTTATCTCCTAAAGCAAGTGCCTAGCACATTTTTCTTCTCTCCTTCAAAGTGTCCTTCTCCACTGGCTAGGAAAAGTTTGAGGGTAAATCATCTAGATTCACTCTGTGGGTATATCTCCATCCAACCTAGAAACCTCAAGCTTCTTCACAGGCAGTAGAGAAAAGGGCATTTTTGCATCCCAGATTGTCTCACCTTCTGTAAATGTACAATTTAAGGCAAGAGAAATGGAGATCAAGACTCCAGGTGCTATAATCACGGAATCACAGAATCACAGGGGATGAAAGGGATCTCCAGAGCCCATGGGGTCCAACCCCCTGCCAAAGCAGGGTCCCTAGGACAGGAGCTGGGATCTCTCCAGAGAAGGAGACTCCACACCCCCCTGGGCAGCCTGGCCCAGGGCTCCCTCACCCTCACTGGGGAAAAGTTCTTCCCCAGGTTGCTGGGGAACTCCCTGGGCTCCAACTTGCAGCCATTGCCCCTTGGCCTGTCCCCACAGACACTGAGCAGAGGCTGCCCATGGCCCCCTGGCTCCCACCCTTCAGCTCTGGAGAACCATGGAGCAGATCCCCTCTCAGGCTGCTTAACATGATCCCCACTAAGGCTGTAGTTAGAACTATGTGAGCTCATCTCAGTTACCTTAGCCAGATGAGAACCTGTCAAGATGGTTCATTTCAAATGGCTAATGGATCAAGGGTGACCTCTGTCACCAACATTTTTGTCAAATTCCATGAGTCTTCACTGAAACTGGTGGAAAATGTCCCATTCAGCTGACTGGGGAAGCTTATCTTGCTAATGCAGAGGTTTGTATCTGATTTAGTCATACCAGGCTCTGATTATGTGTGTCCAGCTCTGGGCTCCCTGGGATCAACCAGCCAGGGATCTCCTGGAGAGAGTCCAGAGGAGGCTCTGGAGATGCTGAAGGGCCTGGAGCATCTCCCCTGGGAGGAAAGGCTGAGGGAGCTGGGGCTGTTCAGCCTGGAGAGAAGAAGACTAAGGGGGGAACTAATTAATGTTTACCAATATCTTAAGCATGGGCTGCAGGGGGGAAATGGCCAGCCCCTTGTCAGTGTCTGTGGGGACAGGACAAGGGGCAATGGCTGCAAGTTGGAGCCCAGGAAGTTCTGCACCAACCTGGGGAAGAACTTTTCCCCAGTGAGGGTGAGGGAGCCCTGGGCCAGGCTGCCCAGGGGGGTGTGGAGTCTCCTTCTCTGGAGAGATCCCAGCCCTGTGCAATATGAGCTGGGGAGCTGCTTGGGCAGGGGGTTGGACCCCATGATCTCTGGAGGTCCCTTCCAACCCCTGTGATCCTGTGTTATTTACCCATGATTTCTGTTATCACTATTTACATTCAGACCAACTTTAAGTCTGTTTTTCCCCAGCCCTTCTCTTCTCTTCTTCCCAGTTGTGCTACTTAGGGTGGGATATGAAGATATTTTCTCAGAAAGCTCAAATCTGTCCTGTGCAAAGCTGTTTTACAGCACAGATTGGTAAATGTAAACAAGCCCTGCTTCTGACTTCTTGAATGGATGTGGTGTAGCAAAGGGGAACATTGCAAACCCTGAAAATTTCAGTAACTTGAGCAGCACATAACTATGAAATTGGAAACTCATTGCAGGCAGTGTGCTAATTAAGCTACCCAAGAAATCTCTTGCACAAGAAAACCAAGTCGATTGTTTTACATAACCAGTCACAAAACTACCATCCCAGAAGTCAACACAAACACACTTTGAACAATGCTGGAAAGTTGACTAAGCAATTAAAAGCTGGATTTAGGCATGTTACCATAGGCTGTTATGTCTGACATTGGGTTTTCCTTTGGCTCAGCCCTGAATTAGCCAAAGATTCCAGATCAATGCTTTGTTCTTGCCAAAGAAAATGGAAATTAAGAAATAAAGTGTTGTGTCCAAGTTTGTCCTAGGTGCTGTTTGTACAACCAAGATGTGAACCTATCAGTTGTTCCTTAGGCATGGCCTGCTGGGATTCCTCCACTCCTCTTCTGGCATCCTGATTTTTTTTTTGGTCTTTACATCAAACAGCTCTTAGAGTCTTTGCAGCATTTCAAAGCCTGCATCAGGCAGAGACTGAAAAGATCCAGAGCCACTACATTGATTCTCCATAAGAAACTGAGTTCTTCTATAAACTCTTGAGTTATGATTTGTGCTATGCAATAATCAAGGCACATTAAATGCAAAGGCTTAGCCTCTATTTTGCTACATTAATATTCATTTGTGTTTTATTAAAGCTTTAACACTCCACTATTGGGATCAGGTAGCCAAGAATGGAAACTCAAGTGCATTTGCACTCTTGCTGTCAGCCTGCTGCCAGAGGTTTATATTTCCTGCCTTACACATTAATACCACCCCAGTTATGCTTGCTTATGTATTATTGCTTCAAGCAGAATAACTGTAGAACAAAATGATTGTTTTAATCATCAGAAAAGTGGTTTGCATCTAAGGAAGGAACAGAAAGAAGCCTCATCATTTATTCAGCAGTGAATTTCCTCCTTAATGTCATTCTGGCACTCTCTACATTTTTTGAGGTAGGATGCTCCAGCATCAGGAACAGCTGACTTCTGTAAATGCTAAAGCTGAGGGACAAGGCTAGAGGTTCACTGGTAGAGACCAGCATCTTTAGGGACCACTTTCTTGTCCCTAATGAATCCCTAGCAATGTTTCACAGACAAGAAAAGACCTGCCACAACAAATCTTCTGTCCTAGGTGGTTGCCAAGGTGCCTTAGGAGATCAGACTGGAAGAAGATGCTTCTGTTTGGCTCTCATTTAGCAATTCACTTCAAGTGCTCTTAGTGGGCTCCTTTTAACCATAGATTATCTGGTCTAGTTAAAATTAGCTCAAAAGATCTGATGCAGCCCTTATCTTGCAGAGCTAATGGCTGGCATCTAAGGGAAGACACTAAAACAAGGAGTTAGCACTGCTCAGTGCATCAGCAGCTGTTGATGCCCCAGTGACCAAACCCACTGTCAGACCTTTGCTCCACTCTCCTCCTAGACTGAATAAGGGGTTCATGGAGATTTCTATGACAATGGCAGGACAAGGGGGAATGGATTAAAGCTAAAGGAAGGGAGGGTTAAATTAGATCTTAGGGGGAAGGTTTTTACAGATACAGCAGTGAGGGGCTGGCAGGGGCTGCCCAGAGAGGGGGTGGGTGCCCCGTCCCTGGGGGTGTTGAAGGCCAGGTTGGCTGGGGCCCTGGGCAACCTTGTGTAGCTCCAGGCCTGGAGGTTGGTGTCCCTGCCTGTGGCAGGGGGTTGGAGCTCTGGGACCCTTGGGCTCCCTTCCAACCCAGACCAGTCTATGATTCTATGATTCTATGAGGTCCCTCCCAATCCAGACCATTCTATGATTCTATGATTTCTCAATCATCAGTGAGGTAAAGGATGATGTCTAAGGCCAATGTGTGTACTGTATTGTTACCCAGACATCCAGTTCTGCACCAATTAAGGGGGCTTTGTTAACAAGTTGCCTTGAATCAAGGCGAATGCAGAAGACCTAATGAGGCTGAAGGTAAAGAATAAGGTGAGAAGATGGAGAGAGGTGTTTACCTTTAGTAATAGTAATTATAAACATCTGAATGTTTATAATGCAGTCCAAGGAGGGCAGTACAGCTGCTTTGCTCTGGGATTGCTACCATTGTGTCTGATGGGTGCAACAAAACCTCCTCAGAGCAGCCTCAAGCACACAGGACATGTCCACTCTGAATATTCCTTTGCACAACTGAATTTTTCCCAGAATGGCAGAGGCCATTATTTTTGGACAGAAATCAGGGTGAAGGCAGAGTTCAAGAAAATATGAATTCACAACCAACCAATGGGAGATAACAGAAAATGCTCAGCAGTTGCCCAATAGCAATGCCCAACCCCTCTTCTAACAAATGTGGGGTTGTCCTCACTGAATGAAACCCTGCAGCCAGGAAGATTCCCTAATGCTCACACTCACAGAGCTTATAAAATGTGGACAGAGAGGTCATTCTATGTCTCCAAGCTGTATGTGGGTTCCCTGATAACCAGCTACTGGCTGATAATATTAATCATCTAATCTGCTTTGGCTTTCATCTGATATACCATCCCAAACTGAGAATACTTTCCCCCCACCCCATGGAAAGTCTAGAGCAAGAATTCCAGGGTCATTAAATATTTAGTTTACATGAGTCAGTATCAGGAAGCAAAACAAACAAATTAAAAAATATAAATTTTTAAATCTCAACCCTCCTTGTCCTTTCAGTGGGGAATCAGGTATGGCACAGCTTCTAGGGACACTGAGTATGGCTTTGCCACAGAGACCTGCACTTCCCTGCTGAATTAATGGAAATATTCACACTGTATTCAGCAAAAGCCCTATCATGTTTGTAACTATGGCATGTGCAGAGAATGCCATGCAGAGATCACCAGGCTAGAAGACCCCACACATCACAGCTTGGTACCATGCAAGGTAGCAAACATGGACCTGGAAGTCTGGGACCCCATTATATCATGCTCCACCAGTTGACTGCATTGCTCTTGGTGCTATGTGATCGACTGCAGAGTCAGCACAGGCATCTCCAGGATAAATTCCAGAGCTCAGACACTTAGAGATGGTTCATTTAATTACAAACTTGTGGTATAGGCATGTCCAGAGTTCAAATGTGCCATAGTAATGACAAGCTATGATGACTGTGACATCAATTTTGTTATAAATATAAGGCCTACTTTATGTTCAAATAGTAAGAAGCTTTTAACTAAAATCACTCTGATACAAAGACCAGTGAAGAGACACTAAATATACAATTTTCTAAATTTATCAAGGATTACCAAATTTTTACAAATTATCAAGGCAACCTTGTGGAGCTCCAGGCCTGGAGGTTGGTGGCCCTGCCTGTGGCAGGGGGTTGGAGCTCTGTGATCCTTAATGTCCCTTCCAACCCAGACCAGTCTATGATTCTATGATACTTCAATAGCTGGTGTGAGACAGTCTGAGCCCTGAATTAGACCTTTTCCAGGCTTGATAGCAACACCAAAAGAAGGCATTGGAGAGCTCTTCTGCTTTCTACCATCATCAGCATCCTCTGGATGGTGGCCCATTTTTCTCTCTCTTAACAACTACATCTCCAGATGTATCATTCTGGGAATGTGAAAGGTGTTTAAGGAGTAGAGATGTATCAGATCAGGCCTTTTTAAGAAGAGGAGTAAGATCATGTAGGGAGAAAGTCAGGAGGGCTAAAGCCTAACTGGAACTTAGACTGGCCAGTTTGTAAAAGATGGGGCCCTGGGCAACCTTGTGGAGCTCCAGGCCTGGAGGTTGGTGGCCCTGCCTGTGGCAGGGGGTTGGAGCTCTGGGACCCTTGGGCTCCCTCCCAACCCAGACCAGTCTGGGATTCTCTGACAGCTGTGGTCATGGAAAGGTGGATTCTTGCATATTGTCCCTCTCTGCTGGCCCCGGCTGGAGTCCTGTGTGCAGAGCTGAGGCCCCAACACAAGGAAGATGTGGGGCTGTTGGAGAGGGCTCAGAGGAGCCCCGGAGATGCTGAGAGGGCTGGAGCAGCTCCCCTGCGGAGAGAGGCTGAGGGAGCTGGGCTGGCTCAGCCTGGAGAAGAGAAGGCTGCTTCTGGGGGGGACCTCATTGCAGCCTGCCCGTCCCTGAAGGGACCCGAGGAACAGGAGGGGAATCAGCTCTTGGGAAGGGCAGAGCCTGGCAGGACAAGGGGGCTGGAGTGAAGCTGGAGGAGGGAAGGGGGAGAGGAGACCTTGGGGGGAAGTTCTGTGCAGAGAGAGTGGGGAGGGGCTGGCAGGGGCTGCCCAGAGAGGGGGTGGGTGCCCCGTCCCTGGGGGTGTTGAAGGCCAGGTTGGCTGGGGCCCTGGGCAACCTTGTGGAGCTCCAGGCCTGGAGGTTGGTGTCCCTGCCTGTGGCAGGGTGTTGGAGCTCTGGGATCCTTGGGGTCCCTTCCAACCCAGACCAGTCTATGATTTTATGATAGTAAAAAGTCCTTCTATAGACATATTAACAGTAAGAGGAGTGTCAAGGAGAATTTCCAGCCCTTACTGGATGCAGGGGGAAACATTAGTGACAAGGGATGAGGACAAGGCCGAGGTAGGTAATTCCTTCTTTACCTCAGTCTTTACTAGTAAAGTCAGATATTCCCTGAGTACTCATCCTCAGGAACTGGCTGACAGGGAGGAGAAGAATAACAAAGCTCCCATGATTCAGGTGGGAATAATTAGTGACCTACTTCTGTGATTTCTTCCTGGGATGTGGAAGTAAGTGCAAGAGAGGTCAGTCTTCTTATCAAAAGCCAGTAGGAAATAAATACTGCTGTACACTGAGACTTGCATTTGCAGGAACCACTTTTGTCCCATATCTCTCTTTCTCCCTTAGTGCAGCTGAACACACACACACACACACACACACAAACAGGAGTCCATCTGCTTCAACTCTACAGAGCTGGCACTGCTGCACCCCTTATCTTCTGCATCAGCATCCCAGACCTTTTCTTGCTGACAAAAGAGAAATATTTACGCAAGAAGGCTGTGGGAACACAACATTCTTCCTGGCACGTTCTCCAATGCCTTGTTTTCAGTCACAAATAAATAACGGCCTGGATGGCTTATCTGTATCGTGCAGACAATGGCTAAAAACATAAAACTGTCTAGATTGAGAAGGTCAGACCCTGGGCTGTTAATCATAGCTGACATAGTGAACTGGACAATCTTTTCCAATAAACCTATGTACCCAGATCCCAGCTGTAAGCCCTGGTCACAGAATTAGAGAATCACAGAATCAAAGGGGTTGGAAAGGACCTCCAGAGATCATGGGGTCCAACCCCCTGCCAAAGCAGCTCCCCAGCTCATATTGCACAGGGCTGGAATCTCTCCAGAGAAGGAGAGATTCACCCCATCCTGAAAGCAAAGTGTAAGGATAGTTATAAGCCAAGACATCCAACAGAATCACAGGGGTTGGAAGGGACCTCCAGACATCATGGGGTCCAACCCCCTGCCAGAGCAGGGTCCCTAGGACAGGGGCTGGGATCTCTCCAGAGAAGGAGACTCCACACCCCCCTGGGCAGCCTGGCCCAGGGCTCCCTCACCCTCACCTTGGGCAACAAGTTCTTCCCCACATTGGGGCGCAACTCCCTGGGCTCCAACTTGCAGCCATTGCCCCTTGGCCTGTCCCCACAGACACTGAGCAGAGGCTGCCCATGGCCCCCTGGCTCCCCCCCTTCAGCTCTGGAGAACCATGGAGCAGATCCCTTCTCAGGCTGCTTCTCTCCAGGCTCAACAGCCCCAGCTCCCTCAGCCTTTCCTCCCAGGGGAGATGCTCCAGGCCCTTCAGCATCTCCAGAGCCTCCTCTGGACTCTCTCCAGGAGATCCCTGGCTGGTTTATCCCAGGGAGCCCAGAACTGGACACAACCCTCCAGGTGGGACCAAGGCAGAGTAGAGGGGTAGGAAAATATCCTGGGCAAATCACATGAATGCTGTCTTGCTTAGCAGCTGGCATTAATTGGTATAGCAGCATTAAGTGGCGTTACAGTATTTTGGATCAACTGTGACTACAGCCCGGTTAACAGATTCTTTTTTCCTTCTCAACTGGAGTTAGTAACCCTTAAGGCTTTTATATCCAAATCATTATTTAAAGGTGTTTAATGAGACCTGGTTTTTAGAAAGCTCTGAAAATTTGCCCTTAGAAAATGAAAAGCCTTTTTGAGTGCTGCCAGTCTGAATGGCAAAAAAAAATAAAATAAGAAAGTGTAAATAATCACTCTGGAAAAATCTCTCTGAAGTCTTTATTCCTCTGCTATCAATGGGTGGGTTGTGGTTTCTGACAATCATCTGTTGCACTAAGTTTTCTCTGTAGAGTCATTGCAGCCTCTTGAAATTTGACTCCTGTTGCTGCTGCGGTTGTTTAAATAAACCATGAAGAATTATTCTTGTTTTCTTTATTCCATGAGCTTATGTATTTGTCCTTGGTGAACACTTGGGGGTGCAGATGTAAGCCTGGGGTTGAGGAAGAATCATAGATTCTGGTGTTTGTGAAAGGAACCGCTTGAGTACTCACTCCAATGTCCTTTGTAGATCATTAATTGGCAACTAATTAGTTGTCAGCTGTGAGTTGAAACTCAGTTGGTGAGTTGCATAGTAATCATAGAATGATATAGAATCATAGAATGGTCTGGGTTGGGAGGGACCCCAAGGATCCCAGAGCTCCAACCCCCTGCCACAGGCAGGGCCACCAACCTCCAGGCCTGGAGCTCCACAAGGTTGCCCAGGGCCCCAGCCAACCTGGCCTTCAACACCCCCAGGGACGGAGCACCCACCCCCTCTCTGGGCAGCCAATCCCATCCCAATCCCATCCCAATCCTAGAATCCCAGCCTGGGCTGGGCTGGGAGGGAGCCCAAGGGTCCCAGAGCTCCAACCCCCTGCCATAGGCAGGGCCACCATCCTCCAGGCCTGGAGCTCCACAAGGTTGCCCAGGGCCCCAGCCAACCTGGCCTGCAACACCCCCAGGGATGGGGCACCCACCCCCTCTCTGGGCAGCCCCTGCCAGCCCCTCACCACTCCCAGTTGATGATTAACTGTAGGTCCCTGTGTTTCTGGAATCCTGTCTCCAGGGTGCCCTTGAAACCAGATCTGGTGCTGCGTTCGCACCCGCCTGGCGTGGGGTGAGACAGAAGCTGCGTGCAGTGACCATGAACCCTGTGAGAACCATCACCTAAGCTTGGTGCCATAGAATCCCAGACTGGGCTGGGTTGGGAGGGAGCCCAAAGGATCCCAGAGCTCCAACCCCCTGCCACAGGCACAGTCACCAACCTCCAGGCCTGGAGCTACACAAGGTTGCCCAAGGTCCCAGCCAACCTGCCCTGCAACACCCCCAGGGACAGGGCACCCACCCCCTCTCTGGGCAGCCAGTCCCAATCCCATCCCAATCCCATCCCAATCCTAGAATCCCAGCCTGTGCTGGGTTGGGAGGGACCCCAAGGGTCCCAGAGCTCCAACCCCCTGCCACAGGCAGGGCCACCAACCTCCAGGCCTGGAGATACACAAGGTTGCCCAGGGCCCCAGCCAACCTGGCCTTCAACACCCCCAGGGATGGGGCATCCACACCTATGTATGGGATATGCTGGTTTATGTGAGAGCCTGGATAATGGAGTGGGACATTGGTCCCTCCATACAGATCCACAAAGACTTGTAGCCAAACAGGAACAGCATCACACACAAAAACGTGCATGCAAGCACACCTAGCAAATATATGTTTACATACAAATAACACCTGTGGATTTAAACAGGCAGGTGCATAACAGCATGAACAGATTGGGCATGTCCATATTTGCTTCAGTATGCAAATAGGTGGTTAAAGTAATTAGACCATATTTGCTCATGCAAAACTCTGACAATTCCACTTCCAAATCCTAATGCTCTGTGATTCTTCTGCAGTGTCCTAATGGAATATTGCTACATCTTGCAAGATGTAAGTCATTTTTCCTGGTCCAAATTTTGTTTCTCAATATCCTCTAGTAGGTGTGAGCTTCATGAAAAACAAATCTGTTTTGATGCATTGTGACAGATGTTGAAAAAGATAATAATTTTTTAAAGTTAAAATATGGGTCAGAGGAGCAAGATGCTGAGCCTTTGAAGCTGGATTCTTCTCTTGCTGACTGAATATAAATCCATAATGTTTCTTTAGAGACTCACCAGGTTAACTCACCAGGTCCTTGTAACTTTTCCTCTGTTACTACCTTTGGGGGGGATTCCTGATGCAAGACACATCATAGCTCTGATCCCATCCCCAAACTCAATCTATTGATTGAGGGTGTTACCCAATCTGCAGGCTGCTGGTGCAGAAGATACTATGTCATATCTCACAGTCTGTGCAGATGTCCTCTGTGCCCAGGAATGTCTTTAAAGGTTTTTTGTGTGAGCCACCTGAATGGAGATGGTTCAACTGAATAGAGATAGCTTTGTGTAAAAGAAGCAGTAACCCATACATGCTGTTTCTCTTGCTGCTCTTGTCCATAACATCTGATACAGCAAGGTCATGCAAAGACCAGAAAGCCCCATGGCCTTCAGATACATATCTCCCTCCTCTATACATCAGGAGGAACCATGGATCTGTCCCTGCTCTCTCAAAAGCCTGTACAACTCCAGCTGATATCCTCATTCACCACAAAGCAGTTGTGTAGAACCTCAAGGCATCACTCATTATTCAGGGCACTCACCATGAAACTGAAATGGCTGAAACCCATGCAAGATAATCCCAGAGTGAGTTGAGACAGGAAACTGGTTTGCATGCAACAAGCTCAGCAGCCAATCTCCAGTCATGGGAAAAGGAGTTGAATCAGCCTATGGCTTCCTTGTATTTTATCCATTCCTGGCTCTTTGCATCTCCTCCTTCTTAGAGCATTCCAATAAAGTCATCAGTGCACCACAGTGGCTCACAACACACTCTAGATGTAGACTCAGAAACAATGATTTCCCCAACCCTAACACTTTTCTCCCATCTTTTACAGAGAACCCAACCTCCCCCTTCATGTTCACATGAAGCAGTCAAGATTCATCTACATATTTTTAGGAGGATAACCTCACTAGTTGGTTATCAACCCCTAGTTGGTCTAGGAAAAGCTAAATAAATTATCCTTAAAATAATTAAGAATGGCATGGGCAGACCCTCAGATGTTAAGGAAAAGAAATTCAAGCACCATTATATCTATGAAGAAAGGGTGACACAATCACTTCTGGCAATGGAAAATTGTCTTGGTTTCCTCAGTGGACATGTCTCAAAGCTGAACTACACTTCCCAGGAGTAAGCTGACTTTATTTACATCTTCAGGTATAGTGGATTATGGGAAAATCTGTCTATCCCATGGGCCCAGACCATGGAGGAAGAGTGAGAACATCTGAGCTTCAAGTGGTTCCTCAGGCTCTGCAGCCACATTTGGTTCTTGGACCAAAGTATTTTGGTGTTTTGAGTTTTTGACAAACAACCCAAAATGTCATTCCCCTCCCATTTTCCTGAGGAAAAGCTTGTTTGTTGATGTTCTTAAATAACTCTACACAGATTATTATATTTTCTTCCCCCCCCCCCCCCCTTTTTTTCCTTACTCTTATCCAATTGAATAGGAAAATTCCTCAGCCCAGGCAGCGCCTCAGGACCAGAAGCCCTGAAATGATTAAAGGACAAGCCTTTCCTCCTCACCACTTAAATCTGATCCCTTTCTCATGCAACACACACCAAGCTTGTTTTCTCCAGATCAGCAAAAGCTGAAATAGCCCCTTTTTTTTTCATGTACCACACAAGAGTTTCTGGTCTCTCAATGCAACCTGGTGACAAAATTAAAAGTCACAGAAGAAAAACCAACAGAGGAAAAGCATCCTCCAGCTCTGGATGAGATGGGAGGATTAATCCACTGAAATTCTGCTGTTTACTCAAGAAAGGAACACAAGGCTTTTTTTAATTTTTCCCCAAGAAAACCAGAAAACAGTTTTAAAAATACCAAACCTTCAGCATTTTCACTTAATTACAGAGCAGGAGTTGGTGAGGGCACAGCATGGCTCCTTTTTTTTTGTGCTGCTGGCTGCATTTTTTGGTGGATGCTGTTTCATTTTAATGTTTTAGGCTAAGATTTTTTTATTTTCTGGTTTGCCTTCTATTTTGGACACATGCTGCAGCAACTGCAGCCTTCAGTTTGAGGGGTGCTTGGGGTTTTTGCTCTTTTGTGGGCACTTTATTGTCTGAATGCTGTAGAGATTCAAATTAACACATGTGGGAAAAGAGGTTGAACACCTAGAATGGGGAGGGGGATGAGTAGAAACACTTAAAGTAGATAGAGGATTAGTAGAAACACTTTAAGTAGATGGTTTTCCAGCCTCTGGGGATATACTGCAACTCGTTATCTTTATCTAATACTCTTTTTATTTTGTATTTGTGGAACTGTAAATCAATCCTTGTGCATGTAATCCTGGCTTGACATCTTTCCTGCAAGAAATGGCTGTGTTTCCTTGTCCTTCATCTGTGCAAAGCCAACACAGGACTTGCCCAGATGCCAAGGAACCAAATACCAGAAGAGAATCTGCAACATCTGTTTGCCACGGGTGCAGAGATACTGGGGGTGGGTTGATGGTGTGAAAAACAGCAGTGGTGGTGTAGCCATACACCTCATTCACAAATTGAGTAGTATTATCAGCAGAGCTCCCCATTCCCCTAGAGCAGTGGTGGTTGCTAAGTTAGAATAAACTGTGTTCAACACCCTATTTTCTCCAATTTCCTTGCTCTTTTTGCCCTGTCCTACTCCAAAACTACAAAATACACAAGGATGTCAACCAAAACTAAACAAAACCCCACCCTAGATCCTTCCTCTTTGACCTGCAGATGTGTATTTCACCAAACACATAGTTCTGGTTTCCTCCCAGCAGGATGACCCCTGGAATCCAAAATTTTAAAGACTTTCTTTAAAAAAAACCCAACAAAACCAATAGAAATGTATTTGTACATACTGCTTACATGCTCCTTGGAAGAACATCCATTGTTAAGAGACTTTACATGAGACTTTAGACCTTTATTTGCTTTTGCACCTCAATAAAAGAAGAAAGAGGAAGAAATCTAAAGACTTTGAACCCCATCAGATGCTGTTAAATGTGGGGATGTTCAAAATGCCTTAGTAAGGCATCTGCATCTTGAAATCTTGGACTCCTGAGGAAGCTACCTAGCTAAGTGGAAATGTAAATACAGGCCATTTGCAGCTAACAAAATGAATAATGGCATTTTGCACTACCCAGCAATCCCAGATAGTTAGGCCTGGCTATTACCACACTCTTTGATTGCTCAGCCAGACCACAGAGCCTCTTGCTAGCCAAAAGCCATCCCCTCCACTGCAATTACAACCTCCAGAGATGATCATAAGTGGCAGTTTATTTCACACAGCTGCCAAGCGCTCCAGCGACAGGGTAGAGCACAGCCACTAGAGTTGGGCATCAAGATGAAAGAAACCCCAGTAACAGGATCTGACTTGTCCCAGTTAGTCCCTCCTGCAGTCCTATCACACCAAACATGCTCCATACAGTTGCACTTGTTTTTATCTTGTTCAGCAACATCATGAGAGGGAGAAAGAGGAAAGAAGAGGAAGAGTGGAATGGATCCATGGCATTTTTTTTTCCCTTTCTGTTGTTGCTTCCAACAACCAACATTTGATGTTAGAAACTGCCCATGCAGGGCCCCACTCAGTTCCCACAGCTGTTTTCAGACATCTTAGCACGCTGACCTGAAGAAATAACCAGATAGCTGGCTCAAAGTGACAATAAGCATATTACTGTTTGTACTGTGACTGTTAATAATAGTACTGTTTTCACAGAATCATAGACTGGTCTGGGTTGGAAGTGACCCCAAGGGTCCCAGAGCTCCAACCCCCTGCCACAGGCAGGGCCACCAACCTCCAGGCCTGGAGCTCCACAAGGTTGCCCAGGGCCCCAGCCAACCTGGCCTTCAACACCCCCAGGGACGGGGCACCCACCCCCTCTCTGGGCAGCCCCTGCCAGCCCCTCCCCACTCTCTCTGCAAAAAACTTCCCCCTAGAGTTTAATTATATATATATATATATATATATAAAATACTATATATAATAATAGTAAAATTATATATATAATAGTATATATAATAAAACACTATATATATATATATAAAATAATTAAGAGCTTTAATACTCCAAAGACCAGAACCCATTTTTCCAGACACTATGCAAAGTGAGGACCACATTCTGGTCACCTGCCTGACATACAACTTGGCACCTAAGGCAAGAGAACATCGAATCCTTCAGCCAGTGGGATGAAGTATTGGAAAGGCACTCGAGTGCAGGGGTTTAAAAAGAATTAAAAAATGATAATAGATTCTTTTTAAACCACGTGCATTCAATACCTCACTGCTGCAGGTTTCATGGATACAATGGAGAAACACACTATTGTTTAGAAGTACTACTACACTTATCACAACCACAAGAGAGTCACAACACAATAGTCACTCACTGCCCCCAGGCAAGACACAAGGTTCAATATTACAGCCACAGCAGATCCACAGAACACACCATCACAGGCACACTAAACACCACATGTGTGTTAGTTAAACACCAGAGACTGAAATCTGAAAGCATATTAAATATTCACTTACCCATCTCTCTGCTGAGGGCTCTCAGTATGTTCCCTCAGCATCCTGGCCAAGGGGGAAGGGTCTCCAGCTTCCTGGTCAAGGGGGAAGGGTCTCCAGCGTCCTGGTCAAGGGGGAAGGGACTCCAGCTTCCTGGCAAAGGGGGAAGGGTCTCCAGCGTCCTGGCCAAGGGGGAAGGGTCTCCAGCATCCTGGCCAAGGGGGAAGGGTCTCCAGCGTCCTGGCCAAGGGAGAAGGGTCTCCTCGCAGAGTTGGAGAAGCCACTCCCTCTTCTCAGACCGAATCCAAGGGGTTTTGTTTGATTTTCTGTCTGAATGTATGTGACAGTGGGCAGGGCTGTGTTCTAGTGGACAATGCCACCTTCCATGTTTGTCATTAGCACTCATTGCCCCTTATCTTATGCCCTATCTGCTGCGTCTCTTTGCATTGTCTGGGCCCATTAAGGCCAAGTGGAGACCCTCTGGCTTGCATTTATCTTATTGCCAGGCAGCTTTCAGTGGCTTGATCGGCACTCAGGGCATAGTTTGTTGAAGGAATTCCAAGGCTCAACCCAGGTTTCCATCCCTTGAATTCTGCAGCACTGCCCCTTTAATCCCCTTCTGCAGGACAGCTCAAGTCTGAGTTATCTACACAGCTCCCCATGGGCTGTCTCTGCTGAGATGGGGCCTCAAGGCAATCCAAGGCTGAGTCCTTTTACAACTCCCCATGAGTCCTCTGATGGGCTAGACATTGCCACCTGATGGGCTAGACATTGCCACCTGATGGGCTAGACATTGCTGAAACCTGCCTGTGGAACTGAGACAGACAATCCTTACAGATGATTTTACCTAATGCCAGGACACAAAGAGGTCACAAGCTCTACTAACTCCTGAGAGTAGTAAATAGACACGCTCAGGGAATGCTGATCTGATGGCTAGACCATTGGTTTCCATTGGCTATGTCAGTAATACCAGTAGATACTTGATAATGCCTTGATCACTACTCAGTAATCCCAGTATTGATAATGGACTCTTCATGTCTTGATGGCTAAAATTAGATGAGATGACTCCTGCCACTTCTCTTCAGGACTGCCAAACCCTGTCTTCTCCACAGTCACTGGAGAGGAATGGATGTGACCCCTGTAGCAGGTAGACTGATAGAGCTGCCAGGGGAGAAAAAATGCAGCCCTAGAGAGCCTTGCAGTCTCAAAAGACACAAAAGGAGGGAGAAGAAAGGGACATGATGCATTTTCCAGTGTGAAATCTGAGACATGAAGAGAATTCAGATAAAAGCACACTAAACACAGCCAGTTTCCAGTATCTTGCCTAGAAAAACTTACAAAATCCACAAACTATTGCAAAGATGAGCTCCACGTAGAAACAGATGCCAGTTATGCAGATGTGCAGGGACATGTTTGTCTTCATCCTTGAACTGACAGAACATTCAGCTAAATTTCACTCTCCTACCCTAACCAACTCCACCGTGGTGAGAATGGATTGTTTAGGCTGTAAATGAGGTCAGGATTTGTCCCATAAGCCAATCAAACACGGGCAAACAATATTCCTTGATGGGTTGGGTATTACTAACACTTCACCCTCCAAAGGGTGAAGGGTTCTAGCCTAATTTTAGGTAACTCCCTGTTCTCACCTGTTAGAAACTATGCATCTTGGTGCCCATTGCAATGAGCAGGGCTATATCCATGAGGCAGTCCATCCCAGGACAGTTGATTAAGGTCAATGAGATGAGATGAATAATGTCCATAAAGAATCTATTAGTCTTCATTTACTCTAGAGAAACCTGAATGATGCTAGAGAAAGTCCCTTTGTTATATCAATAACTGTGAGCTATCTGCATCCACACAAACTGGGGCTGTTCAGCCTAGAGAAAAGAAGGCTAAGAGGGGGTCTAATTAATGTTTATAAATATCTCAAGTGTGGGACACAGGGGGAAATGGCCAGTCTCTTTTCTATGGTCTGTGGAAACAGGACAAGGGGTGATGACTTCAAGTTGGAGCCCAGGAAGTTCTGCACCAACCTGGGGAAGAACATTTCCCCAGTGAGGGTGAGGGAGCCCTGGGCCAGGCTGCCCAGGGGGGTGTGGAGTCTCCTTCTCTGGAGAGATTCCAGACCCATCTGGATGCCAACCTGTGTGCCCTGTCCTAGGGAGCTGCTTTGGCAGGGGGGTGGACTCAATGATCTCTCAAGGTCCCTTCCAACTCCTACATCTCTGCGACTCTGTGATAACCACTCCCTGTTTTCTCTTCAATACCTTGTCATATGCCTGAAAAAAGTACTTCACATCTCAAGACCTTGAAGATAATTTTCTCTTCTGACTGGCTTCCCTTGCTCAACCTGGATGTCTGGAGGAAGAAAACCAATGAACAATGCTTGTTACTGTCCAAAGACTCCCTGAGCCAGGCTAAAGCTGTTAATAAAGTCCACGTAAGCCTGAAGGTCTAGAAAACTGGGAGTTCAACACTGGTCAATACAATTATGCCATGACCTAACTGTCTAAAACATACTGAGCATCTGTGTCAATGAGACAGAAGGTCTGGGAGCTTCTGATGCAATTAACTGTCTGTACCTGGAAAACTGAAAGTGTGACAGAGTAAGAGCTGGATAGGAAAAGTGAGAACTAAGAAAGACAGCCAAAGAGGGGGTGCAGGCTAGACAGAGGGGAGAATTGTGCTTTCTAATGGGCTGCCATAACATATGATTCATGCAAAAGAATCAGTTTTTAGGGAAAATAAAGTCTGTCTATAGGAATAAGTTGTTCACATGAAGTTTACTACTTGGTTATGCTGGGATTTTCTTACTGCTTGCTGGTTTTCACCAAGAAAGAAATGCAAGCTGTGTGGCTGAATAAAGCTGTTTCAAGGTCCTTTAAGAGATGGGATTAAAAGCATAGAACCATAGAATCACAGGATGGCATGGGTTGGAAGGGACCCCAAGGATCATAGAGTTCCACCCCCCTGCCATAGGCAGGGACACCAACCTCCAGGCCTGGAACTCCACAAGGTTGGAAGAAGCAGCTGGAGAGATTCCAAAGACACCAGCTTTTCATTTATAAAACTTTTTAGGGCTGGGGGACACCCTCCAAGACCCCAAAATATCAGGAAGGGCTTTTTCTGTTCCCATCAATTCTGGGTTCCTGGTGTGTGGAGTCAGAGAATCCCAGTCTGGGCTGGGTTGGGAGGGAGCCCAAGGGTCCCAGAGCTCCAACCCCCTGCCACAGGCAAGGAAGGGAAGGGAAGGGAAGGGAAGGGAAGGGAAGGGAAGGGAAGGGAAGGGAAGGGAAGGGAAGGGAAGGGAAGGGAAGGGAAGGGAAGGGAAGGGAAGGGAAGGGAAGGGAAGGGAAGGGAAGGGAAGGGAAGGGAAGGGAAGGGAAGGGAAGGGAAGGGAAGGGAAGGGAAGGGAAGGGAAGGGAAGGGAAGGGAAGGGAAGGGAAGGGAAGGGAAGGGAAGGGAAGGGAAGGGAAGGGAAGGGAAGGGAAGGGAAGGGGAGGGAAGGGAAGGGAAGGGAAAGCAAGGCAAGGCAAGTCCTGCTGTTGATTTTCATGGACCTTGATGTCATCATACTAAAGGCTTGGGTTTTTCTTGGTGAGGGATGCATCCACTTGACAACTGAAAGCAACACTTGAGTGACTGCCTAGCAAACAGAACTAGACATCCACTTGAGGCCCAACCCTCTCTGTAGACAGATCTGAGATTCAACCAACAGATCAGAAAAGCAGAGGACGTAAATAAGAGTTAGATGCCAGACTTCCAGCCTTCTGAATGCCTCCCAAGGAAGCCTCAAATTCTAGTGCCATACTCCAGACACAAGGTTTGCATTTTCTAGGGTGAACACACACATAAAACCAAACTTCCACAAAGAGGCTGGGGTTCTACCTATGTCATTACAGCAATTGCAGGGACTTAAAGTATAGGTGGTGTGTGGGGGGGTTGCAGCATGCCAAGCTCCTGTCCCTTCTAATTAAATGTAACAAAAGCAGTCATTTGTGTGAGAACATTTTTCAAAGTTTGAGCCTTCACATTCTCAGCTCCACATAGATTCCTAGTTCTTATAATTACTAAAATTATGGTCTACCTTGGACTGTACAAATGCAGGGTAAGGGAAAAAGAAATGACAGCTCCTGCCCACCTTCAAAGATCAGCTAGATCCCAGGAAAATCTACCAGTGACCAGGATGTCCTCTCCTTAAACGCTTCCAAATGGGTACCTCACAGCTCTGTCCAGAGAAGTCTGATACCAGAACACAGAAGAATAAGAAGATATTGCAAGTACCTTAGTGTACCTACTCACAGTACAGAAATGCTGATATACAGGGAACTTCTTGGAGAGTAAAAGCCCATCTGGAAAAAGTAATAGTAGCAAAACTGAGCCCTTCACTGACAGTCCAGCCCAGATTAGATGTCCAAGTCTAAAAAATTTGGCTAATAGTACTTGGAGTTCACTAAAGTAGAGTTTAAATTTGCCTTGCAACTATTTTAGATGTGAAATCAATTGTTCTCACCCCACCAGCCTTCAGGAGGTTCTATCACTTTCCTCCTTGCTCTTGAGTGTATTCACATGCCATGAGTGGCTTCAACTGCTCCCCCTACAATCAGGCCCTTGACAATTCTGCCTTTGAGTCTAGTGGAGCTGCCACTGGAATGATATTTCTGCTGACACAGGACAGGACACTGAGTTCTGGTTTCAGTGCTTGGGAGGCTCTGCTGGGTGAGTGGCCCCGTTGTTCAATATTGAGATGGATACTCTGAGTCACTCCTCCTGGAAAATCTGTTTTCTATAAAGAACTGACAACTCCATGAGTCATTTACCTTTGTTACCAGTTGGAACCAAAGGAATGGTGGAGGACAGGGTACTGAAAGAAGAAGCTAGCTTCCTCTGGGAGATAGTGAATTTGATTTCCAGCACAGCCTGAAACAAGAGGAGCTCAAGGAAGGACATACACAAACCCTGTGCTGGTGCACCAGATTTGGGGTAGGAGTTTCTTCTGGTCCAGAAATAAGGAGGAGAGTTGTTATGAGTTGCTAGGGGAAAATGTGCCTCAGACAGCCCTAAAACACTGAGCAGGCCATGGGTGTAGCCCCATCCCCTGTGGAGATTAGCTTATACCTCTCACCTTCAATTACTCCACAGAGGTCATGCTCAAGAGATCAGACTTCTTACACGTCATGTGTCATGTCACATGTCAAACATGACACTATGAACTCACTCCTCTCTCACTGCCTTCTTTAGCTAGTCTGGGACACCCCATATTTACAGGGCAGAGGCACAGTTTCTCTTCCACTCCATGACTCTCTATGTCCGATTCCGAGTTGATATACTGGATCCAGTCCCTGAAGTGCTGGGGTAGAGAAAAAACATAATATTGCACAGTTGACTTGACCCACAGCCTGTCATTTGGCCTTGCAAAGTCTCTAAATTCCCCTGTGACATAGCCCTAGATATCTTCCTGCTCCCCAAGCATGTTCTGACCATGGGCTATCCTACAGATGTTCTCACCTTAGGAGATCTTTGAAAAAATGCTCATGCCACTCCAGTAAGTGATTATACCTTTGTTCACATATTGATCCAGCTACTTTGGCCAAGATTTGAACAGTAAGGGCAGGCTGCCTGTTTTTCCATTCTTCTTTGTTTAATCCTCACCTATCTTGCTGGATGAGAACAAATCCAGACCCTGCGCTCTGGGTTGCTTGGACATTATCCCTCTTTCTTCCTCTAAATCATAGAGATGATGTCCAGGACAAAGTCTAAGCTATTTCTGGCAACAAAATGATTCTAAAAAACATTCCTGCTGCAACATCCTCTTGATTTCTCAGCTCTAGGCTGAGCTCTGGGAGAAATACTATTTGATTGCCTGAACATGGAAACTCCTGCATTCACAGCCTGGGTCTGGATAAGATTCCTTCTGTGGCTTCAGAAAAGCCCTGTCTGAGTAAAAAGATAATAACTGGAGAAGAGCCCAAGCCACAGAACTGGGATCTGAACTTGTCTGCTTTGTCTATTCATCTCCTCCCTCCTGCAAGAGCAAAACTACTCCGAGGCACCTGCTGCAGGAGACTGATGCTTGGAGTAGGGAGAAACAGCCTTGCAATGATAAAAGCCACTTGCACTCAGCTGCAGAGGAAATCATCTTACCTCCACCCCTTTTTGGGGGTGGATTCTGTATGACGTGAGCTCTCAGCCTTAGCTGAGTTTGTTTTCCACCTGGTCTCCTGAGGACACAAGGGTTTGTGCTCTGACTGTGACCTCGGGCATGTTAGGAACACCTTTCTGTCCCCTTGCTGCATCCCCTCACAGCTTTCAGCCCATATGCCAGTGGCAGCTAAACTTGAGATAAACTCCCACAAGTTTCTACAGGGTTTAATGAAAATCAGCATCCAAATAGAGCCAAGAGGCTCAACAGCTTCTACTGTTTAAAGCTCTGAGAAGAGCTTCAACTTTATCAATCACAGAATCTCAGAATCACAAGGTTGGGAAAGACCTTTAAGATCATCAAGTCCAACCATTCCCATCCTGTGTTGACCCAGTTTCCTGAGCACCTCATCTCCCCTCTGTTCAACACTCCCAGGGCTGGGGACTCAGCACCCTCCCTGGGCAGCCTGGGCCACAGCCCCACAGCTCTGCCAGGGAAGAACTTTGCCCTCCCAGCTGAGCTGAGCCTGCCCTGGCCCAGCTTGAGCCCATTGCCCCTCCTGCCAGCTCCTGGCCCCTGGCTGAAGAGACCAGCGCCCACCTCTCTGCACCCTCCTGGCAGGGCAGGGCAGGGCAGGGGGGAGAAGGGGTCCCCTCAGCCTTCTCTGCTCCAGCCTCAACACCCCCAGCTCCCTCAGCCGCTCATTAATGACCAGTGAGATCACATGGAGGGAGGGTTATGAAGGCTCCAACTAAAAGAAATTGGTCTGGATTCAAAGAATCTACTTCCAGACCCAGAGGAGCTTCTGACACTCTGTCAGGTTCCTGTGTGATTCAGTGAAAATAATCAACCAGCCTTGGGACACACTGGAGAGCAGACATCCTGGTTTTCACCATGCATTAAGTAGCTTTATTTTATATGGGTGGAGCAATTTTTAGTCAGTCTGGGTTCTTGAGATGGGAGACCACTTAGTGACACATTTTCAGGCCTTTTCCTTGAATCCTTGGGAGGTGAAAGATCTTTTTTAGCTAGAAGAAGACTCATTTTTAATACAAGTGAACAGAAGGCAGGAGCAAGGATAAAATGACTATATAAACTCACCAAACTCCAGGGTCCAGGATTTGAATAAGCCTAGGATTAAGCAATTTGATCTCTGGTGAATTTCCACCATTCCCTGCCAATTCTGCCTTGAAAGAAAGGTCATTCCCCACAAATACAACCCTCTCCTCCCCCAAAAGTAAGTTTAACTGAAGTTAAAGTGGCCTGTGCTCAGTGCTCTGTGAGATCAGCTTCTGCAGACAGCGTGACAGAACCACCAAGGAGCAAGCAGTTCCTGGAAACTCTCCCATTAAAATATTTCTCAGGACAGGAGCCAGCTGAAAAGCTGAAGAGATAACCTTTCAGAGATGTCAAATGTGTTGTCCCCGGAAAGATTTCCCATTCCTGATGATGATGATGATGATGATGACGATGATGATGACGACGGCCTTTTGCTATCAGAGGAGATAACCCCACCAAAGCACAGGCTGTGGAAATTGCAGCAGGATGAAGAAGGGCTGGCATCCCTCCCTAGAAGGGGATTGTTAGAAATGCAAAAGGGTCCTAAAAAAAAGGACTCGAGGTAGACACCTTAGTGAAGCAGTAATTTCCTATATGCTCTTGCAAGAGTGGGTGGCATAACAAAGCAGGCACACTTTTGGTTGGAGTTTGTGGCATTGTTAGACAATATTCTGCCCACAATCATTAGGTTCTCTCCTGTGCCTGTACATATTCATGACCTGTCCTGCTTCATACTGAGTCCCAAGAAGTCCTTGCCATAAACTCCTCCCAGTTGCGCCTGCGCACTGTCTGGTGGTGGTGGCCGTCAGGGGGTCTCAGTGCTGAAGGCTCCAAGTCTTCGTCAGGTTGAACTTTTCACCTCCTTTCCCTGGCACATGCATAGTTGTGATTGTTCCAGATGGGCACAGTCATCCTTGGGATGTTTCCTTCTTATCTATCCCAGGCACAACCTTCCTTGGGATGCTTCCTCTTTATCAGTCCTGGATTTACTTTAACTTATTCAGAGTAGGAAGTTATCTTATACAACACCAAGCTCTTGCATATCCCTCTTGCCTGTGCCCTTTGGAATATGAACATGCTGATGTCCTGGCAATTGAGTAGTGGGGCAGAGGCCTAGGGTTGGAGGAAGTTGAAGCTCCATACAAGCTCGTTTGCACCTGTTAATTTTGTATTCTTTTCCTAAATCTGGCAGCCTCAGTGCTGCCAAAGTTACAGGCATTGTCCCAGAGAGAGATGGGATCAAGACCCCACAGCTTTGCCTGTTTGCCTCGATATGGTGATTTTGTGCCCAGTATCAGTTGGCCTGTTTGCTGAGCTGCCTTTCCTTAGATTCCAACCCATGGCCTCAGTCACTTTTGAACTCCTTCCAGGATCATCTTTATCTTTTAGCAGAGCTGTGTATTTGAATTGAACCCTTTTTAGAGAGAGAGATTTTGCACTAATTCTTTTAACACAACCAACAGCAAAAACTATATTAACAATATCCCATCTTATTTGATGTACTATCCTAAATTCCCTACCAAGGATTTCTGATAAGGCAGTCTTAATTCATAAGTCAGTAAAAGCAACAATTCAGCATTTTCCACAGGGATGAAGTGCTTGGATGACACTTGAGATAGAAACTGGGCTGTGAGTTCTGGGAGCACCACTGGACCAAACACACCAGCACACAACCAGCGAGTGGACAGCGTGTCCCTCCGAGTCCTTCGCTGCCATCTCATTGATGTGGTCAGCTCTCAGTATTATCTGTAGCCCATTGCTGCAAATCTTTTGCTGGCTTTAAGGAAAGGAAAGGTTTACACTGGCCAGGAATTTGGGATAATAAATCAAAATAATTCAGCAATCCCATAAAGCAATGCAGATAGGAACCTGAAGGCAGATCTCTGGAAGAATTTCAGAGCCCCTGTTATAGAAAGAAATTGAGCAAGAGAAGGGAAAGGAGCTTGAGGTACTGATGGTGTTGTGTCAAAGCCTTCTTTCAATGGCCAAAAAGGATCTTCTTGTGCTGTGGGTGGGTACAGAGGCTATATTGTTGCCTGATGAATTCCTGCCCCACAAAGCAACAGGGATGAGACCTGCCAAACAGCCAAGGCTCTCTTTCACCCCCTTCCATGCCCTGCCTATTGCAGTAGGACCAAGGAAGAATCAGGTGAACAAGGACTTCAGGTTGTGCAGGATATCCTTGGTGTGACATGGGATGTCCACCTGGCCAGAAGGATTCAATATATGAAGGAACTTTCAGCCATCATCTACATAGCCCACAACATGCACCAGGTGGGTCATGACCACAGCAGAAAGATGTGTCCAAAAGTCTTGAGTGAGATGGCATTGGGATGGGGGAAAGGGAAGACCAGATTCCACCAGGTGACTTTAGATAAAGTCTGGCATGTGCCAAAATGCACAGCCAGGCCTGGCCATTTAGAAGGAGCCCTCTTCACTGCATCTCTGGTGAGACAGGAGAAGATGGACCAGCAGCTCTCTATGGAAGAGCTGTGATTGGGATGTTTGGGTCCAAAAAACCCAACACTGCCTGCGTAATCAGAAACCACTCTGAGAGGGGACAGTGGTACAAAAGAGCTTTTCCATTTGAAATCTGACCTTATAAATGATTTGTGATGAGCCTGGACCATTTTTACACCCTCCAGGCCAATATTTTGATGCCCTAGGAACTGACAGTGGAAACTGCATGAGTGATTTTGTTGGAGATTCTCATGGTCATTATTTTTAGATCATCTGTGTGTGGTAGAGTCTTTACCTCAGTTCAGTATGAGTCAGTTGGAATCAGCTACTCCATTATGTTATACAAAAGCTCTTATTTTCTCTCAAAACTCTGGCAATGAACATACCAGCACGCTGTCAGCTTCCTTGGCTCTAAGTGATAACTGGACTACACAGTGCCAGAAGCAGAATGCATTACACAAAAGGTGCTCAGGGGAAGAAAGAAGCTATGAAAAGTTCTGTAGGTGCAACACATGGCACTGCAGCAGACTGAAAATAGATGGGGCTTTTAAACTGAACAGGTTGACAGGAGCTACAGAGGTGCCAGAAACAGAGATGCTGCTGTTAAAAGAAACCAAAGGCCACATGCAGTTGAAGCCCAGCTGCTAAAATTTGGTGGTTCCAATGCTGAGTTAAAATTGATAAGAAGATTATATAAGCTAAATCACAGAATGACAGAATCACAGGATCAGAGGGGTTGGAAGGGACCTCCAGAGATCATGGGGTCCAACCCCCTGCCAAAGCAGCTCCCCAGCTCATATTGCACAGGGCTGGAATCTCTCCAGAGAAGGAGACTCCACACCCCCCTGGGCAGCCTGGCCCAGGGCTCCCTCACCCTCACTGGGGAAAAGTTCTTCCCCAGGTTGGTGCAGAACTTCCTGGGCTCCAACTTGTAGCCATTGCCCCTTGTCCTGTCCCCACAGACACTGAGAAGGGGCTGGCTGATTCCCCCTGCATCCTCTGCTTAAGATAATTATAGACTTTAATTAGGTCCCTCCTTAGTCTTCTCTTCTCAAGACTGAACAGCCCCAGCTCCCTCAGCCTTTCCTCACAGGGGAGATGCTCCAGGCCCTTCAGCATCTCCAGAGCCTCCTCTGGACTCTCTCCAGGAGATCCCTGGCTGGTTGAGCCCAGGGAGCCCAGAGCTGGACACAACACTCCAGCTGGGGCCTGAGCAGGGCAGAGCAGAGTGGGAGGATCCCCTCCTGTCACCTGCTGCCCACACTCCTCCTGATGCCCCCAGGATCCCAGTGTCTCTCTCAGCCCCAGGACACACTGCTGCCTCATGGCCACCCTGTCCCCCACCAGCACCCCCAGGTCCTTCTCCACAGAGCTCCTCTCCAGCAGCTCCCCCCAGCCTGTCCTGATCCCAGCAGTTCTTCCTTCCCAGGGACAAGACTCCACACTTGCTTTTATTGAACCTCATTTGGTTTCTTACTTAAAAGGAACACACACAGTTAACTCTTGCAAGACCACACATTAATGGAAAATTTTCTCAGTGTGCAAGCAAAAGACGACATTTCAACAGCCTGCTTTGGCTTTGGAAATATCTCTATCAAGAGTTGGGACCTTTCTGTCGCTTGGAATGGTGCCTAGCTTAGACTAAACACTTATTTAGACCCTCCACATGGATCTTGAAAAATTTGCAGGCACTTAGAGATTCAGGCAGTTCTCAGCAGAGGAAGAAAACGCAAATAGTTCCATGAGGACCTATCGTAAGAAAAGAAGGGTCTTACCCAACTTCCAAGCAGTTAAAAAGGAAGGGAGAAGTATTTTGAAAGTCAATGAATGCTTCCAATTTGGAGCCAAAAAATGTGAGCTCTTCTGGCTCTTGCATGGCCCTGCAGCACCCTGAAAAAGAGCCAAGATCTACTGTAAAAAAGTAGATACCAGTCCTTTAGGAATTAAGAGGGGTACATGCACTGAAATAAACCCTACTGAGGTCGTCACTAGTCTAGGACCTAGCAGCTCTGGGCCCAGCTGTCTTGCAAAGGAGGTATTTGCAGTGTGTCCAAGCTCCATTAACCAGCTTCTCTATTTGCCAAATATTGGGGATTGACTAGGTCTCTTTAAGCATCTACACAGCAGTTTCTTTATCACTCCTCTGCTCCATTAAAAGAGAGGTGGTCCATATCTTTTTCCCAGAAAAATTGCCAAATACATGAGCTAATAATTTCTGAGAAGAATAAACTCTCCCTGGGCAGCTGTTAACAACCATCTCTCAGAGTATCTGATGGCTTTTTTGTCCTTTTTCTTTAAGCCCTTGGGTTTGACCAACCCTGCAACCCAGTCTTGAAGGTATCTGTGTTTCCCAGAACAATCACTTGGGCTATGTTCTTAGTTGAACTACATCATTTTTACCTCCCATGACTAAGCTGATAGATACCAGCTGAACACCTCTGCCCCATCCAAAAAGTTCTGCTGATTTACACCCACAAAGGTCTGAATCAATGTCTCTCAAATGCCTGCATTGCTTTTATGATAGATCTTTGGTTGCTGTTGAAGTTCAACATCCTCTAGGAGCATCTCCCAGTAAACCTGCCCAGCAGCACTGGGTCAGAAAAAAAATTAATCAAGGCTAATCTTGAAATCTAGTGCCTTTAATGGAATTAATTTGGGAATGCTTTCTACAGAGGAGTCCAAAATTCTTTCTCAAAACTGCCTTCCAGGGTGGTTTGGGTATTTTTTTCTTGTGCTGATATTCTCCAGCATCTACAAGCAGCATTCCTTAGAAAACCCCTGCTTATACAAGCAAGTGGCACAGCTACAGCTTCTTAATTGGGGCACAGGTACAAGTCCATTGTCCTGGTTTCAGTTGGGGTAGAGTTATTTTTTTTTTCACAGAATCACAGAATGATGAGGGTTGGAAGGGACCTCTGGAGATCACCTAGTCCAACCCTGCTTCCAGAGCAGGTATAGTGCTGTGTTTTGGATTTGGGATGAGAATATTGTTGATAACACAGTGATATTTTAGTTGCTGCTAAGCAGGGTTTATTCTAAATAAAAGGGAAAAAAATGGAGGGCTAAAAGCAAAACACCAACAGTTCTGCATCCCAACAGGCTTTGGTTCTACTGCTGCTATATTTGAAGCATGGAATTCTTTCAGGAGATAATAGCATCTGTTTCTGTGGAATCTCTCCCTCATCTGGGGCTGTGCTTTGTTTCCAGCTTCACAAGAATCCCCCCTTAGGAATGCCTTTCTCTTGTTTGCTAATGACCATGCTAAATAAACAAAGGGAGACAGCAATGAATGTGATCAGCTGCTTGCACCAGTCAGTCCAGTATCTTGCTTCAGCCATTGTCACAAATATCCAGTAGGGCTAAAAAATCAGAATGACTATAAGAAAAACAAAAAGCAACATCATTTTTTACTCCAAAGAGCTGTGAATGGCACACAAAAGAGGGAAAAAAAACCCCCATCTTGATATAAGATGCAGCTTGATAAATTCCTAGAGAAATTGAAATTACAGGCTGCTCTCTAGTCTCTGAACTCAGTGAGCCAGGAGGTGCCTTCTAACCATGAGTTTGAAGCAGGGGAAAATCTCCATAGATTCAGGTTTGTTTCACTGAGGGATGGACAACTGCTGGCCTCACGCCAGCCAAGCTCTGCAGCAGGACTCAGATATCTGAGGATTGAAACGCTCTTTTGTTTGACTCTGAAATCCTCTTAGAGAAGCAGGATGGCAGGGATGAGAAAGTAAAAGCATCATGTTCGTTTCTCCTCAGGACCATATCATCATAGCCTGAGCTTGAGACAAGAACTAAGGAGAGCAAGCTTCAGGCTTGACTCTGCCAAAGACATGACATAGGCCCTCATCAGACATGGCCAGTGATTAAATATATTTACCACCTCTTTCTATTGTGGGAAGAGAGATTCTTATTTTGAGCTGACAAATAAGAGAGAAGATGTAGGCAGGCAGGAGGGAAGGAAAAGGAATACGAGGCCAAGGGCATCCTGGCTTGTGTCAGAGGCAGCGTGGCCACAGGGCCAGGGCAGGGATTGTGCCCCTGGGCTGGGCACTGGGTAGGCCGCACCTCTAGTGCTGGGGTCAGGGTTGGGCCCCTCACTCCCAGAAGGCCATGGAGGTCCTGGAGCTTGTCCAGAGAAGGGCAACCAGGCTGGGGAAGGGGCTGGAGAGCAGCAAAGCTTGCGAGGAGCAGCTGAGGGAGCTGGGAGTGTTGAGGCTGGAGCAGAGGAGGCTGAGGGGAGACCTTCTCCCCCCTGCCCTGCCCTGCCCTGCCCTGCCAGGAGGGTGCAGAGAGGTGGGCGCTGGTCTCTTCAGCCAGGGGCCAGGAGCTGGCAGGAGGGGCAATGGGCTCAAGCTGGGCCAGGGCAGGCTCAGCTCAGCTGGGAGGGCCAAGTTCTTCCCTGGCAGAGCTGTGGAGCTGTGGCCCAGGCTGCCCAGGGAGGGGGCTGAGTCCCCAGCCCTGGGGGTGTTGAACAGAGGGGAGATGAGGTGCTTAGGGAGGTGGTTTAGCACAGAATGGGAACAGTTGGACTTGGTGATCTTAAAGGTCTTTTCCAACCTTTTAATTCTGTGATTCTGTGATTCTATGAAATGGATTGCTTGGAGAGACAAGAAAAGAGTGTGTAAATGCACTTCCCACACCCTTCTTCTCTAGCACACAGAATCATAGAATGCTTTGGGCTGGAAGGGACCTCAAAGACCATCTAGTTCCACCCCCCCTGCCCTGAGCAAGGACATTCTCTGCTAGATCAGGTTGCCCAGACCCTCATCCAACCTGGCCTTAAATACCTCTAGGGATGAAGCTTCCACAACCTCTTTGGGCAACCTGTTCCAGTGCCTCACCACCCTCATAGTGAAGAATTTCTCCTAACATCTAGTCTAAACCTGTTCTCCTTCATCTTAAAGCTATTCTCCCTTGTCCTATCACTACACCCCCTTATAAAGAGTCCAGGACCAGAACTGTGTGCCATATCCCAAGCAGATGGGCGTACATGGAGCCCTGTGGTAGGGACAAGAGATCTGACACCATATCTGCAACAGACACCCAGGGCAGCAGGGATCTTTATGGCTCATACACAGATTGCATGAACAGCTCTCCCCACACAGCTGTAGCTCTTCACTGTAGAATTTACTTTCAGTTGGGGTAGACTTGCAGACTACCCAGAGAGCTTAAAGTCAATAGAACCATGAGATGAACTCACCCATTTGGGAGGCAGTGATACTGCTGGGGTGCCCCAGCAATGCTGCTAGGAACTGGCTTTGGAAGAGAGGAGACAGTTCCCTATGCAAGAGGTTTGCAACAAGATGTAACAACCCCCATAAACTGTGAAGGTGGCATTCATATAAGCATCAGTACAGTGAAGAATTGTCCTTTTTAAAAGGTTTATTTAAGCATGTTGCCAGTTTTCAATTTGGCACCATCTTGAAGAGGCATGAAACTGTGCTAAATGGTCTCTGACAGCATACAATGGACCACCAAGGTCCTCTGAAGCAAGCCTGCCTGCTTCAGGGATGTGATAGAGGATGTGGAATTTGTAATCAAAACACTTAAAGTAAATCAACCCCATAAACTGGAAAATAGCCTTTTATCTCTGGCAGTGGGCAGAAACAGATGCCTTCAGGAAACTATAGAAATAAGATGAGCACAAGAGGAAAGTCTGCTGCTGAGAAGCTTCCTAAGCTGGACATGGTGCCTTTTTATTCAAGAGCCATGCATGATTTTTACCTTTCCTAGGTTTGTCTACCTGTTGAACCCTTTTAAACAATTAGCATCCTCATGTCTTCAACAATCAGTTTCATAGCTTAGCTATGCTTCACATCAAGTATTATCTCCTTTGACTTTCTTCAGAACCTGCTACCCTTCATTGCAGAAGTGGTGGTAGTTCAAAAGATAATGAGGAATGCTGCCTCAGTCACCTCCTCATGCCATTCAGGATTTTGTTAGTCTGCTAAAGCAGGTTTGAGCACAGTGTATTCCACACCTTTCTCAACTTCCCATCACCCAGATGACTCACAGGTGGGTTTTGTGGGCATATTTCATGGTATTCTAATAAACTGGTCATAATCAGATGGAGCTTTCTAGCTGGGACTTAGACTATGTTTGCAGAAATCCAGTATGGGAAGTCAGGAGACCAAGGCTTGAGAAAAGTTTGGGGTCTTGATGATGAGAATAGAAATAGCCATGATTAGAAAGGCAGGACAACTCATTTATGGCTAGATCCTTATCTCTCTGAGCTCACCATAAAACTCCCACTTGACCTGAGTGCTGAACAAAATCAGTCTGAAGTTCAAAAGTGTGCATGGATTTGATTTAGAGCAGGAATTCTGTCTTAATAAAAAAACATCAATATCTCAAGCTCTTGCCTCCCTTTCCCCTGTTATCCTCACCACATCAGTGGCTGGACTACAGGGTCCCACTCAAGTGGGTGGAGGTTACTTTTCAGATGTCAGATACACAAAACTTCTCATCTTGCACTATGAAATCAGTGATGCAATAAATTAATTTAAACTCTTTCTGTGGCTTGAGGGAAGGAAACTGGATGAGAGAAGAAAACAGGAGTTTGTAGTGGTGTTTTGTTTTGAGGTTGGTGAGGTTTTGTGCTTGCTTTATACTGCCCTTCAAGATTTTGATGTAAAAGGTTGAAACATGTAGATAGTTCATACAAAGCACGTGTTTAGATAAAAGAAAATACTGAATTTTTCTTTCCTTATCCTTATTCTCTCTTCCCACTGTGGAAAGAGACAGTAGAAGACAAAGGATATCAGTTAGTAGCACACCAACACATGGTCACTCATTTTTAACAACCCTTTCAATGCCTGGAGGTCAAACCCTGTCTTTCCAAGCACACAGAAATCTCATGGAGGCTCCTTCTTGTAGGAACAAAGTTGGAGGAAGATCTTTGGCTTCAAACCTGTGTCCTGAAATAGGAGCTACCATTGCTTTATTACTTTCTACAGATCTTGAACTGAGTTTATGCCACCTAGGATAAGAAGACTTCTAGATATTAGCTGTGGGACATTAAGCTCTGTTTTTCTGCCTGCTGGGTCCTATAGATTCAGTAGAAGTTCATCAGACTTGAGATGTTTGGAACAAATTATGCTGGAGTCAGTGAATGAGTGTGTCCCAGTGTAATGTTGCCAGGTTAGAAAATCTCTCTGCATTTTATATTCTCATTAGGAGAATATAAATACAAATAAATACTGTGCTTTGGAGGCTAGCTGCTCCCTTATGGATGCTCTAGAAAAACTCCCTCTGTTTCTGGGACAGAACAAACTACAGCAAAGGGAAATTGCATAATAGCTCTAGGTCTGTTGACCAGACAAGAACTGCCAAAGATATTCCTATCTAAAATCTTCAGAGTATGACAATTACCCACACTTGGCAGGCTAAAATGAGAGGATCATATTTCTTCCAGACCTCCTGCTAAAATATGCAGCAGCCCCACACGAGGTTGTGTTTTTTCTTGGGAACCCTTTGAAGCCATTCATCTTGCTACAAATGAACTCTGGCATTATTATTCCTTGTAAAAGGACAGGACAAGGAAGGCAGATATCTTCTTCTTTATATTTTGGCTTTACAAGCAACCTCCCAGTACCAAAAAAAATCAGTTCCCACCAGCCTTCATCTGCAATAGCTGTGGAAGAACCCATTCAATAATCATCACTGTTACAGCAATGACATTGGGAAATTCAAGCACTTTATGGTGCACAGGGACCTCCAGGAGCAAACAGAGGATTGTCCACCCTGCTATAGGCACACAGTCACAGTTGCTTTTATCTCACCTCTTGGTCTTCCTTTAGCATCAACAGAAAAATGTCAGGTGAGTCCTTGATTTAGGTATCTGCTCTGGGAGCACGTGCCAAAGCTGTGTCATCACCCTTGGCTAATGCCATTGCTTACTCTTGGGAATCTAGGGATACTGGAAATGTTCCAGGGCAATCTTCCTAAACTCCAGCTGCTGCTCCAAGATGATGTAGGACTTTCATCCCTGCTGTGTCATATTTACTCATTTCCCATGGAGGTCTCCTCTTGCCTATTGGAAATGCCAAAAGCACACCTACTCTTACAGAACAGTATTGAGTCCCTTCACCACACAGTGACATCTACATCTGATCTCTCTGTACTTGATGGAAGCACCTTTAATGAAGTGAACAGGGAGATTCTCTTTCCTAACCTATTTGAGTTATGAATACTACATACCTTATCCTAGGGTGAGTTGTCCAAACAGGTCAGATAAACTGAAGGCTATCAGTAAAGAATGCATAGTGTGAAACACCTTCACATCAGGAATTAAGACAAGAAAGCAAGGCTCCCCATTATTAGGGTTTGGGGTCTTTTTCACTAGAGTCTGCAGTTATTAATGTCAATAAATAACTATTTTTACATGTGTTTCACACAATGATTCAGGTTAGGAAGCAAACTGTCAGTTTTTAGTACTGGTGCTGCTCCTCTCTACTGCTTAAAGCACGGATGGACCTTTGGGAACTACCACCATCTAACCTTTTCAGAGAGCTTATCATTTGAAACAAGAGTTAACTGAAACAACAGTTAAGATTTTAAAAAATGAACAGAAATACTCAAGCTCTCAGCTTTGCCTTAAAATGAGTAGGAACCCAGCACTGAAGTGTCTTTAGGAACCCAGTCTGGATCCACTTCAGCACCTGATCTATCTTGCTTCAGCCTAGACAGCTTCTCCCAGACCTGACTCCATTGACCTTCCAGCTGGTCAGAGCTAGAGTGGGATCTGGGGGAGGAAGATGAAACAAAGGCTGTGGTTTGAACCACAAACCAGTCTGGGAAACATCAGCTTATCATAAACTTGCTACCATGACACATAGGCACCTCTATGTCATTAACAGCATGTCTAACCATGTTTGAATAATTGATGGATCACTGCTGACCCCATGCTGTTTGCTTGTTCTAGGAGGGACTAGGAGATACTACTCAGCAAGTCCACGGTCTTTCTGTGTCCAAAATGGTCCAGAAAGGTACAGCTTGCCCTTGGTTGAGTCACCAACCTCCCAGAAACTCTGTTTTGGTGAGAAGGAAGCCTAAATTCTTCCACTGACTGTTGTGGTTATTTGGTTTCCATTAAACCTTGTTTCAAAGACCTAAGCCAGCATCTACTTGAAGGATAGTGACTTAATCCCACTGTACTTCAAGTCTTCAGCTGGGGACTGAGGGTGATGCTATGCTTTTTGTTCAAGAGTTCATCTGAGACTGAGATTCTGAGCCATGCTTTTGCAGCACCTGACTCAGCAAAGCCACCCTGGGCTAATGCAATGCAAACAGCTACTTGCAATAAAGAATAATAAATAGGTTGTTGTCTCTTCCTTTCCCTTCTGTTTATTCAATGCCCAATGGTTAAGTAGGAACACATAAGAGAAACAATATACATACATTAAAAGAGTCAGACAGCCGTTTCCACCAAAGGGATTAATGCCAAAGCTGCATCTGTCAGTCTATCATTATTTCTCACTTGATTACTCCAAACCCCATCAAAGCCTGTTCAAAGCCTCCCACTGACTTTCATGGGGTTTGTATCAGCTGTTTTGCAATTTTCCTGAAGCAAACAAAACCAGCACGATAAAAGAAATGGGAAGAGAAAGGAGAAACACGGAGACCAAAGCTGGACCTTGAACACCTCCCAGCTAGGAAGCACTTTTTCATATGGGATCAGGGAAAAAAAACCCCAACCCCTCCCCAAAAAATAGTATTTGGAGATATATAAGTTCCAAAAGACAGGAGGGAGCCTGCACCCTGTTGAATCATAAGTTTAGGAGGGCTCTGAGAAGTTCTTCCCCCACAGGATCAACTGGAAGCTCTCAGCTTCACTTCTTGTCTCATGACTTTGGCACAGAGCTTCTACAGGACCCCTGGTCACATCTGCCAACCTTCTGTAGGCTTCTCATATACCTTGAGTATATGGATATACCTTGGGTGTATGGACACATGGTGCTTATTTGTGGGCAACCAAACCCCATGGTATTTATGTCAGTGAGACCCACAGTGTGTGTTTAGGAGAACTTCTTGGGGCTGTGACCAACCAGATCAAGAACCACAGATAGATGCACACACAAAGAATCAATGGTCTGCCTTTGTAACAGAATAGCACCTAAAGGGAGTGAATGCATCAGTGACTCTACACAGCTCCTAACAAAAGGCAGGAACACAGCTAAAACATTCTTCAAAGTTTCTTCTGGTCACTTGGTAGCAGGAGAAGGTCACACATGTAACACAAGCTGGATATTTTGGAAATCATTACCTAATAAAGATGAATTACTGGCAGAACTGGAACTTGGAGGTTTCAGAGGGGTCAATGAACTGATAATAGTCCTTATAGGAAAATGGAAATGTTTATATTCTTGGTACTTGTGAAAGGCCTCTTGTCTCTGGCCTGGAAACATTAATGAGTAAAATTGATTCAGAGGAGGAAAAGCAGATGAAAAATGTGCATGAATTCTGTGTGTGAGGGGGTTCATTTGATATCTCAAGAAGTGTGATTTCCCAAGGACAGATGGCAAAGTAAAAACAGAGTCAGAAAATCAATAGAAAATAAATGAGAAAAAAAAAAAAAAAAAAAAAAAAAAGAAAAAGAAAAACAAAGAAAAGAAGTGGGAGATGTTGAGATGCACAGAGGTAAGTAATGGGATTTCAGAGCCTGGAGGATTCCTGCCTGAGATGGCCTATTTGAAAGAGCTTTTAAAGTGGTATATGAATCAAAAGGGTTGTGGGTAGAAGGAAGAAAACTATGTCTCATAATACAAAAAAGACAAAGCTGCTCAGTAGCACTGTAGGAAAAAAATAAACAATATTTTGAAGTAAAGCTGGATTTCATCTTTTTAACAAAAAGATTTGGGTGGTTGATCTTTCAACTCAAAATAAGATGCTCTTTCTGCATGACATCCACATGGCTGTTACTGGAGTCGGCACAGGACTCATCAGGAGAAACTCAGTGCTGTGTTGAAGTGGGGTTAGGATGATTGGTCTAGTGGTTCCATTGATTTTAAACATCCTGGGAAGTCTGCAGTGTGCAGTGATCAAAACAGCTTTATGAACTGAGAACAGGGAGATAGTCACATCTTGAGGGCAGCCCGGGAACTCTGCAGATGGGACTTGAAGATAAATGATCTCCTAGAGAAGAAGTAACACCACAATATAAGACAGATTTAAAGTAGCTACTCACACTTCCAGTGACCAGACCAAGGGAGTACATATAGTCATTTGTGCTGATCCACCAGAGCAGAGGCAATATCCTATAACACATTAATACCTTGATTTGCAGCAGTCTGACAGTTTCCAGGGTCCCAGAGTATTACCTCACCATCTGCCCATCCCCTCATCCCTCAGCATTGCCTACTTTCTCTGTCTGCCTTATTTTTTACTCCAGACCACTTTTATCTGACATAGTTCCATTGCCAACACTCTTTTCTCTGGCAAAGTGCTTGGGTTTTGTACCTGATATTCCTCACTTCTCTTTTTTTTTTTTCCTCACAGCAAAAAATACCTCACAAATAATGGGGCTTTTCAATCACAATGCCCTTCCACATTGGATGAGGAACAGAAGAATGTAGAAATAAGAGTAGAAGTTGCTTTCTGAGACCTAAACATTACAAAGCTCTCTTAAAAGGAGTCTTAGCTAGAGTAGTGCTGTAGGAATTGAAACCCAGAGAAGGGAAAGACCTAACAGAAAAAAACCCCACACCTGTAGCTAAAGGGCTGGTGCAGGTAGATCAGTGTCAACAGAGGGTTACAGATGTGATTCTGGATTAGCAGACTCTAGAAATCATGTGTTCATGGGCATGCAAAAAGCCTGTGTGAAGCTGTTATTTCCATTTGTGTTCAGTGTATCTCCTCTGCGATTGCTAGTGGGACTAGGAAGCACAGAATGTCTCAAAGAAGTCACACTATTGTAAAACACTGGTTGAGAGGATCTGTTTCCTTCCTTGGCCAACTCTTCAGGTAGAGCTTGACAGGCCTAGAAGTTTGTAGAGAAGATGGGGTCACTAAAGGTACCGGTCTAAGAAAGGCAGTGATCTAAATTCCTCCTAAGTCATGACTCCATCTGCTTTGTGGACATCAGACCTCCAAAGATGTAGAGCCCTCAGAGGGAAACACTAGGCAGAAGTACATACATGGACCTTTGGGTCTTTTGATTCTCTGCTGAAGTAATGAACAATTATCTAATTCTTAACCTTTGACAAGTGACATTTCCTAGTGAGGTAATTTTTTCCCATGTGTTTCCTTCAGCCACAGACTGTAGCTTCTTTCTGAAGCTTTCTGCAGCTTTTGGTTTTTTTTACCTCTGCACTGTACTTAAGTCTGGCATCAAAAATCTGAATAACTGATTATTGTTCTCCTTCTAATCATCAGAAAACACTTGGTGCTGGTTTAGGTTGAGCTCTACTATGAACCCTGAGCATCATCAGCAGTGGGATGTTTTTTCACAGAATCAAAGAATCAAAAGGTTGGGAAAGACCTGCAAGATCATCAAGTCCAACCATTCCCATCCTAAGCTAAACCATCTCCCTAAGTACCTCATCTACCCTTTTTTTAAACGCATCCAGGGCTGGGGACTCGGCCCCCTCCCTGGGCAGCCTGGGCCACAGCCCCACAGCTCTGCCAGGGAAGAACTTGGCCCTCCCAGCTGAGCTGAGCCTGCCCTGGCCCAGCTTGAGCCCATTTCCCCTTCTCCTATCTCCTTCCACCTGTCTGAAGAGACCAAACCCCACTTCTCTACAACCTCCTTTTAGGTGGTTGTAGGTGGTGCTAAGGTCTCCCATCAGCCTCCTCAAGGCTAATGATGATGTTACCCCCTCTCACAGCTATCCATTGACAGTTCAAAGTGCATTTGCATTGGGCTAGGACAGCTCATAACTATACATGATCTACTACAAAACCTCAAAGGATGCTGGCAACCCCTCATGATGTGCTAACTCTATGTCTCATGGTCTTGTGGACATAGCTCTCATTTCTGTATAGCTTCACAGTTCTGGTTATTCCTTTCTCACCAAAACAGTGCCTCACCTCATCACTCCCTATTCAGGTGTTAAAGGAAGATCTTTTGATTTCTTTCCTACCTTTGAACTCATCACATAAGAAAACACCTCACAAGAGAGTTCAGGATGGGAATGATGAGTCCAAGATGGCCAGAGATTTCCAGAGCTACAATAGTCCTCTAAGCATCTGTCATGGGTTTAAAAAAAAACCCAACCAACCCAAAAACTATTTAACACTACTTTGAGAACATGAAAAATGAAAGTTGTTGCAAATCCCCTTGAACTCCTATGAATCCTCCCAGGGAGTGAGGAGGCTGGAGCTAAAAAAACATGACTTTATTTGTCCTGCCAGTGAGGGAGTCCGTGGTGTGAGTAGGAGCCACACTCAAGGCAGCTAGCAAAGATGGAGGAGTGTTTTCCTTCCTGAGCTCCTGGAACAATTCTTTGGAGGTCTTAAATGACAGGGACAAAGTGAATGCTCTGGTCAGTGGAATTGCTGAGCTGGTTTGGGTGTATTTATCCCACAGCCTGACCTTCTGCCAAGCTCTATCTTTTATCATGGGTAAGGCATGACTGTGTAGTGAACCATGACCACATCCATACACCCACAACTACCACCCAGGACTGAAGTTAAGGTCTTTGAAACTGCAAACAGGCTGTCCTACCCCTTGAGCTAAGGAGCCACTGAAGCAAATATCCTCTGTACTGAGGATAGACTTAAGCACTTAGGTTTTTTCTGTTCCAGAGCCTGTAAATTCATAGGAGTGATTTGTTGCACCAAAACAGGCTGAAACCACCCCAGTTTGGAATATTTGGAGAATATTTCACATCTATCTTCATCCTTTGGGATAACTCAACCTAAGAACTGACTTGATGAACAGATTCATGCAGAGGTCCAAAAGAAGCTGGTGATGTTTAAGCACAGATGTGAAATCAAGCAAATGCTTTGTTGATTTTCTTCTGAACAAGACAGGGACATAGATCTTACCAAAGCTAAGAAAGGTAATCTCTTTGGACTGCAGCTGAAGGTGCAGAGGTGCAGGGTCTTTTTTTTCTACCAAACTCTTGAGGATGAGTAAACACTGGCTTGATAAACCCACAGGACCAGTATATCTTCCTGGTTTTGACAGCATGGAGTACAAACAAGAACTAACATACTTTCTGCACAGGTTCCCTCACCCTCATAACATCTGTGCCCACTATCCACAGGAAGCAAGAACAAACTCAACAGTGTATCTTGGTTTAAGATTGGCAGGATTACAATTTCAGATACAGCAAGACATAAATTGACCTCAGGTTGCCTGTAAATGAGTCTCCTGCCATAGTAACATCTCTTTTTTTCAGTGCCCAAAGAAGAAGAAAAGTCAATGACATCCAATACTTTATCTTTTCCTGATGATACTCAGTGCAAAGACAAATCAACGTGATGTCTAACATATGAGCCTGTTATGTGGCCTGAATGTTATTAGATGGATTCTGAGTGCTGCAGTAAAACATCTCCTTCACACTACTGGTTACTTTTCCAGTCCTTGGACTTATTTAGCTAGCAAAGAAAGCTCAGAAATCATAGAATCATAGAATCACAGAATCATAGAATCACAGGGGTTGGAAGGGACCTCCAGAGATCATGGGGTCCAACCCCCTGCCAAAGCAGCTCCCCAGCTCATATTGCACAGGGCTGGGATCTCTCCAGAGAAGGAGACTCCACACCCCCCTGGGCAGCCTGGCCCAGGGCTCCCTCACCCTCACTGGGGAAAAGTTCTTCCCCACGTTGGTGCAGAACTTCCTGGGCTCCAACTTGCAGCCATTGCCCCTTGTCCTGTCCCCACAGACACTGACAAGGGGCTGGCCATTTCCCCCTGCAGCCCATGCTTAAGATAATGATAAACATTAATTAGGTCCCCCCTTAGTCTTCTTCTCTCCAGGCTGAACAGCCCCAGCTCCCTCAGCCTTTCCTCCCAAGGGAGATGCTCCAGGCCCTTCAGCATCTCCAGAGCCTCCTCTGGACTCTCTCCAGGAGATCCCTGGCTGGCTGATCCCAGGGAGCCCAGAGCTGGACACAACCCTCCAGCTGGGGCCTGAGCAGGGCAGAGCAGAGTGGGAGGATCCCCTCCTGTCACCTGCTGCCCACACTCCTCCTGATGCCCCCCAGGATCCCAGTGTCTCTCTCAGCCCCAGGACACACTGCTGGCTCATGGCCACCCTATCCCCCAGCAGCACCCCCACGTCCTTCTCCACAGAGCTCCTCTCCAGCAGCTCCCCCCAGCCTGTCCTGATCCCAGCAGTTCTTCCTTCCCAGGGGCCAGACTCTCCCCTTGCTCTTGTTGAGCCTCCTCTGGTGTCTCCCTGCCCAGCTCTCCAGCCTGGCCAGGTCTCTCGGGGTGGCAGCGCAGTGTCCTGTGTGTCACCCACTCCTCCCAGCTCTGGAGCATCAGACACTGGCTGAGGGTGGGTGCTGTCCCCTCACCAAGGGCTCAATGAAGATGTTCAACAGGACTGGACCCTCTCTGAGCTTCGGGGACACCACAAGCCACAGGCCTCCAGACAGACTCTGCTCCACTGCTCAGCACCCTCTGAGCTTGGTAATGTTCATATTAAAGAAGGGAGTCCCTGATAACTTTATACAGCCTTAATGTCTGCCTGCACATTGCACTGCTTGCCACATCAAGTGCAGTAAACGTGACCTGCATGAAAATGGACTGGGTTTTGTTTTTGCAGGACACTAAGTTGGTTAGCATTCCCCCAATACAGGAAAGATGTGGGGCTGTTGGAGAGGGCTCAGAGGAGCCCCGGAGATGCTGAGAGGGCTGGAGCAGCTCCCCTGCGGAGAGAGGCTGAGGGAGCTGGGCTGGCTCAGCCTGGAGAAGAGAAGGCTGCTTCTGGGGGGGACCTCATTGCAGCCTGCCCGTCCCTGAAGGGACCCGAGGAACAGGAGGGGAATCAGCTCTTGGGAAGGGCAGAGCCTGGCAGGACAAGGGGGCTGGAGTGAAGCTGGAGGAGGGAAGGGGGAGTGGAGACATTGGGGGGAAGTTCTGTGCAGAGAGAGTGGGGAGGGTCTGGCAGGGGCTGCCCAGAGAGGGGGTGGGTGCCCCGTCCCTGGGGGTGTTGAAGGCCAGGTTGGCTGGGGCCCTGGGCAACCTTGTGCAGCTCCAGGCCTGGAGGTTGGTGGCCCTGCCTGTGGCAGGGTTTGTAGCTCTGGGATCCTTGGGCTCCCTCCCAACCCAGCCCAGGCTGGGATTCTCTGACTCCACACACCAGTAACCCAGAATTTATGGGAGCAGAAAAAGCCCTTCCTGATATTTTGGGGTCTTGGAGGGTGTCCCCCAGCCCTGGAAAGTTTTATAAATGAAAAGCTGGTGTCTTTGGAATCTCTCCAGCTGCTTCTTCCAACCCTGTGGAGCTCCAGGCCTGGAGGTTGGTGGCCCTGCCTGTGGCAGGGGGTTGGAGCTCTGGGATCCTTGGGGTCCCTCCCAACCCAGACCAGTCTGGGATTCTGTGATTTTATGATCCACTCTTAAGGGGGATAGGGCAGGGGAAAAAGGGATGTGCAAGCTGGCTGTGATTTCATACAGGCTCAATATATCTGCAAAGTGTTCCCCTTGACGCAAATCCGGTGTTTTGAGGAGTAAGTGCATCAGATATGACAGGGTTGTTCCTCTATTGAAGTGTTTGTTTCAGGTCTTGAAACTGAAATTAGGAAAATCCAGTTGGGGGAAGTGATTGAGTCCAATATCCTTTATCTGACAGGTTCTTACACTTTCCTCAGCAGGCACTGAGGAAAGTGTAAGAGAAACAAGACGAGGCTGGAGCTGCACTTCCCATGGCTGTATCCTTCCAGTTTGAGGAGGTCAGGAGCTTAGGACAGTCTAAGCCACTGGATTTATTTTCCAGGAGTTTCTCTAATCCTTTTTTATCCCGTTTATGAAGTTGCTTCCCATAACATTCTTCCATTCAGTTACACATCTGAAATACTACGGATTGTCTTCCTGTCTTCTCTTGGGGAGGTCTCTCCACTCTGAGCCCATTGGCCTTCAGCCTTTAGAGCAGCCTTACTGAGATCTTGCCCTTTTGCCCTGGCTCTTGGCCTCTGTCTGTCTTTTGTAAACAGAAAGCCATTTCTTTCCATTATTCTAAGATTGCAGTCAGACAAAAATTTGAAGCTCACGCTGCTGCCAAAAGGTATGGTCCTCTGTCCCCTTCTTGTGCCATCAGTATGACAAGCCAGAGACAGATGGGGAAATGGCTCTAGCTGAAAAACTAATCAACTAACTCTATCTCTCTGCACAGCATCACATGGACTGGTGATGGTACAAGACAGAAGAGTGAGAGCACTTCACTATGACAAGAGAGGGTGGGATCATTTATTCTTCAGTAAGAAGCACATCCTTGCTCAGGGTAGACAATGGCAGGACAAGGGGGAATGGATTAAAACTAAAGGAAGGTTTAGATTAGTTTTAGGGGGAAGTTTTTTACAGAGAGAGTGGGGAGGGGCTGGCAGGGGCTGCCCAGAGAGGGGGTGGGTGCCCCGTCCCTGGGGGTGTTGAAGGCCAGGTTGGCTGGGGCCCTGGGCAACCTTGTGGAGCTCCAGGCCTGGAGGTTGGTGGCCCTGCCTGTGGCAGGGGGTTGGAGCTCTGGGACCCTTGGGCTCCCTCCCAGCCCAGCCCAGGCTGGGATTCTCTGACTCCACACACCAGTAACCCAGAATTTATGGGAACAGAAAAAGCCCTTCCTGATATTTTGGGGTCTTGGAGGGTGTCCCCCAGCCTTGAAAAGTTTTATAAATGAAAAGCTGGTGTCTTTGGAATCTCTCCAGCTGCTTGTTCCAACCTTGTGTAGCTCCAGGCCTGGAGGTTGGTGGCCCTGCCTGTGGCAGGGGGTTGGAACTCTGGGACCCTTGGGGTCCCTCCCAACCCAGACCATTCTATGATTCTGTGATCCTTGCATCATGGGACTGCATGCTAAAACCATCTCCCTGCCGCCAATACCTCTCGTTTGTCCTGACTCTCTTTAACAATTGCAAAAAGGACATGGGCTCCCAAGCTTTTCCCTTCTGGAAGCCACGAAACCACCAGCTGTTTGCAGCCTGAAGGTCACTGTTGTATAAACAAGATAGCTTTAGTTAGCAACCGGAAAGCAGCCTCGTATCGGAAATGACTGTGGGAATTAACTGCATGTGCAGCCTGACTTGCTGCTCTATCCCCCAGCAACAGCCCATCAGTCATCTTTCAGGGCTAAAGAATGTGGTTGGTCCATGCCTTTATAGCTCAGATAGCCTTTTCCAGTGACGACCCATGCCTGCCTCGGTTGTCAGTCACTGCTGAGAGCAGGGTGGTATTCACTGGGAAGCCAAAGTTGTGCTTTCTTCCCTTTGTATGGAAGGGCACCTTGCCACCATTTTTAGTTTTGTTTTAGACAATGGGTTCTTTCTGAGCACCTCAGCAGGAATCATCAGAAGGCACTGCCTTGCACAAAAGAAGAACGTGGCCAGTCATCTTTTCCAGGAACCACAGAAGCCCAGATACCACCAGTGAGCAGCCTCTGGGTGTAGAAGTGGCTCTCAGCTCCTGCAGAGCTCTGCACTCTGGCTGTGTCTATGGCAGTAAGTTAAAAATGCATGGACCATGCTTAGAGGCCCATTGTCACTAAGAGCTCTGCATGTAAGCTGTCTTACTCCTCCTCCAAAAAATGATTTCTGCTTCCAAATTGCCTTTTGGAAACAGTTTAAAGCCCATGTACAATTAGGAGACTAGCGTGGGCTAAGAGCTGTTCCTAGTGTACATTAGTATGTACACAGGCAAGCCACCCCAACTGCTGGGGAGAGAACCTCGTTGTAGGACTCATGTCATAATGCTGCAGCTGCCTTCAGGGCCCTGAGACATTTCATACTCCAGTTAATCATAACTGAGACCCAGAAAGTGTCTCAGCTTTCCTGAGAGGGAGGAGGCACTTACTGGAATTATTTACAGCATTTCAGCCCATGTTTCTGAGGAAAAGTCCAGGAGGTCCTTCTTGTACTCCAGGAATACAAGAAATAGAGCTGATGTACTGAAGGAGGATGGTTTTCTCTCTGTCGATACTGCAACTTTATCTCACGTTGTTCCATGTACCATCTGGTGAAGCTCCATGGTGTGTACCTTCATAGAATCATAGAATCATAGAATCACAGGGGTTGGAAGGGACCTCCAGAGATCATTGGGGTCCAACCCCCTGCCAAAGCAGCTCCCCAGCTGATATTGCACAGGGCTGGAATCTCTCCAGAGAAGGAGACTCCACACCCCCCTGGGCAGCCTGGCCCAGGGCTCCCTCACCCTCACTGGGGAAAAGTTCTTCCCCAGGTTGGTGCAGAACTTCCTGGGCTCCAACTTGCAGCCATTGCCCCTTGTCCTGTCCCCACAGACACTGACAAGGGGCTGGCCATTTCCCCCTGCAGCCCATGCTTAAGATATTGATAACATTAATTAGGTCCCCCCTTAGTCTTCTTCTCTCCAGGCTCAACAGCCCCAGCTCCCTCAGCCTTTCCTCACAGGGGAGATGCTCCAGGCCCTTCAGCATCTCCAGAGCCTCCTCTGGACTCTCTCCAGGAGATCCCTGGCTGCTTGAGCCCAGGGAGCCCAGAGCTGGACACAACCCTCCAGCTGGGGCCTGAGCAGGGCAGAGCAGAGGGGGAGGATCCCCTCCTGTCACCTGCTGCCCACACTCCTCCTGATGCCCCCAGGATCCCAGTGTCTCTCTCAGCCCCAGGACACACTGCTGGCTCATGGCCACCCTGTCCCCCACCAGCACCCCCAGGTCCTTCTCCACAGAGCTCCTCTCCAGCAGCTCCCCCCAGCCTGTCCTGATCCCAGCAGTTCTTCCTTCCCAGGGGCCAGACTCTCTTTGTAGCCCTTCTTTGGACTCTCTCCAGGAGATTCCTGGCTGTTTGATCCCAGGGAGCCCAGAGCTGGACAGAACACTCCAGGTGGGGCCTGACTGTTCAGAGAGATGTAGTATGACATCCTAGCCAATGACCACAGACAAGCTGGGAAGCTATCCTTTCATCCAGTGCTAGCCATACAAAAGTTCAAGGTCCACCCTCCCTTGTTGAATGGTCTCTTTCCAAAAGAGTGAAAAAAGAAACCATTTGTTTCCTGGTTTAGCCCACATGCCTTAGTTCTCACTCTGAAAATAGCATGAACTTCCTTCCAGAGGTTCATGCTATACTCCCTGTGCTAGCAGGAGAGCCTAGATGTTTAATTTAGATTAAGCAATTAAGGAAGAATTCATCTCTGTCAAGGTCAAATGTCTAAAAGATAATTTATCCAGTCTTAAGAGAGTCATCTAAGAAAGATCAAGTTAATTGTCATCTGAAGATGCCCATTTCCCTTTTTACACTGTGCAGGAAACCAAGGTGATGAACTTGGAGTTGAATATATAATGCCTGAATGTCTACCTTAGGTAAATAGAACTTTGTGTTTAAGTAGGGTCTCTGGTATGATAATTCACATCAGGGTCCTGCTTTTTTTCCTAGGACTCCTATAAATTACTGAAATACTTGCAAATACCAGGACCTGTGTATTTTGTAGCCCTTGGCTTGGGGGATTTGGCTGAATTTAGTCCAAATTTTCCCAGGTTTGGTGCAGCAGGACTGTGCCACCTCCAAATAATTCTGCTGGACAATTAATGTCAAGGTATGAAGACAGTGCTTGAGAAACAACCACATCTGATGAGAAAAGTAAAACCACTGACAAAAGTGTGTTATGGACCATAAGCAACTTAAACTGACATAAAAGAGGACAAGATGAACATCAGTTGATGCATGCTATGAACAAAGCAATCCAGGTGAGCAGCTCCCTATTATCTGTAGCTTTAGATGGTGATAGAGCTCCTCCACCAAGAGATGGGAAAAACCAACCTTGCAGAATGTATTTTTTTTTCAAGAATGTAAGACTTTTGCCTTGGATCATCTACCAGGAACACTTTCTGGGTGAATGAAGACAGTAAGAAATGGCTTTTAGCTCTGGGCTGCTATGGGGAGTGGGGATTATCTTTCCATGGGATCCCTTTCAACATGAGTTCCTACTAAAGGAAACTCTTACTTCCTTTTTACCACTGAAATGATATTTCCTCTCTAAACCTGCAATGCCATGGGACAGTCAGGATTGGCTGGTGGAGCACAGCCCAAGGTAAACAGAGGAAGATGTTCTGAAGAGTTGCACTAACAGAGGCAAAAGGAATCATGTTGTGATTGCAAAGACACTTGGTGGTTGTAATTAGGTGTAGAAACATGTTTTGTTCTTCACCTGGAGCTATTTTCCTTGCTCTTGATGAGATTTCAAAAGTTGGGGTTTTTTAACATAGGGAAGGAGTTTATGCTAATAGCTACAGTTGCACTGTTTTACTTTTCCTATACTTTTCATAATCCAAAGAGATAAATAGGCTTCTCAAAAACACAGAAGAAATATGTAAAATGGATCATATTTCTAAGGATCATACAAATTCCTCTTCCTACCTTGCAAATTCCTACTTCTCCCTTACTCATCAGTCATTAGCTCATCAGGAGTGACACTGTAGATGTCTAAAGTTGGATTAAACTAATCCCACCCATAGTCTCAACTGTGAAGCCACCCTGCAGTATCAATAGAGAAAAGGTGATATCTATCAGGCAATTCACCTGATCTGCCCTAAATGCCTATGAATGTGTACCACTGAGAAGCACCTTCTCCCTGCCCTGCCTGGCATTGGTGAGGCCAGACCTTGAGGACTCCAAGAAACCCATGGAGGTCCTGGAGTGTGTCCAGAGAAGGGCAACCAGGCTGGGGAAGGGGCTGGAGGAGCAGCTGATGGAACTGGGGGTCTTTTAGCCTGGAAAAGAGGAAGCTGAGGGGAGACCTTATCACCACCTATGATTACCTGAAAGGAGGTTGTAAAGAGGTGGGTGTTGATCTCTTCACCCAAGCAACAGGCAATGGAATGAGGGGAAATGGCCTCAAGCTGCACCAGGGCTGGTTTAGATCAGACATCAGGAGAAAGTTCTTCCCCAAAAGGGTTGTCAGGCACTGGAACAGGCTGCCCAGAGAGGTGGTTGTGTCACAGAACCTGAGTGTATTTAATAAAAGGGTAGCTGAGGTACTTAGGGAGATGGTTTAGCACAGGACAGGAACGGTTGGACTTGATGATCTCAAAGGTCTTTTCCAACCTTGTGATCCTGTGATTCTGTGACTTACAAGAAAGTTTCTACAGCTAGATCTGGATAAACAACTTCTTGGAGAGTTCTAAGTATGAACCTCCTGCCCTATGTACTTTCCCAGTCCTACCAATGCCACGATCAAGAAAGATGAAAGCTATTAAAATAGTTACATGAAAAAGCTGCTGGGATGACCGTGGGCAGGGATGGCCTGTTTGGTCAGGGGTGATTAACTCTATGAATATATTATCTTTGAGTGAATACTACTGAATGCCCTGTTCTTTCCATACCAAGGGGCATGGTTTGAATCTTAGCAGAGAGTGTCCCAGCCAAAAAAACTGGTTAGTCACCCCAGAGCAAAACAGCACGCGAGCTGCATGCACAACCAGGAGACAAGGACACAAGAGCAAAATAAAGGCTGTGCCAGAATATCATGCTTAGTCCAGCATAATGAATGCTGAGTGGGAATATAAATACGTGAGAGAACTCCCACCAGGAAAGGAGTTATTCATTTATGCTGAAAGTCATTATTGGCACAGGAAGAGAGGTTAAAGATTGACCCAGCAGAAACTTAGGCTGGAAATCAGAAGGCATTTTTGAGTGACCAGAGCAGTTTGGTTCCAGTCTAGGTGATACTGAGTCACAATGTGACCAATGAATAACTCCCTAGATCTTAAGCAGGGTCTCAAGAGCATTTGGCTGACATATGGGAGGGTGAGAGACATTATTTTGTTTGGATAAGACTTCTGGAGATCTATAAATCAAAAATAGCATTTGTGTTATTTGAATTTGGTTAAACAAATCTTGTGTTTAGTCATCAAGCAAAATAGATTCTGGTCAACCTCTGCCAGCTGCCTCACATCTTATTTTACCAACAGGACTGAAGAATAGCACATATTTATCTGTCTTTAGGTACATTCTTTCTCCCTGCAGAGAAAGGTACAGAGGAGTCCAGCCTCCAGATCAGCAGAGCCAGATGTAAATCCCTGTCATGCCTACTTTGTGTCTTTGACCAAGTCCTTTTGCCTTTGATCAACCTACTCTAGCTGTGAAGACACAGCCAGAAGAAAGACAAGGGTCAACATTTCCTGAAGTGTTTGAAGCCTTCAAATAACAGGGCTATCTCCTCAATACTGGGAGAGCTCAGCATGTAATTGTCTTTGAGTGTCTGTCTTCTCTCTGTTTCTAGTTTGGACATAGCTTTGCTGATAGAATTGGAAAGCAGAGCACACAAATCCATGTGTCTGATAGAACTGGAAAACAGAGCACACAAATCCATGTGTCTGCCCACATATGCTACCTGCCCACCAGCCTACAACAGAGGACTCTTGTGAAATAGAGTTTGTGACTTTAGTGCAGTCTCAGCTGCACCCTACCCCTTCTGGTAAGAATTTCAGATTTTCCCAGACATGCAAAAATCTTTATAGCAGCCTGCTTACCATTCTCTCTTGATTCTTCCAGGCTTCCCCTGCTTTACCCAGTTTGTATTGTCCAGCACTAGAAATACCCCACCTGCAGTACTATGTCCTGCTCTGGAGCCCTCAGCACAAGAAGAACATGGATCTGTTGGAGTGAGGCCAGAGGAGGGCCACAAGAATAATTCAAGGGCTAAAACAGCTGTCCTACAGGCTGAGAGAGTTGGGCTTGTTCAGCCTGGAGAGGAGCAGGCTGCAGGGAGACCTCTGAACCTCTTCCAGTCCCTGAAGGGACTAACTGGAAAGCTGGGGAGGACTATTTGAAAAGGCATGGGGCAGTAGAATGAGAGGGAATGGTTTTAAACTGAACAAGGGACAGGTTTAGATGAGACTTTAGTAAGAAGTTCTTCACTCTGATGGTGGTGAGACCCTGGCACAGGTTGCCCAGAGAGATGGTGGAGGCCCCATCCCTGGAGACATTCAAGGTCAGGCTTGATGAAGCTCTGAGCAACCTTACCTAGTTAAAGGTGTCCCTGCTCACTGTAGAGGGATGGACTAAATGACCTTTGAAGGTCCCTTCCAAAATAATGCATTAAATAATGCTATGATTCTATGAAATATGCCTAAAAGGGAAGAAAACCTGATACTTTAAAGAACACTATTGTGTGTCCCTGCAAGAAGACCTGGAATGCATCTAAACTGATGTGGCTGTGCGCTACAGACAGCAAAGAGCAGCTTATGATGGCTCATCCATCTCAGAGCACCCACAAGGCAAAGACTAAATAAGGGGGTAGACAGCCATTTCGTCCAAATCAACAACTAAGGTTCACATCTCACTCCAGACAGTGATGCTGGGACTCATCCACCACATTCAAGGCTCAGTGTTACAGCTTTCTACTGTCAGTGGTGGGAAACAAGCATTTCTAGGTGGGATTTAATCTAATCTATGTTAGACATCTACATTGTGAAGAGACAGGGAGAAGAATTCCAACCTGAAAAAAAAAAACAACCCACGTCAGAACATGTAAAGAAACTTATTCCTGGGGTTGTTTTGTTTGAAAGATTGTCTTCTTCTCACTATTCTATCTTAAAAATTATTACACTTTTTAAAAAAGTAGCAGTGAGTAATGAGAAACTGGAGAAAGGACAAAACGTTTGGTAGATCTATGCATTATGAAACCCCCACCAACGGGAAATCTGAGTAGTATTTCATACAGATTTTGAGAAAGGACCATTTTGTCATCCTGTGGCTGGTTCTTGATCTTTTAAATGAATTCTTGACTAGGTTTTCACTTTGGTGGATACCTATTAAAACAGCACTTATAGTTCAATTAAGAAAAGAGAAAACAAAACCTCTAATCATTTTTAAACTACTCTCCACCACCCCCAATCACTTCCAAAAAGTTTTGAGGTTCTTTTGTTTTGTTTTTTTTTTAATTAAAAATGGTTCTTTACCACAAGGAGAATTAAACTTTAGCTGTGAAAGAGAACTGAAGCACAGTCCCATGGTAAAAACCCAACTGTAACATAAAGCACTGTAGCAATTAGCAGGCCAGGTTGCTTAAGAAGCTGGCAATGCTACTTCTAGGTCAGCAAGTGACAAAAGAAGGGCTTCAGAACAAATGGTGTCGTTTTGGGATGTGACTTAATCAGGGATTTGATCTACTTCCACTCTACTAAGTGCCATGATTTGCTCCTCCTTGAAAAGTGCATTTGCATGTGGCTTCTGAATGTTCAGCAGCAGGGGCTGGATGTTCAGTCAGTGGGACCTTGGGTACCACGGTCCCATGTGGCTGATCTGAATGTACATGAGGTTCAACACATCTTAGATCTAACCCCCCCCTCTTGCACACATACTGGGTGATGCATATCACCTATAAATTCCTGCAAAGGCTTTTGTAGATGGAAGTTTAGGAATCCCTAGGGCACTTCCCAGCCTCATGTGATGAGGACAGGGATATATTGCTGCATATTCAGATCCTACTTTATGTCACCTGGCAACCATACCATACTGCCATCATGGAATCATACAGTCACAGATTACATTAGGCTGGAAGGGAGCTTTAAAGGCCATCTAGTCCAGGGGGTGCAGTGAGCAGGGACAACTTTAACTAGATAAGGTTGCTCAGAGCCCCATCAAGCCTCACCTTGAATGTCTTCAGGGATGGGGCTTCCAGCATCTCTCTGGGCAACCTGTGCCAGTGACTCACCACTCTCAGAGTGAAGAGTCTCATCTAAACCTGCCCTGCTCCAGTTTAAACCATCACCCCTTCTCCTATTGCTCCATGCCCTTACAGTCCTCCCCAGCTCCTTGTTGGTCCCTCCAGGTACTGGAAGAAGCAATAAGATCTCCCCTGAGCCTTCTCTTCTCCAGAATGAACAAGTCTAGCTCTCTCAGGATTCCCACATAGGAGAGCTGCTCCAGCCCTCAGATTATCCTCATGGCCTCCTCTGGACCCACTCCAAGAGCTCCATGTCCTTCTAGTGTTGATGTCTCCAGAGCTGGATGCAGCACTGCAGGAGGGGTCTCACCAGAGCAGAGCAAAGGGGGAGAATCACCTCTCTCCATCTGCTGACCACATGTCTCTTGGTGTAACCCAGGATGTGACTGGTCTTCTGGGCTTTATGAAAAGCTGCAGCACTAGAAGTTGTTTGCACTTACCTTGAAAACCACACCTTACCCCTTTATCCAGTGCAGGTAAGGATGGGATTCATTGTGCCTTCCTGTGAGCAAGCTAAAGGTTAAACCTCCAGTCTATCTACCTGAGGCAAGCTCTTGAGTGAGCTTGGTGTTCATTTCAATCCCACTGTGATTTTCAGGATCTTCATTTACATACCCAAAATCATAATCCTTGTTCCACCTGAACTAGATCTGGGCTTTTTTTTTTTTTTTTTTCAGTTTCTTATTTTCCCACAAAATAAAAACATAAGCTTTGACCTTCTCCAGTTACAATACCTCCTGTTTGCCCTTTTTCTTTTCCCCCCATCATTTCCAAATGTGACCACTTCAACTACTTCCTTTTTAACTCCTGCTGTGGAAATCTTCAGCTAAGGTGGCTTCCCCTTTTTAAAGATCTTGCTGCAATCTCTCCACTACAAGAACATTACAAGTGTCACTACCTCCTTTCAGTTCCCTTCCATTCATGTTCCTTGTTCCTCTAATAGGTTGAATGCCACCCAATGCTGAGAATACTTCCTTATTCAGAGTTTCTGGCACCAGTGTGTTATGATAAATATAAACCTTATTATTGCAGCAGATGAGTAGCCAAGAGGTTTTAACTGATTCAGTGACTTGGTGAGAGCACAGCTGTCTTCCAGGAGATACCAGGAACTGTGCAGGACCATGAATTCAGTGCTGGCTTGACTATCTCAGAGAGAAAACTTGTACATCACTAGGAAGCTGCAATTCTAGCTTTGGTCTGCACAGACTTTGTGGCACTTTTCTGCTGGCATTACAAAACAGCACTGAACCAAAAAGAAAAAAATGGGCTTAGATTCCTGGCCACATGTAGGTCTTCACTGTGTCTGCAGATGAGCCCATGAGCTGCCCAGGATCTCATTTTCTCCTTCTCCATCTCTCCTCAACTCTCTATATTACAGAATCCTAGAATCTCCTGAGTTGGTAGGAACCCATAAGGACCATCAAGTCCAACTCCTGGCTCCACACAGGGCCAGGCAAGTCAGAGCATGGGATTGAGGGCATCATCCAGATGCTTCTTGACCTCAGCCAAGCTTGAAGCTCACCATTTCCCTGGGGAACCTATTCCAGTGCCTGACCTCCCTCTCAGGACAGAACCTCTTCCTAACATCCAACCTAAACCTCCAGCCTCATGCCATTCCCTTGGGTTCTAATGATGTTCCCCTAGGTTCTTCTCCTCTAGGTAATCAATTTCTAAAAAATCCCCACAACTTCACACAAGGTTGAATATATTTTCATTCTTTCTTTCCAGAAATAGAGCCATTCCTTTAAGTTTATCCAGCAAAAACTGCCTGTGACTCTCCCAGCTTTCAATTTCAGCATCAACAGTATAGGAGAAAGGACATCTGGTCACAAGAGGAAGAACAAAAGTTGCTGATGAAGCAAATACTAGATTATTGTGGAAAAAAAACCAAGGCATGGTGCTGAGACTGAAATAGACTGTGCTGAGCACATCCTGCCAGGAAGAAAAAAATATGGACAGTGCACCAGATCTAACTGTGCAGGGAATTAGCTCTGCATGCTTAGCTCTCACTGGAGATAATGGGAATCACAGAATTGTAGGGGTTGGAAGGGACCTCCAGAGTCCACCAGGTACAAGCCCTGATGTAGATGGAGGTTAGCATCTTGTGTACCTGGCCCTAACACAAGTCTCTGCTCACAACAACTCAGCAGCTCCCTGGCACCTTGATTCAGCAGCTGTAAGTACTATCCAGGTGGTGTCTCTTTCAAGAGGTTGTTCTGGAGCAGTGATCAGTCCACTAAACTCCAACTTTGCATCCGTGAAAATTAAGAAAATCAAAATAATTAAAGAAAATAGTATGGAAATTAGAAGGTTACCAAATTAGAAGGGAAAAAAAAAAAAGAATGGACTGAAAATAAAGCCTTTAGAAAAACATTTTGACCAGATGGTCCCTTTCAAAGACTGTGTTCAGTCTTGGGAGAATTCACCTTCTTGAAGGGATGTCATTTAATTAGAGTAAAAAACCAATGGACCACATTTACTCTGGACTTCTTAGACCTTGTCTGGACTTTTCTGGATTTGAATGCATCTTTGTCTTCATTCCACCAGCACTTGCAAAATGATTGAAGGGCGTTCTGCTGCGCTTGCAACTTGCTTTAGGTTGAAATGACCCTTGTCTAACTTGTCCTGAGCAGAAGGGGAAAATGGCCCATTTGTCAAGTGTTCATTACATACCATGTGGTTGGAGAGGGTTTCTTTAGTAAATCATCTATTTTCAAGGTGGGTTTTAACCTGAAATTTCCTTAGATTTATGCATCTGTGGGGCTTTACTTTAAAAGACAGTGTTCCACATACATGGAAGAATAAATTATTTCTGGTAAACAATTTTTTAGGGCAATCAGAAAAAAAAACCCACCAAAAAAAAAGAGTTATCACTACCACTTCTTGCAATACACAACAGGCAACCTTTAGTGGATGGAGGGTCAACGTTGCACTCCTCCTAGTAAAGACCTCGACACCCTCATAGCTTGGTGCAGTGGCACATGGAAAGGGTGAATGCATGGCCAGAAAAAGGGATAAATAGTCAGGGATATGTCTATAATGATGCAATTGCATTGTTAATAGGAACTAGCAACAATTAGACATTTTTGACTGTTAGAATCACTTCAACTGAGCATTAAATATTAAATTTTGATAAGACTGTTAAAACTCTGAGCAGGATAGCAGTAACAATAACCTTTCTTTGGTAACCATGCTTTTTTTGTCAGTCCATGGCAAAATTCTGCCCATAGCAAAAGTGCAGTAGGACACTGGGACGAGCAGGAGAGCATCTAACAAAGTCTGGATGGAGCTCACTAAGCTCAAGCTTTGCAGGAGGTCTGGGTGGGTGAGAAGACAGGAGCTTACCAAAGACATAGAGTTCTTGTTCTTAAGTGGCCTGCCCTCCACTGTGTTTAGTGGGAAACACTTCTGAAGGGACTTTGGCTTCATGCTCTGTTTCTACAGCTTATTTTAAAAATAAACCTACAATTAATGTATTTGGTGTAATGGGGGGGGGGGGGAGTTATTTAGAAAATTTGAAATAAAAGAAGCCCTCCAGGTGGACTTAGCTCACTGGTGAACATGGAAAAGGACCTTTCACTTCTCTGATGCCAAAATGATGAGACAAAGATTTTCTTCCTTTTATTCCCTCAAATATTTGCCTCCAAGGGGTTGAGATGCATTTCTACAGGAGGGTTTTGCCACAGCAATTCCAATGGCTTGGGGTTTGTTATGAAGGGTAAAATACAATAGGCAGCCTTCTCAGACATGGCAAAGTATTGCCTTATCCCTGTTGGTCAGAGGACATGCTTCATGAGCCCACAACGCTCTTGACACTGTGACACGGTAACAGCTTCTTCCAATGAACAGATCACAGCTCAGCTCCAGCAGTTGACCTCAGTTTCAGGTCAAATCATCTGAGGTCAGTTTCTATAAGGGCCTGAATTTTTACATTAAGCAAGACAAAACAAGATACTGAGGAGGTTTGTCTGAACGTCTGAGAGGAGCAAAGTGCTTCCTACCTTGATGTGTCTTTGAGAAAGGGGTTTGAGGCAAGTATGAATCCTGTAGAGGCTTTAAGCAAGGAGGGCTGTGCTCCTAGGAAACATGGGAAGCAAGGTGAGTGAGACACATGGAGCAAGGAGATGTGATAAGTATGGAGCAAGGAGCTTCAAGCTGATCTCATGTCCCAGCCACCTCTCTTCTACGTCCCAAAGTGCTCCAGGAGAGACAGCCCCCCTCCCCTTGGTTTGCAGTTATTGCATTCAGCCATACATTAGCTCACACCCAGGGCCATTCATCCCCCATATCAAAGCTAAAGGAAGCAGGAGGCAATTGTCCTTCCCAGCTTCTTCCTCAGTAAATTTGGAAACCCACCAGGCCCTTGCAACGGCTGCTGCCCCCCTCCAAAGGGGACCTGGAGCCAAGCCACGTGCAGCTGACTCATCCTTCCCATGGGCTGTGAGGATCCTACAGCCATCACCAAACCTCCTGCCTTCAGGGTGCAGGTGGCTGAAGCAGAGATCTTTGTAAACTCCAAGAAAACAGAAAACCACTCTGTTTTTAAAAGCTTTTAAGCTGAGATTTCCTCCACTCCTCCTCAATGGAGGACTTTTAGGATCATCAGAGTAGGAGCATGGAGGAAAGTATTTCAGTTCTGCATGATTAATTTCTGTTTAAAGAGAAAAGAAAAGAAAAAATCCATGGGGTTTTAGTCTGTACCACACTTATGGTAGGAGTTTGTTGACTGTTAACTGCTCCTGGCCTTTGGGACCATTAGCTAATAACAGATCATCCATTCATTCTTTCCTGATAAGGCGACTGTGCTCTTTCTTTTTCATCCTCCTCAGCAGGGAAGGGGATGCTGTGGGCCATAAACTTCTGAGCATTTCACAACCACCTGGGGATCTGAAAACTGCTTGTCCTGCTGTTGTAACAGCTTTGCAACTGGCAGTAGTCACACCACTTCAGATGCTTCATCATATAGGTCAAGCAGCTTGTTGGTATATCACCTGTACTTGGAACCTGCAGATATTGCTCACTGCCTTTAGGGCATATTGTGAAGATGACAGCAAGGAGGGTAGTTTGTGGCAGGAGCTGAAAAAAAGTCTTGCCATGGTTGGAGGGAAGAGCAAACTTAAGGAAACCTTGCCAATCGCATATGGCAGTGGGAGGATTATTTTGCAACTCCTAGGAGCAGAGCTGGGGTGATTCTCAATGAAAGCAGGAGCCATGTCCCTAAACAGTTTGTAGAACTCTATCCATCAAGTCATCACAAGTAAATCTGGCATTTCACTCCAGACACAAGACCTGTGGGGTCTGATCAGGGTACATGGCCCACCTAAGGGGTAGCTCAGGCACTCAATGCAGCTGAGGACTCACAGACTCATGAGCTATCACGGACTGACAAGTTATGGTGAGCCTCATGGTGGTGCTACTGATTGTAGTAACCACTTATGCATGTTCCCTCAGCCCCCTCAGGATGCAAATTGTCTTCCCTTTAGCACAGGTTATGCTGGCTTGTATTGGGCTGCATTTGGCTCAGGCCAAACGCCTGAGACATGGACACCACCCATACTCCATCTGGCTGATGTGTGACAAAGGACCACTCCAAGTTCAACTCACCATGTCATCTAACACTTCAAGTGCCCTCCAAAATCACTTGCTTCATAGAAAGTGCAACAGCCCTTGCATTTGCACAGCTCTGTCATGGTGTCCCTCAGAAAATCCAACCCCTTAACTGCCTAGAAAAGCAGTTTTGAGCACAGAGGCAGGAAGAATTAAGTCTTTCCCTAAAACATGGATCATTTCACTCCAAATTACATTTTGCCCTCAGTGCAAGCCCACACATATATTTTCAAATGACCTCATCAGTGAAGGTCCCTGCTAACCCAGACCAAGACATGCATATATTTGAACTCTCCTGCCTTTGAACTCAGTGAACCAACTTGGATGGAAAATCAGTTTCTTTTTATCAGCTTTCAGTCTTTGACCTCCACAGCTTTATCCTCAACCCTTGTTGTTACACAGGAGTCGCAGGTGATACAGGAGTGGGGTGAGGAGGGACAAGGGTTACCACAATAAAGTCACATGCTGACGTTGCTGAGTTCATCTCTGCTTTGCTGATGGCTTTCTCATAAAATGAGCAAAACAAAACTTAAAGGAGAATCATGTTTGAGGTCTCAACTAAGCCTGTAGTTTGGTGCTCATCACCCTTTCTGGTGGCCACCTCTGGTCTCTGCTCTTGCCTCTTTTCAACAAGCAAGGTGGAGTTTGCAAACTCAACGTTTTCTCAAGTTTATTTGGACTTGTCCACATAGAGAAACAGATTGGAGTAACCTATTCAACACACACCCCTGGAACACAACTCTGGGGACTGAAATTTGTGTTGGGTGCCACCTGAGATCCCTTTACATTTCAGCATGAGAAAATTATCCTGAATAAGAACAAATTTAAATTCATACAAAGAAAAAAAACAAGTCCTATTAAGGCATCTGTAGGAGGCCTTTCTAATTTTACACAAGACTGAAAATCACAATCATTTTCATTTTTTCTTCTTAATGTCCTTGTGCAAAAAGCCTGTTGTGACTTTATAAATATCCATCCCATCCCATGGTTTGTTGACCCAGAGATATTACCACTCTGTGTTAGCTTGGGCTTCTATTTTATTCCCTGAAACATATCAAATCCTGTTTCCTAGAAAATGAGGTCAGAATGAACCCTCAGAAATCCCATGGTCATTACCAAATGAAGCCCAAGCCTGTTAAGCCCTTCCCACCATATCTCTCTACCTGTTCTTAAAAACATCTAGTGAGAGAAGCTCTTCTCAAGGTGATCAGTTTGGGTACATCATTATTTTTTGGTCAGAATGTTTTCCTGGTGTTTACTTCAGCTGAACCCCACTGTCCTTTGTTCATGTTGAGAAATACAGTGATGGGGCCATTTCAAACACCTCATTTAAATATTTACATGGTCTTCTGATGCCAGGCAAAATGATAGCCATAAAAACCTTGCTCAGGCCAAAAGGGCAAGGAAGTATTTTGATAGGAAAGACATTACAGCAATAATATATTTATTAAAGAATAACCAACCCTCAAATACTACACCTTGGGAGTTCTAGAATTCAACTCAAAGTATAATCTGTTAATATATAGCATGTTATATCATACCACTTAAACAACTTTAAGTCTGTTTTATATGAGAGGTAACCATTTATTTATGTTTACGGTGTGTTTCCAGATAAGATAAAATGGACTTGGAAATACCCTCCAGGCTTCTTTTTCTCTTTTCTTTTTCTCTTTTTCTTCTCTTTTCTTCTCTTTTCTTTTCTTTTCTTTTCTTTTCTTTTCTTTTCTTTTCTTTTCTTTTCTTTTCTTCTCTTCTCTTCTCTTCTCTTCTCTTCTCTTCTCTTCTCTTTTCTTTTTTCTCTTTTCTTTTCATTTCTTTTCATTTCTTTTCTTTTCTTTTCTTCTCTTTTCTTCTCTTTTCTTCTCTTCTCTTCTCTTTTCTTCTCTTCTCTTTTCTTCTCTTTTCTTCTCTTTTCTTTTCTTTTCTTTTCTTTTCTTTTCTTTTCTTTTCTTTTCTTTTCTTTCCTTTTCTTTTCTTTCCTTTCCTTTTCTTTTCTTTTCTTTTTTTCTTGCCTTGCCTTGCCTTGCCTTGCCTTGCCTTGCCTTCCCTTGCCTTGCCTTCCCTTGCCTTCCCTTGCCTTGCCTTCCCTTGCCCTTCCCTTCCCTTCCCTTCCCTTCCCTTCCCTTCCCTTCCCTTCCCTTCCCTTCCCTTCCCTTCCCTTCCCATCCCATCCTCATCCTCATCCTCATCCTCACTCCATTTCATTTAGATTCCTGAAGGCCTTATAATAATTAGCAGGTCTATATCTCATCTCATCATGGACCATCAAGACCATCTGCAGTAATGGGAAGGGAGATCTTGTACTGAAATGACTGTGTATGCCAGAATTTTACCCAGATAACTGCCTGTCTATCACAATACCTGCTGTTACTGTCCTTGGGAGGAAAGGTGCCAAGCCAAAAAGACTCCCTTTCCTTTCCTTTTCCCTTCCCTTTCCCTTCCCCTTCCCTTCCCTTCCCTTCCCTTCCCTTCCCTTCCCTTCCCTTCCCTTCCCTTCCCTTCCCTTCCCTTCCCTTCCCTTCCCTTCCCTTCCCTTCCCTTCCCTTCCCTTCTCTTCTTTTCTTTTCTTTTCCCTAGCTTTTTTGGTTAAACTTTTCCACTGAGCAATATGCAAATATTTTCACTTCTGGGGGGGCAACACAAGAACTGACCTTCTCTGCAGATTGCAGAACAATTAGGCCATTGGCACAGACATGGGTATTATGTTTCCCAACACTCCCCATCCTACTGAAGCATAAGTTGCATCACTGCTAAAGAAGTGCTCTCACCCTCCCTCTATCCATCTGCCTGCTCATTCATGACATCCCATGTTGCATTTTAACAAGCAATGCCACAGCCATTCCTGTGACCACCATGTAGGCTGCTTCAAGAACCCTCTGGGGTTAAAACTATCCCAGGGAAAATTTAGCTTTATTCTGGAACAGCCTTCCATTCTGGGTTGGCTGCCTGCATGGATCTGATGGGCTTGGAGGGGACCAAGAGTTTAGAATAAAATACTGAATGCTTAATATATAGGGACTTGATTTTAATTGAGAGGAATGCCATCCTGAAGTGTCCATCAAGGCATTAATTATTCAGGTGTAAGAGGCTTGAATGGGCACTTTGGCTGTCTAACAGTGTCCATGGAGTCAGTGACACATAAAAAGGGACTGTACTGGGGCAAGAAGTCACGCTAAGGCAAACTTACAGTTTCCTCTGGCTGTGAACCTTCTGAGGTCACTGAGGAAGCATCAGTCCAGGTATGAAAGTCCCACCTCAAGAGAAGTGGCTGGGCTAGGTGAAACAAAACATCTGGAGCTGCTAATTCCTCTTTGATGGGGGGAAAAAGGGATCCAGATTGCTGACTTAAATTTGACACTCTACTTGCATAGGAATCAATTAATTGGCAACCTTATTCTAAGTCATCAGGCAAGGATTCAAGGGGTTTGGGATCAATTCCCAGCTCTGTAACAGTCTGCTTTTATAACCCCATCAAGTCATTTAATTTCTCTATGATTCTGCTCACCATCTGTGAGCAAGAAATTTTTTGCCTTACTCATCTAAATTCTTGGGGTAGGAGCCATAAATCTTACCATACACTGCAGTGCTGAGCAAAACACATTGTTCTTGGTGAGGTGCTGTTGTAACACACTTCTCAGCTTTGCTAGAGCTTCCTCCAGCCTCTGGGAGTTTACCAACGTGAAGAACTGAGTGTCAACAGCCAACCTGGTCATCTCCTGCACTTCCTTCCCAGCCTCCAGTGTTGTGATTGGCTATGTTGATTTGAAGAAAACAATGCAAACATGTTCTGACAGGCATCAAGGATGTAAGCCAGCAGTGGCTCCTGCAGCTGGGAAGGGTGATGGGATCCTGGGCTCCATCAGCAGAGGGGGGGCAGCAGGGACAGGGAGGGGATTGTCCCTCTCTGCTGGCCCCACCTGGAGTCCTGTGCCCAGAGCTGGGGCCCCAACACAAGGAAGATGTGGGGCTGTTGGAGAGGGCTCAGAGGAGCCCCGGAGATGCTGAGAGGGCTGGAGCAGCTCCCCTGCGGAGAGAGGCTGAGGGAGCTGGGCTGGCTCAGCCTGGAGAAGAGAAGGCTGCTTCTGGGGGGGACCTCATTGCAGCCTGCCCGTCCCTGAAGGGACCCAAGGAACAGGAGGGGAATCAGCTCTTGGGAAGGGCAGAGCCTGGCAGGACAAGGGGGCTGGAGTGAAGCTGGAGGAGGGAAGGGGGAGAGGAGCCATTGGGGGGAAGTTCTGTGCAGAGAGAGTGGGGAGGGGCTGGCAGGGGCTGCCCAGAGAGGGGGTGGGTGCCCCGTCCCTGGGGGTGTTGAAGGCCAGGTTGGCTGGGGCCCTGGGCAACCTTGTGGAGCTCCAGGCCTGGAGGTTGGTGGCCCTGCCTGTGGCAGGGGGTTGGATCTCTGGGATCCTTGGGGTCCCTCCCAACCCCAACCATTCTATGATTCTATGATTCTATGAAGATTAGATATCATCTTGAAAGCTGCTTCTTCCCCTTTTCCCCATAACCTTTTCCCCTTTTCCCCTTCCCTTCTATAACATCTGGTGAACTCCAGTTGCTGAAATCAACACTGCAGAAGTTGGTAACCACTAAAAAAATAAATAAATACTAAAAACATGTTTAAGCAAATTTCACTATAGGATTGGGATTTTGGGGTTCTCTAGTATTCTTTTATAACATGATTCTAAATTAAGCTCTGTCCACTCAAACTCAGCAGACCACAATGCAGTGGCATAATTTCAGCTTACACCTCCTTCAAAGTAAATACACTTTATTTAACTTCAGGAGGGATGCAGGGAAACAATTTCTGCCTCAACCAAAGAGAAAGAGAAAGAAAAGCTCTTCCGTGAACAGCAGAACTTACAAACTTTAGTGTCCTGCAGCTCCATCTTATAGTTTCTTTGGGGGCTGTTTTCATGTTGCAATTTCTCTCTTGGGGTTGGTCCCTATTGTGGAATTTTTCCTCTCCACTCAGCAAAGCATTTTCACAAGTTTTTCAGTAGCTTTATATTTACAGGACTTTTCATCCATCTTTCACACTTATTTAAAACTGACCAAAAGGTTCAAAAATTATTGGGGCAGGGACTGGGAGACCTGAAGACTGGATATACAGACAGAAGCAAATAGATGTGGAAGAAAATTAAATAAGTGTAATTCTATGAAATAACTGGGATAAACCTGATTGTTTTGATGGGGATGGTTAGAACTAAATATGACTGACACATATTTTTCTTCCATTCATGAATGCTCTAAGGAATTTTCCCTTATTTTATTTTTTAGCCTGTCCTTCCCATTTACCAGTCATCTTTTTGAGCCACCAGCAAAGCAACAGCAATAGGATCCTTTGACCAGTGTATGAAGGTCCCTCCCATCCTTGGGTTTCACTGGTTGTACCTGTTTTGTCACAGGTGTAAAGGGATGTAAGCCATGGCTGGAACTGCACAACTTCCAAGACTCCTTGTTGCCTTTTGATGAGGTAGTGAAATGCAATACCAACTGCTAGATGGAAAACCAGAGATGTTAGGGCTTGAATCACCTCATTTAACTGTCTAGAGACTGTGTATCTACTCTAAAGCAGTCATCCAGGCTCCCTCTAGAGTTCATGAAGAGGGATGGGCTTCTCTAAAGAGCGGCTCAGCTGGGACTAAAGTAGGTTTGTAAGGTGGATCAGTCCCTGGTACAGCACCTATGTGACTAGTTTAGACTAGATGCAAGTACATTTAAGTTAATCAAATCCCACTTACTTCAAAAGAAGGCTCTAAAGCCCTAGAAGTGTGGATATCAGAGATATTATGAAACCTAAGGTCAAGAGGGCAACAGTCTGGTTAATCCACTATCCAAGGTCATTGGACCAGTACCTTATTCAAGCAAGGGAAGAGAAATGGTTGCTACAAGTACTTTTGACATCCAAGTAGCCAGTTCAAATATGAGACTCAGTGATTAATCTGGAGCAGATTCAGGCCAGAGCCTTAATCACAAAGCTGTCCTTCCCTAGGAAATTAAAAGTCATGGTAATTCTTCTAAGTTGTAGAGTGGATGAGTTTATTTATTTAAAGAATGGGTTAAGAGTGACATCAGGATAGCATTCATGCTTTATTCAACCCTGCCAGTGTGTTTCCTGTCACAATAACAAGTCTCTTATGGGACATGACCACAGATGTTCCTCTCAGGTAGGCTATAGAGAAGTGTCATGTTAGGTATGCAGGAACCACAGTCCATACAGAGTCTCCAGCCCTAAAAAACCTCCTTGGATGAGAAAAAAAAATCTGTGCTGATTGCTAAAAATCTGCCTGTCGTTCCCTTTGTGAGGGTAATCCACAGACATGCACAAGTGCACATCAAGGAGGCAGCCCCTGAAGTGTCCTTAGGAAGATCAATGACCTGAACAACCCTCCAGACTCACTCACTATGTTGGTGTCAAACCTCTGCAGTCTCTGACCATAACCCATTCCAATCCAAAAGAGTTTTTCTTTAGCATTTCATACACATTCACTCTAATTTCAGGGGGGAAAAAAAAGAAAAAAAGTTACATAATGCACAAGGAAATACATGAGCCTCTGTATTCAACAACAACTTGAGCTTCTGCTCTCACTATGTCTAATAGAGCTAATTTGGGACTGGTTCCCTATGGATGGACAGAGACCATCTTTTTTCATTGCACCATGAACCTACTTAGGGTCAAGTTGTTCTCACCCAGTGACAAAACTGCCCTTTAGCTCACACAGCACTTTCCTTCCCCACCCCTCACCCACTCCTGCTGTCTCATCCCACACCCAGAAAAGTTTATAGTCCAAGCCTGAGATGTTCTGCTTGACAGCCACAGTTCCTGTACTCACCAGCTCAAGCAAGTCTTTGGGGGCTGCCTCCTTGGATGCACTTGTGCATGCCAGTGGACTCTACCCTCACAAAGGCAATGAAATGTAGATTTTTTAGCAACCAGCACAGATTTATTTTTTTTTCTCAGCAACCAGCACTTGGGCAACTGGCTCAGTGAATTGCTAGACACTGATTCACCTCTTCTGGAAATGGATTTGTTCCAACCAGTTGAATATCTCCAGGCAAAGCTCAGTTAAATATTGCTGACATCTTACAGAAATGCTGGACCAACTTTCTATTTCAAGACCCTTCTGTACATGTAGCATGTCCCCCACTGCCTGCTTTCTGGTTTTTTCAAGGCTGTTTGCCTGGGATTAAGGATCTCAGTGTTTATCCTCTTCTGAAATCATGAATTCCTTCCTTTATTAGCTCACTAGAAACTCTCTTGGAGTTAACAGTGCCTTCAACTGGAGTCTGAGTAGCAGCAGGGGATGTGTGTTAAAAATGGGATTGATTACACCTAACTACAGCCATTGGGTTCTCTAGCTGAAGCTAATCCTCTATGCTCCATCTTGAGTCTTTAGAGAAAGACAACCACCACCTTCATTCTCACCCAAAGATAAAATACCTGAAATATCCTAATAAAGTATCTTTAAGTGGCTGAAATTAAGGAGATGAGTATTGGAGATGAGTATTACCATGTTGGACCATCCTTGTATGACTCACTGTATTCCAGGAAGGCTTTTACCTTCCTCTCAGCTAAAAATGTGATCCCTTCTAACAGTTAGGCAGGCAGCACTCAGCTCTCCCTTTTATCCTGGATATATTCCCTCCACCTTCATTTCTGACATGGTGATGTTGGGTTTTTCTCCCTCCCCCCACACACACACACTCCCTACTGATAGCACTTGGAATAAACAAGGTTCTGTTGGTCTTTGCTGTCCTCTTGCCACTGCACATGCATGAGTCTATGCAAACACACATCCACAGGTGCACCAAGTCCAGATATGCAATCTGTAATTTGCAATCCAGAGATTATTCCCTTTATCCCAGTTCTTGGCAAAAGAGGAGGGGAAGAGGAGAAATCCCCCAAGAAGAACACTCAGCCTGGTTCCAGTCTTCCAGATCAACACCAAACAGCTCCATTTAAAACTTTCCACTGAAAAAATAATCAGATGTGATGAATAAACAGAGGGATAAAATGCAACTGCACAGCACATGGGGCAATGACATGGCTCTTGCACAAGGAGAGATTTTGACATTTGTTTTCCTCTCGAGCTGGACCAAAGTCAAAATATTTAAACTTTCCTGGAGGGAAATAGTCTAGCTTAGAAAGGGCAGATTTTCATCTCAGCACACGAGGTTGACACCAAGGGGAGGTGGATGAAATGCTTCTCTTTCATTTGACGTTACCCATTGAGACCCCACATGGAAGATGGCACTTTGAGGCTCTCTTTCTGCCATGTTCCCTGTGGACCCAGTTCCTTGGCAGGGATGCTTCTCCAAAGATGTCTAACATTTTTGCTTTCCTTTCTTTGTTGCCCCAAATGGCCTGAGCTCAGACAATGGGACTTTGCTGCCAGTAAGACTAAAAATCTGTGATTTCATGGATATAATAATGGGATACAGCCCTGGCTTCTTCCCTAACTCTGACCATCCAGGCTTTTCTCCTACAAACAGCTACCACTCCAGTGTTCCCCAGGGCTCAGGTTTGGGCCCAGTCCTGTTGAACATCTTCATTGAGCCCTTGGTGAGGGGACAGCATCCACTCTCAGCCAGTGTCTGATGATTAAGAGCTGGGAGGAGTGGGTGGCACACAGGACACTGCGCTGCCACCCAGAGAGACCTGGCCAGGCTGGAGAGCTGGGCAGGGAGACACCAGAGGAGGCTCAACAAGGGCAAGGGGAGAGTCTGGCCCCTGGGAAGGAAGAACTGCTGGGATCAGGCCAGGCTGGGGGGAGCTGCTGGAGAGGAGCTCTGTGGAGAAGGACCTGGGGGTGCTGGTGGGGGACAGGGTGGCCATGAGCCAGCAGTGTGTCCTGGGGCTGAGAGAGACACTGGGATCCTGGGGGCATCAGGAGGAGTGTGGGCAGCAGGTGACAGGAGGGGATCCTCCCCCTCTGCTCTGCCCTGCTCAGGCCCCAGCTGGAGGGTTGTGTCCAGCTCTGGGCTCCCTGGGATCAAGCAGCCAGGGATCTCCTGGAGAGAGTCCAGAGGAGGCTCTGGAGATGCTGAAGGGGCTGGAGCATCTCCCCTGTGAGGAAAGGCTGAGGGAGCTGGGGCTGTTCAGCCTTGAGACTAGAAGACTAAGGGGGGACCTAATTAATGTTTATAATTATCTGAAGGATGGGCTGCAGGGGGAAATGGGCAGCCCCTTTTCAGTGTCTGTGGGGACAGGCCAAGGGGCAATGACTGCAAGTTGGAGCCCAGGAAGTTCTGCAGCAACCTGGGGAAGAACTTTTCCCCAGTGAGGGTGAGGGAGCCCTGGGCCAGGCTGCCCAGGGGGGTGTGGAGTCTCCTTCTCTGGAGAGATTCCAGCCCTGTGCAATATGAGCTGGGGAGCTGCTTTGGCAGGGGGTTGGACCCCATGATCTCTGGAGGTCTCTTCCAACCCCTGTGATTTTATGATTCTGTGAAGGACCAATATCCCAGTTCCAAAGGGATTTAGTGGTTTGAACACAAACATCAACAATTGCAGTGCCACAAGGCATCTCCCTGGCATCCAGCTGCCCCTCCAGAAGGGCATGGGTCGTCCTTATATCCAGGGCACGATCTGCCAGTGTCACATAGATATGCTAGACAGCACAAGATGTCTCAGAAAACAGTGAATATACACTTTGGAAAATGAATCCCACTCCTAGGGTGAATTGGTGATGTTCAGGATAAGCAATGAGTAGGGTGAACTGGTGATGTTCAGGATAAGCAATGAGTAAGACCTTACTCCATACAAACAGAGGGAGAATTTTATTTAGAAGTGGCAGAAAGTCATGCTTAACCTGCAACTGCCTGAATCTTTTCTGGCCTGTTCCCTTCTTCCCCATACTTCTGTGGCACAGGTCATTTGTTTCTTTATTGACCCAGGTGGCCAATGACTCCAGTTGTCTCATCACCTCTGGCAGGGTGTGGCACACAAATCCTTCCTTCCTTAGCTGCTCTAGAATTAATGAGCATTGAATCATTTCTTTGTATTGGGAGATAAGGGTTTAACTGGTTGGCTCATGAAGTCCAGCTTCCTGTGGGACCTCTCTAGGTTGCTTCAGTTTCTCCTTCAACTCTTCCAGCCACTCTCTGATACATGAAAAAATTATATCCTTAAAATGTGAAATCAGAAGGTATTTCACTGCTTAGTTCACTTGATCTGGACAAGGCACCCTCTAGGATACTGTAAACAGCTCTTCCTGGACTGGTTCAGCCTCTGGTTAATGCTGGACATCCAGGCTCTTCCATGGACCTTCATGGACATGATAGAATATCACCTACAGAATGGCCCACCACAAAAGAGGCTTTGAAGGATATTAAATAGATTCCTCTTCACTGAAGGAGCAGGGGGAAAGATCCATGATTTCCACATCCAAGACTTCAAAAACACAAATAAGCAAAATGAAAAAGTGATTGTAGGATCACAGAACAGTTTGGGTGGGAAGGGCCCTTGGGAACCCAGTGCCCCCCTGCCATGGGCAGGGACACACTCCACTAGCCCAGGGTACTCCAAGCCCCATCCAACCTGGCCTTGAACGTTACCAGGGATCCCAGGGCAGCCCCAGCTTCTCTGGGCACCCTGGGCCAGGGCCTTCCCCCTCCCCAGGAAGGATTTCTGCCTCCCAGCCCCTCTCCATCCCCCTCCTGCAGCTGAAGGCCGTTCCCTTGGGCCTGGCCCTCCCTGCCCTGGGCACCAGCCCCTCTCTAGCTCTCCTGTAGGCCTCTTTAGGGACAGAAGTCTGCCCTAAGGTCATCTTCATGGCCTCCTCTGGACTCACTCCAGTAGGTGTGAGGATATATTGTTATGGAAATAGTTTCCTCCTACAATGGTTGAAGAATAAACTTTTAAATTAAATTCCATCCTAAGAACCAAGCTCACCCTCAAAGGATCCAACAAACTTATAATCTGTATGACTGGACACAGATGAGTTTCCCTGCCTGTACTTTGACATGAATTCACCATCACTGAATCATAGAAAAGGAGATACAAAAAGGACCTCATCTGATCACTGCTTCTGCCTCAAGCCAATAAGAACCCAACCCCAGCAATCCTCAAATACAGTTATTTAATTTTTTTCTTTATAACATAGAATCACAGAATCCCAGGGGTTGGAAGGGACCTCCAGAGATCGTGGGGTCCAACCCCCTGCCAAAGCAGCTCCCCAGGACATATCACTCAGAGAGGCATCCAGACAGGTCTTGAAACTCTCCAGAGAAGGAGACTCCACACTCCCCTGGGCAGCCTGGCCCAGGGCTCCCTCACCCTCACTGGGGAAAAGTTCTTCCCCACATTGGTGCAGAACTTCCTGGGCTCCAACTTGCAGCCATTGCCCCTTGTCCTGTCCCCACAGACACTGACAAGGGGCTGCCCATTTCCCCCTGCAGCCCATGCTTAAGATAATTATAAACAGTAATTAGGTCCCCCCTTAGTCTTCTAGTCTCCAGGCTGAACAGCCCCAGCTCCCTCAGCCTTTCCTCCCAGGGGAGATGCTCCAGGCCCTTCAGCATCTCCAGAGCCTCCTCTGGACTCTCTCCAGGAGATCCCTGGCTGGGTGAGCCCAGGGAGCCCAGAGCTGGACACAACACTGCAGGTGGGGCCTGAGCAGGGCAGAGCAGAGGGGGAGGATCCCCTCCTGTCACCTGCTGGCTACATCCCAAACTGAGATTGCAACTTTTCCCTTGGGCAGAAGAGGATAAATTTTGACTAGGTGAGAACCTGGAAAATTGCCTGTCAACTGGGATCACGTGGAGAAAACTGGGCATAAGAAGGAGAGAGAAGGAATGAATCTCCACTGGTCCTCAACACTTTGCTGTAACATTCAGACCAGTCCTTCAATACACAAATTCACAACTGATTCTTGTCCCAGTCCTGTGGGAACTGTTTCAAATCCAAACACCTCATCCTTTTGAAAGACAAGACCTTGTTGTTTCTGACTCCAAGGATGGGAGAAGAGGGATCCCTGATTTGGAAATTTTATTGTCAAACAAAATGGCATTTGTCACTCCTGCTAAAGCAGCGCTATTTATAACTAAGAAAAAGTTTTTTATAGAGGAGCTGAAAATTTTTCCTAAACTGAAAATACCTAAAATCCTGGCAAAAAGTAAATGTTCCAAAGACTGGTATGTTTCATTTCTTTTCTTTCTTTTCTTTTTTTTTTTTTTCCATTCTGCTCCCTTATTCTTATGCTTGGCTGAGGGACATTGTTGAAATGTTCAAGAGCCAACTTCCACCACTTCCTCATGTGGCAAAAAATGTTTATGGGGTGTAACCATACAGTACCCTGCTGCATTTTATAGATGGCCTTTAGGTACACAGTTGGTGGAAGCATAGAGTGGGATAAAGATGTGTGAGGATGTCTCCAAGTTCTGTCTGAAAAAAAGCAAGCCTAAGCAAAATCATGGGACCTATTGACCCCAGGCAGCGCTACAGGCTGGGGGAGACTGGCTGGAGAGCTGGCAGGCAGAGAAGGACCTGGCGGTGTTGGGTGAATATGAGCCAGCAGTGTGCCCAAGGCCAATGGCATCCTGGCTTGTGTCAGCAATAGTGTGGGCAGTAGGTCTGGGGAGGGGATTGTGCCCCTGGGCTGGGCACTGGTGAGGCTGCAGCTGGAGTGCTGGGTCCAGTTCTGGGCTCCTCACCATTCAGAAGGGCAACCAGGCTGGGGAAGGGGCTGGAAGGAAAATCACATCTAAGGAGCTGTGGGAGCCAGAGGTGTTGAGGCTGGAGCAGAGGAGGCTGAGGGGAGCCCTTCTCCCCCCTGCCCTGCCCTGCCCTGCCCTGCCCTGCCAGGAGGGTGCAGAGAGGTGGGTGCTGGTCTCTTCAGCCAGGGGCCAGGAGCTGGCAGGAGGGGCAATGGGCTCAAGCTGGGCCAGGGCAGGCTCAGCTCAGCTGGGAGGGCCAAGTTCTTCCCTGGCAGAGCTGTGGGGCTGTGGCCCAGGCTGCCCAGGGAGGGGGCTGAGTCCCCAGCCCTGGGGGTGTTTAACTAAAGGGTAGCTGAGGTACTTAGGGAGATGGTTTAGCTTAGGATGGGAATGGTTGGACTTGATGATCTTAAAGGTCTTTTCCAACCTTGTGATTCTGTGTCTCTATGAAATCCTAATTCACAACTCTCAGGTGTAAAAAGGGAGAATCTTTGAGGGGAGTGTTAAAAAAAAAAAAAAAAGGCATTCATAGAGAGTAAACAAAGTATTTTCTCTTTCTCAATGATTATTTTTTACCATTTTTATTTCTGCTGAAGGGAAGGTAAAATCCATAGCTTTCTTATCAAAGTCTGTTGTCACCCTACAAAAAAAAAAGAGACATTTGGGAATTGTACTGCCACCCAACTGCAGTTCAATGAAAGTTTTTAAAAGTACTGAAAAACTTAAAACCTCAACCCAAAACCCTCTAAAAACAACACAAAATGCTGAGTGACTTTCAGAGTTGCGTTTTAAGAAGGCACTTTTGCCAGCAAAAATAATTTGTTTGTAAAATCTTCTCTTCCTATACTGTGGAATATAATGAGATTTACAAGAGCAAGTGTAGGGTCTTGCATCTGGGGAAGAGCAACCCCAGGTAGCAGGTTGGGGACTGGCTTGTTGGAGAGCAGCGTAGGTGAGAGGGACCTGGGGGTCCTGGGGGACAGCAGGATGACCATGAGCCACCAAAGTGTGGCTAAGAAAGCCAATGGCATGCTGGGGTGTATTAGAAGAGCTGTGGTTAGTAGGTCAGAAGAGGTCCTTCTCTTCCTCTGCTCTGCCCTGGTGAGACCACAGCTGGAATGGTGGGTCCAGTTCTGGGCCCCTCAGCTCCAGAAGGACACAGAACTCCTTGGAAGAGCCCAGCACAGGGACACCAAGGGGATGGAGGGAGTGGAAGCCCTTCCTGGTGAGGAGAGGCTGAGGGAGCTGGGGCTCTGGAGCCTGGAGAAGAGGAGCCTGAGGGGTGAGCTCATCAGTGTCTATCAATCTGCAAAGGGGGAGAGTCAGGAGGCTGGAGCCAGGCTCTGCTCAGGGGTGGCAGCCCCAGGACAAGGGGTGATGGGCACAAACTGGAGCAGAGGAAGCTCCATGGGGATGTCAGGAGGAACTTTGTCCCTGTGAGAGTGACATAGCCCTGGGCCAGGCTGCCCAGAGAGGTTGTGGAGTCTCCTTCTCTGGAGACATTCAAAACCCATGATCCTGGATGCTTTCCTGTGGGATTTATCCTGGGTGCCCCTGCTCTGGCACAGGGAGGTTGAACTAGATGAGCTTTTGAGGTCTCTTCCAACTCCAAAATGCCCTTTGATTCTGTGACATGGGGCACCTAACTCTCATGAAAATTGACTAAGAAGTTTGGCTTCCTAATGCAGGGGGTTAACATGCTCACACATCTTCTTGCAGCGTATTTTGCTGGATGCTCCCTGAAGGACTCCTCAGGTACCAATGGAAAAGCTACAAAGATAATAAAACATTCTGTTGGTGTGAATGGGGGTTGTTGGGGTTTTTTTTAGAACTTACTTTTACTAACCCCTGGCTTGAACCAATAAGAACAACTGAAAGGCACAAAATGCAGATAACATAGCCCACTCCCTCATTAGCTGATGAAAGCTGTCCAGAAGATGCTCTCCAAACCACTTGTAGTCCTGAAGAGATCAGAAAAGTGCATGAACTATCTCCTTTGGAAATTCCTCCCCATCTGAAAGGTTTCAGCTTTTTAAATTAAAAAAAAAAATAAAAATTCCAAATTAATTCTGGATTATACTGATTTTGTACTGACTGCATTTCTTTTGGCTAAAGGAGCTGAGCAACTGCATTATTTGATCCATCACAAATCTTTCTTTCCCAACTGACAGACAAAAAGAGGACACAAGATGAACCATTTCTCTCTCTGTGCCTCTAACTTAGAAGGACAGATAGAAAAAGATGGAGAAACACCACTGTCAGTGTTAAGCTCTCAGAAATCCAGGAGGAATGGGTGGTTTTCAACTGGAAATTGCAATTTTCTTTAACCTGACCTTGCAGAGAATTTTCTAGTCCAGCAGCTTTGCAGAACCCCCCCTCCAAAAATGGATTTCCATTCATGATGGTAGTTGAAAGTTCACCTGTTTCTGGGTAACCTGACTCTTGACATCACTTTTTGCTACTAATGGCCAACCAAGAGCCCAAAAGGGCCAGTTCCCAGGCTATGAAGTGCTTGCTTCAACAGATACCCTCAGAACATCTGGGTATTTATAAATTAATTTTCTGGGCACCACTACAATTCAGTAAATAAACTTTTCAAGAAGGATTGGAATAATCATAGAATCACAGGGGTTGGAAGGGACCTCCAGAGATCACCAGGTCCAACCCCCTGCCAAAGCAGCTCCCCAGCTCATATTGCACAGGGCTGGGATCTCTCCAGAGAAGGAGACTCCACATCCCCCTGGGCAGCCTGACCCAGGGCTCCCTCACCCTCACTGGGGAAAAGTTCTTCCCCAGGTTGCTGCAGAACTTCCTGGGCTCCAACTTGCAGCCATTTCCCCTTGTTCTGTCCCCACAGACACTGACAAGGAGCTGCCCACTTCCCCCTGCAGCCCATGCTTAAGATATTGATAAACAGTAATTAGGTCCCCCCTTAGTCTTCTCTTCTCCAGGCTGAACAGACCCAGCTCCCTCAGCCTTTCCTCACAGGGGAGGTGCTCCAGGCCCTTCAGCATCTCCAGAGCCTCCTCTGGACTCTCTCCAGGAGATCCCTGGCTGGTTGATCCCAGGGAGCCCAGAGCTGGACACAACCCTCCAGCTGGGGCCTGAGCAGGGCAGAGCAGAGGGGGAGGATCCCCTCCTGTCACCTGCTGCCCACACTCCTCCTGATGCCCCCAGGATCCCAGTGTCTCTCTCAGCCCCAGGACACACTGCTGGCTCATGGCCACCCTGTCCCCCACCAGCACCCCCAGGTCCTTCTCCACAGAGCTCCTCTCCAGCAGCTCATCCCCCAGCCTGTCCTGATCCCAGCAGTTCTTCCTTCCCAGGGGCCAGACTCTCTTTGTAGCCCTTCTTTGGACTCTCTCCAGGAGATTCCTGGCTGTTTGATCCCAGGGAGCCCAGAGCTGGACAGAACACTCCAGGTGGGGCCTGACCGTTCAGAGAGATGTAGTATGACATCCTAGCCAATGACCACAGACAAGCTCATAGGATGAGCTGCCTTTATTTTGACAAGTGAACTCAAATGCCCACTTTTGAAAGGAAAGGTTAATTTTCTAGTTAACTACAGACTTTCATGTTGCAAGTGACTTCCCCTAAAGTGGTCGCTCAGGGTTCTCTTCATAGTCACCACAGTCCTGGATTCTATTACCTCATTTTTCTCACCTCCCAAAAGCTGACCTCCAAAACAAAGAAGCTAAATCATCACTCTACAGTGATGGAGAATACCTGTGCCTATAGGGAGTGATCTGTACATCTCAAGTGTTTAAGCACAGACCTTGGGTACCTCCTACACATCTCACAAACCTGGAGTGGGATATATTCTACCATAAGCAAGACAGTCCAAGTCCCTCAGAAAATCTACCACGTTGCATTTCCTAAAGCAGCAGTTGGGAATTCAAAATTATTCTAAGTAAATAAACAAAAAGTAGAAGAAGAAACACAGGAAGAAAAAGAAAACCTCAAAAAAAAAAAGGAGAAGCAAATATCAGGGTCCAACTACACTATATATTCCCCCATGAAAGAAAAGTTTATTTTCATACAGCATTCTTGACCAGCAGGTGAAAAAGGGGCTGTTCAGAGGAAAGATGAGCTTAAAAACTGGATTCAAGAACAAAAAATTAACTGTTTAGATTGTTGGAGAAGTGGGATAAGCTTCCAGAGGAAGGAGGAAGGGTCTGGGGTTTAAATGCTTTTTATTCTGATAACAAATATTAGTCTACCATGGAAACCCTGCTGAGTGCACAGGGTTCCTCTGCCACACATGACAGGAAATAATAAAGCTGGTGTCTTAGATAATGCAGGTTGTCCTCATGTTCCAGCAGAGAACAAAGGGAGACAGTGTCTGGGCACAGGGATGCTATCTCAGTAAGAATAAAGTGTAATAAGATAACTGAGAGAAAGGAAAGGGGAGGGCAAGGGGGAAGTGGAAAGAGAAGAAGGGGGTGAAGAAGCAGAAGGGAAACTGAAGTGAAAGAAAGAAAAAGAGGAAGAGAGGGAGAGAGAAGAAGACAGGGAAAAAGAGAGGAGAAAGAGAGGGAGAAAGAGAGGGAGAAAGGAAGAGAGATAAAAGAAAGGGAGAGGGAAGAAAGAGAGAAAAAGGAGGAAGGGAAGAAGGAAGGGAGGAAGAGAGGGAAGGGAGGGAAAGAAGGAAGGGAAGAGAGGGAAAGAAGGGAAGAAAAAAGGGAGGGAAGGAAAGAAGGGAAGGAAAGGAAGAGGAAGGAAAGGAAGAGGAAGGAAGGAAGAGGAAGGAAGGAAGGAAGGAAGGAAGGAAGGAAGGAAGGAAGGAAGGAAGGAAGGAAGGAAGGAAGGAAGGAAGGAAGGAAGGAAGGAAGGAAGGAAGGAAGGAAGGAAGGAAGGAAGGAAGGAAGGAAGGAAGGAAGGAAGGAAGGAAGGAAGGAAGGAAGGAAGGAAGGACCCTGTGAGACTCAGATTCAGTCTTTACATTGCTGTGTCTATCTGATGCTTTGCAGATTCCCAGGTTAGAAGTCACCACAGTTTTTCTTCCCCTGTTGACTCATTTGACAGTACAGATGTTAGATCTCTCTCTTTCCCTCTTCCTCTGTGCTTTGTCTTTGCATTTGCCATTACCAGCTTAGGCATGGTCCTTCCAGGTGATGAATATTACTCTACCTTCTCCTGTGAGCTCTCTCCTTGCAAACTTGGCGTTGCACTAAATGTCAGAAGTTTAAGTTGCTCAGAGAAAATGCTAAATAACTCTCCATGGCAGGAAAATATTTGATCTGTCCTGGTTGGCAGCAAATCTGCATTAAGTCAGGTCTCTTCACGCCAGTGGGAATAGTTAAGTGACAGAAAGAAAATATATAAAAATTACCAATGATTTAGACTCTGAGTAAGATTCATCTGCTCCAAGTTGATTGTCTAAAAGACAGATGAAAAATGCTGAACCAATGGCCCTTGGATGTCTTTACAGTCAGAGAAATGAGCAGCTTTTCCCATCTTAAGCTCAGTGTCTGAAATGGGTGAGAATATTTCTGACCACTTCTCTGTATCTACCTCAGGGTGACTGGCTCAGCTGCAGGCACCAAGAGCATATCTAATATGGGGAAAATGAATGCTGCCTTAATATTTCTGAGTTTCCTTATGACAGTATCACAGGAGGCAGTGACAAATGCTTTGTCAGAACCAAGGCATAACACAGCCTCCTATTCCTCCCCGATCCCATTATCTTGTCAAAACGGAAAGCATCTGAGTTTGACATGATTTGTTCTTGACAGTTCCACAGTGGTTTGTTTTTCATCACAGTATTAGTACTTCCAGGTGTTTATGAATGTATAATCCATTCATTCCAGTATCTTCCCAAGAACTGAATTGGGGCAAAGTCATTTGCACGTTCTCCTTTTCCCCAGGCTATGAAGATCAGTTGTGTCTCTTCTTCTCTCAAGTCAACTGAAGATTTCCCTCTAATCTAATCTAATCTATCAAAGTATTCTTTACCTAACTCTTTCCTGACTCTCTTGTACTCTTCCAGATAAAGATTAGGGGGTTTTCAAGTATCTTATCAGGAAAATACTGGACTTTAATATGAAGAAGTGAAAAGAAATAGAAGTTTCTCCTTTTATGAGGAGCATGTCCAGAGAAGGGCAACCAGGCTGGGGAAGGGGCTGGAGGGCAAATCCTATGAGGAGCATCTGAGGGAGTTAGGTAGGGTTTAATCTGGAGATGAGGAGGCTGAGGGGAGACCTTATCACTGCCTATAATGATCTGAAAGGAGGTTGTAGAGAGATGGGTGATGGTCTCTTCAGCCAAGCAAGGGGTGAAAGGACAAGGGGAAAATAGCCTTTATCTGCACCAGGGCAGATTCAGACCAGATGTTAGGAAAAAGTTCTTCCCTGAAAGAGTTGTTGGGCTGTGGAACAGGCTGCTCAGGGAGGAGGCTGAGTCCCCATCCCTGGATGTATTTAAAAGACAGGTAGATGAGGTACTTAGGGATACACTTCAGTAGAGGACAGGTGGAGTTGGACTCAGTGGTCTCCAAGATCTTTTCCAACCTTGTGATTCTGTGAGTTTGTGATTCATTCTGTGAAACCTCAGAATATTCCAGCCTTCTGCAGTCTCATTTTAATGGAGTAATAAGCTTATCCTAACTGCTTGTAAGCAATTCCTATTGCTTACATATTCCCTGAACCTCTTCTAGCAGTTTTTCTTTATTGGGAGGTGGGGGAAACACAATATAAGCAGTAATTCACTTTTCAGCCCTAGCATGCCCATTTATATCCTAAAATGCTTGCATAACTCAATTATGTTCAATTTTGTACTTTGGTTCCCACTCCAAGCATCTCTGGAGACAATCAAATTCCCACACTAAGAAGTTTCAAAAAAAAAAAAAAAGGATCAGAAAGTATTTCAGTTAGAGGGGAAAAAAAACCTTCCTAATGCCTCTCAGAAGTTTTTCTTTTCCTTGCCTTCAAATTGCCCCATGTGATAGCTGGAGCCAGGGATTTTTAGACCTGTAATCGAATTTTCAAACAATGTGGCAGGTTTTACTCTAGACTCAGAATAGATTTTTGCTTGCTGGTCCACATCCTGATGAGTTAATGAAACAGAAGAGTGCAATAGGAGGTTTCTATTACATTGGTATGTCAAGGTCCTGGCAGTCACATTACTGGGTATGGTGGGGACTAGGCAGAAAGACAGAATCACAGAATCACAGGGGTTGGAAGGGACCTCCAGAGATCATCAGGTCCAAGCCCCTGCCCAAGCAGCTCCCCAGCTCATATTGCACAGAGCTGGAATCTCTCCAGAGAAGGAGACTCCACACCCCCCTGGGCAGCCTGGCCCAGGGCTCCCTCACCCTCACTGGGGAAAAGTTCTTCCCCAGGTTGCTGCAGAACTTCCTGGGCTCCAACTTGCAGCCATTGCCCCTTGTCCTGTCCCCACAGACACTGAGAAGGGGCTGGCCATTTCCCCCCGCAGCCCATGCTTAAGATATTGATAAACATTAATTAGGTCCCCCCTTAGTCTTCTTTTCTCCAAAGAAGACCAAAGAAGGAGTCCAAAGAAGGGCTACAAAGATGCTGAAGGGCCTGGAGCATCTCCCCTGTGAGGAAAGGCTGAGGGAGCTGGGACTGTTCTCCGGGCTGAGCAGCCCCAAGTCCCTCAGCCTCTCTGGGACACACAGATGTCCTGGTGCCCTCAGCATCCCCACAGCCCTTCGCTGTCCCTTCTCCAGGAGCTCCCTGTCCTTCCTGCCCTGGGAAGTCCAGCCCCACACACACTATTTCCAACAAGGCCTCCCCAGGGCAGAGCAGAGGGGCAGGAGCCCCTCCCTGCCCTGCTGCCCACCCCTCTCTCCATACCTCCAGGATGCTGCTGGCTTTCTTGGCCCAAGGGCACATTGCTGGTCATTGCCAGTCTGTTGTCCACCAGCACTGCCAGTCTTTTTCCAGAGAGCTGCTTCATGGAATCATAGAATCACAGACTGGTTTGGGTTGAAGGGACCTTAAAGACCATCAAGTTCCAATTCCCCTGCCACAGGCAGGGACACCTCTCACCATCCCAGGCTGCTCAAGGTCCCATCCAACCTGGCCTTGAGGGGGATTCTCCTCAGCCTCAGCCCTGCTGAGGCCCCAGCTGCAGCTGGGTGTCACATCCTGGGCTCCACAGTTCAAGACAGACAAGGAGCTACTGGAAAGAGTCCAGGGGAGGGCACAAGAATGGTGAGGGGCCTGGAGTACCTCTGGTGTGAGGGAAGGCTGAGAGGTGGGGGCTGTTCAATACCTAAAGGGGGGTGTCAAGGGGACCGGGTCAGACTCTTCTCAGTGGTACCCAGTGACAGGACAAGGGGCAGTGGGCACAACCTGGAAGACAGGAAGGTCCATCCCAACTTCTTCACTCTGAGGGTTTGGATTCATTCTTTTCCTCTTGCCTAATGCTGACCTACTGAAGGCCATTTTTCCCCTCCCCCCACCAATATTTTTAAGAACAGCCTTTGGCTGATTGTCATCTTCTGACACTTGGGAGAATAAAGATTGCCAAGCGTTGGTTTTCTGAATGCTCTCAGCTTAGAATTGGGGGTGGGATGGGAGGAGATGAGCTGTTCTAATTCCTACCTGCACAATGCACCTTCAGCACAACAGCAAACCAGTTTCCTGTGCCAAAACTGAGAGAATTGGTAATCTTCTTCTTTTGCCACCGTCCTGTTCCAAGTTTCTTGGTTTTTATTTGGGAGGAAAACAGGTGGAATGGCAAAGTTTGAGGTAGTCTTTAAAAAAATGCAAGAGGACCACCTTTCCATACATTGATCTGGCAGGAGCAAGCAATCATTTTGCTTCATTAGCTAAGAAGATAAAAGCAGAATTATTTTCTGATGGAAAAAACAACCCATAAAAATGCCCAGAATGATGACCTAACCACAAAATGTTTTGTGCAGAAGGCTCAATGATATGGCCACATCCAAGGAAGGGCAGGAAGTCTCTGTCCCTCAACAGATCCTCTCATGTTTGCTACTTCAGAGAAGCTGTCATCATATGCTCTGAAAAAAAAAACAAACCAGCTGATTTCTGATAAATGTGAGGCTCGTGGTGGAAAAGGAGATTCCTTTTAGGAGACTCTATGATATGAATGGAAAAAAAAAACCCAAAGGCTTTCAGCCCACAAGCACTCCTTTCAGCCTTGTCTTCCAAACACACCCCTCCAGGTTTGTCTGTTAATATATTTGCATGTTTTTCCAATTGCACCTATGAGAAGAATCACCAGGTTGGAAAAGACCTTTAAGATCATCAAGTCCAACCATTCCCATCCTGTGCTGAACCATCTCCCTAAGTATCTCATCTACCTTTTTTAAAATACACCCAGAGAGCATGCCCATCTAAAAACCTGCCTTATTTTGAACCTTGGACTAGCCTTGCTACTGATTTTTGAGTCAAAGCTCCTGTAGCTCTTGCAAGACACCCCATGGCACATCAAATTACTGTGCCATTGGTAATTGGATGTGTGAATAAAGACAGAGTTGGGACTGGGAGTGTGGTGACTTCTTCAGGTGTTGAAATCAGGTGGGACTGAGGTACAAGCCAGGTACAAGTGTTTTGTAAGGGGTTTGCTAAGGATGAAAGGTGGGGTATGTGGGACACTGACAAGCAGCACCGTGGAAGCAGCTGGTTTCTGTTGTACCAGAGTCAGCTGGTGTTTGCTGTTACAGTGAGCAAAAGGCTAAGGAAAAACTCAAGACCAAGAGCCCACAAAGGAGAAATTGTGTTCGAGGAGGGCCACCAGCCAAAAGAGCCCCTTCCTTTTCCTCACCCTGGAGACACCACCACAAGAAGAGCTCGTGATCTGGGACATGTGATCCTAAGGAGCTGTACAGGTTACCCAACTGGAGTATCCTTCCTGAACCAGATTTGAGAGTCATTTACTGCAGGCAATGGTGGTGTGGGGTGCTTGGATGTGTCTGCCTGGTCAGGACAGCACTCAGAGCAACCTCCAGCAGCTCCTGGTTAACTGTGAAGATGGGGAATAGAAAGGATACAGCGATTTCTGATCACATCCCACCCCCCAGCTTTGACTCCCACCAAGCCCTAGAGTGAGTCCTTCCTAAAAGGCCAAATCAGTCCTACAGTCAAAGGAGAAAAGGGACCCTATGTCATTCTTCATGGATCCCCAGGACAATAACAACAGCAGCAAAAAAAAAAAACCCAAATAACCTCCCCACACACTCACACAAAGAAAAGAAGAGCTGCTCCTTAAAATCCACACAGATTTTGCTGTATAAATGATGTTTAAAAATCTGTCCAGAATAGCTGGTGGCATTTCTTTCCAGAATTTAGTTTCTTATTTCCATTTAAAATTAAATAGTTATATGAAGTGCTAAAAAAATTTAAATAAAATCACAATGAGAGAAGGATATTATCTCCACTTCTGCAAGACCAGCTTGAATTTTACTGTGTTTCTTCTTGGGTGTAAGCTCTGGTAGTTTTATTTTACTGCTCTACCCCAGGATGCTTTGTTTTGGAGTTTATGTTACAGGATAGTAAGAAAATAGCCCATAATTATGTGCTGCTTGAAATAATTGGATGCCTCATTGAGTTTGCAGTGATTGACACTGAAAATATATGGGGTTTGGGGTGTGGGGTTTTTTTTTGGGGGGGGTTCAATTTTGCCTGATGCAGGCTGGAAGTTTCAATCAGAGGTTCTTTTTATTTTTAAGCAATCCACCTTGATAAAGGAAACTTTGTAAGGACTGAAAGAGCAGACCAGCCTTTTCACTGGGCCACGAAAGAAAGGCAAAAGGAAGTTCAAGAGCTGGAAACAAAAGCTGCATGAGTTGGAGCTCAAAGTGAAGCTAAGCATTTCTGAACAGCAAGCCAACCGTGAGGTGCAGCAGACTTTCAGACACCCCAGCCTCCAAATCAGGAGATAAATCCTTATTTTCAATTAGAGGCTTTTCTCACAATTCAAAAGGGGAGTTAGTAATGCTTCAGTCTTTGATGGCAGAGGCAAGCAGTATGAACAGGCTCTGTGGCTCCCAGGACACCTGGAAAGCCCATCTTCAGGCTTCGTGTGAGCAGATAGAACGTTGAGATGACCTGTCCCAGAGAGCACAGGCCAAATTCAGACTGGTCCTGCCAAAACACAGGGAGAAAGAAGAAAGGAATGGTTCCTGAGACTACAGCTTTTAACATTGCTAGGCTACCCTACCCCTCAAAGTCCTGACTTTCCAGCTAAGGAGACAGAGGGGTATCATGCATGGGCTGGGGTAGACCCAGAGGGACTGACTGCATACAGCTCATGGGTTGCTGGAGGAGTGATAGTGCAGATAGACAGGAGGCCTGGGGAACTGGGAGAGTGCCCCTGGTCAGAGTTGTCCAAAAACCAGTATATCAGAGATGGATGGACTTGGATAGGGGCTGAGTTTACCATTTGTGTGACTGGCAAATCACCTTCTGTTGTTTTATCTTTTTTTAACCCCAGAATGACTGATCTGAAAACTCCACTCACCAGAGTATCTCATCCCCAACAGCACTCATGTTGGATAACAACTGAACTGTACTGATAACAACTGTTCTGTACAGATAACTACTGGTAATACTACTACTAACTACCTCAAGAACAGTGTGAACATCCCTTGATGGTTTCCCATGTACCTTCCCAGCCCCCAGTATCCTCTAACTCAGAGGCTTCCTAGAGCACAGACATCATATTAGAGATTAAAACTCTCAGAGTTTTAAGGAAGTTGTGGTGAGCTGGGTCTCAGCCTCTTCTCACAGATAACTAGCAATAAAACAAGAGGGAACGGCAGCAAGTTGCTCCAGGAGGAGGTGAAATGAGGAGAAATTCCTCCTCAGAAAGAGTGGTTGGGCATTGGAAGGGGTTGTCCAGGGAGGTGGTGGAGTCACTGTCCCTTGGGGTGTTCAACTACCAGGAGTTATGAGTACAGAACGTTCAGTTGCTATCCAACATGAGTGCTGTTGGGGATGAGATACACAGGGACACGGTTTAGTAAGTAATATAGGTAGTAATGGGATGGTTGGACTAGATGATCTTGGAGGTCTTTTCCAACCTTAATGATTCTATGAATGTTTTCTTTTTCCTTCCATTAACTCCTCTAATCACCTTCTGAAGATCCTGTGCAAGAGGGGTTCATACCCTCACCACCTGCTTGTGAAGAGACATCTTTTGCTTGCTTAATGTCCACCCCAAAACGCTGAGTCCCACGTTCCTGATCTCTTTATTAGGAAAGATACCCAATCACCAGTTCCCAGTGTCCCTCTTCATGATTTTCACAGGTCTGTCTCCTCCCTATCTCCCTCCTCTTCTCCACTACCCTCCAGCTTGAAAACTCCCAAGTGCACTGCAAGGTTATGCTGACAAAGCCAGGACTCAGCTAAATAACCTAAAAACTGCCAGTGCTTGAAATCATTTGACTTTTGTGGTCAGAGTTTTCCTCATCAGGGCTGCAGACCTGTGCAGGACAAAAGGCTGATGATCTTCCTAGGCTGTTAGGGGGAACCAAATGAAAGAATTCATTCAATGCACCCAGCCCTGGCGTGGCAGCAAGCTGTGGCTTTGCGTTGTCTCCAGCGTGCAGCAGCAAGCTCCAAGGGCTTCACAAAGAGAGCTTGTTCCCCCCACCAGCACACACACACACACACTCACACCCCCTTCCCCTCCCTTCACTGCCAGCTCTGCAGGTTTCAGGCTATCACCTTTGAACACTTATCAGAGCTGAAATGGACTGTGAACTCTGGGGAAAACTCACCCAAGAGGCTGTTCAGGAGAGTCCCTCACATGCTCCCACACACATCCAGCCAAACAGGCTCATCAGCAATAAACAGAGCTTGATGAGGGCAAGGCGCTATAGACCTGGTTTATGGTTCCAGGGAACAGGTTACAAGCTCAGCAACTGTAAAGAAAAATATATATCCCTCATCATTCCCCTATCTGACTCAGCAAGGAGCTCTCTGACAGTTAGTGATAAGGCAATCCCAGCTTCTTTCATCCCTCTTGCAGGGGATCTTTTACGTGCCGGCGCCGAGCGCGTTACAGCCACTGCTGCAGAGCCTGCTAGCTCAGTCTCATATCTGCAATAAAAACCCCCATAAATGAAGTATTACTTACAAAGAGCTCCTTGTCCAGTAGCAATTGGGTACAATCAAAAGATTGCCAGGGGTCCCTGCAGCTGTGGCTTCGTTGCTGCTGGAGTGGGAGAAGCTGCGGCATCCTGCAAGAGGCATGCAGCTCTCTTTCAGGAGGTTCTCTCTCCTCCACAAGCTCTCAAAGAAGTTTAAGAAGCCAGTCAGATGCTCGGGTTATAGCCAGACATCTCCAGCTGTTGTAACTTGAGGTCCATCAAAGCCATGCCAGCAAAGGATCTGTCCCACTTAGGACTGTGTAGTGCAGCTGGCAGCGGTGAAAGGGCTCCTTTGGAAGGCAGCGTGGCTGGGATCAGCATCACTGAAGTGATAATCTGCTAATCAGAGCTTCTTCTGTTGGAGCAACACTCCCATACTGGCAGTTTTCTTCTGCAAAGCTTGGCCAAATCATTTCAGCCCCTGGCAGTTTGTGTTTGTGTGTGTTTTCCTCTTGCTCACCTCCAAACTGGAGCAGGCAAGGGAACCACAGGTGAAGCCTAGTGTGCTACTTCTCAACTCAGGTTGAGATTTTGAAAGGTGGAGGTAGCAAATCACAAAAGACCCTCCCTAGGAAGGGAGGCAAAGAGAAGACAGAAGGGGCACCAGTGGTGAATGACCTCAAAAGCAAATCACTCACTGGCATGAAGGAAACCACAGCAGGTTAAAATATGAGATGTGGGGGTCTCCCTGTTTCTTCTTATAGTCACCTGCCCACCAGATTGTCCCCAAAGCAGAGGTGTAAAGGAGATCAGACAGTGCTGAGTGCTGATCACAGAATCATAGGGGTTGGAAGGGACCTCCAGAGATCACCAGGTCCAACCCCCTGCCAAAGCAGCTCCCCAGCTCATATTGCACAGGGCTGGAATCTCTCCAGAGAAGGAGACTCCACACCCCCCTGGGCAGCCTGGCCCAGGGCTCCCTCACCTTCACTGGGGAAAAGTGGGGCCTGAGCAGGGCAGAGCAGAGGGGGAGGATCCCCTCCTGTCACCTGCTGCCCACACTCCTCCTGATGCCCCCAGGATCCCAGTGTCTCTCTCAGCCCCAGGACACACTGCTGGCTCATGGCCACCCTGTCCCCCAGCAGCACCCCCAGGTCCTTCTCCACAGAGCTCCTCTCCAGCAGCTCCCCCCAGCCTGGCCTGATCCCAGCAGTTCTTCCTTCCCAGGGGCCAGACTCTCCCCTTGCTCTTGTTGAGCCTCCTCTGGTGTCTCCCTGCCCAGCTCTCCAGCCTGGCCAGGTCTCTCTGGGTGGCAGCGCAGTGTCCTGTGTGTCACCCACTCCTCCCAGCTCTGGAGCATCAGACACTTGCTGAGGGTGGATGCAATCCCCTCATCAAGGTCGTCAATGACAGGTGGAGATCAGCATAGACGCCTCATCCCATGGATTGCAAGTTCATCAGACTTTTGCCCCACCTCATTGTCCTCCTGAAGACAGCACAGAAACCTTCAAGCATGTTTGTAGCCCCTGGATACTTGCTCAGGAATGGACACAGGCTTAAAAGAAGACACACACAGTGGCCATGCCACCTTGTAAACCATCACCATAAAGTGTGAGTAGATGTGTATGGTCTCTTTACTCCACCCCTGACTACAGGTCACTGTGTACTTCTACCCAGAGAGATTAAAAAGTCTTTGTAGAGAAAAGTAAGCTACTTTTACAAATTATTTTTTTAAAAATTCTCATATGCAGAGATATAAACCTCTTTTTGACCAAGATAAATTAATTAATTTCCTATCACTTGGAGGCAGGGAAAAAGGGTTTAGAAGGAACAGAAAGAAACCAGAAAACTGCTGAAAACCAAAAAAAACTGTTCTGGGAAGTGTTTAGACTCTGACCTTCAGGTCTTCATGAGGATTGATTGGTTGTTCACTCAGCTTTATGAGAAAAAACAAGTGTATTTTCCTTGTCCTGTCACTCATTTTTAGGGCAGTCCTGTTCCTTGACTGCTAAACACTGATGGAGAATGCCAGAGCAAGGACCAGCAAGCAAACATCAGCTTAGAATAACAGGGGGCTGTCTTTTCCTACCTTTTGAGTGTTTGATGGTTGATGCTGCACCTCAAGGAAAGGACAGTGAGGATGTAACCTTGCCACCCCTGGAAGCCTTGACACAAAGATGGGTTGGCTTCCTGGAGAAGATGTCCAAAGGATACTCTCACAGCCTACCCATCCTGATATTCAGATGGATTCCTATCTGCTTGCCAAAAGAAGCTCAAAAGTTGTCTCACTTCACCAGACTGCATCCTTCACATGGATGATCATGATGGGCAGATGGATGATCATGATGGGCAGATGGATGATCATGATGGGCAGATGCATGCCCAATCTGCTGCAAGGCCAAATACCACATCTGCAGGGAAAATTAATGCTAAACAGAAGAACAAGCCTCTTTTTCAGTTGGTCAGGCTGGGCCTGTGGTTGGTCTAGGAGCTACCTGGAACATCTCTGATAGAATTATCAGTGCATTGTGGCACCTCTTAGGTTCTTGAGCTCACCTCCACAAGCTCATCTCAGTTCCACCTCCTTTCTCACAGCGCCTTTCTGATGATGTGAAAAGCCACTCTTCCCCTACAAGGAGGTTTCAAGTGGGTCATGGCTTTGGGGGCTGAGCAGTCCTCCTTGACCTTTCTTTCCCACAAGGCAGATCTTCAGACAAGACTATCCAAAGCGGATCTGAGGCAGGACAGCCTCATCCAGGTCACAGAGTGTGTTTGGTGGCAGAGGTGTGGAGATCCTCACCTTCACTAGCAACACCAGCACAAGCTGTTGGCTGTGCTATACTATACTATACCAAACTGAGGCACCAAGAACTCAACCATGGAGGAGCTCATGACTTACCCTCAGGACTCTCATCTGTATCTTCATTTTGGTTGGATAGAGCTTCTCACCTTGGATTTTGTCCATAAGACCCAGAGCAGCTGCTTCTCTTTAAAGAGCCAAGAACAAAGCCATCACCCATCACTTCCACACTCATCTCAGCCAAGAGTTATGACTTCAGCCTTGTGCAAACACCAATGGGCTTTAAGAATCAGGTCTTCTTTTTACTCCTCTGTGCACACTGAAAGAAAGCAGTGGCATCAAAACTCATATAAAACATACAGTGAATATATCCAGGAATCCATGGTGGCCATTTGGTCCCAGGAACAAGCCTGACTTGGCCAAAGGTCCTCCTTGTGTATGTTGGCCTTGACTTTGCATAGAAAACATGAGAAATAGCCAAGTGGGAACAGGGCAGGACATCTCATTGTCCACAATACCTGGTCATTGGACTGACTGCTTGCACAACGTTGGCGTAGCTGCCAGCATCATCCGTGTCAGACCTTTCCCTCCCCAGTCAATGGCTTCTGCTGACGTAAGTCCTCATGTTCCACTGAACCTGAGTGACCCAGGAGAGAAAGGAGAGGAGCTGGTATATGTTTTTATCCAGGATGGGATGTCAGGTCCTGCAGAAGGGAAGTGTTCACCCAGGTGGGATGAAAACAAGCTGGGGAGAGTAGAGGTTTACTAATCCAGCAGGGACATGGAGGGGATTGTCCCTCTCTGCTGGCCCCAGAAGAGCTGGGGCCCCAACACAAGGAAGATGTGGGGCTGTTGGAGAGGGCTCAGAGGAGCCCCGGAGATGCTGAGAGGGCTGGAGCAGCTCCCCTGCGGAGAGAGGCTGAGGGAGCTGGGCTGGCTCAGCCTGGAGAAGAGAAGGCTGCTTCTGGGGGGGACCTCATTGCAGCCTGCCCGTCCCTGAAGGGACCCGAGGAACAGGAGGGGAATCAGCTCTTGGGAAGGGCAGAGCCTGGCAGGACAAGGGGGCTGGAGTGAAGCTGGAGGAGGGAAGGGGGAGAGGAGACCTTGGGGGGAAGTTCTGTGCAGAGAGAGTGGGGAGGGGCTGGCAGGGGCTGCCCAGAGAGGGGGTGGGTGCCCCGTCCCTGGGGGTGTTGAAGGCCAGGTTGGCTGGGGCCCTGGGCAACCTTGTGGAGCTCCAGGCCTGGAGGTTGGTGGCCCTGCCTGTGGCAGGGGGTTGGAACTGTGTGATCACAGAATCACAGAATTGTAGGGGTTGGAAGGGACCTCCAGAGATCATGGGGTCCAACCCCCTGCCAAAGCAGCTCCCCAGCTCATATTGCACAGGGCTGGCATCTCTCCAGAGAAGGAGACTCCACACCCCCCTGGGCAGCCTGGCCCAGGGCTCCCTCACCCTCACTGGGGAAAAGTTCTTCCCCAGGTTGGTGCAGAACTTCCTGGGCTCCAACTTGCAGCCATTGCCCCTTGGCCTGTCCCCACAGACACTGAGAAGGGGCTGCCCATTTCCCCCTGCAGCCCATGCTTAAGATATTGATAAACATTAATTAGGTCCCCCCTTAGTCTTCTTCTCTCCAGGCTGAACAGCCCCAGCTCCCTCAGCCTTTCCTCCCAGGGGAGATGCTCCAGGCCCTTCAGCATCTCCAGAGCCTCCTCTGGACTCTGTCCAGGAGATCCCTGGCTGCTTGATCCCAGGGAGCCCAGAGCTGGACACAACCCTCCAGGTGGGGCCTGAGCAGGGCAGAGCAGAGGGGGAGGATCCCCTCCTGTCACCTGCTGCCCACACTCCTCCTGATGCCCCCCAGGATCCCATTGTCTCTCTCCTTGAGTTCCTTTCCAACCCAGACCATTCCATGACACTCAGCTGGGTAAAAGTCACCTACAATACAGAGCCCATTCACAATAGCAACCATTTCTGGGCCAAACCTTAGCCAGTTAAAATTGATTATGCTTTTTCAGCTGAATTGTTTTCTTCCTTTCCAGGCTGTTTTCCATCAGTAGAAGGACCTAAACATTTGGAGAGGGTTGTTGTAAAACGCTGGAGAGACGCCTTGCAACCCATGCCATCCCCAAGGGTCTCCTTAAAATAGCAACATTACAAAGGCTCCTTTTAGTGCTGCATTCCTTCCTGGTTCATGACATCCACATTCCTGGATACAATCTGAAAGGGCAACAAAACAAAACTCAAGATGTCCAAATTACCTTTGCCTGTGATAGGACTACGAGCCTGGGATTCAATGTGTGAAGGAGAACTGAGTCCAGCTTCTAAGCAGGGACCTCCCATGCTCACATGCATCATCCCAAAGGAAAGCATCCATCTGGATATGCAGGGTAACTCATCTCACCCTCAGAAGGTTTGTAGAGGGAGAAAGGATCCTCCCTGTAGTCAGGGCAGAGGGCATGGCCAGCGTTTGGGGAGGGTGGGAGCTGGCAAAAGCTGAAGCACCTGCTCAAAAAGCAAAGGGGAGGTGTTTCTTGTGTGACCTTGCATAAATCACAATCTCCAAGGATGGGAGGACCTAAAATTACAGGGCCCTGATTCCCTGCATCCCATCAGACTGGGAGCCTTTTTTTTTTTGAGGTAGGGAAAGAGTTGGAAGGGTTTTTTTTTTTTTTTGGAGGGGGGTCATGTGAGAGGTCAAGATGCTAAGAGATCCACTTCTGGTCCTGGGAGTCATCATTCACTGTGACTTTCAAGGACATCTGTATCAACCACCCACAGAGTCCTACTCTGCAGCTCTACCCCTGCCTTCCTGCTCTGCCCAGAGGAGAGAGGAACTGATGAGATGAGCCAGGGTGACCTCTCCCATGGACCTGTGCTTACTCACAGCCATCCAAAAAATTCACTGTGAGGGATGCTGAGCTGCAAACTGAACTTTAGATTCATTCCTGTGGCTGGGTCTTGAGAGAGGGGGCAACACCTTGGAGGTCCTCACTTCTGCCTGGCATGGAGTAGCTTGGGAGGAGTGTCACCACTTGGAAAACTCACCTTTTGATGCTCATCCCTCTGAAGAATAGCTCTTGTCATCCTCTCAGAAGGGAGAAATCAATTGCACCCTGAATGCTATGGCTGGCTTCAGATCTAGGGAGTCCTGAGGTGTGAGGTTATTTTGCTGGTGGATGAAGGTGACCCAGGAACACATCCTTCCCAGGTTTCCCCCACTGAACTCCTTGGGAAAACTTCAAACTGGGGCTAGAGGGAGGGAACAATTCCCTTCTTGTGCAGCTTCAGCAGTATCCACCTTCAATCATTCAATGATTCAGGGAAAGAACTGCCAGCCCAGAGGCATCCCCAGCCTGGTCCCTCACCCCACTCACGGGGGGACACGATGCAGATGGGGGACCTGGGTGTGATGGTCCACTAAACCATATAGCATCTTGGTTTATTCACCCCTCCTCCTCCTCCTCCTGGTACTGGCAGGAGGTGGGGGCATTTTAATATAGGAGGTTTCCCCTTTTTTATCCCCTCTCTCCTAAAAAATAAAAGCCCCAGTGAGGGAGCTGTGATGGGGCCCCTGAAACTTTGCAGTGGACTTGGTTTTTCCCCCCCCACCCCTCCCCCTCCTCTTCCCCTCCTCCTCAGAAAGACTATAGAGCCCTGAGTACATATTTGCTCAGTCCTCCCCATACTTAAACACACACAGATGCTCAGCTCCCCCCTGGGGACAGGGACTCCCCCCACTCCCAGCCCTTTCCCCCCCCCCCACACCCCACCCCTTCCTTCCCTGCTCCCCCCTGGGCAGAAGCAAAAGAGCCCCCCATGAAGCAAACAGGTTTTCCTTATTTATTTTATTATTTTCTCATTTAAACAAGGATAAGATTAATTTATTAATAAATAAATTAATGAATTAATAAAATTAATTAAGGTCAGATATTCCCTAGGTGGGGTGGGACAAGGGGGGGACAGGGAGGTGGGGATGAGGTGGGGAGGTGGGGATGGGGTGGGATGGCAGGAGGGGAACAGGGAGGTGGGGATGGGGTGGGACAAGGGGGGACAGGGAGGTGGGGATGGGGTGGGACAGGGAGGGGGACAGGGAGGTGGGGATGGGGTGGGAGGGGGGAATGGGGAGGTGGGGATGGGGTGGGACAGGGAGGTGGGGATGGGGTGGGACAAGGGGGGTGGGACAGGGAGGTGGGGAGGGGGTGGGACAGGGAGGGGGACAGGGAGGTGGGGATGGGGTGGGACAAGGGGGGACAGGGAGGTGGGGATGGGGTGGGACAGGGAGGGGACAGGGAGGTGTGGATGGGGTGGGACAGGGGGAGGACAGGGAGGTGGGGATGGGGTGGAGCAGGGAGGGGACAGGGAGGTGGGGATGGGGTGGGACAAGGGGGGACAGGGAGGTGGGGATGGGGTGGGACGGGGAGGTAGGGACAGGGAGGTGGGGATGGGGTGGGATGGGGTGGGGGACAGGGAGGTGGGGATAGGGTGGGACAAGGGAGAGGACGGGGAGGTGGGGATGGGGTGGGACAGGGGGTGGGACAGGGAGGTGGGGAGGGGGTGGGATGGGGGGGGACAGGGAGGTGGGGATGGGATGGGACGGGGGTGGGACAGGGAGGTGGGGATGGGGTGGGACAGGGGGAGACAGAGAGGTGGGGATGGGGTGGGACAGGGAGGTGGGGATGAGGTGGAGGAGGGGACAGGGAGGTGGGGATGGGGTGGGAGGGATGCAGGATTGATCCCCTGCTGGATACGACTAATCAATGCGGTGCAGGCCGGGGGTTGGGGAGGGGGGGGGGGAAGAGGGGGGAAGGAGGAGAAGGGAGGGGGGGGGAAGAGGGGTGTGGGGGGGGGGGGGGAAGAGGGGTGGGGGGGGGGGGAAGAGGGAGGGGTGTGTGCTTTTATACCTGCAGCTGAGATGCCCTGATGCTGGCAGGGAAGAGAGGGAGAAGGTTTACGAGGAGGAGAAGGAGGAGGAGGAGGAGGAGAAGGAGGAGGAAGAGGAAGAGGAGGAGGAGGAAAAGATTGCATCAAGAGCAGAACTTTCTTCCCCCCCCCCTTCTCTCTCTCTCTCTCTCTCTCTCTCAGGAAGCCCTACTCTACCTTAGCCTTGGAAAGAGCCCCTTTTCATAAGAAGAGCTGAAGGCTCCTATTCACTAACACGGGGCTGGGGAAAAAAAAGGGAAAGAAAAAAATAAAAAGGGAAAAAAACCCAAAAACCCAAGAAACAGCCCGGCTCCAGAACTTTGGGGAGGGTTTTTTTTCTCTCCCTTTTTTTTTTCTCTCCTTTTTTTCCTCTTTTTTTCTCTTCTTTTTTTTCTCTCTTTTTTTCTCTTCTTTTTTTTTTCCTCTCCTTTTTTTTTTCTCCTTTATTTTTCTCTCATTTTTCTCTCCCTTTTTTTCTCTCCTTTTTTCCTCTCTTTTTTCTCTCCTTTTTTCCTCTCCTTTTTTTTTTCTCTCTTATTTTTTCTCTCCTTTTTTCTCTCCTTTTTCTCTCCTTTTTTTTTCTCCTTTTTTCTCTCCTTTATTTTTCTCTCCCTTTTTTATCTCTTTTTTTCTCTCCTTTTTTTCTCTCCTTTTTTTCTCTTCTTTTTTCCTCTCTTTTTTTTCCTCTTTTTTTTCTCTCCCTTTTTTTCCTCTCCTTTTTTCTCTCCTTTTTTTTTCTCTCCTTTTTTTCTCTCCTTTTTTCTCTCCCTTTTTTCCTCTCCTTTATTTTTGTCTCCCTTTTTTTCTCTCCTTTTTTCTCTCCTTTTTTTCTCTCCTTTATTTTTCTCTCCTTTTTTTCTCTCTTTTTTTCTCTCCCTTTTTTTCTCTCCTTTATTTTTCTCTCCTTTTTTTCTCTCCTTTTTTCTCTCCCTTTTTTTCTCTCCTTTATTTTTCTCTCCTTTTTATCTCTGTTTTAATCTCTTTTTTTCTCTCCTTTTTTTTCTCTTTCTTTTTTTTCTTTCTTTTTTTCTCTCCTTTTTTTTTCTTTCTTTTTTTCCCCTCTCCTTTTTTTCCCTCTCCTTTTTTTCCCCTCTTCTTTTTTTCCCCTCTCCTTTTTTTCCCTCTCCTTTTTTTCCCTCTCCTTTTTTTCCCTCTCCTTTTTTTCCCCTCTCCTTTTTTTCCCTCTCCTTTTTTTCCCCTCTCCTTTTTTCCCCTCTCCTTTTTTTCCCTCTCCTTTTTTTCCCCTCTCCTTTTTTTCCCCTCTCCTTTTTTTCCCCTCTCCTTTTTTTCCCCTCTCCTTTTTTCCTCTCCTTTTTTCTTCTCGACTTTTTTATTTCTCTCCTTTTTATCTCTCCTTTTCTTCCCTCTCCTTTTTATCCCTCCTTTATTTTTTCCTCTCCTTTTTATTTTGATTTCATTCCCCCCACACACACCCCTTCACTCCAAACCAATAGAACAGAAAAGCACACAGCTCCACTCTGCCCAAACCTGATGCTTTTGACATTCTGCTCTGATAGATCTAAACAGGAGGTTGGGGGGGGTATTTTTTGGGGGGGTGAGGTTTTGGGGTGCTCTTTTAACCTCCCACCCCCTCCTCCTTGCTCAGCTCCCTCCAAACACTGGGGGGGGAATGGGGGATGGGGGGATGGGGAGAACGGGGGGGGGTATGGGGATGGGGGGTATGGGGGGAATGGGGGGTATGGGGATGGGGGAGATGGGGATGGAGGGAGATGGGGGGGATGGGGATGGGGGGAGTGGGGATGGGAGGGATGGGAATGGGAGGGATGGGGATGGGGTGAATGGGGGAAATGGGAATGGGGGGGGATGGGGGGCATGGGGGGTATGGGGATGGGGGGCATGGGGGGTATGGGGATGGGGGGGATGGGGGGCATGGGGGGATGGGGATGGGGGGTATGGGAATGGGGGGGGAATGGGGGGGATGGGGGGGATGGGGGAGATGGGGGGAATGGGAATGGGGGGGATGGGGATGGGGGGGATAGGGATGGGAATGGGGAGGGATGTGGGGTATGGGGATGGGGGGGATGGGGATGGGGGGGCATGGGGGGTATGGGGATAGGGGAGATGGGGATGGAGGGAGATGGGGGGGATGGGGGGAATGGGGGGATGGGGGATATCAAGGAAATGGGGATGGGGGGGATGGGGGGGAATGGGGGGTATGGGGATGGGGGGTTGGGGGGTATGGGGGTGGGGGGTGGGGGGTATGGGAATGGGGGGGGGAATGGGGGGGGATGGGGATGGGGGGATAGGGATGGGAATGGGGGGGATGGGGGGGATGGGGATGGGGGGATGGGGGAGAACGGGGGGGTATGTGGATGGGGGGTATGGGGATGGGGGGGATGGGGATGGGGGGGATAGGGATGGGGGAGATGGGGGAGATGGGGATGGGGGAGATGGGGGGGGCATGGGGATGGGGGGGATGGGGGGATGGGGATGGGGGAGATGGGGATGGGGGGGATGGGGATGGGGGGGATGGGGGGGGATGGGGATGGGGGGGATGGGGGGATGGGGATGGGGGAGATGGGGATGGGGGGGATGGGGATGGGTGGCATGGGGGGTACGGGGATGGGGGAGATGGGGATGGGGGGGGGGATGGGGATGGGGGGGGATGGGGATGGGAATGGGAGGGATGGGGATGGGGGGGATGGAGGGAATGGGAATGGGGGGGGGATGAGGGGAATGGGAGGTATGGGGATGGGGGAGATGGGGGGGATGGGGATGGGGGGGATGGAGAGAATGGGGGGGGATGGGGGGCATGGGGATGGGGAGGATGGAGAGAATGGGGGGAATGGGGATGGGGGGGGATGGGGGGGAGGAGTGCTCCAAACTCCCCTCCTCAGTGTTTAGGAGGCTCCTGCTGGGCATGGAACTGAGGAGTCTGGTGCCCATGGAGGGTGCCTGAGTGAGAAAAAAAAAAAAATTAAATATTAATAGTTATAATTAATAAATAATTAATAATAATAATAATTAATAAAAGAGCGATAATTTCAGAAATAATAAAAGTTAAGGAAACAAACCCGAGGCTTTCAGCACATTTCGTGGGATAAGTGAAAAGTTAAGAGAAAAATTTAAAAAATCAATTAAAAATCAAACTATTTTCAAAGGGGGGGGAGGGGACGGGGAAAGGAGGGGGGAGGCTTGGAGGGGGGGGGATGTAGTGGGGGGGGTAGCGACCTTTCAGCCCCATGCTGCACTCGATCAGCTTTTTGAAGCTGCAGCAGTTCCTCTGAGACAGAGAGAAGCAGAAATCCTCCCCCCCACACCCTCCTAAACACCCCCCCCCAAACCATCCCCCCCCCCCCAGCCCCACTTCGACACCCTGCAAACCTGGAAGGGCGGCAGAATAAAGAGCTGAAAGACGCCGGGATACACAAGCAGGACCCCCACCCCCCCCCTTCACCCCCCCCCCCCCCCCCCAGGAGTCCCGTTGTTTTGGAGAAGGTACCGGCTAAAGGGAAAATACTGCCCGGTTCTCGCTGCTTTCCACTTTTTTTTCTTTCTTTTTTCTTTCTTTATTCTTTTTTTCTTTCTTTTTTCTTTTTTTCTTTCTTTTTTCCTTCTTTTTCCTTTTTTCTTTCTTTTTTCTTCCTTTTTTCTTTCTTTTTCTTTTTTTCTTTCTTTTTTTCTTTTTTCTTCCTTTTTTTCTTTTTTCTTTCTTTTTTATTTTTTATTTCTTTTTTCTTTCTTTTTTCTTCCTTTTTTCTTTTTTCTTCCTTTTTTCTTTTCTCTTTTTTCTTCCTTTTTACTTTTTTCTTTCTTTTTTCTTTTTTCTTTTTTTTTCTTTCTT